>JAUIMM010000694.1:4632500-5232500 GCA_031769625.1 Taudactylus pleione | reverse complement strand
CTTAATGCAATGCAGTCCCCTGTGCCACAGTTGTGGGTAGGCTTCAATGCGATACACTAAGTCCGTGATTCCCAACCTTGGCCCACTGGCACACTAACAGTCCTCGTTTTAGTGATACCCATGCTTGAGCACAGATGGTCAAATAAAAAAAATCTGAGGTACTAATTAAGTCACCCGTGCTCAAGTATGGCTATCCTTAAAACCTGGACTACAATATTACTGTGCATTGAGGACCGTGGTTGGGAACCCCCAAGTTAATTTAACAATATGACCACTGGAGGCACTGTTAATTTAACAATATAACCACTGGAGGCACTGATAATATAACAATATGACCAATGGAGGCACTGCTAATTTAACAATATAACCACTGGAGGCACTGATAATATAACAATATGACCACTGGAGGCACTGTTAATTTAACAATATAACCACTGGAGGCACTGTTAATTTAACAATATAACCACTGGAGGCACTGATAATTTAACAATATAACTACTGGAGGCACTGATAATATAACAATATGACCACTGGAGGCACTGTTAATTTAACAATATAACCACTGGAGGCACTGTTGTATAATAGACACTTGATTGCAACACTAGTAAAAACGTATACCAAGAGCATTTAAAATAAATTATTAGCAATTTAGTGACTGCTATAGGGGCCCGGATGAAATGCTAGAATGTCGCATTATCGTTCCTGGTGGCCCTGCGGGGAATTACCTTGTTCCCGACAGCTGCAGCCAGTACGGCCTCCGGGTCTTCACGGTAATGTGTCCCCTATCTCTAACCCTAATCCCTACCCCTCTTGTGCCTATTCGTAACCCTCCCCCCACCACCTACCGCACCCTAACCTCGCCCCGTACTCTAAAACGGGATACACACTATGTGATGGTGTAACCAGCCGACAGTACAACGCAATGGAACGATACATCTCTCTGTGCGAACACACTGGACAATGCAGTGTCGTTACATGCTGCATTTAGCAGCATGGCGTCATTCATCGTATCGTCTCATCTGCTGTACAGCAGAGGACGATACGCGGACAAGGGCGTAAACATGAAGCAATCCGCACGATATATAATTACTGATCGCAGTCTAACTAGAACGTCGACATTGTGAGAAAATGGACATTACCTGTCAGCATTGTATGGTTGTGTTGACATTCTGAATGTCGACCTTTTGACTACAACACATAAAAAAATGAATAATGTATAAAGATCTTTAGGGTGTTATGAGATTTTTCTTGTTTTTCCTGGGGGGGGGGTTTCCTGTTTGATTTTGTACCAATTAGATGGTTCCTATTTAACTTCACCTAGGTGACCATGTTTTGTACCACATGCAGGAAAATCTAACTGTGATAAGTGTGCCAGTTATAATTACAGGCCGATCTGACTCCTCAATGTTGACTATAAAATAAATGCTACATGAAAATCCTGGCCAACATGATAAACAAGGTTAATACCCACCCGATATTCCAGTGATGACACCAGGGGAGCCTTGGACATACGTCTTGGCATGTCATAAAAAGAAATCCTGTTGGTTTAATCACTCTTTCATGGGAATCCCAATGACTTTCAGAGACAATTTAGTAGATTTGATTAGAGGAAAGGATACTATCCTCACAGCCAGAATCTGGCTAGCCTCCTACCTCCCAGCTGGGCACTATCCCACTTTGTATGAAGATTGAGATCCAGCGTTGCTACTGCAACAATTTCCCAGGAATCCAGGAGATTCTAGTTCTAGTCCATATTCCTCTACCACTATGCAGATGCTTACAATTACTATTAAATGTCTTTAAATACAAAAGCCTAATGGAAACTTTCCTGGATACAATTTAGGTTTCCTTGGGAAGTACTATATTCCCTTAATACAAAATCAATTTATATTTTATTATTATAACAATCAAACTTTATTTATAGCACACCACAAGTGGTCCGCAGCTCCCAATAAGACAGCACAGGGTAAAATAGTATAGTACAATACAGTAGACAAGTAACAAATAGCACTACAAATCTCAACAAGGGGTGGAATGGAAATATTCAGTATAACGTAAGCTGAAACCTGTAGCAATTAGCCAGGGCGTAAATAACGGCCGTTTAGGTGGTCTGCAGAAACTAAACACAATGGAGAATTCCTGGAGTCCAGGGACAGAGAGCCCAAGGAGGAGGTGTACAGTGTAGCTGGTGTGCAAAACTAGGTAATGAGGAGGGCCCTGCTCATCCCCAAACTACATACATACAACTAGAGTATAAACTCCTATGTAGGTGCTCCGGGTCTCCAGGTACCCATTAAGTTATGAAACAACCAAGAATTTGCAGGCATGTCATGTACTGTGCAGGGCAACTTATTTATATTTGGCTCTGACTTAAAATAACCCAATCAACTGAACTCTGAACATGGCCTCTGTAATAGCTGTGTAGTGGAAACAAGCCAATCCTACTCTCAAAGCAGCTCTACTCCCTTCACCGCTTCTCAAGTATAACCCATACATAAAGATTTCAGTCAGCATCCCATGAGTGGCATTCGATGCTAGGTGATGGACTGGATCTGGCAAATCGCGTCCGCTGGCATCTTAAGTTTTCCCTCGTATCCCATATGCAAGCGTGAGGAAAGCGATGCAGGCACCACCACAAATGGTTGATATGTGCGCAGACAGGCATTGTCCAGCGGTACATCGCCTTAGATTGGATTCTCCCAATATGGTGGAGAGGTTAAATGTAATCAGGTCACTTGCGTCCAATATGTTGCCCTAAGTATCCATCCCATAATGTGTGCGCGCGCAGGGTCACAGTAAACATAGTGAGATGCACGGTCTCAGAAAAATATTGGGTATGTACAGTCTTATAAGCGTTTTATGGGAGTGTCGCTGAAATGGCTGCGAACTTCGGCGCTTAAAATCGGTCACGTAGGCGGCCATACTCTGATGGAAAAGCTGTCCCTAACATGGGACTGATGCAAGTTTCAATGACCAATGGCTGCATCTAAAGACGCGCCAGGATGTATTTCAGCATTTAAAGACGCTCATTCTGGACATCTCAGTCCTTGCACATTCACATGTATGGCTACACACCAGGGAGGGGCTTATACCACTACTACCATTAAGCTGCACGCGCTACATCGGCAAGAGACACATACGCGACAGGGGTAGTCCGAAAACGACAGAATTAATCTTAAGCGCAAATTGGAGCCATGCATGGTCCTGAAGACGGAGCCGAGCCGAGCAGTACATGTGATCAGTAAATAGAATCGGAGATAGTCACAAGATATCAGTGTTCTAATATCAAATGCTGCTTCGAAGAGCAACATTGTGACGGATAACAAGGAGTTATACATGAACTTGGTACTTATCCAGAACTAACCATCAGTCGGAATAGAGCGGTTGCCAGATGAAACAAAACTGGCACCGCCCAAAGCCTTACTTCCATTTGTACGTTCTAAGTTGAAACAACTTCAGTCTGTGTTCTATGTCACCCAGTGATTAGCAGCAAAGAGGAGAAAAGGCATTAAAGCGGCCTTGAAGATTTCATGTGACTCAAAGAGCTCAATTAGTGCCAGTCCTCATATCTGAGAGACTGCAGCAGCGGAGATAGACAGACAGATATGAGATAGATACAGAGACAGACAGAGTATAGCAGTGAATGAGGATATACACTATGGGGTTAAAGGTAACACACACGGGGGAATAATCCCTAAACCAGCAGAAAGGAAGCCGTGCTTCACTGTCTGATATCACCAGAAGGCTCAATACAAATGGATAAAGTAAGACAAAGCCAACTTAATAAAACACAGCGCCGTCAGACCGGGCTCTGGATAGTCGCAGCCTCGGGGGTGACTCTCGTTAGACATGAAACATGTAGTATTATGTGAATAGAAATATATACAGTTATGTGCGTTGGGAGCCCCATCAGACAAACCCGGGGGACAAATTACTATTTTTCTTTGTACTGTGCGAATTAAATATTATCTGAGGTCACAGCGTCATTAATTCTAAGCCAATCTTGTATGAGTCTATGTAGCTTTATTACATATTGTTACACATGAAGGCACAGGAGAAAGGAGGGGGGAGATGTTCCCCTTATGTGCAATGTTTAATGTCACAGGATCCCACACAAACCCAGACACTGGGCTGTGATCTGCACAGTGATTCAGTGGTATCCTGACAAACATGTTCTGCTACAGAGATAGACAGATGACTGTCTCCCACTGAATGCTCCTGGTACTGCATCCCATGACCTACAAGTGTACAATTACCTGCACACGGAGCCGGCCTAGGAAAGGATTAAATAACAAATCTGTGCTTTATCTACAAGTAGTGCACTCGTGCGGGCTGTTGCTCTGCGTCTGCATGTGTTTTAAGGGGCCTATCCATTACCAGATAAATTTGAACGATGAACGATTTATCGTTCAGTCGTTCAATTTACCTGCTAATGGCTAGGCCCTGAACGATGAAAATGCGCACTCCCACGGCGGACAAATTGTGTCTTTCGTCTCTCCAACATGTTGGTCAAATATCGCTTATTGCTGACAGATATTAGAAATATCTGTCTGGTTATAAGCGGTAAACGACGAACAATATTTTGAATGAAAATTAATAGAAACATAAAAAATGAAAAAATCCACTCCCTGAATGATGTCGTGCAATATCGTTCGTCGTTTGCAAAAATCTGTCATGTACATGACAGATATGTCACCGCAGCCCCAGGAATTTTACGGGATAAATCTTTTGTCTTTCATCGCAGAGAAAGATCTGCTAATGGGTAGGCCCCTTTATAGTTTTATCACATTTGTACCTTTTAGTGAGTGAACTAATTGCTGCTTTAAATAAAAACGATGAGGACACAAGCAACAAATAGAAGCGTCTCTGCAATTCCTAAACTCCTTTTCTTAAAATAGTAATGACTCCTAGTGATTTAAAGTCCAATGCAGAACAGATAATATACTTCGAAAAGTTATTTTGGATTTATTTTTACCACAACTTTTCATTTGGATGAAAAAAAAAAAAAAAAAAAAAAAAGACATCAGATGTACATGGAAGGGGCTGGAGATTTACTACAAGAACAAGGCTCCAGGCCTGCAGTAAAAGACGAGACGCCCAGCGCCCTTACGGACAGACACTGCATCTCTCCGAATGCGCGCGGTACATAAGACCAAAGGCTCCGTTTGTTTACTACAGCAGGAAGACGCAAAGCACAGCAGAATTTTTCACATGCAGCAGAAAAGATTGGAGCATCGTAAAAATTATTTCCAAACGGCTCTCCTCAGGGGAGGCCTGCAGACACGGGGAGCGGAGAACATTACAGCACAGAGTGATTCATGGACAGGCACAGAAAAACTCGCCCATAATTTGCACCTTGGTGTCTTGGGCCTATGTCGGCCCATTACTCTGTGAATCCTGATGTTTACTTACCCAGAAAGACGAATCCTTCATTTTCCAGGGCTTAATTCTCTTGTTTTGCTACAAAAGCACATCGTTTGTCTCCGGTGCACCGACGGGAGCAGCAATTATTTGTGTAACACGCGATAAGCCCCCCAGGGGGTTTTTAATTTTCATGAAAGGTCCAAGTATTTTAACTGCAGCCGGAAAAGGATGTAAGATGACCTGTTTAATTCTCGTGTGGCTTGTGTTCAGGTTGGTAAAGTCTTTATACTCACATTTATTAAGTCCAGCAGGGCAGTAAAAACTCATCTGACTACGGAACGGACCAGAGGACCGACCTCCAATCAGAAATCTGTCTGCATGTCTACGGTAACCTCACAAAACTTAGGAGGAGATGTATAAAGCATTAGAAAGAGTTTAGAAGTGGACAAAGCAACCAATCAGCTTCTACCTATAACTTATTAGAATGTATGTAATAAATGCTAGCTAGAAGTTGATTGGCTGCTATGGGTAACGTCTCCACTCGCACACTGGCATTAGACCTAATTCAGTGTTACGTTACTAGAACCATGTGGTTCTCTCTTTTACATCTAGAACAATGGACATTTAAATAACTGTTGTTTCTAATTATATCAAGGACAATTATATACACAAGTTTCAATGCATAATTGTAACCAGTAGCATTTAATAGCTTGTTCTAAAGGGCTCGATTCAGTTCAGCGCGATTCATTTTGGGGGCGAAAAAGTACTTTTTTGGGGTGTTCTTAAGATCTTTTTTTTTATTTTTTTTGACAGTTGTCCTTTGGGGGGGCTGTCCCAAGGGTTCTGAGTGGTTTCCCCAAAATAAAAAACTTACACTTCGTTTCTCCTGCTATTCAGAGGCGAATCTTTATCGCCTATTACATTGCATCGACTTTCCGCGTAGGCGAAAAGCGGCTGGAATTGAATACGGAAATAAGTTTCCGCCAGGCGAAAAGTCGAGATAGGCGATACTTTTTTGCGGATCTCGGATTTTCGCGTCTAATTGAATACGGCCCTGACAACTGTCAGACTGAACAGTGCACTGTATTGAATAGCTCCAGGAGCTCCCTCCCGGGGATATTCAGCATCGCGCTGAAAAGAATCTAGCCCAAAGTCTCTCTGCTCACTACATCATGTGCGATGAGACTGCGGATGCCAGGGAAGTTTACAAGTCACTGCGCAGGAATATAAATCAAGGATATTAATTATCAACATTGTTCTTATAGTCTGCCATAATGGGGGCGATTCAATTCAGCGCAATGTTGAATAGCGCCAGGAAGGAGTTCCCGGAATTATTCAATTGACTGCGCTGTTAAGTCCGACTAGAGCCACCTAAGACAGAGAATGCCACTTCTAATGCTAACCGGCATTCTTCACCAAAAGTGCTGAGGAGGACAAAGATAAACATAGGCGCCTCTCTAGTAAGCTCCGAAATTTTGCTGTTAATTAACATATGTTACCGTCACTATTTATAGGAATAATAGATTAGCAGGATCATTTATGCCAGGACAGAGAATCTGAGAAGCTGTCCTGGTGATGACTTTCCTCCATTAAAGCCACCATTACATCTGCGATAAGCAGGCAGTGAAAGATTATAATGGGGAGTATGCACTGGCCATTCTCTAGCTCCAGGATGGAGAAGAAAAGATGCTAAAAATATAGCCTATAGGCTACAATAGTCCTCCGGATTCCGGCGGTGACCATCCTGACGTTGACAATACCGGCTCAGGAATCCAGACGGTCATCACACTACCGGCTTAGGAATCCCGGCAGTCATCAAACACCGGCTCTGGAATCCCAGCGGTCATTACAATACCTGCTGAGGAATCCCGGCAGTCACCAAACACTGCCTTATCACAATACCGGCTCAAGAATGCAGACGGTCATTGCAACACCGGGTCAAAAACGCAGAAGGTTATCGCAATAGTGGCTCAGGAATGCATTCATCATAATACCGCCTCCGGAATCCAGATGGTCATTACAATACCGGCTCCGGAATCCAGACGGTCATCACAATATTGACTCAGGAATCCCGGCAGTAAGAATCTGGACTGTGAGTATTCGGTTTAGGCACTAGGCGGAGGGCAAGGGTTAGGCTGAGGCAGGGGACAGTTAAGGTTAAGCTGCGGGAAGGGTGGGCTAGGGTTAGAAAACTTCACAACATTCGTCTGTATTTTGACTGCCAGGATTTTGCTGCCAGCACTGTGTCCACCGGCACCACCGGGATTCCGTACTCAAACCCTACAATGGCCATTGGCAGTTAAACTTTTCTGAACTTGGTAAATTGCTCCAGACCACAGGCCCCATTGCAAATAATAGAGACTGCGGTATCCTGTGGTAATCAGCTGAACGCAGGGGATATCCTTTATCTTTCCTGATTTCAACTCTTTGAAAATTGCAGTGATACTTAAATCAGGCGGAAACTACTGTTCACACATGATTTAAGATACCAATAAGCTTGATAAATAGGCCCCATAATGTGTTGTCTATATATTTATTTCCTCAGACTCCCTACAAATGCAAAACATATGGCAGAAGAAGCACTAATGCGTTGCTAGAGATTAACGCTTACTCTCCAGCAATAGATCTAGAAGACATCAAGGGATAGGATCCATTACAAGGTACCATAACTTAAAGAGAACCTAGTTTCACCATAAATCAATACAGTAAACATAACTCTTGATTATGAGCTCAGTATTGCTGCCAGCTCACAGTTTATGCGGCTGGTACAAATCCCCTGTGCTACAGACCTACATACCGTATAGACCAGATTCAGAATAAATATATAAAACAGCCATTGAAGGTAATACCATGGAGTGTGATGCACGCTGGCACCATAAATCCCTCAAAGAGGAGAACGTACAGTACGTGATAAAGCTCATTTATAATACTAAGGCTTTGCGTTTTGCCGAACCATTAGCAGTAAAGTGTAGGCACCCAACAAGACCTGTGGGAGCAAGAAACACAATATCCCACAAGCTAAAGACCGAAGCTAACCACTAAATAACAAAACCGATGAATGAAAACTACGCGCCGTGAGACTACTTTATGAAATAAAATATTACATTTAACTGGACTAAATCTAGAATACAAGATGATCGTGTATGAATATGCACTAACAAATATACAGATGTATGTACAAAGGCTTGCTGTGACATCTGGTAACAGACTGTGAGCAAACGTTACTGCACGTGCTGGAATAAATGAGATCCAGCCATTGGGTGGCTGAGCGATCAGGTCTCGTGCTTTCTCTGGAGCCTCCTAGTGAACATGAGATAGGGAATATAGACTGTAAGCTCCAGGGACTAGTGTGAATAGACAAATATTCTCCGTTTAGCGCTGCGGAATATGTGTGCTACATAAATAACTGGCAATAAAATAAATAAACACACAGACGAGGCTGACCAGGGTCATCATCTGTCATGTGAAATAATACCCTTCATTTACACAGACGATTAACGGGCCCGTGTGGCCCAAGCGCAACTGTAAGATATCGCTGTCATTTCCGTGGCGTGCACTCGGCAGAATAGACTTACAAACCAGACGTGTGTACGTGACAGTGTGGGGGCGATTCAATTTTTTTATCATCTAAAATGACAGGCAATCGGGGTGCGATATTCAATTGTTCTGGGCGCCCATGACTTATTCCACATTACGCGCCCAAATAGACCGGGTGTAGTCGCGTAAAACAGGTAAACCCATCTAAAGTCCTGGTTAGCGCACCCAAACCATGGACTAATCGCACATTTCTGCTCGCCATCTCAGGAGAAAACAACTGAATCATCCAGTGTGTGCGCGCAGTCTTGTACCTATGAGGGCCACAGTCTGAATACATCACTGAGGATGAAACATCCCATGTGTGCGCGCAGTCTTGTACCTATGAGGACCACAGTCTGAATACACATCTGAGGATGAAACATCCCGTGTGTGTGCAGTCTTGTACCTATGAGGACCACAGTCTGAATACACATCTGAGGATGAAACATCCCGTGTGTGTGCAGTCTTGTACCTATGAGGACCACAGTCTGAATACACCTCTGAGGATGAAACATCCCGTGTGTGCAGTCTTGTACCTATGAAGACCACAGTCTGAATACACATCTGAGGATGAAACATCCCGGGTGTGCGCAGTCTTGTACCTATGAGGACCACAGTCTGAATACACATCTGAGGATGAAACATCCCGTGTGTGTGCAGTCTTGTACCTATGAGGACCACAGTCTGAATACACCTCTGAGGATGAAACATCCCGTGTGTGTGCAGTCTTGTACCTAAGAGGACCACAGTCTGAATACACCTCTGAGGATGAAACATCCCGTGTGTGCAGTCTTGTACCTAAGAGGACCACAGTCTGAATACACCTCTGAGGATGAAACATCCCGTGTGTGCGCGCAGTCTTGTACCTATGAGGACCACAGTCTGAATACACATCTGAGGATGAAACATCCCGTGTGTGTGCAGTCTTGTACCTATGAGGACCACAGTCTGAATACACATCTGAGGATGAAACATCCCGTGTGTGTGCAGTCTTGTACCTATGAGGACCACAGTCTGAATACACCTCTGAGGATGAAACATCCCGTATGTGTGCAGTCTTGTACCTATGAGGAACACAGTCTGAATACACATCTGAGGATGATGTACCTGCTGGAAGGGGAGATGGGGGATGACGACTTTGTTAAACACAAACGCTTTACCGCAAATACTTTCCTTTAGCGTGCTCCTAAGTGCAGTTCTCAATATTAGATACTGTACCAAGCAGTTACTCTATCCCATGTAATATAACTTGCATTTTGGATTTAGTGATCTTCTAAAACGAAAGGAGGCACGAGGGGAAGTAAGCGAGAAGCTTATTTAAAATATATATTTTTCCATATTCTTATTCCTGAATAATACATGGCACTTTTATATATCAGAGATGCTCTGCTCAAAATGTAGATTTTATAGGCTTTAAAAAAAAAAAAAAAAATGAGCATCCTGTCATTTACATAACAACTTGGCAATTTTTTAAAATTTGTATTTGTTTTTTAATGATGCGGTTAATGATTTGATTTTCTTCTTTACTGCACCATACTCTGTGGTAGAGGTCGGGGGAAATGCCCCTTTAAAAGCAAAGTTCGAAATTGGAACTAAAACAATGAGCCAAGAAGGCCGTCTGCTCTTCCCACAGAAATTAGCACAGATTTGCTGATCTCACGAAAAAATGACTTCTATATCCATACGTGTATGGGGTGGAGGGGTGTAATCCTATTATAAAATGCCTTTTCACACCAAACCATTATCTGAGCTCATTTGTAGTCATAAAACAAATTGCACTATAATTTCTAACAGAAATAAAACAGATTAGGCTCTAATACGGTAATAACTATAAGTCATTAGTGGAACGGTATAGTCTCTGCCACGATCCTGGCACAGATAGATGGGTGACTACGCAGAGAAGGGGCGGATTAGTGCGTGGATGGGGGCAGGATAGAAGATACATGACGCGTTCTGGCAGAGCGCAGCGCGTAGTACTCGTGAGTCAGTTACAATGAAGAATCTGCAGTACACAAATGTCGTGTGTTGGATCACTGACACGTACAGGAAAGGATCTGTGTGCAATCGCTGGATGTTCTGGAAATAGTGTAATCGGTATTCAGAGATGCTTTACGCTGGTACTGGAAGATGTAATAAAACAAACACTCTCATTTATAAATAACTTATCATCCCTGGGAACTACCAACAGACCCTGAAACGTTCCGGTAACGCAGTATTCACACCTACACTCATACATAGCTATATTGGGAATTCATGCATCTCATCCTATACTGGACAGGACACCAGTACAAAATCAATGTTGGAATCGTAAATGTGCACAAAAGCCAACCTGTGGCTCTCCAGGTGTTGGGAAACTACAAGTCTCAGCATGCCCTGCCATAGTTTTAGCACTTCCTAATAGCAAAACTGTGGCAGGATATGCTGGGACTTGTGGTTTCACAACAGCGGCAGGGCTACAGGTTGGCCTGGTCTAGACAATAGGGAAATGCCATAACTGGATGAGGGGTGAGGGGTGCCACCCAGCTCAGAGACTGAAGGGTAACATAGGTGCTCCCCTCATACATGCACCGCTATCTACATTAGGGCCACACTGGCCTCTTATTAGTGTGTTGCGCCACGGAGAACACTTATTATTTGCACCATAAATGGACACTTTTGGTAAAACTGCAGTCACAATATTGTCACATAATTACTCCGCAGAAAGTGGCTGCCTAAATGACAGTGGGACGAAATACTAAATGTGGGTCTAGTACACAGGTTCTCAAACTCTGTCCTCAGGACCCCAAACAGTGCATGTTTTCCAGGTCTCCTCTCAAAAAAAACACAAGGGAAATCCTCCACCTGGGAATCTTTTAAAATGTGTCAGTAAGTAATGACTACACCTGTGCAACTGCTGGGTGACCTGGGGAATGTGTCAGTAAGTAATGACTACACCTGTGCACCTGCTGGGTGACCTGGGGAATGTGTCAGTAAGTAATGACTACACCTGTGCACCTGCTGGGTGACCTGGGGAATGTGTCAGTGAGTAATGACTACACCTGTGCACCTGCTGGGTGACCTGGGGAATGTGTCAGTAAGTAATGACTACACCTGTGCACCTGCTGGGTGACCTGGGGAATGTGTCAGTAAGTAATGACTACACCTGTGCACCTGCTGGGTGACCTGGGGAATGTGTCAGTAAGTAATGACTACACCTGTGCACCTGCTGGGTGACCTGGAAAACCTGAGGACCGAGTTTGAGAACCACTTGTCTAGTAACACAGAATTACATTACTATGCATAAAAAGAAACCAGGTTCGCGGCCCACGTGTTGTGTATTTGAGCACAGCGCGGCTCTCTCTATGACCACACACGGTTGTGTACAGCGACGCGTGGACCAAGGCCAATTTGCACAGCAATGAAAAGGCCCTTGGCAGTTTTATTACGTAGCGTTGGCGCTGCGAGGAAAAGCGTGAGACGCAAAACTCCAGCTGACCTGGGAATTCTCAATCGGAACGCGCCTTTTTTAGGATCTCTGCGAGAAAAGGGGAGCATGTAACAAACTCTCTGCGCACGGTGATGTGCAGCATAAACGGTGGTGAAATAAACAATTAAATCAGCAAAAACTGGAACACACAAGACATCTTCTCTGTAATGAGAAACTTCCTAATATATAAAAGAAAAAAGAAAACCCTTGGTCAAGGCTGGCTTTATTAAGTGTAATGAGTATCTCTTTCTCCGGTACATCAAAATGATCTTCATTATGTTATTCGCCATTCTTAATCCGGGAGTTACGGCTCGGGCTAAGAGTCCCACAGAAAAGGATGGTTGGAGAATTAAAATGGCAAATTTGGCATAGATTTCCTCTCATTAGACCTGAGGAATGTGACAACCGCAATACAGAACAGATTATTAATATAGCTAAATGTGCTCAATGCAAACCTTTTAGTCTAATGGCGGCTCTAAATTAACGGGATAATAGCAGACTTCCACATTATGTGTTATTTCATTACAATGGATCATTTTAGAGTTTGCTTTGTACATATTGACAAAGCCACCAGCCGTAATGGAAAGGGGGTGATAGATTCCAGTCTGTAAAATGGAGGTGTTGGCATCTGCTCTGTTCACTCGACGTTTGGCAATAAAGATTATTTCTGCATGGCGTAGGGCCCGAGTGTCTCTGCAGCGACACGGAAAACTGGCTCCGAGCGCTGCAGACCCAACTGATCACATTTTACACTACCGGGTCCTAGTAAGTGACCAGACCTGAGACACAGAGAAAACCCACTGTCTTATTCTACATTTATATCCTTACATGTAATCTCAGATCACACCATGATGAAACCATCATATGACAATATTCTACAATGGGGGAATTCAATTTGGCCCATAAATCGGGCACTTACAGTTCTCCATTGCACCTCTATTGAGTGTGCGGAAAATTGTACTGCCGCCAGAATGTGACGTCCTGTTCTAGAACGGCACATTGCTCTAATACAGGAATTTAATACCCCTCCGCCCACCCCACAACCCCAATGAGATTAGATAATTGTTGAATTCAAGAGTCAACTGACCAAGCTAATATTCAGCTATACAGTGTTCGCAAATACGCGCTATAGCGTGTATTTTACTCGAATACGACGAGAGGGGACTCACTTTTGCAAAATGTGTGGGTCCTCGGGCACGCGTTCCGCTGTGGCCAATCCCATGGCTCACGATCGTATGATTGATGTCTCCCTGGCCCGGCCAGGGAAGACTATGAAACTGGAGGTGGAGCCAGCCAGCCAAAGTTCAGCTGCAGCGTTTCCTCCTGATGTTGCAGCTTCCCTGGAACCCGACAGCAGGACGTTCCCAGCACACGGACAGGCCCCCGGCGGAAGGACGTCCACCGGCACCTCGACAGGCCCCCGGCGGGAGGACGGCGCAGAGGTAGGATGTCCCCGGGAACCAGGACAGGCCCCGGCAGGAGGATGGCTCCGGCACCTAGATGGCCTCGGCAGCAGGACGTTCCCGGCACCTCGACAGGCCCCAGAATAATATTTAAATGTTGGTTCAATATATATGGTACAATATACTCATTTTCTGTGCAGAGTCACTCCCATTTCTCTCCAACGCCTTTATTAAATGTACAACAGTGTAGCAATAGCATCTAAAATATAACAAACGTGATCACAAATAATATGGGTGGGGGAGGGCAGCTGCTACTTCTTACTACTTTAAGCTTCTCTATAATCTACCCTTACCTCCTCTTCCCAGTCCCAGCACTGCCTGCCCCTAAAATCCTCCTTGCCCCCCAGTACTGCTCCGGCTGTTATTTACCTATGTCCCCTCCCTACACCCAGTACTGCCGGTCCTAACCCACTCCTTGCCCCCCAGTACTGCTCCAGCTGTCATCTCCCCTTGCTCCCTCCCTACCCCTAACCTCTCCATGCCCCTAGTACTGCCCCAGTTGCTATTCACCTTTGCCCCCTCTACCCCAGCTTCTCCCGTACCCCGCAAGCTCTACCCCAACTGCTGCCTGCCCTCACTCCCCCCATAATATGTAATGGGACCCAGAAACAGTGGAGTAGGACCCCAATTTTGTAAAGCGAGGTGTGTTCTGCACGATCACTGGCTATACATTGTAAGAATCAATGAAAGGCTGCACCAATGGAAATTTATAGAGGTTAACGCAAAACGTTAGACTCTGCAAATACAGCTTTACGCTCCATAGATACCCGGCCGATGTGTAGTCTGTATTCTGTAATCACTGTACCAAAGAAAGCAACTGGAGCAGACAGGAGTTCTAGGAATATTGTCTTCACACATCAAAGCTTAACAGAGAGCCTAATTCTTCTGAATTATAATCACTTTATCATTATGTGGTTCATTATTTTTCTGTAATCTGGCCTGAAAGTGGTAGTATATTGCATTCATATCTCTACATGTACATTGGAATATATATATATTTTTTCCCCACCAGGCTGAATCTTTGAAAAGGTAAGCCCATACCTCCATCCAGATTCTCTTATTATTTCCAGCTATGCAACAACTCGTGCAGTATGCCATACAGCTGTATAATAAGGTGGCTACGTAAAGAACAAAGATCAGGGAGAAGAGAACCGGGCCCGGCCACAGAGCTTATAATGAAGGAGCACAGGGAAATGGCTGGGGACGAGCTCTGGAGTCAGTCAGACAGATATCATGGAGATGAAGGAAAGCTATGGTGCTCACATAGGGCTAAATGAGACGTCTTTGTGGGGAAAGCTGCCGCCAATACGTGGGTGCGGGGAGACTGGAAGATGAGAGCTGGATGGAGCGTCGGACAGTGTCACAGAGAGTTCTAGTAGTGAGGTGGAACCGGAGAGAAGCCTTGAAGGTACACGGTAACAGGTTTGTGGGTGCAAGGGGTCATTTGTAAATGTTTGTTGGTTAGGTATGTAGTAAGGTGCAGCAGAATTAAGGGTCGATATTATCTGAGGGACAAGGATCTTTCAAGTACACAACTTACTTTTCCTCTAATAATAAAACACAAAGACCTGAAGTCAAACATGTCTCACAAGCATTCCTCTTACTGGTCATAGATCTGAGGTGCAGAAGGGTAAAGACTCCAGACCTGGGGATGCAGCGAGTAAGTAAAACAGGCCAGGACTCCAAATGCAAAGATGCAGAGTGGATAATATAGAGCACAAGGACAATGAGCCTCATGGCTGTTCTACTCTCCTGCAGGGAAAGCCGCTACCACAGCTAAGGACAGTCAGGTGTGACAACTCTTCCACCCAGGAAACTCGCCCGCAGTCCCTACGTTTTACAGCTCTTTCTATAATGTATTTCCATGTTCACATTAGTGTTCATGACATCTTTAACTACAATTAAAGTGCTACTATGGCAATGCTGTGAATAAAGATTTCCTGAATTGCATGTCAATAGTCAAGACAATAAATGAAAGAAGCCACATTTATTAAACAAAAGAAAATAATCTGCTGTGGGAATCATGTGAGAGACATGAAGACAATGAGAGGAGAGGAGAAATGATAGAATTCTGGGATGTCAAAGCTTGCCATGGCTGGCGGTATAGGTTATATATGCAGAGCTGGGTAATGGTATGTGGGAGAGGTTATACATGCAGAGCTGGGTAATGGTATGTGGGAGAGGTTATACATGCAGAGCTGGGTAATGGTATGTGGGAGAGGTTATACATGCAGAGCTGGGTAATGGTATGTGGGAGAGGTTATACATGCAGAGCTGGGTAATGGTATGTAGGAGAGGTTATACATGCAGAGCTGGGTAATGGTATGTGGGAGAGGTTATACATGCAGAGCTGGGTAATGGTATGTGGGAGAGGTTATCGATGCGGAGCCGGGTAATGGTATGTGGGAGAGGTTATCGATGCGGAGCCGGGGAGTGGCTAGTGTGAGAGGTTATCGATGCAGAGCTGGGGAGTGGCTAGTGTGAGAGGTTATCGATGCGGAGCTGGGGAGTGGCTAGTGGGAGGTGGGCTGGATGCAGAGCTGGGGAGTGGCTAGTGGGAGAGTTTATCGATGCGGAGCTGGGGAGTGGCTAGTGTGAGAGGTTATCGATGCGGAGCTGGGGAGTGGCTAGTGGGTGAGGGGATGGATGCAGAGCTGGGGAGTGGCTAGTGGGAGAGGGGATGGATGCGGTCCTGGGGAGGGGCTAGTGGGAGAGGTTATCTATGCGGAGCTGGGGAGTGGCTAATGGGAGTGGGGATGGATGCGGAGCTGAGAAGTGGCTAGTGAGAGGTTAACAATGCGGAGCTGGGGAGTAGTAGTGGGAGTGGTCATCCATGCGAAGCTGGGGAGTGGCTAGTGGGAGTGGTTATTGATGCGGAGCTGGGGAGTGGCTAGTGGGAGTGGTTATTGATGCGGAGCTGGACAGTGGCTAGTGAGAGGTTAACGATGCGGAGCTGGGTAGTGGCTAGTGGGAGTGGTTATTGATGCGGAGCTGGGGAGTGGCTAGTGGGAGTGGTTATTGATGCGGAGCTGGGGAGTGGCTAGTGAGAGGTTAACGATGCGGAGCTGGGAAGTGGTTGGTGCGAGGTTAACGATGCGGAGCTGGGGAGTGGTAGTGGGAGAGGTTATCCATGCGAAGCTGGGGAGTGGCTAGTGAGAGAGGGGATGGATGCTGAGCTGGGGAGTGGCTAGTGAGAGAGGGGATGGATGCGGAGCTGGGGAGTGGCTAGAGGGAGAGGGGATGGATGCGGAGCTGGGCAGTGGCTAGTGGGATAGGGGTCTATTAGGTAAAGTATTTACACAGCTCCAACAATTGCCTGTTCTATGACAACGCTCTAACAGTCGATCCATTACACCGCTCCAACTGTAGGCCAGCCTATGACAGCGCTTCAATGTAAGCCAGCCTATGACACAGCTCCAACAATAGGCTAACCAATTACACTGCTCCCCAACAGTTCAGGTTTTAGAGGTATCCATGGTTGAGCACAGGTGGTTAAATCAAATTGACTGAGGTACTAATTTAATCCACCTGTGTTCAACCATGGATATCTCTAATGGGCCCCATCTGCGATGGATTGCCGCGATCCCGCAATGCTGCAACCCGGCATCGCAGAAATCCCACATGTTGGATTTTGCCGATTGCGATCAAAAAATGATCGCGATCGTCAAATCGCAGACATTCAACCTGTCAATTGTCTGCGATCCGACAACGGATCGCAGAACATCGACGGTGGGCGATCGGACGTTTCCAATGGCCGATCGGAAATTTTCGGTCGCATCCGTGCATCGCGACGATCCGTCGCAGATGTATGGCCACCTTAACACCTGAACTGTTGGGGATCTTTGAGGACCGATTTTGGAAACCTTTGCTGTAAGCATTGCACACAAATGTACACCAAGACACAACCACCATACATGGACAAGATTCAATATAGACAAACAGTAGAAGAGGGGGGGAGGGGGATCACACGGATTAAAGGTGGTCTTACCTAGTGGCTGGTAACCTTGTGAAGACGGACCACCAAATGGGTTTCTGCTTCCAAATCCACTTCCATCAACAGAGCCATACGACATGTTTGTAATTCAGGCTTACAGTACTGGAGACACTGGACAGCTGAGAAGTAAAGCAAAACAAAGACCGTTAATTAAACACTATAAGGGGCGATTCAATTATCGGGTGTCTTAACAAATCATGGCCGACAGAGCAATTCAACTGTTGCTCTGTTCGGGCATCCGTGCAGCATGTGTGCGCCGCTGACAGCACGTTTCTGCTCACTACCTCGGGAGGCTGCGGAAATGTGTGTATCCGCGGCTATGCGAGCCCAAACTGGGCAACAACTGAATTAGTTAAGGTGCCCGATAAAAGCTATTTACAAGAGAGAAAAACACATGATAAATGAAAGTAGCATTCATGTTACACTCCTGAATGGCGAGAAGTGTGCAGCTAAGTAGAGGCTATGGAAGACATGTTACATGCTCTACTCTAGAACGTGCCATTCACCACATATTGTACACCACATAGGCGGTGTACAATACATTTGAGCTTCAAGTCATTAAACCCGAAAAGCATAGCCTGGAATCCCAAACATCAGGCTTCCCTTGAAAAAATATGGTGTGAGCTAAAGTCAGAGCTATGGGCAAAGGTGGGCTGGTCTGGTATCCAGAACTATCTTATTGCTGCTGCTCCTACTTCCAGCGTTGGATATTATGTTCTGGGAAAGATTATGATGACTGCTGCACTGTATGTTGTGCTCAGGGGGGGGACACCGGCTGCTATACTGTGTGTGGGGAAGAGGGGGGGCACTGGCTGCTATACTATAGGGGCAATATTGCTGTCTAATTTGGAGACAATAGCTGGTTAGCTGGATATACTATGCGGGTCATTGCTTAGCTGGATATACTATGCGGGTCATTGCTTAGCTGGATATACTATGCGGGTCATTGCTTAGCTGGATATACTATGCGGGTCATTGCTTAGCTGGATATACTATGCGGGTCATTGCTTAGCTGGATATACTATGCGGGTCATTGCTTAGCTGGATATACTATGCGGGTCATTGCTTAGCTGGATATACTATGCGGGTCATTGTGGCGGAACAAAATATTTTCATACCTCTCGTTTTTGATATAATTTGTAGAGAGGCCAACAGAGCTTACAGTCTCTGGATGAGTGAGACAAAAACAAGGATTTTACACTTCAGACAGAGTATGTAAAGCTGGATTTTAAACATAGAGATCTGTGCGATAACTTGACCAGAATACCCACATTAATGTACAAGTACATGGCAGGTGTCAGCTACAAGAAAGTAGTCACATCCGCTATAGAAAATAGCGGGTTCTATTGCAGCGATAGCTGAGCTTTCACCTGTGCCCCCCAGCTCATTCCTGCTTTATACCCTAGCTACCAGACCCAGATTTTATATTATTAGAGCTGAAGCTCAGCGGGGAACACGACAAATCATGAACTATACTTTGCCCCCAGCAGGCGATTTCTGCTTCACGTGACCTTTTCCACGCAACACAGGGCGGTCACGCGGCCTGATCGTGTTATTACAGATAAGCGTTTCTCTGATTAAATGTAAATTTACCCTATTGTTGAGATTAAGGATCTACACTGTTCTACAGTGCAACCATCACTACTTGAATTAAGGATATTGGACACTACAGGCTAATATAAAGTATATTAATAACACCCGCTATATATTTATATATATATATAAAGAAAGTCTGCAAGTATATCTTTGTGGAACAGGCCAAGACCTTCAATGGCCCCTTCATAATAAGCTCCGACCGGCATATTAATTTTAGTTGGTTGGTTTCATCAAGGAAAAGGCAGATAGATGAAAGGCTGAAAACCTAATTAAGAGTCTGAGTGTAAGCTCACTCTGGCGGCACGGTGTGTGTACGGTGTGTAGAGTGCATGTTATAACCCCGCAGTCCAGTTGCCTTCTCTTTATGTTTGAGAAAAAAATTAAGAGCGGCTCGGGAAACCGGCCAATAAAGAGAGACGTTTATGGAGTAAGAACAGCGTTTGATTTATGAGCTGTGGAACACCACACCTATGGCAAGATTAAACCTCCAGTCTACATAAAATAGCAAAATTCAATAATGAATATTAACTATGAACTCCTGGGAATTACTGCAAGAAGAGTCAAATGCTCTCAGTAATAAAGAATCAACACTTTCATAATTCAGCATGGGAATTCTAAAGAGTCTCTTATCCGAGAGGAGCCAACATCAACTGCGGCGCTGTACAGTCGGGAAGGAAATCGGTCCTTTGGGATAAGTGCGACAGAGACCTAGCAATCCGTACGAGTAACAGCGGCTCATTATCAGATATACATGTGCTTGCAGTACAGATTTACTTTCATAATCTACGCTGCCTTATTCCCACTGTACCGGCCTGAAATGGTTCAAGGGACTATCAGGGCTTCATCCAAAAGTCTCATAACATCTCCTGAACCCCTGCCACAATCCCAAAGCACTTTGAAACCGAAGTGGCCTTTCTGTATAGGATTTGCTATTGCTGTGATATTTACAAAACACTCATTACAGATTTTACATTCTGTTTACATTGGCACAATGTAAAGATTGTAAGGCCCCACTAGAGCTCCCATAGCATGCCTCCACATTCTAGGCACCTGCCTATATTACCTTGTGGATAACCTGGGCTTGATCACTATTAATGCCCGAACAAGTGCCATCATGCACATTATAAAAAACTAACTAATTCTCTAACTCAGCGGGTTTCAACCGGTGTGCCGCGGCACACTAGTGTGCCGTGGCCGGTTGTGAAGTGTGCTGCGGGGCTGTCAGAGCCACCGGGCACATTTTACTGTACTTCAGCATCCTGGGCCGCTGAGCTCTTCTGGGAGACTCAGGCACGACCGGGTAGTGACCTGCAAAGATGCGGCGGCGTGACATCACAGGTCACGCACGCCGCGTTGTCCACTGCCCTCCAGCCCGCTCTGCCAGCCCACGCCCTGCGCCAATCAGCCAGCCCGCACACGATCCTGCTGCAGTGTGAGTGACAAGGGGGGAAGAAATGTGGGTTTTGTGGGGATCAGACATTTTTTTCTTCTTCGTGGGTACCAGCCATAGTTTATTTTTTCGTGGGAACCAGTCATGTCATTTTTTTTAGTGAGAACCAGCCATATGTTATCCAGCCATATATTTGCCTATTTAGTGGGGAACAATGTGTTTTGTTTTGTTTTTTGTTTCTGTGGGGCCAGCCATAGGTTTCTTTTTCTGTGGGGAGCAATTCTGTGGGGCGCAATGTGGTATGGTTGTTTTTTTCGTGGGGAGCAATGTGGGGGTTTTTTTTCTGTTAGGCCAGCCAATGGGATTGTTTTATTCTTGTGGGGGCCAATGTAGTGTGTTTTGTTCCTGTGGGAACTAATGTAGTGTGTTTTTCATAGTTCGCGCACACCGCATCGCCGGATAGTGTGCCTTGGCAATTTTAAAATCTTGTGTAGTGTGCCGCGAGTTAAAAAATGTTGAAAATCACTGCTCTAACTACTTATCAATATACATATCTTTTTTGAGCATTCCTAAAATCATGGAACAAACAGCAAACTAGGGGCTATTCAATTGTTTATTGCTCCCGTCTAAGTGACTGTGAGCTATTCAATTGTTGCTCCTGTCGGCCTCGATCAGCTGCCAGGGGGTGGAGCTGAAATGGGTGAAAAGTTACCCATTTGGGCGCCCAAACGGCACTTTTCGCGATCGTGCCCAGCACTTTGGTAGAGGTTAGCCGTCTTACGCGGCTAAACCAGACCTCTATGGGTGCGATAATCGGCATCAATTGAATAGCTCCCCGTGATCTTCTGTCACTTTAGACGATAGATAGTGCGCACTAACACAACTGAATACCGCCCCATGTGTCTACATCCTGCCATCTATTTCTAATTGCAGATCCTATGGAACAGCGTCAATATTATATTGCGCAAAGGTAAAGTATTACTTGAAAACAATTATACAGAACCTGGCCTCTTAGGATCCAGTAACGAATCATTATCTTCGGTTATGTTACTGGTTTCCATTAGTCACAATGAATTGGGAAAGAAAAACTGACTTCGCAGCAAACTTCAACTGAAAGCTATATGGCAAAAAACGAAATGTAAAGTACACACCAACAGCCGCTCACCTGTGCACCATAACAAGCATGATGCTGGCAAGTCATGTATGAACTCTTGTTAAGAGACTAATCCATATTCAATTAAGATTGTATTTCTAAGCAAAATTGTGCAAAAATAGCATTATTGGCTTGCTGGGACGGAATTAAATAATTAGTGACTCAGTACCGGGAATCGTTCCGCCGCCTCCTTATTTTTGATTGTAAGTCAGAATTTGGCTGGCTAAGAGAGGAGTGGGCATTTAATGATGCAAAATCATAGCTGCAATTAGGGGTTTTGTGGAAGGGTAATTACGAGTGGTGCCCGCAGTGACAGCCGCCAGTGTGAGGACGCTGAATTTGCAGTACATCAGAAACTTCTCATTCCATAAAAATTGACTTTTTTTTTTCTCACTTCGGGGGGCCTCTTCCCCTAATTGCTGCCTTATCCCATATACATTCAGCAGATATGCTGATGGATCGTATCACTGGAACTACACTGCTTCAGGCTTTTACGTCAATGTCTAAAGTTTTCAAAGGTAGTAACACAATGCGCACACAGGTGCGTCTGGCTCATTGCTGCAGTTTTACAGACGCTGCGGGCACCACATTTGTCCGTCAATAAATCTGTCTTTCTAAACGTTAAAAGAAAATCGTGCTCTGCATATGGAAGCTAATCCGTTTAAAAGAACAGTAAGAAATGTCTTCCTTCCTCTCACATTTACCAAGGATCCATCGTCAAACTTCGTCCTAATTCTGCACCTCAGAAAGACAAGTCAGAGGGTAGACAATACCTGGGTCTCTAGGGAACAGTGGTCCTGATTCAGAGCCGGACGCATTAGCTGTGGTTGCCACCCACAGCTAATGCGAGCGGCCAGGAAGATGGTCGCGATGGTCTAGACCATCGCAACCATCGGGCTTGCGACGAGACCCTTGAGGTAGGGTCTCGTGGCCGCAAGCCCCAGAGAGATTTCGGCCAAACAGAGCCGAAAGCTCTCCCACTGACATCACTTGTGATGTCAGTGGGGCCGCCCCCAAATGGTAGGCGTTCTCATGGGAACGCCTCCGTCTGGGCAGCCACCCCCCCCCGTGGCCCGCCCACCAAAGGGGGCGTGCTGTCAGTCAACATCGACAGCATGCCCCCTTTGGTGCGAGACCCAGAGCGACGGATTACCCGTCGCTATCCGGGTCTCGCGCATGCGCACAATGGAGCCGGCTCAGTCGGGCGCATGCACACTGGCCCACCATTGACCTGGTTGCGAGCGCACAGCGCTTGCGATCGGGTCTGAATCAGACCCAGTATTCCAAATAAAGGGAGTAAGTTAAATCACCAACTTTGGGGAACAGATACAGCTGTAAAATTGAGTTGTACTTGAAAGATTCAATATATATTGGGGATGGGGTGGGGGGATTGGTTCGGGATTCGGGATCCATCACAGGCCCAACCATAAAGTTCCTTTAACCGACCCAGGGCAGCGGGAGCCTGGACAATAGCAAATCACATTTTCCACAAAAGTATTTTAAACTGGGATGGGGTCCATCTTCCCTCCCCAGGAGGCAGCGGATAGTGCTGACCTATGCTTCTAAGACAACTTCACAACCCACCGCACTGGGAGACTCTGCCAGCCGCAAACAAGCTGGCAGCAGCGAGGACGCAGGACGAGGGTTTAGGCGAGACATTTTCCAGTCATTCACACTTTACAGAGAGCAGAAAAGTGATGAGAAGAAGCCGAGCGGGTGGTTCGGTCAACATAATGACACTATGCCTGGTGTAAATTACCAGCAGACCCAGGAAATAAAAGGCAGAGGGGGGCACGGAGCAGTACAGCAAATTGATTATTGGGATTTGGAGGCACGGGCTTCATTTGTAATGAGTGTTGGGACTTTTAATCATTATGCGGATTGTTTGTCTCTTGCTGCATGTGTACAGTGGCCATTCTCCTCCCAAGACCCGTAGAAGAGGTGTTGATTGATTCCTCTCTCAGCAACAGGGGGAGAGCACACCCCATTAACTGGAACAAGAGACGCCGACACGCGGCCCTAGGTCTGCTGCATCCCTATGGCGATTACATTTAAACAAAACCTTTCCGAAACTGTTATTGTCCTTCATACAGAGGTACGGCCCATGCACGTTCACCATCAGGAATGTGGTGACCATAAGGATCGCACAGCCGATTACATCAGATCATACCTGGGCAGCGCACTTGCTTTTGGGGCCCCACAATGGGCCTATTTGATAAGCGTCACAAACAGGGAATAATATACTATTGTTTTCATTATTTTTATACCATAAGCACCGACACAGTTTACCCCGCTTTCATCACATTTACCCCTCCGCCAGAGGTCAGATTCAACTGTGCTACAATATATTGTGTGTGATTCAATGCTCACATTGTACATTGTAGGATGAAATGTATTTCAATGACGACCATTTGTACGGTTAGAAGAACAAACACTCTCAAAATTTCCTTAAACCATTTTTAACTTCACAATTAATATGCAGACTTCGTCAGCCCCTCTGCAACAGGCAGCACATTGCCTAAATTCACTTGAAATGTAATTTTGCTGCTCAGTGAAATATGTAATGCATCTGTGTTTGTTTGGTATCTTGACGGCTATAGACCATTCCACATGCCAGGCTCTCAAAGACAGCCGGCTTCTGAGAGGGATGGAAGCCATGCCAAGTTAGGGAAGTCGTTCAGTGATTCATAGATGACAGCAACGTGCCACCAACCACGACGTGTGCGCACGTACGTCAGGGGCTGTTCTGCCATCACGATGCAGAGACCGGCGCGGGCAGTAATTACTGTAACATTGGTAGCAGCAGAACGGTCACTTTCACTTCTAGATTAGCTGATGCTTAATTTGTCTATCTACTCAATGGCCCTGACCATTTCCTACTCGTATCCCACAAATGCTAAACACAGTGATTGGTGGCAGAAGACATTGTCGAGGTAGGCGAACGACAATGCCCAATTCCTGCCAAGGATCACGGCCACAAAACTTCCACTCATATCCCCCTAAAGTTAATATACAGACCCTGTACTATGGCTGCGCTCCTCAATTACCAAAACAAAAAAAATACAAAAAAGGAGGTTGGGTAAAATCACTGCAGATTATCTACAGCATCTTAACAGTACATATGAAATTATAGCCATAATTACCTTTTAAACTCTGAGAAAGTATATACAGCTACAGACTCTGCCCCAATATGTGAACCCTGACACATCTAATGGATTAGAGTCACATTACAATGGTTCTCAAACTGGGTGCCATGGGTTGGTGGTCCAGGACCAAATAACATTATTTATGGTCAGTGTGATTGGCAGCAGTCAGCATTGGTTTCGCCTATCATAACATATGTGGACAGGAATAAGTGCAGCCTTGTCCACCACCAGATAACTCAGCCTAAGGATGACAAGTAAGCACAATTACTTAAAGTCATTTTTTTCAGAATTTCTCAATACCACCCATTCCACACCAAAATGCTGGGTCTTCAAAAACGGTTCCAACCGTGTCAGACCCTTTTCACACCGCACCTTGGACCCGGGTTATTCCTGGGTTGGCCCCGTTTACACTGAACCCGTGTCTCCCCTGCAAAACTTGCGCATGTCATTAGAAATTGACGTTTTTAAGCTCACAAAGATGAGGTCATAAAGAGTAGACTGCATTGCATCAGTCATGGTCGACGAGTTACCATTGTCTAGCCCGAAATTCCTGGCACAGAAATTGAGAGTATGAGGCAGATTGTGACACTGTGCTACCTTGTGCAGTTATTTCAGGAGGAGGGCGCAATTTTTCGCAGAGGGGGTTAATACTTGACGCTACTATTTTTCCTTCACCGCTGAATCAGCCCATGGTGCCATGCTGTAGCTTGGAGAGGACATCATCTCTGAGCTCACCTGCTAGCTCAAATCAGCAGATATTAACGTGACCCGCATCGGATAACCAGGGACAATACCCGGTTCGACCCTGGTAGATATCAGGGTGAGATTACCAGGCAACTCGACCCAGGTAATTTTTCTCAGACCCTGTCACACCAAACATCGACACGGGATGCCCCGGCAATAACCCGGGTTAAAAATTTGGTGGAAAAGATATATTAGAAACGTTTGGCATAGTGGTGCCGTGAAAAAATGGCTTATATTCTAGGGCGCTGCGATTCAAACAAGTTTGGGAACCACTGCGATATATTACAGCAGATTATATAGTGTAGCTCAGTACAGAGTTACAGGTGCCACAGGGGACCTGGAACCCAAGAATTAGATATGGAGTTGGGAGGAGTGAAATGCTATATAACAGCTATGTTAGAAGGAAATGATCGAACACTAGATAACAGCTATAAGATAGTAGGAAAGGATCCAGCACTAGATAACAGCTATAAGATAGTAGGAAAGGATGCAGCACTAGATAACAGCTATAAGATAGTAGGAAAGGATCCAGCACTAGATAACAGCTATAAGATAGAAGGAAAGGATCCAGCACTAGATAACAGCTATAAGATAGAAGGAAAGGATGCAGCACTAGATAACAGCTATAAGATAGTAGGAAAGGATCCAGCACTAGATAACAGCTATAAGATAGAAGGAAAGGATCCAGCACTAGATAACAGCTATAAGATAGAAGGAAAGGATCCAGCACTAGATAACAGCTATAAGATAGAAGGAAAGGATCCAGCACTAGATAACAGCTATAAGATAGTAGGAAAGGATCCAGCACTAGATAACAGCTATAAGATAGAAGGAAAGGATCCAGCACTAGATAACAGCTATAAGATAGAAGGAAAGGATCCAGCACTAGATAACAGCTATAAGATAGTAGGAAAGGATCCAGCACTAGATAACAGATATAAGATAGAAGGAAAGGATCCAGCACTAGATAACAGCTATAAGATAGAAGGAAAGGATCCAGCGCTAGATAACAGCTATAAGATAGTAGGAAAGGATCCAGCACTAGATAACAGCTATAAGATAGTAGGAAAGGGCCCAGCACTAGATAACAGCTATAAGATAGAAGGAAAGGATCCAGCATTAGATAACAGCTATAAGATAGTAGGAAAGGATCCAGCGCTAGATAACAGCTATAAGATAGTAGGAAAGGATC
The DNA here is from genome assembly GCA_031769625.1 of Taudactylus pleione. Lineage (NCBI taxonomy): Eukaryota > Metazoa > Chordata > Amphibia > Anura > Myobatrachidae > Taudactylus > Taudactylus pleione. The sequence continues at coordinate 5,205,416 of JAUIMM010000694.1, read as the reverse complement.
CAGCACTAGATAACAGCTATAAGATAGTAGGAAAGGGCCCAGCACTAGATAACAGCTATAAGATAGAAGGAAAGGATCCAGCATTAGATAACAGCTCCCACAGAGGTGACAAGGAAACTTCGGACATCCTCAACTTTAGGGCCATATACGAAAACCTGGACATAAAGACACTACGGCAGATTATTGGTGCGCTCTACATATCTAAACATCTTCTGGAACTTTCAATTTTTACTCATTTTAATTATATTACGGATGATAAATCACCTTCAGCTGCGAGAAGACGCGGATCCTACCCAGTGACCCGCAGTGAGCATGCCCAGTGACACATTCTGTAATGCAGAAGAGATTCATGTTTCGGAACAGCTCAGTCTGACATTATAGAGTTTTATGCTGCCTGCAGGAGTGTCAGGTAAAGGATTCAGCGAGTCTGTCTGAGCACTACCTCATATAGAACGGAATATGGCGGAAGCTGGACAGTGACATCAGGCTACCAGGAAGCGCAGTTTACACAGAAACATAGGCTCTAAGGCAGGGGTCTTCAACCTTGGCCCTCCAGCTGCTGTGGAACCACACATCCCAGCATGTACTGCCACCTTTTTGATATATAGCATACTAAAACTATGGCAGTACATGCTGGGATGTGTAGTTCCACAGCAGCTTGAGGGCCAAGGTTGAAGACCCCTGCTCTAAGGGGTAGACTCAATTCAGCGGGAGTTCCCAGAGCTATACGATTGACAGCGCCATTATAGCGACTAAATGATTTCTTCACGCACGCTCCTGAGGGTGTGAGGAGAAATCAGACTAAAGTGCTGGCCACAAGGCTGTTTTCCGACTTAGCGCGGCGCTAACAGCCTCGTGGCCGCCATTTTAGTCAGAGAATGCTGGTTAACACCCATGTTAAGCCGCGAGAACCGGCATTCTCCAACTTAACATATAAATGTCAGACTAAACAGCGCGCTGAATTGAATAGCTTAGGGACCAACGTTCTGGCGCTATTCAACTCCCCCGAATTGAATCGCACCCTAAGTTCTAGCACAAGACTTAGAGGGCTGAAGAAAACCAGTAATAATGAACCAAAAAAAGTTCCTTGCTGAGTTTATTAGCAAATAAGTGCGAAATAAAATCTGAAAAGCAACTTGGGATATATGCAAGCCACAAAACGTAATAGCGATAATTCATTAACCATTGGGTTGAAAATATGATTTAACATGTTCATCTTCTCCACTGCACTAAGGTGGGAGGGGGGTCGTCACCAGTTAGGTACAAGTTGCAACAATGTAACACTTTCCTGCCAATATCTATTGTAGTTGATAAGGGAACGGTACATTTCAGCTCATAAGTATTTAAAGGCCCCCATACATTAGGGATTGATTGCAGCAATCGTGCAATTTGCAATAGATTGAAAAAGGGTAAGATTTCTATACACAACCGATTGCAAATTGCACGATTGCTGCAATCAATCACTGATGTATGGGGGCCGTTAGTCATAAATGTCTGTATGAAGAATTTGTTCACCTTTGGGGGACTTTTTTTTTTTCGCTTTTAATATTTCAATATAAGTCAGGTGTTTATTGCATAGTCAATGGTTTCATCATTTCCCGGAATTGTAACAATAAAAAAAGCCCTTTACGCTTGCTAGTACACACAGGGCCATATTCAATTAACCGCGGTAAATTACCGCGGCTAATTAGCTCGCCCGGGGCTACATAATTAGCCCCGTCGTCAGCATGACAACGGCACTTATTGGGGGATGGGGGTTTCAGGACCTGATGTGTCCCAAAAAATAATCCACGACTCCTATGTTTAACGGGCGAACTATCCTATTAATTCATAATAATAATAGCATAGGGATAAAAAAAAATATTGGCGAAAATCGGGGATTATCGGCGAAGAATCCCAGTTTTTCACCGATCGCGGGGATCAATTAGCGCCCGAACAGTGTTCGGGGCTAATTGGATATGGCCCACAGTGTGTAATGTGTAGGATGAGGGTGCTGCGACTACTGTACCTCAGCAGATCTGCATTATATAGCGTGTAAGCATCGTGCTTGTACAGAATTCATACCACTCGCAGCATTGTCCAAGGTACTGTAACACTGATAAACGCCACCCAAGTACAGTTGGGGACAATTCAGTGTTGGTGAGGATCTGATTCCAATGTCTGGACGCACCGGGGGACACCCAGAACAAACTGTACCCTTGTTGCAGAACGTGCTCAGGGACTTTATCGTGTTTAATTGCAAGTGTTTAGTCTCGACAATAACGGACACCTAATTAGTTTCATTATGCTTGCCTGTGTGTACCCGGGTGATATGTCGGCCCGACGTGTATACATATCGTGCCGCGGGTACACACGGAGAGATGTAATGAACAACGGAATGATCCCTCGTCCTTCGTTACCTGCAACGGTGCCACATGCGATATCATTCAGTTGGCCATTCAGGAAGATATCTCATGCGACCGGAAAGAGCTCGCAGATAGTCAGTACACACCAAGCGATCCACGCGATCTATTGTTCCGACCCGCGTCGGAACGATAGCTCATTTCGTGGATTGCATAGTGTGTACGGACTATCTGCGAGCTCCTTGCGGTCGCATGAGATATCTTCCTGCATGGCCAACTCAACGGCAACGAATGTGGTGCCGTTGCAGGTAACGTCTTGTTTTATTACCATTTTGTTTCCAATTGTAAAGTGCAGGAAAAGGCTGGCGCTATAGAAGTAATGGTAATAAACGCTGCCCCCTCACTGTCCTAGTAGTCACCTGCCCTGGCACTTAGGTCATGGTTTGGGAAAGGACGGTGGAGGACGTCGGACTCTGCACTTTTTGTTGAGCATGAAAATCTTTTCATTCCGGAAGTCTTTACACTTGTGGCACAATCAGGAGGATATTCAGCCGGCGATGTGTCCCGGGCTCGTGAACGTCATACTCGCTTACACTGCCTAAGAAGGATAATTGGTGCGAGCAGAGTATTCATGTTGGTAAATAGATTGCTGATTACATTTTATGCCTGGGAAGGGAAAGGATCTGGGCAGTGTACGGGATATGAAACATACAGGTGCTGCATGGAAATAACGCAGCGACTGACACCAGGTGCGATCCCGAGAAGAGGAAATGCTTCATACAGGGCCGGAGAGGAGAGACAACTCCGGCCTTAATGCATCTATACAGAATGGAGACTGTCTAAGCATATAAATCTACAGATAATCGGGAATATCAAGACACGACACCCAAATTTACCAATTTACTAACTTAAACAATTCTTTCCCCAATAGCAGCAAACAGAGGTTCCCCCACCAGCCTGGGCCACCCAACTACCCCACTAGCATCCAAAGCTCTTTTTATACAGGTATAACATTGAGGGATGTGATGGTAATGTGATCAAGTCCGCCCAATATATACAGTGTGCTCTTAATACGTTATACTCGGACTTGCTGTGCGGACTAAAGCCACCAGCAAAGCATACCCCTCCCAGGCTACGTGGGCAAAGCAGAACCACATTAAGCCTGAAACATGGTACATTAATTGCTATGTAACAACATAACAAAGCAGCAGTGAAGACCCTACTAATAGACTAAGGGCCTGATTCAGAGGCGCTCGCTATCTGCAAGTGCACGGTCTGAATCAGGGCGGTGTGGAATCTATTTTTTTTTCCTGTCCGCTCACAAAGCTGTGGGTGCCCACCAATAGCTAGTGTGAGCGGGCAGGAGATGGTCGCGACCTTCGCGCTTGCGAAGAGACCCTGTGGTAGGGTCTCAGGTCTTGCAAGCCCAAGTGGACTTCTTGCTCTAATAGAGCAGGAAGTCCACAACTGACATCACTTGTGATGTCAGTAGGGCCGCCCACAAACAGCAGGCGTTCCTTTGTTTGTTCAGCCACTCCCCGCCTTCAAAACGGGGCGAGCTGTGGATCAACATCGACAGCCGCCCCGTTTTGTTGCGAGCCCCGGAGCGAGTGAGAAATCACTCGCTACGGGGCTTGCACACGCCGCACGTGTGCACTGGCCCACCATCGACCCGCTTGCTAGCGCTATGCGTTCACGAGCGGGTCTGCAGGCCCTAAGTATTCTGCTGTCTTGTTGTAGAAAGCTAAACTATAAATAAATATAATACGAGGTGTATCTATTAAATAACGTTTGTCCCCTTCCATATACTCCCCATTTGCACTAATACATCGCTGAAGTCTTGTTTTGCACTGGTGGAAGTCATGGAGCAAATCTATTTCTGTTAGTAGTTTCAACATATCTATCGTTTTCTTCTTTACAGCATCAACTGATTCAGAATGTGGCCCTTTAAGCACGGATTTAACTTTTTGTTAAAAGATAAAAGTCGCAAGGTGCTAAATCGGGCGAATATGGAGGATGTATAAGTGTAGTAATGTGATTGTCCTGGTGAAGAATGATACCATTTTTGCACAGTTGCGTCCGTTTCTTTCTGACTCTCTAGGTGCATACGGCGTAACGATTCTGTAACCAACGATTTTCGGTCAGATTTTCCCTTGAAAAAGTGAATGATTTTTTTGAAGTGTAATGAACGATTTTTACAACGATGAACGAAAAATGTTCCTTCCCTTAATGAAAATCCTTATGTTGGACAGTCTAAACTGGACGATGAACAATAACTACAAACGGGAGCGCGCTTGAACGATTATCGTTCATCGTTATAACTCAGAAACTGAACGATTTTTTGAACGATTGAATGATAACGGCATCGTTAACGACAAATCGTTCAAAAAATCGTTACGTGTGTATGCACCTTTTCCAAAACTTCCTTATAATAATGCTGGTTACCTGTTGTGCCTTCTGGAACCCAATCTTGCAAAATTACACCCTTGATATCGAAAAAAACAATGAGCATTGCTTTGAATTTTGACTTGCTTTGACGAGCTTTTTTAATTCTTGGTGATGACGGTGTTTTCCAGTGCACTGACTGTCTTTTGGTTTCAGGATCGTACAGGAAGATCCAGGTCTCATCACAAGTGATTACTTTATGAAACAAGTTTGGATCTGCGTCAAGTTGCTGCAGAAATGTCAGCACAACGTTATTACTAAAAATGTCAAATTGACGCGTTGTTCAACTTTTAAACTTAGCATTTTTTCGGCACTTAACAGAAGACACCACCCAATTAAATGGCGACTCGCAATCAACTGAACGTCATAGAGTGTTGCCGCTTGTCATGCAGGTTCAGGTAAGTTCAAGGTTACTACGTATGCAGTTAGAACGGGTTCTGACAGCTTTGTTTACTAGGTGCAATTACAGTCTCGTTACTTTATAGACATACCTCGTATACTAGCAGTTGCCCACGGCTTTTCTTGCTTCTGCCAACTTTCTTATTTGAGGTGATCTAGTTGTATTGCTTTGCCACGGGAGTGGCCCACGTGACCAGCAGCGCTATACAGACTGGTGGCAGCAGCGCCTTCACCCACCACTCACCAATGTCACTGTGTGCCCTGTACAGACTGCTATGTAACCTCTACTATTCACCCACCACTCACACCAATTTCACTGTGTGCCCTGTGCACGGGCTGCTATGTAACCTCTCCTAATCACCCACCTCTCACACCAATGTCACTGTGTGCCCTGTGCACGGGCTGCTATGTAACCTATCCTATTCACCCACCTGTCACACCAATGTCACTGTGTGCCCTGTGCACAGACTGCTATGTAACCTCTCCTATTCACCCACCACTCACACCAATGTCACTGTGTGCCCTGTGCACAGACTGCTATGTAACCTCTCCTATTCACCCACCACTCACACCTATGTCACTGTGTGCCCTGTGCACAGACTGCTATGTAACCTATCCTATTCACCCACACCAATGTCACTGTGTGCCCTGTGCACAGACTGCTATGTAACCTCTCCTATTCATCCACCACTCACACCAATGTCACTGTGTGCCCTGTGCACAGACTGCTATGTAACCTCTCCTATTCACCCACCTCTCACACCAATGTCACTGTGTGCCCTGTGCACAGACTGCTATGTAACCCTCACCTACCACTCACACCAATGTCACTGTGTGCCCTGTACAGACTGCTATGTAACCTCTCCTATTTACCCACCTCTCACATCAATGTCACTGTGTGCCCTGTACACAGACTGCTATGTAACCTCTCCTATTCACCCACCTCTCACACCAATGTCACTGTGTGCCCTGTGCACAGACTGCTACGTAACCTCTCCTATTCACCCACCTCTCACACCAATGTCACTGTGTGCCCTGTGCACAGACTGCTATGTAACCCTCACCTACCACTCACACCAATGTCACTGTGTGCCCTGTACACAGACTACTATGTAACCTCTCCTATTTACCCACCTCTCACATCAATGTCACTGTGTGCCCTGTGCAGGGGCTGCTATGTAACCTCTCCTATTTACCCACCTCTCACACCAATGTCACTGTGTGCCCTGTGCACAGACTGCTATGTAACCTCTCATATTCACCCACCTCTCACACCAATGTCACTGTGTGCCCTGTGCACAGACTGCTATGTAACCTCTCCTATTCACCCACCACTCTCACCAATGTCACTGTGTGAACTGTGCACAGACTGCTATGTAACCTCTCCTATTCACCCACCACTCACACCAGTGTCACTGTGTGTCCTGTGCACAGACTGCTATGTAACCTCTCCTATTCACCTACCACTCACACCAATGTCACTGTGTTCCCTGTGCACAGACTGCTATGTAACCTCTCCTATTCACCCACCACTCTCACCAATGTCACTGTGTGCCCTGTGCACAGACCGCTATGTAACCTATCCTATTCCCCACCACTCACACCAATGTCACTGTGTGCCCTGTGCACAAACTGCTATGTAGCCTATCCTATTCATGTGACCACAGGCCCAAAGCTCCTCTCCCCCCCCACCCCTTACCAGCCACACACATGGTGCCACACCTATCTCACCAATGTCACTGTGTGCCCTGTGCACAGACTGCTATGTAACCCTCACCTACCACTCACACCAATGTCACTGTGTGCCCTGTACACAGACTACTATGTAACCTCTCCTATTTACCCACCTCTCACATCAATGTCACTGTGTGCCCTGTACACAGACTACTATGTAACCTCTCCTATTCACCCACCTCTCACACCAATGTAACTGTGTGCCCTGTGCAGGGGCTGCTATGTAACCTCTCCTATTTACCCACCTCTCACACCAATGTCACTGTGTGCCCTGTGCACAGACTGCTATGTAACCTCTCATATTCACCCACCTCTCACACCAATGTCACTGTGTGCCCTGTGCACAGACTGCTATGTAACCTCTCCTATTCACCCACCACTCTCACCAATGTCACTGTGTGAACTGTGCACAGACTGCTATGTAACCTCTCCTATTCACCCACCACTCACACCAGTGTCACTGTGTGCCCTGTGCACATACTGCTATGTAACCTCTCCTATTCACCTACCACTCACACCAATGTCACTGTGTTCCCTGTGCACAGACTGCTATGTAACCTCTCCTATTCACCCACCACTCACACCAATGTCACTGTGTGCCCTGTGCACAGACTGTTATGTAACCTCTCATATTCACCCACCTCTCACACCAATGTCACTGTGTGCCCTGTGCACAGACTGCTATGTAACCTCTCCTATTCACCCACCACTCTCACCAATGTCACTGTGTGCCCAGTGCACAGACTTATGTAACCTCTCATATTCACCCACCTCTCACACCAATGTCACTGTGTGCCCTGTGCACAGACTGCTATGTAACCTCTCCTATTCACCCACCACTCTCACCAATGTCACTGTGTGCCCTGTGCACAGACTGCTATGTAACCTATCCTATTCCCCCACCTCTCACACCAATGTCACTGTGTGCCCTGTGCACAGACTGTTATGTAACCTCTCCTATTCACCCACCACTCTCACCAATGTCACTGTGTGCCCTGTGCACAGACTGCTATGTAACCTATCCTATTCCCCCACCTCTCACACCAATGTCACTGTGTGCCCTGTGCACAGACCGCTATGTAACCTCTCCTATTCACCCACCAATGTCACTGTGTGCCCTGTGCACAGACCGCTATGTAACCTATCCTATTCATGTGACCACAGGCCCAAAGCTCCTCTCCCCCCCCACCCCTTACCAGCCACACACATGGTGCCACACCTATCTCACCAATGTCACTGTGTGCCCTGTGCACAGACTGCTATGTAACCCTCACCTACCACTCACACCAATGTCACTGTGTGCCCTGTACACAGACTACTATGTAACCTCTCCTATTTACCCACCTCTCACATCAATGTCACTGTGTGCCCTGTACACAGACTACTATGTAACCTCTCCTATTCACCCACCTCTCACACCAATGTAACTGTGTGCCCTGTGCAGGGGCTGCTATGTAACCTCTCCTATTTACCCACCTCTCACACCAATGTCACTGTGTGCCCTGTGCACAGACTGCTATGTAACCTCTCATATTCACCCACCTCTCACACCAATGTCACTGTGTGCCCTGTGCACAGACTGCTATGTAACCTCTCCTATTCACCCACCACTCTCACCAATGTCACTGTGTGAACTGTGCACAGACTGCTATGTAACCTCTCCTATTCACCCACCACTCACACCAGTGTCACTGTGTGCCCTGTGCACATACTGCTATGTAACCTCTCCTATTCACCTACCACTCACACCAATGTCACTGTGTTCCCTGTGCACAGACTGCTATGTAACCTCTCCTATTCACCCACCACTCACACCAATGTCACTGTGTGCCCTGTGCACAGACTGTTATGTAACCTCTCATATTCACCCACCTCTCACACCAATGTCACTGTGTGCCCTGTGCACAGACTGCTATGTAACCTCTCCTATTCACCCACCACTCTCACCAATGTCACTGTGTGCCCTGGGCACAGACTTATGTAACCTCTCATATTCACCCACCTCTCACACCAATGTCACTGTGTGCCCTGTGCACAGACTGCTATGTAACCTCTCCTATTCACCCACCACTCTCACCAATGTCACTGTGTGCCCTGTGCACAGACTGCTATGTAACCTCTCCTATTCACCCACCACTCACACCAATGTCACTGTGTTCCCTGTGCACAGACTGCTATGTAACCTCTCCTATTCACCCACCACTCACACCAATGTCACTGTGTGCCCTGTGCACAGACTGTTATGTAACCTCTCATATTCACCCACCTCTCACACCAATGTCACTGTGTGCCCTGTGCACAGACTGCTATGTAACCTCTCCTATTCACCCACCACTCTCACCAATGTCACTGTGTGCCCTGGGCACAGACTTATGTAACCTCTCATATTCACCCACCTCTCACACCAATGTCACTGTGTGCCCTGTGCACAGACTGCTATGTAACCTCTCCTATTCACCCACCACTCTCACCAATGTCACTGTGTGCCCTGTGCACAGACTGCTATGTAACCTCTCCTATTCACCCACCACTCTCACCAATGTCACTGTGTGCCCTGTGCACAGACTGCTATGTAACCTATCCTATTCCCCCACCTCTCACACCAATGTCACTGTGTGCCCTGTGCACAGACCGCTATGTAACCTCTCCTATTCACCCACCAATGTCACTGTGTGCCCTGTGCACAGACCGCTATGTAACCTATCCTATTCATGTGACCACAGGCCCAAAGCTCCTCTCCCCCCCCACCCCTTACCAGCCACACACATGGTGCCACACCTATCTCACCAATGTCACTGTGTACCCTGTGCACAGACTGCTATGTAGCCTCTCCTATTCATGTGACCGCGGGCACAAAGCACCTGTCCCCCCCCACCCCTTACCAGCCGCATGCACGGTGCCACACCTCTCTCATTACTTGATGATGTCAATATATTTTGTTTTCATTACTGCTCAGCTTTAACTTGATGGATGGAGATGAGAAAGTGCAGGTTGTTACTAGGAGTTTCCAGTACACTTATACAGTTTTCATGAAAATCGTTTTTCAGTATTTGTGCCAACTTGGAACAAACAGACAAATATTCTTATATTAGTATAGATAACCCCCTCCCCTATTGGTCCCCTGCCCTGTGGTTTATATGTTTCCCTGCTTGGTTAAGGTTCGAGTTTGCCCACCAGAGCTCTAGTATCCCCCTAACTAATGTCTAATGACTACTACAGATCTTGCCGGGTAGTCACAACACAGACTGCTGTTGCTTCTTGCGGCGCTGTTATCGCAGCATCCTGTAAATATACTAACAAGCGTATGGCCAGTGTGCTTTGGAGAACATCCAGATAGCGTGGTGTGATCTAACCATTGTGACTAAATGCAAGAGTCAGGATCGCTGACTGTTTACAACAGCTTTCAGAACGTGAAACCTTTTGGATTTATACTCTCGATACCTTTGCACCGGGTGACATCAGCCCTTTTTTGCATCATTAATGTGGCCAATATTGCACCTTTGACCTACACTTGTTGGGATGTTACCCGGACGTGGCACTTATATGGGCAATGGAGGCTACATGTTGTGCAATGTTTGATGTCTATGGCCCTTGTAGTCCCAGTTTGTAGAGAGGTTATGCATCTTTAAATGCTGGTTTGGATCATAGGGTCTTTTATATCCTTAATAAAGATTATGTCACAGATGGAATAAAGATGGTAGAATTGCGGTTGTAAGTTTTAGGAAGTGGTGTTAGTTTAAGGATTGTGTACATTAAATGAGTATGTATAAAGAAATGTATTAAGGAGGAGGATTGATATCTGGAATCTGATTGAAATAGAGTTAGCTAACTATCCCGATATGTCTTGATGAGCAAAGCATTAATGGAAGAACGTCTGTTCACTATGAAATGATTGTGGTTAGGCGATTAGAACTTTACACTGAGATATGGCTCTTCCATCATTTTATTTATTTGTATGATGTGTGTATCCTATGATGGAATGATTATAAATGTAATATGTTTATGTTTTTTGTGATGCGAAATTGTATTACCACTTGTTAATCAGTTGACGATGCTCTGATTGATATACTTTAGGTATATAAGAGAATACTGATGGTACACAACCACACCCCCTGATGAAGTCACTGAATGACGAAATGCGTTGGGAGTGGCCCTTGACGTGGACACTGTAATGTGATCTGCCCGTCTCCAGAGCCGGTGATACTCGTGGAAGCGATCGTGTCCCTAAGCTATTACAATGTGCTGTGGATTGGGTGACCATTGATTACTATGCTCGCTGTCTCTCATTTCAATGTATGTGAATATATACTTAAGTAAAAGTATTTTTATTCTATCACGGTACGAGTGCGCTCTCCTACATTCAGGTGCATAAATATTGGGACATTGACAGAATTTTCATATTTTGGCCTCTAGTCACCACCACAATGGCTTTGAAATGAAACAAACAAGATGTGCTTTACCTGCAGACTTTCAGATTTAATTTGAGGGTAATTACATACAAATCAGGTGAACGGTGTAGGAATTACAATGGTTTCTATATGTGCCTCCCACTTTTTAAGGGGCCAAAAGTAATGGGACAAACTAAACAATCCTAAATCTAACTTTCACTTTTTAATACTTTGTTGCAAATCCTTTGCAGGCAATTACAGCCTGAAGTCTGGAACGCATAGACATCACCAGACGCTGGGTTTCGCCAGGCATCTACTGCAAATGTCTTCAGTTCCTGCTTGTTCTTGGAGCATTATCCCTTCAGTTTTGTCTTCATCAAGTGAAATGCATGCTCAAATGGATTCAGGTCAGGGGATTGACTTGGCCATTGCATAACATTCCACTTTTTAGCCTTAAAAAACTCTTTGGTTGCTTTTGCAGTATGCTTCGGGTCATTGTCCATCTGCACTGTGAAGCGCCGTTCAATGAGTTCTGAAGCATTTGACTGAATATGAGCATATAATATTGCCCGAAACACTTCAGAATTCATTCTGCTGCTTTTGTCAGCAGTCACATCATCAATAAATACAAGGGAACCAGTTCCATTGGCAGCCATACATGCCCACGCCATGACACTACCACCACCATGCTTCATTGATGAGGTGGTATGTTTTGGATCATGAGCAGTTCCTTTCCTTCTCCATACTCTTCTCTTCCCATCACTCTGGTACAAGTTGATCTTTGTCTCAACTGTCAATAGGATGTTGTTCCAGAACTGTAATGGCTTTTTTAGATGTTGTTTGGCAAACTCTAATCTGGTCTTCCTGTTTTTGAGGCTCACCAATGGTTTACATCTTGTGGTGAACCCTCTATATTCACTCTTGTGAAGTCTTCTCTTGATTGTTGACTTTGACACATATACACCTACCTTCTGGAGAGTGTTCTTGATTTGGCCAACTGTTGAGAAGGGGTTTTTCTTTACCAGGGAAATAATTCCTCTGTCATCCACCACAGTTGTTTTCCGTGGTATTCCGGGTCTTTTGGTGTTGCTGAGCTCTCTGGTGCGTTCTTTCTTTTTAAGAATGTTCCAAACAGTTGATTTGGCCACACCTAATGTTTTTGCTATCTCTCTGATGGGTTTGTTTGGATTTTTCAGCCTAATGTTGGCTTGCTTCACTGATAGTGACAGCTCTTTGGATCTCATATTGAGAGTCGACAGCAACTGATTCCAAATGTAAATGTCACACCTAGAATCAACTCCAGACCTTTTACCTGCTTAATTGATAATGAAGTAATGAGGGAATAGCCCACACCTCTCCATGAAATAGCTTTTGAGTTGATAGTCCCATTACTTTTGGCCCCTTAAAAAGTGGGAGGCACATATAGAAACAGTTGTAATTCCTACACCGTTCACCTGATTTGGATGTAATTACCCTCAAATTAAATCTGAAAGTCTGCAGTTAAAGCACATCTTGTTTGTTTCATTTCAAAGCCATTGTGGTGGTGACTAGAGGCCAAAATATTAAAATTCTGTCAATGTCCCAATATTTATGCACCTGACTGTATATTTACCGGTTTCATAATCTCTATCAACTCCGGTGGCAAGGAGTTGTAAGCGACCAACACGGAGTGCGCATCGCTAGTTGTTTGCCGCGTATCCACTACACAATATAATGAACGATATAACTATATCGTTCATTATATCGTGCAGTGGATACGCCGTCAACAACCAGTGATGCGCGCTCCCGTTGGTCGTTTACAACGTCGCTCATCGGATGATGGAGGGTGCCGGCACTGAACGTTACATCGTTCAATGTGGGCTCAATATATGAACTAGGATAGAGCAGCACAGAACATATTTTGTGAATCTGAATTACATCAAGGACTTCTGTTGCTGCGCATATCAGACTAATTCTGATATATATATATATATATATATATATTTTAAATATACGTGTGTGTGTGTGTGTGTGTGTGCGGATATATATATATATATATTTTATACACACACACACATATATTTATATCTATATATATACACACACACAGCTCACTGACTAGCTGAAGACAAAAAATAATAAAATAAAGAAATAAAAATGACAGCTTGTCCTTTAGCACATTTCCGTCTACACCCGTTAGACAGGACTGAAGTAGATCATTGGGTATAAGCCGGGAACAGCGCGGCTGATCAGTCATATAAGCCTCTATCAGTTGACTCACAGTTAATCTTTCTCTGCTGAAAGGCGGCCGAGTCTGCTCTTTTATCTGGAGCAGAGTTTTATTACAGGCAAATTAATTCAGCTCCGACTCTGAAACATACATACATCCTAAATGAGACTAAAGCAAATGAGGCTGAGGGGGGGTTAAATGCCAGACGTAGTGATCAGTGACCCGTAAAGCAGCGGCATCGCCGATCTCACCGCCCTCCCCCTCCGCTCCGCAGATTAAGCCTGGCCACTGCAGCCAATTAGACGCAGACGGCAGTGCGTAGCCTAATGCTCTCTGATAATGAGACATGCAACAGGTGGAAGGTGACCGAAGGAGAAATGTGCGCCAGTGGTTTTATATTGCAGTTCGGCACAGGGGTCCAGGACCAATGAAAGAAAGCGTTTTACTAAAACATCATTGATCCCCAGAGAAATACGGAGAGCAGTTCATTGTCACATTCTGATGAAATGTTAGATAAGGTGTGTAAAATAGAACGGCACCCCCGTATTAATGAGCTGTTTTGTCACAATAATGCAGCTAATTAGAGAATGCAATGCACGGTCTCATCACTTATGACACATGATAACACCATATACATTATAAGCAATATGGGTTGGTCTTCGGCACAGTGATACAACCTCTTTAACCACTGGCAAAGCGCACATCGCCTTGAGCCACCTGCGGTGGCTGCTGTAACAATTTAACACCGAAATCTAGTGTCTAACTCTGAAGAGCACCAATGACAGCCGGCGGATATGGGGAGGCCGCCCCAACCATTTCATTCTGTTCCTGGCTTTCCAAGATCTGAAGATAATGCGCTGTGACATCACTTCCCCAGCTGGGGGCAACCTCAAGGGCAGTGCATGAATTACTTCAATAATAGTTCTGCAAATTGGGTGAAAATACATTTAATATAATTTTCAGGCCTACATTTTTTTTATTTTTTTTTTTCTAATGTAGTCTGTTTTACCCTGAAATACTTAAGGCCTAAATCAGAGATGTACGCTAATGGCGCCACAGCTGAATATTTGTATGCAGTGCCTGTGCAAATCCAAACGACTGATACAAAGACGCAGATCAGTCGATTATCAAACTGCTGAGTAACCCTATGATTGTCGGGTCTGAGACGCCTAAGCCATTTTCTCTGTACACGGGATTACAGTCGCAGGCTGAAACGCCCTGGAAATGGCTGCAATACGCCTTTCTTTTCGTCCATTGCTGTCAATCACAGAGGCATGCGCAAATTACAGATAATCGCTCAACTGCGTGATCATCAGCATTGCGAATCTCTAGGTCTCCTGGGGAAATTGTACTATTAATTTTGGTAAACAATAACAGACGCATCCCAAACGTAATGAACTGGCCTGGTCATGCTGGAGTGTAAACCCTCCTCGCATTACGTGGTTAACCATCTATTCACGATTACTTTGTTTTCTCCCTTTGGTTTGAGTTACTGACCAGCATTATCATATTCATTCAAATTAATGTACGACTCTGTATACAGTAGTTACCTTAATACCAGAACAGTAGTGCTAAGTATTAGGAGTCGTATTTAAAGCATGCATGTCTCTGGGATTGACGAGGCAGATAAAAACGCAGTTTGCAAAACATTTTTCCTGCCACTAGGTGGCAGAACCACCAAGACAAACAAGAGATATTACAAAAGCCTAATTAACGGCTTTAATGTTACCTATTTATCCAAACAACTGCACACAGGCATGCCGTGTACAGGTATTATCAGCAGGAATTTACATACTGTAAGTATCAGCATAGATATATTCAGGAGATTCACACTGATAGAAGTAGACTGAAATAACAAATGCTGATGCGTAAACGTGTACTGCTGGATGCAGATGGCTATATTTGTAATGTTATTTTCTATTACAGGTTGGGTCTCCCATATACAATATGTTTGGGACCAGAGATATTTTGGATATCGGATATTTCCGTAGTTTCTAATATTTGCATACCATAATGAGGTATTTTAGGAATGGGACCCAAATCTAAACACAGAAAGCATTTAGGTTTCACATACACCTTATACACATAGCCTAAGGGTCATTTTAGACAATATTTTTTATAATTTTGTGTCTTAAAGTTTGTGTACATTGAACCATCAGAAAGCAAAGGTGTCACTGTCTCAGTCATGCTAAAATAATTCTGTATTTTGGAATATTTGGATATGGGAGACTCAACCTGTATAGAATTTAAAAGCCATGTCTTCCCTTATCTCAGATCAGCTATGTTTACACAGAAAATAATCTAGCTGTTGCTCGCTGCACGCTGACATAGTCCATCACCCATACACCGACATAGATAACCTTCACTTAGTACCAGCAATAATTCCATAGAAGTGTCGCTGCTCACAGTGTATACACTGGGCGCTGTCCTCACTGTGCCAGCCGCTCAGCCAACAAAAGCGGAGGTTACAAAACTGATACAAGTACATAGTACAGACATTTATTACAGTGAGATTGATGAATGAGTATTGGATACTGGTTTACTTGATGCAACGTTATCATCCAGATACCATTTTAATATGGTGTACAAAAATTTACTTTAACTTGTCATACATTACAAATTATACATATAAATACATATGATAGCATTTTGGACCAGCCATTCACTGGGTCTCACTAGCTATATGTGCAGGGTTTTCTCACTCTCTCTCTCCCCTCTCCTCTCCCCCCCTCTCCCTATTGTGCAAATGTAGGATTTTTTTTTTCTCTTTCACCTGGGACCAATCAGCCCTGCCACTTTATCCCCTCCCCTCTCCTGGGACCCCTCCTCGCTGCCCTGCCACCTTGTCCCCTCCTCCCTCTCTCTCCAAGGACCCCTCCTCGCTGCCCTGCCACCTTGTCCCCTCCTCCCTCTCTCTCCAAGGACCCCTCCTCGCTGCCCTGCCACCTTGTCCCCTCCTCCCTCTCTCTCCAAGGACCCCTCCTCGCTGCCCTGCCACCTTGTCCCCTCCTCCCTCTCTCTCCAAGGACCCCTCCTCGCTGCCCTGCCACCTTGTCCCCTCCTCCCTCTCTCTCCAAGGACCCCTCCTCGCTGCCCTGCCACCTTGTCCCCTCCTCCCTCTCTCTCCAAGGACCCCTCCTCTCTGCCCTGCCACCTTGTCCCCTCCTCCCTCTCTCTCCAAGGACCCCTCCTCTCTGCCCTGCCACCTTATCCCCTCTCCCCAGGTACCTCTAGTCTCTCTGCTCTGCCATCTTGTCCCCTCCGTCTCTCTCTCTCCTGGGACCACTACTCTCTGCCCTGCCACCTTATCCCCTCCCCTTCTCCTGGTAGCCCTCCTCTCTGCCCTGCAACCTTATCCCCTCCCCTTCTCCTGGTAGCCCTCCTCTCTGCCCTGCAACCTTATCCCCTCCCCTTCTCCTGGTAGCCCTCCTCTCTGCCCTGCAACCTTATCCCCTCCCCTTCTCCTGGTAGCCCTCCTCTCTGCCCTGCCACCTTATCCCCTCCCCTTCTCCTGGTAGCCCTCCTCTCTGCCCTGCAACCTTATCCCCTCCCCTTCTCCTGGTAGCCCTCCTCTCTGCCCTGCCACCTTATCCCCTCCCCTTCTCCTGGTAGCCCTCCTCTCTGCCCTGCCACCTTATCCCCTCCCCTTCTCCTGGTAGCCCTCCTCTCTGCCCTGCCACCTTATCCCCTCCCCTTCTCCTGGTAGCCCTCCTCTCTGCCCTGCCACCTTATCCCCTCCCCTTCTCCTGGTAGCCCTCCTCTCTGCCCTGCCACCTTATCCCCTCCCCTTCTCCTGGTAGCCCTCCTCTCTGCCCTGTCACCTTGCCCCCTACCTACCCCGGTCCCCCTCCTCTCTACCCTGCCACCTTGTCCCCTCCTCCCTATCTGTCCTAGAACCCCTCCTCTTTGCCGACACCTTGCCGTCTCCCCTCTCTCTCTAAGGACCCCTCCTCTCTGCCCTGCCACCTTGCCCTCTCCCCTCTCTCTCCAAGGACCCCTCCTCTCTGCCCTGCCACCTTGTCCCCTCTCCCCAGGTACCCCTCGTCTCTCTGCTCTGCCATCTTGTCCCCTCAGTCTCTCTCCTGGGACCACTACTCTCTGCCCTGCCACTTTACCCCCTCCCCACCGAGGTGCATTTCGACCCGCACCTCCCAGCCTGACAGCAGCCTCACATTGCTTCTCAGCACTGTTAAGGTTAAAAAGCGGGTTGGGTTACATGTTGGCTAGGCTGCGGCCCTTGTTGGGTTATAGGTCTCTGATCCTATTCTAGGAGATTTATCGGTAAATTACAATAGCCAATAGGGGGCAGTAGTAATCACAGCAGATAAATAATGATCATGAAAGCTCCCTGTTCCCTATTCCATTGTGTCATTTGCTTCTCGAGTCTCCGGAAAGAGATGTCCCAAAGATAGGCAGACTGCACTCCTCACAAAGCCCCCTGTTGTGCAGTCAGCTTCTAGTGGAACCCTCTCATTCTGTGGTCTCCTGTTTGCCTTCACTGCCCATGTCACAATAAGCTCCGTCCTCAGTGAAAAGCTGAAATACTCTGTGCTGCTGTGAACAATTCCATAATCAGATTGATAACAGGTAATGCCATCCCCCCCTAGGGCCCATATGGATGCACACACAGGAGATGGAGGGGGAAATAGTAAGGTACAGCAACACACTGACCATTAGGCAGCACAGGCCGTGGTATACATGGCAGGGAAGATGCCACAAGAGGAGGATGTCACTAGCATATACGTGGATAGAGACAACCAATGGCGATATTCATGCACATTGTCTTCAATTGCATTCAGTTTGGGACGAAGCCTGTGTGGAAGAGATGTTGCCGTTCTGCGTAAACGTTCCCTACACCAACAGCCCTCAGACGAGCACAAATGAAATGTATTCACAATGTAGAACATTTCCCCTGGAGAAGTGACCATGTGAAGGAAGGGTCATCTCCTACCCATTACTCTCCCAGGCAGGTCAGACACTGTGTGTAGGTAACACATTACCCAGTCCCACAACAGCCCGCCAAGTATTATAAAGCTCATTCATTCTCCCACATTAAGCACCTTGATGGGACAGATGCTGGCAGCTGAAGGTACCGGATCCCTGGCAGGTGTGATGATGTACCCTGACAGCTGGCAGAGCAGCGACTCCGATGGGACAGATTGCCAGCAGAGGATGACATAACTTATTTCCATGCCCCAGGAAAGACTGAAGAGGACGATTTTACGCCCCTTTCAGTGACTGAGGCCAGGGAAGCAGTGTGCACTCACCCTCAGCTTCCACATCCGTCTCACCGCAGAACAGGAGGTAGAGTGCTCCCATCACCTACCGATTACCATACACCCCTCCCAGAGACTGGGAATAGCCACATGCAGGAAACCACTGCCACACAGACAACCCAGGGAGGGCAAATACACCTTCATTAGCCCTGATTGCACATGTACCATAAACACAGCTGGCAATGGTCTATCGCTGTGCTTTGCTGGGAGGTTCCCCTTAACCTGTCACTGTACTATACCATCTGCTCTCACCTTTAGATAAGCACTTCATGTACCCTCTTGGTGTTATACTAAAGGATTCAATGCAGTATACAGCTATATAACACCTGCTACTAGTATCTAAACCACTGACAAGCTACAGACGTGTCCTCATACAGCTAGCCGCAAAACGCCATGCAGTGCCACACGCCTGGCTCCAGTGAGCAGCCAGGTCCTGTGCGACTCTGCTTCCAATGAGCGTCTTTTCCACCCGAAAATGCGTCATAGGGCCGTATTCAATTCAGTGCGAAAAGCCATTTTTTGCCTGTTTTTTTTTTTTTTTTGCGAAAATGCTGCCTGAAAATGTATCTCCGTATTCGATTACAGTCCGTCTTCGCCTATGCGGAAAGTCAATGCACTGATATAGGCGAAACTTTTTCTCCATAGAATAGGAAATTTGGGCTAAAATGTTAAAATTGGGGGGACAACTGCAAAAACTAGTGAAATAAGCTTCTGGGGGTGCTGTAAAAAGGGGCCGAGTGTTTTGGGGACTGCAGGTGCTTGTCTGACGGAGGAATCTCACTTTTTCTAAAACTTCACTTTAGAGACATTAAAATATGCTAGCCCCCATTTTCAAGTACCCCAAATTTGATGGGACTACTTATTTGCTCAATTTGCGATTCTTCATCGCTAATAGTAAGCAACTACCACCACTTAAGTACCCTAACTAGTGCAATTAGGGATAATACTACACTACCATAATGATTTCAGAAGTCAGCCCATCTTTTTCTGGGGTACAAAGTGATTCCCCCAATTCATCCTGCACTTTTCGCCTGGGTCACATTCGCACGGTCCCGTTTTCGCTTGTTTGGCAATTGAATACAGAGTAAATTGGGAGCGCGCACGAAAAGGTTTTGCCTCCAAAACACACGAAGGCAGCGAAAAGTCGGGCAGGTGGAATTTTCTCGTTAATGCGAAGCTAACTGAATAAGGCGCCAACATCTGCGACAAACCGCTTCACGAGACTGCACGGATTTTGATATATACGACACTTGTGTATCAGTGTGGAAAAAAGTTGCGCCCGCTTCACGGCAGAACTTCGTATACAGAATCAGACTCGGTCACACACAGATATACTAAGTGTTGCAAATTAAATTAATCACTGTTCGTCTCAGCGCTTTGTCTGCATT
Organism: Taudactylus pleione; assembly: GCA_031769625.1. Classification (NCBI taxonomy): domain Eukaryota; kingdom Metazoa; phylum Chordata; class Amphibia; order Anura; family Myobatrachidae; genus Taudactylus; species Taudactylus pleione. The sequence goes on along the minus strand of JAUIMM010000694.1, from coordinate 5,185,235 downwards.
CCATTAGAAGCGAAAAACCCGAGATCCACGAAAAAGTATCACCGATTGCGAATTTTCGCCAGGTGGAAACTTATCTCCGTATTCAATTTCATCCGCTTTTCGCGTACGCGGAAAGTCAATGCAATGTAATAAGCTAAAAAGATTTGCCTCTGAATAGCAGGAGAAAAGTGGTGCATTTTTGAAAAAATTTGGAGCGCAAAGGTGGGGAAACCACTCAGCACCCTTGGAACAGCCCCCTCAAAGGATAACTGCGGAAATAAAAAAAAGTGAGGAAGGCTGCAAAAAAGTACTTTGAATTTTGGGGTGAAAAAGCACAAAGTAGGGGGGCAAGTTTGCAAACTAGCGAAATAAGGTTCTGGGGGTGCTCTAAGAAGGGATCAGTGTTTTTGATATTGCAGGTGCTTTTATGATGGTGGAAATTCGCAAAAATTAAAACTGCACTTTAGAGACAGTAAAATATGCTAGCCCCCATTTTCATGTACCCCAAATTTACCAGGACTACTTTTTTTCTCCCTAAAATACTGCTTTATGCCAGTCTTCACCACTTGTACAAACACGCTAATTAGTGGCATTTGTGCGAACTTATGTACCCCAAACAGTTGTATTAGGGCTAATCGGGCACTACTACATTGATCCCCAATGTTTCTGCATCTGTTTGGGGGGTTCAGGCTGATTTCCCCGATTCTGATGCCACTTTTTGCCTGTTCTGACTTTGCGTGTCTTCGTTTTTGCATCTTGTGAAATTGAATAGGTCGAATCGTGGGTACGCGTACGATAAGTTTCCGTGGCTAATATACGTGATGTAGGCGAAAAGTCTGGCAGGCGAAACTTTATCATCTTCGCGAAACTAATTGAATACGGCCCTTAGGCATATTTTTGGGGGTAAAAGATGCTCGGCACAAGCCGGGGAGGACTGTTTGTCGCTACTGCAGCAATAGTGTATAAGGACAGATCTGTACGTGAATTGCAGCCGTGCGCTGCGTGCGCCTGACTTAGCCGATCACGTTCATTTACATAAGGTTAGCAATAAGAGCACTGTAACGTCTGTACATTTAGTGCGGACCAGTCCTGGGCTAACTATGCTGCTACCACAAGAGCCTACAGCAGGTCAAGCATCATACAGGATCTTTATTAAAGGTCTTCATCTTTACAGTCTAAATTTGTCAAAACAATAACATGGGTTTTAAATGAAACTCTCACTCATTGCCTTGTGCTTAAATACAGAATTTACAAACACTACTTTTGCTGAATTTCCAGACAAATTAATCCTTATCAACTTACAAAAACATAAACAAAAATAATGGTGAATAAAACGTTTGGGGGCAATCGTAGCTCTGTCTATTCACCACAGCAGACCTAGACCGACCATATTTACATCTCAGGACTACCCGAATGCTAATAACGCTGGAGGACATCCCTAAGATCCTACATTTCAAGGCACCAAAATGTACTATTGTATGAAAATTATGGATTGCATCATACGTTTATTTCCATAAATAGCTGGAATTCTGTTTAATAAAAAAGAAAAATGTTTCTGACGTGTGCAATCGGCAGCAGCTTAATGCTTGTAAATAGGTGCCGCGTTCCAGCAACAAAGTGTTAATTCCTGATAAACTCTGAAAACCTGATGTGACTGGCGGGGCTCCTATTTCCATACGCATACGGTCGTTTTCACGCACACAAACAAGCTCAAAAAGCAGAAAGAGAGCACAAAGTAAATGAAGTTAATTTGCTTCAGCGACCGCTCAATGATGTGAGTAAGCACAATATGAAAACAGGCCTGAACCCTCCAAAATCGCACAGAAATTACAGATCTAGTTGAAGGAGCGGAAACGAGGAAACAAGCTGTGAAATTGTATTTTCCCCTCTTATGCGTTACACAAAATGACGAGAGACAACACTTGGTGCATACGACATCCTTATTCATTACTACATGATATTCTGCCGAGAGTGGGGGACTATAGCGAGGAGGATACAGGAATATAAACCAGAAGCCACGAGGCCTCTCTCGGAGACCCGTACAGCGGAGGGGAAGATGGTTTCTGGAATATGAGCGCTGTCTGCTGCGGTAGGATGATAAAAGCCAGGCTCTAAAACTAGGATTGAGCCGAGCTGCTGTGTGGACAGATTCTTAATAAGGATGCGCCATGCGCCATGAGAACGCCGCTGTGGTGCCGAGAAAGAGATGTCAGTGAGGTCGGCCTTAATCAGGTCAAATGATATGGATCCTGCGCACATAAATGTGGGCTGATTCCAGGACTGACTTCCCAGGCCTCGGGCTGCTGACAGCATTCTCTCTTCCACACATGCATCAAAGGGTATTGCATGGTGACAGGAGTTATCAGTGTTAGAGAGCAGGACGGAGCAGACTCCCTCACATCATCCCCCTGCTGCCGGCAAGTGCTGGAACCAGTCCCTTTATCTGTGACTACTGGAGGGTGACACAATGATCTGTTTCCCTATACACAGTTATATCTCTATATACAGTTACAGTTTCTCCTTCTAGCTGGGGAGAATACTGGGGCTATGGGTGGTATCAAGAGAACGAAATAGGCGGCCATGAGTGCAACATATAGCAGCTACAGGTTGGGTACGGGAAGCCGGCGTTTGGGATCCTGGCGGTCAAAATCCCGAGGCTGGTATCACTACAAGGTTAGGATACATACACCTGTCTCCCTACCCTTAACACTCCCCCCTAGTGCCTAAACCTAACCTCCCCCCTAGTGCCTAAACCTAACCTCTCCCTACCCTAAAACTAACCCTATAGTGCCTAACCCTCCCCCCTTGTGCCTAAACCTAACCTCCCCCCTAGTGCCTAAACCTAACCTCCCCCCTAGTGCCTAAACCTAACCTCCCCCCTAGTGCCTAAACCTAACCTCTCCCTACCCTAAACCTAACCCTATAGTGCCTAACCCTCCCCCCTTGTGCCTAAACCTAACCTCCCCCCTAGTGCCTAAACCTAACCTCCCCCCTAGTGCCTAAACCTAACCTCCACCCTAGTGCCTAAACCTAACCTCCCCCCTAGTGCCTAAACCTAACCTCTCCCTACCCTAAACCTAACCCTATAGTGCCTAACCCTCCCCCTAGTGCCTAAAGCTAACTCCGCAACTTACATTCGGGATGCCGGCGCCGATATTCTGGGCGCCGGCATCCCGCACGCCGGGCTATTGACCGCATCCCGCAGCTTCCTTTCAAGCTTTTCAATATGATGGCCACTCTAATAGGAACTAGGGGTATAGATTTATGAAGCAGCTTCTAGATGGGTACAACTCAAAATTTAAAGCAGCACACAAAGGCCGGAGTGTTTTGCATATAATATTAATGCGGCTTTAAATTTTGGGGTCCATCCCATTGAGAAGCAGCGGTTTAGAAAAGGCCGCCACCTGGTAAAATACCCACAGACCTCATCTACAAGCAAAAAGCTCAATTCTATTCAGTGCGCTGTTTGGTCCGACTAAAGGATTTCTTCTCGCACCCTCCTAAGGGAGAAATCCCACAACAGTGCCGGCCGCGAGGCTGTTTCCGGCTTAGCGCGGTGCTTACAGCCACGTGGCTGGCAATTTAGCAATTTAACAGGCTAAGGAGGCGAAAAGTCTGGCAGGCGAAAAGACCGGACTTTTCGCCTCAAATTGAATACGGGCTTTAACTGGCTACTGGGGGAGCAAACAGCGCAATGAACTGAAGCTCCCTCCCCTGGGCTACCCAGCATCGCGCTGAATTGAGCCCAAACTTTATTAATTTTTATTTATTTTTTACTGTAAATGGACAATAAAATACAGTAGGAGTTTTTAGTGGGCACAGCTATTTATCAGAATAATTTATATAGCACCGTCACAGTACTTCAAAATACAAGGAGAATATGCAAACTAGCAGGCATAGAACCCATGGCCCAGCACTGAGAAGGTGCAATGCCAACTACTGTGCCACCCATCCAATTGTTTGGCGTGATCTATCTGTATCATGGCTGAGAAGCCAGTTTTACAGAGCTCATCTTCAAGTGCATAATTCTGATATAGGCCTGTATTCAATTAGAGACGGAAAAGACACGGTCGGTGAAATGTTTTCGCCCATGCGCGGTTTTTGCCCGTTCCCGAAGTGTCGCCCTATTCAATTCCAGGACGTTTTCGCCTAGGCGGAAACTCCATAGGCAAAAACAGGCGAAAAAGTTTCTCCAGCAAAAGGCAGGAGAAAAGAAGTCCAAAACCCATATTTTGGGGTACTTGGTTCAGAACCCTTTGGGCACCCCCCTAATGACTAATTAGGCAAAATATATATATATATATATATATATATATATATATATATATATATATATATATATATAAAATCTTAATTCACCCCAAAAAAGACATGTAATTTTTGGGGTGAAAATGTAAAAAGTGTTTGAAGATTGGGTTATAGTACTGGGATAGGTATTTGGCGGGCTTTATGGAGGGGATAGGTATTTGGGGGGCTCTATGGAGGGGATAGGTATTTGGGGGGCTCTATGGAGGGGATAGGTATTTGGGGGGCTCTATGGAGGGGGATGCTTTTAGGATTGCAGGAGGCTGCAGCAGGTGTATTTTTAACATTTATTTATTCTGCACTTTACAAACCCCAAAATATACTAGTATCCATTTACATGTACCCCCAATTTAACTACAGCAATTATTTGTCATAGAGAGACATTGCTTAGTATCATTTTTCCACATGTATGCAAATATGCACATAACAGCCCTTTCACTCAGAATAAGATCCCTAATTACTTTATTATGGCTAATAATACACTTCTATATTGATTCCCCAGGTGAGTTAGGCTTTATTGGAGGTACAGACTGATTTCCCCCCCCAAAAAACGACCTTTTTGCCGGTTCCGCTATTCGCTGCATTCGCCTCTATGCGCTTTCACCAGTTTTAAAATTGAATAGGGTGAAAAGCAGGTGTGCGCATTGAGTATGCAGGCGAGAACTTTGCCTAAAAACACGCGAATGAGGCAAAAAGATCTCGCTTTTCGCGGCTAATTGAATCCGTCCCTCAGGCTGACAAATTGCCACAACAGCAGCCCTGTATCCACCTTTCCCAAACAAGTATGAGAAAACAATTGCTAACACTTCTTTTGATGGTATTGAGGCTTAGTCGGATTTCTAAGGAGGGTGCGAGGAGAAATCATTAGTCCGACTAAACAGCGTGCTGAACTGAATAGCTCTAGGAGCTCCCGGCGCTATTCGACTCACGCTAAATGGAAATCGCCCCCTTTCAGTTCACTAAGACCTAGTAATATCTGTGAGCTTACTAGCTCCTAGGGAACGGATATAGGGGGAGTTGCACTAAGCCTTGGAGATAAATTACCAATCAGCTGCTACCTGTCACGTTACAGGCTGTGTTTGAAAAGTGAGTTAGGAGCTGATTGGTTGGTACTTGATCTCTCTCTACGACTTAGTACATCTCCCCCATAGATTGTAAACTGGCCCCACAGTTCCATGTGGCACTGAAAAGCCTGATCTGTGGCTTCATTAGAAAATCCCGACTAACCTTTCAATCACTTTGCTGCTGAAGTGAAATACTATCTATCACAATACAATCACGCAGAGATACGGCAATTACTGATGATATCACAATAAGAATAAAAAGGTAGATGGTAGTAACATAGCTTTGCAAAAGGAAACTCATCAAGTGTCAGGGAGCCTATTATTTGGGATGCAACAAACATAATTTACCATTAAACCTAAAACAGAAATGACAGGTGTCAGTGATTATACTGTAGCGTGCAGCAGGCGCCCGCAGAAAGGCTGCATTGTTAGGGGCCAGAAAACAAGAGATATGGTAAGAACTTACCTTTGTTATCTCTGTTTCTACGAAGTCCATAGGGTCCACAGGGTTGACCTTGGGGTTATAGCTGGAACAGGATCCATGGGCACCACACAGTTAAGCTTTTAGCTCCCAGGATGCACTTGGGTCCTCCTCTATACCCCGCCCCCGAGCCACAGGCACCTCAGTTGGTAAGCAGCCTAGGCCGGAGGAGAATATGGAACAGAGAGAAGGAAGACTGGAAAACACAAGAAACCATACTCACAGCAATAGGAGACGGAAAACCGGTGACCAGCCACACAGCCCATTTGAAGCCAGGTGCGTCAGGGCGGGCGCCCTGTGGACCCTATGGACTTCGTAGAAACAGAGATAACAAAGGTAAGTTCTTACCATATCTCTTGTTTTCTACTTCAGGGTCCATAGGGGGTCCACAGGGTTGACCTTGGGGATGTCCCAAAGCAGTACAACTAAGGGCGGGGACGCTCCTGTGCTGAAAGGAGTACCCGGCGCCCAAAGGATGCATCCTGAGAGGCAAAGGTGTCAAACGCATAGAACCTCAAAAACGTTTCAATTGAAGACCAAGTGGCCGCCCTACACAGCTGAACAGCAGAAGCGCCACGTCTAGCAGCCCAAGAGGGACCCACAGAACGAGTGGAATGAGCCTTAACAGAGGCTGGCACAGGTAAGCCCTCCTGTGCATAAGCCTCACAAATAACGGAACAAAGCCAACGGGCTAACGTTTGTTTGTTGGCAGGCCAACCCCTCTTGTGAAAACCAAAGAGGATAAACAAGGAATCAGACTTCCTAACCGAAGCCGTCCGGTCTACATAAATTCTAAGCGCCCGGACCACATCTAAGGAAGTCTCACCAGCTGAAAGATCAGGGGACTGAAAAGCTGGCACAACAAGTTCCTGATTAATATGGAACTTCGAGACCACTTTGGGCAAAAACTCAGGACGAGTGCGGAGCACCGCTCTGTCCTGGTGAAAAATCAGGAAAGGAGGGCGACAGGAAAGCGCCCCCAATTCAGACACCCTCCTGGCCGAAGCAATTGCCAGGAGAAAAACCGTCTTAAATGTCAGCCACTTGAGCTCCACCGCCTCAAGAGGCTCAAACGGAGGACCCTGCAGGACCCGTAGCACCACCGCCAAGTCCCAAGGAGCCACAGGAGGCACAAAGGGAGGCTGGATCCTGAGAACACCTTGGAAAAAGGTGTGAACGTCTGGTAGTATTGCAATCCGCCGTTGAAACCACACGGACAAGGCGGACACATGAACCTTCAGAGATGCAAGGCGTAAGCCGAGATCCAATCCTGACTGAAGAAATTCCAAGATCCTAGAAACTCGGAACACCTGAGGATCATAAAGTCTGGACTCACACCACTGAAAGTAAGTGTGCCACACTCTGTGATAAATCCGTGCTGAAGCAGGCTTGCGTGCCCTGAGCATCGTACCAATAACCGAACTGGAGAAGCCCCGAGACCTCAAGACGGCTGTCTCAAGAGCCACGCCGTCAAAGACAGCCGACCCAGATCCGGGTAAAGGCAGGGCCCCTGAGACAACAGGTCCCGACGTTGAGGAAGAAGGTACGGAGCGTCAATGGAGAGGCTCCTGAGATCGGAGTACCAAGGACGTCTGGGCCACGCCGGAGCTACCTGCACGAGCATGCCGCCGTCCTGCTTGAATTTCCGCAGAACCCGAGGAAGCAGGGATATCGGAAGAAACAGATACGCCAGGTGAAACGTCCATGTCACCGACAGCGCGTCCACCAGACTTGCACCTGCGTCTCTTGTCCTTGACCCGTAAACGGGCAACTTGTGATTGTGACGGGAGGCCATCAAGTCCAGCTCCGGCAGTCCCCACCTGTCCACGAGTAGCTGAAACACCTCTGGGTGAAGCGACCATTCCCCGGGATGCACGTCGTGAAGGCTGAGGAAGTCCGCCTCCCAATTGAGGACTCCGGGGATGAAGACCGCCGAGATCGCTGGAATGTGACCCTCCGCCCAAGACAGGATACGAGACACCTCCGACATCGCTGCCTGACTGCGAGTTCCGCCTTGGTGATTGATATACGCCACCGTGGTGGCGTTGTCGGACTGCACCTTGTATACTGCCCGCAGTTCCAGGATGTTGATGGGGAGAAGTGCTTCTTCCGCTGACCAACGACCCTGAAGCGACAAAGAGCCGGTCACTGCCCCCCAACCCCGGAGACTGGCATCCGTCGTGAGCAGGACCCAGTCCGGGATCCAAAATGGGCGCCCCTCGACCAGATGAGCTGTCTGAAGCCACCAAGCCAAAGATAGCCGAACGTCCGGAGACAACACCAGCACCTGAGAGCGGATCCGGTGAGGTAACCCGTTCCATTCTGATAGAATCAGCCCCTGCAGGGGCCGGGAATGGAACTGGGCAAATTCCACCATGTCGAATGTCGACACCATGGACCCCAGAACTCTCATAGCCGAATGGACCGACAGGCGGCAACGGCTCAGGCAACTGCGTATCCGCAGCTGTAGTGAGGCGACCTTCTCCGGAGTCAGGAAGATCCTTTGCTGACGCGAATCCAGCAGGGCTCCCAAATGAACCATCCGCTGTGATGGAATCAGAGGACTTTTTCCAATTTATCAACCACCCATGTGCTTGCAGGCAAGCGATCGTCAGGTGGAGATGTTGAAGCAGTACCTCCGGGGAGCTCGCCAGCAACAGGAGGTCGTCCAGGTACGGCAGCAGCCGTACATTCTGGTTCCGAAGATGTGCGGCCATGACCGCCATAATCTTCGTGAACACCCTCGGTGCCGTGGAGAGACCAAAGGGTAGCGCCCGGAACTGATAGTGGTGTTGAAGGATAGCGAACCTCAGATACCGCTGGTGTGAAGATGCTATCGGAACATGGAGGTAGGCGTCCTGGATGTCCAGGGACACCATGTAATCCCCCGGTTCCATCGCCAGAATGATGGAACGTAACGTTTCCATCCTGAACTTGGGAACTCTGAGGAATTTGTTCAGAGACTTCAAGTTGAGGATAGGGCGATGAGAACCATTGGGTTTCTGCACCAGAAACAGAGACGAATAATACCCCGTCCCTCGTTGTGATAGAGGAACGGGAACAATGACCCCTGCTTTCAGCAAGGACTCTATAGCCTCCTGAACCTGTAACGCCTTGGTCTTGTTCTGAGAAGGACTTGTGCAGAAAAACTGGTGGGGTGGTCTGTGCCGAAAAGACAGGGCGTACCCCTGGGAGACCACTTCTCGAACCCAGGCATCCGTGGTGGTATTGTGCCAGCACTGGGCAAATAGAAGAAGTCGGCCTCCCACTCTGAGGTCCCCCAGAGGGAGGCCCGTCCCATCAGGCCGCAGGTTTATCTTCCTGCTTGGAAGAAGGGCGCCGAGCACTCCAGGCTTGCTTCTTGGGTTTAGAGGCCGTCTTACTCGCAGACTGTCTCGGGAAGGACTGACCTTTCGCCTTACCCTGAACCCGAAAGGAACGAAAAGCCGAACTCCGAACCTTAGCAGGCAGTGCCGCCGAAGGGAGGAAGGCAGACTTGGATTTAGCCAGGGTGTCCACTATTTTGTCCAAGTCCGGACCAAATAGTAATTCCCCATTGAAAGGTAAGGCCTCCAGACCTTTCTTTGAATCAGAGTCCGCTCTCCAGGACCGCAACCATAAGGATCGGCGGGCAGACACCGCTGCAGCCGATACCCGCGAGGTCAGCAGACTAGCATCTAAAGAAGCTTCTCCAATGTAAGAAGCGGCGTCCCTCATTTGTCCCAACAACGCCCGCTGGACATCCGGAGTGTCGTCCGGGAAGGTATCTTCCAATGCATTGGCCCACCCCTCAATGGCCTTGGCCACCCAGGAAATGGCCATGGACGGTCGGGCCACCGCCCCGGAGAGGGAGTAAATAGACTTTAAGCAAGTCTCAACTTTCCTGTCCGTGGGATCCTTCAGCGAGGATATCGACGGTAATGGTAAGGTGGCGCCCCGAGTTAAACGGGTGACATGGGAATCCACCGCCGGTGGAGTTTCCCATTTTTTACAATGTGCCTCAGGGAAGGGGTAATTAGAAGCCAACCGCTTCTGAGGAAGGAATCTCTTACTGGGCGCCTGCCAAGCTACCGCCATATGATCCGTCAACTGATCCGACAGGGGAAACACCGCAGAAGCCACCTTAGTTTTTTTGAAACTAGGAAACTTCGACCTAGGAACCGGTGCCTCATCCTCTATAAGAAGAAAAGCTCGCACCGCCCTAACTAGTGCTCGCACATTAATGGACGACTTGGTATCCATTTCCTGGACCGAGGCGTCCGAGTCAGTGTCATCAGGGACCTCCCCATCATCTGAGGAACCCTCTGAGTCCGATACCTGAGCAGCTCGTGTCATGAGTGGGCGTTTAGAAATCCTAGAAGGCATGTCAGTCTGCAACATTGACTGAAAAGCCGAGGAAGCGGCCGCCAAATTTTGCACGGAGTTGGAGAGCACATCCACCCATGGTGGAGGCGTCGCCATAGGGGCCTGAAAAGGTACCACAGGCTGCTGCGGCACAGGGGAAGCCTGTATAAAACATAGGCAACCCCGCATAGGGACCAACTGATTGAGACCCAGGAGGACTCCGCAATAACTGCGGGACACCCGGGGAATGGGGGATGGTCGGCTGGGGCACCGCCCTAGTAGGGAGAGCAGTCGGGACCGACAGACGGTCCGCAATAGACACCAGCACTTGAGAAAACATCGCCCACGGTGGTTCCTGCGCCAGAGAAGGTCTGGATGGGCCAGGAGCCACCTGGCATCGACTACACAGGCCATCCTGTGACAAATCCTCCCTATCTACTCCTGCAGAACAGCGTCCGCAGGAGGCCAACACCGGAGCCACTGAGCGCTCAACCTCCTCGTCTGACATGACAGAATATATTATATATCTGGCACCAGGGTAGAAGTAAAACGCACTCACCGGTGTGCTGAACAACAGCCCACAATATGGCACTGAGTAGCACACAACTGTATGTGACGGACCTCACAAATACGTGATCTATATAAGTGAGGTCAGTAGAAACGCCCCTCCCCCACACACCTGCAGGCCTTGTAGGAGAAGTAAAGGGATAGGTATAAGCTGACAGCAAGCGGAAAATAAGCACAGACAGGCAGCACTAGCAAAAGTCACATACCATGCAGGAAGATATACTCACTGCACCTTTACACTACAATCAACCTGCCCAGATTCAGTGTCTGGGAGGGCTATAGTGCTGTGTACGCTGTCCTTAACCAGGGGAGAGGTACACAGGGGGACCGGTCCGCGTGCTCCCTGAGATCTGCGCTGCCACTGGGAAAATGGCCGCTGGAGACCTCAGAGGAGGAGTGGCCGTGTAACTGCAGCTCAGCGACGCCAGACTGTGTGCTGAAAGGCGCGCTGAGCTGAGGGGAGGAGCCGCTGAACAGGGAAGGCTTCCTCCCCTGGCTGGCCATAACCCCAGGGATGCTGGCTTCCCGCTTGCCCCTTTATCCCTGGTGGTCTAGTGGTCCCACGGGTTATGGGGGGGCCCGCCGCCACTGCCAGCAGCCTCCGGTCTGTCCCCCGGACCGGAGGCTAAAGGACTGCATTTAAGGCATTCCGCGCGCCGCCGCTAGCCAGCGACGCGCGGCTTACCTGAATCCCCGGCGACTCCGGCAGCAGTCCAGGGAGGTAGACAGAGTCCGGCTAGTACGGACTCTGCCCTCCCGCCGCGATCCCCAGATCAGTACTGGCGTCGCGGCGCCAGTCGGGGATCAGAGCGGCAGCGTGGGCGTCTGTACAGACAGCCCTTCGCTGCCATCTGTAGTAAAAATAGATTAAAAATAAATAAAATTGAACTTAAAATAAAAAGCTTCTGGTGGCTGCTCCTGCAGCCCCCCTGCGCGGTGACCGACCGGCCGGGCACCAGCTTACACTGAGGTGTCTGTGGCTCGGGGGCGGGGTATAGAGGAGGACACAAGTGCATCCTGGGAGCTAAAAGCTTAACTGTGTGGTGCCCATGGATCCTGTTCCAGCTATAACCCCAAGGTCAACCCTGTGGACCCTCTATGGACCCTGAAGTAGAAATATCAGGTACAAATGTCACTATAATAATAATAATAATAATAATAATAATAAACAGGTCTGGCTTTAATAAGGAGCCTGTGTATTCATCATTATCTATTTATCGGATGTATTGAACTGAACACTATTTGTCTGCACAGAGCAGGCAGAGTACACGGCAAGTTCTGAAATCAGTGTTTTCCCCAGGCTGTTTTCTGCGGGCGCATCGCGCCGGCACTTTTCCCCGCCGACCTCCGTTGTGGAACGCTGGCCTCTGAAGTGACTGGGGGCGCAGCATAAGGGGCCGGCCTGGGGGCGCAGCATAAGGAACACTATTAAGCCTGGGGCTGCTGCATAAGGGGCCAGCCTGGGGCTGCTGCATAAGGGGCCAGCCTGGGGCTGCTGCATAAGGGGCCAGCCTGGGGCTGCTGCATAAGGGGCCAGCCTGGGGCTGCTGCATAAGGGGCCAGCCTGGGGCTGCTGCATAAGGGGCCAGCCTGGGGCTGCTGCATAAGGGGCCAGCCTGGGGCTGCTGCATAAGGGGCCAGCCTGGGGCTGCTGCATAAGGGGCCAGCCTGGGGCTGCTGCATAAGGGGCCAGCCTGGGGCTGCTGCATAAGGGGCCAGCCTGGGGCTGCTGCATAAGGGGCCAGCCTGGGGCTGCTGCATAAGGGGCCAGCCTGGGGAGCGCTGCATAAGGGCCCAGCCTGGGGGCGCTGCATAAGGGCCCAGCCTGGGGGCGCTGCATAAGGGCCCAGCCTGGGGGCGCTGCATAAGGGCCCAGCCTGGGGGCGCTGCATAAGGGCCCAGCCTGGGGGCGCTGCATAAGGGCCCAGCCTGGGGGCGCTGCATAAGGGCCCAGCCTGGGGGCGCTGCATAAGGGCCCAGCCTGGGGGCGCTGCATAAGGGCCCAGCCTGGGGGCGCTGCATAAGGGCCCAGCCTGCGGGCGCTGCATAAGGGCCCAGCCTGGGGGCGCTGCATAAGGGCCCAGCCTGGGGGCGCTGCATAAGGGCCCAGCCTGGGGGCGCTGCATAAGGGCCCAGCCTGGGGGCGCTGCATAAGGGCCCAGCCTGGGGGCGCTGCATAAGGGCCCAGCCTGGGGGCGCTGCATAAGGGACACTATTAAACCTGGGGGCACTGCATAAGGGGCCAGCCTGGGGGCACTATTTAAGCCTGGTGGCACTACATAAGGGACCAGTCTGGAGGCACTACATAGGGGCACTACTTCCGCCAGGGGGCAATGCATAAGGGCAAAGTTAAACTACAGGGGGCAAAACATAAAGGGGAAAACTACAGGGGGCACTGTATAATGGGCACTTTTGACTGAGAGCCTGATACCTGTCGGGCTGGATTGGTAAGGGAGATACCCCTTTTCCCGGCGCGCACAATATTGCGAAGGCCCCCACCCGGCTACTTCTGGATGCCACCCGGCTGGAAAAAATTTCTGGAGAGAACACTGGAAATGGTTGTTTGCATAGACTACTGCATGCAGGCAAATATTACATAGTTTACATAGGACTTTCAGGCCTAAACTATACCGGTGCATAAAACAACCACATGCCTAATGATCAATATTCACACAGAGTGCCCTTTATAATTATTATACACCCCCTCGGTAATATCACCAACACAGAAAGCACTGGAAACAGAATCACACTTCTATGTATAATAAAGCCCCCTGCATAAAATCCATCCTTCCAGATAATCATCGCAGTGAGGAGCCCTAACCATGACACGCATCTTTCATATCTCGCTATTTAAGCTGTCAGAAAGCGATTGCCAATGACAGACCCTATCGCTGTTCCCGTTGGAGAGCGTCAAAGCGTAGACACATCGTCTCGGCGTACATTCAGCGACTGACCTCCGGGCGCTGTGTGAGCACCCGGGAGGAGAGGTATCTGTCACAAAAGAGATGTGCAGCTGAGACTGTGATATTGATGGACCAGCAGCACTCTCAGACAGTGCAAGCTTGCAAGGCCAAGTCACAATGTGGGTTTGATGACAGGAAACTGCACATCCTCCAATTAACAACTGTACATGGACACAAGGCGTTCGTTCTATTTACTTAATAAAACATCAGCAAAAACAAATAAAAAGGAGGTAATTAAGAAAGTCAGGGACAAGTGGCGTATTGTGAGCCTGGAGTCAGGTGCTGACGAGCGCTAGTTAACTATAGGATGGTAGCGATAAGACCGGCGGCCTAAGGCGGAATCCCAGCAATGGATGTAACATAGGCGTCAACATACCAACGCCTATGTTAATCCCGAACGCTGGAACGCAGAGGACGCCCGCCTGAACGAAGTTAAGTCCGGGACACCTAGGTTGAGGAACCCTATCGGGAGGGTTAGGTTTAGGGTGTGGGGAGGGGGTGTTCGGTTTAGGCAGCCTGGGGGGGGGGTTAGGGTTAGGCACCACTAAGGGAGGGTTAGGGGGGGGGACAGGGGTGGGTTAGTATACTTACCTACCCCAGTCGGGATCTCCTCATATCGGGCATCCGCTGTCAGGATTTAAACAGCCGCTGGCATTTCAATCCCATTCTGATAACTATATCTATGCAGAGGGTAGCCCTGCCAAAATGAGGGAGGGGGGTGTCCAATAGAGGGCCAGATTTATTTTACTAGAAGGCAATTTATCAGCAGTTGGAAACCTAAACTTTTCAAATTAAAGTCATTGTTTAACGGCTACTGTAGTGTACCAGGGTGTCCGGCAATGTGAGGGAGTTACTTAGCTAGAAAGTTAAATGTGAAAATGTTTTTGCTTTAAATCATCTTCTTCCCATCCTTATTACAAGCCTTTCTACATACAGAGCGTTTCTTGTTGAGTCCGTTAAACTCAGATTTCCACCGACACTAATTTGTACTGTGGGAGGTATAAAATCATTTTCTGCAAACAGATTCCATGCATATTATTAAAACATGAAAGAAACGGATATATTAAGAGCTTTGATTTTCTGCATTATGGAAAATCACTACCACTTTGTTTCAGAGTGAAAACGAAAACACTCTGCATTCATTTACAGAATGCATTAGAAATGCAATCAGAAAGCGCAATATTCAGCTCAGCCTCGGATGGAGCAGGGGGTAACAACATCACAGGGACATTCTGGGTACCCGATTTGGTGTTAAATCCTGGGATGCTCTTTAAATCTTCTCTTGTGTAATAGGGCACAGGGCGCCTCACTGTCCTGGAGAGATAAAACGCTAGCGGGAGCTGGCCTGAGGTATTATTCAAATTAGACGTCACTGCAGCGTCTTAAAAGGTCACACAGTTTAATTGGAATACTTTATGATCAACTCAATTAAGGGGGAAAAAAAAAAAAACTACCACAGCAACATAAACTTTCAGGCTTGCCATGTCATCCGAGGTGTCCTCAGCAGCAAACAGTCTAAGAGAGCGGCGACCTCTGAAAAGGCGAGTGCAGGAGGCGCGCCATATCTCTGCCGCCAGCAGCTGCGCCCCTGACAGCCAGGGAAATTAGAAATAAGATTTCCTCGCTAATGCTGCTCGCTGCCCACATGAACGCCACACATATCCATCACAGGGCCCCACCGCCAACAATAGAGATTGCCAGAGATGCCAAGTGTATCATTATAATACCGGATGCGCACACGTGTGGCAGTCACATGAAATGTAATTGCCTTTTTAGCCGTGGTGAAGGAATGACGCATAACATAGGGTAGGATGGCAAAACAAGTTCTCATCTCACAAAAGGTCGAACACGTTTCTCTACGCAGCATAACAGGAAAAAAGTATGGGAATCATCAAATATAAACCGTAATACGAATGAAGGACGCATTACTATATATATCGCAGAAACGTAAAACAGGCAATAAATACTAATCAGCTTTCCACTTTTTATGAGTAAAATTGCATTACAGGCTTGACGCTCGGTCATAGCTGTACAGCGCACTCTGGCTTCACAATAACACAACACAAGGCGCAAAATCTGGGGTCAGGACTGTGGAATACAGCAAAGGAATCAGGAGAAAGAGACAGCAGGTAAGAGGAGAGAGTGATGGCTCAGCGGGCAGAGAGAGAGGGACGGCACAGCGGGCAGAGAGGGACCGCACAGCGGGCAGTCAGGAGAGAGAGAGAGGGACCGCACAGCGGGCAGTCAGGAGAGAGAGAGAGGGACCGCACAGCGGGCAGTCAGGAGAGAGAGAGAGGGACCGCACAGCGGGCAGTCAGGAGAGAGAGAGGGACAGCACAGAGGGCAGTCAGGAGAGAGAGAGGGACAGCACAGAGGGCAGTCAGGAGAGAGAGAGAGGGACAGCACAGAGGGCAGTCAGGAAAGAGAGAGAGGGACAGCACAGAGGGCAGTCAGGAGAGAGAGAGAGACCGCACAGAGGGCAGTCAGGAGAGAGAGAGGGACCGCACAGAGGGCAGTCAGGAGAGAGGGACCGCACAGAGGGCAGTCAGGAGAGAGAGAGGGACCGCACAGAGGGCAGTCAGGAGAGAGAGAGGGACCGCACAGAGGGCAGTCAGAGAGAGAGAGAGGGACCGCACAGAGGGGCAGTCAGGAGAGAGGGACCGCACAGAGGGCAGTCAGGAGAGAGGGACCGCACAGAGGGCAGTCAGGAGAGAGGGACCGCACAGAGGGCAGTCAGGAGAGAGAGAGGGGACCGCACAGAGGGCAGTCAGGAGAGAGAGAGGGACCGCACAGAGGGCAGTCAGGAGAGAGAGAGGGACCGCACAGAGGGCAGTCAGGAGAGAGAGAGGGACCGCACAGAGGGCAGTCAGGAGAGAGAGAGAGGGACCGCACAGAGGGCAGTCAGGAGAGAGAGAGAGGGACCGCACAGCGGGTAGTCAGGAGAGAGAGAGGGACAGCACAGCGGGCAGTCAGGAGAGAGAGAGAGGGACCGCACAGAGGGCAGTCAGGAGAGAGAGAGAGGGACCGCACAGCGGGGTAGTCAGGAGAGAGAGAGGGACAGCACAGCGGGTAGTCAGGAGAGAGAGAGGGACAGCACAGCGGGCAGTCAGGAGAGAGGGGGACCGCACAGCGGGCAGTCAGGAGAGAGGGACCGCACAGCGGGCAGTCAGGAGAGAGAGAGGGACCGCACAGAGGGCAGTCAGGAGAGAGAGAGGGACCGCACAGAGGGCAGTCAGGAGAGAGAGAGGGACAACACAGCGGGCAGTCAGGAGAGAGAGGGACAACACAGCGGGCAGTCAGGAGAGAGAGAGGGACAGCACAGCGGGCAGTCAGGAGAGAGAGAGGGAGACCGCGGGCAGTCAGGAGAGAGAGAGGGAGACCGCACAGAGGGCAGTCAGGAGAGAGAGAGGGACCGCACAGCCGGCAGTCAGGAGAGAGGGACAGCACAGAGGGCAGTCAGGAGTGAGAGAGGGACAGCACAGCGGGCAGTCAGGAGAGAGAGAGGGACAGCACAGAGGGCAGTCAGGAGAGAGAGAGAGGGGCCGCACAGAGGGCAGTCAGGAGAGAGAGGGACAGCACAGAGGGCAGTCAGGAGAGATACACAATGTGATACACAGTAAATCACTTATTAAGGCCTGAGGAACCCCAGCAAGGAGCATTGTCCAATATCCAGCAATGGGACCCGTAAGATTTGCATTGCACATGGCTGATCAGTGACCATGAGAATCCGTATTAGACAGAGACTCTGGGATTTGCTCCCCATTGCGTTACCTCACAGCAGGAGGCACCCCCTCGCGGTGCGTTGGTTGGCGACCACTGGCGGCTTCTCGTGACAGATCAGTCCCTCTGGAATCTAACATACATAAAGAGTATAGGAGATCATTATTATACAATAAAAAGGCAGTACTGTAAAACAAGGTTAATATATTACATTACTTCTCCACTCACTCGTCTATTTTACAGTCATTAAGAGAAGATCAGACACAGGCTTCTTACACACTAAATGAAACTTAGCTTAGATATAACCTAAGCTAGACTCAATTATGTGCGAGGTCCATGCAATCCATCTCCACGGGATATTACTGGTACGAAATGTCGCTCCTTGCAGCTCACACCTCTACCAAAATTAGTCATTTCTGGGAGCATGCGCAGTAGAACATCAGTGTCTAATAAAGTTCTGCCTATGGCGTGAAGAAATTATGCATGCTCTGTAATAAATACGAATATTTGCGGGTATTCAGAGCTGCACTAAGATATGCAGCCGGACCCCACCCCATCCCAACCGCTTGTGAAAGTGGCGCATTTGCACCAATACTTTGTGCAAGAGATGTGCCAGAATTACACAAACAATCTGTTGTTACACAACTGTGAACGGACTGCAAATCCATCCACACATGGAGAAACGTATGACTCGCAGTGCAAAGAGTAGAAAGATCAGTCTGCAATTATAACCGGCAGACGCTAGAAAATTTTCTATGGAACATTGTAGGGGATTGGAACACGTAAAGGAAATCTACGCCCTATCATGTATACAGAACAACAGATGGGGACATTAAGGATCCCGAACAGAGGGCATTCCTGTTCCCACTGTGCAACGTGAAATTAGGAGGCTACTGAAATTGTCCCCATGCAGATGGACAGGTCTGGTTGTGTGCGCAAATGCTGGCAAGACACGTGTGAAATGAAATAAACCTGCAGATGTACTAACATGCAATGGGAAACAGAAGGCTGCCAATTGTGCCAATGTATAGAAAATGGCCTATGGACAGTTATTATCCAGAAAATAAGCCCAAATATATTCAGAATCATTTCTCACCAAAGAGGACAACAGTTAGTATATATTATAGTATACTACAACATACAATTGTTAGAGCTTTTATGAAATGCAAAAATGAACACTTGGGAGAAGAGTCAGAAACTTGTGCAACACCACAAAACGCGGCTGTTTTTATTTGCAGAACGCACACACTCTGTGGGTGAGATCTACTCCTTGGTTTGCAAGTTCTGATGTAGAGAGGATTTCACTGTGGGTCCCATGTGCCCTTCTCTCAAATAATCAGAGCTGGGGGGTGGGATTGAAGCTCACTCTTCCGTATCTGTG
Source organism: Taudactylus pleione (assembly GCA_031769625.1). NCBI lineage: Eukaryota > Metazoa > Chordata > Amphibia > Anura > Myobatrachidae > Taudactylus > Taudactylus pleione. The sequence goes on along the minus strand of JAUIMM010000694.1, from coordinate 5,166,431 downwards.
ACTGCGCTGGAATACGGCCTGCGGTCAGAGCCGGGGCCTCGGAGGAACAGAGGCATCTGCTGGAACGGGGCTGCTAGTGTGATACCAATGGGATGGTTTGGAGGGTGTTCTCAAACAAAGATTCTATCAGCAATCTCCAACATATTACACATAGTATTCATCATATATAAACCTGCTGAAACAAGTCAGCAAATGTGAAACAAGAACTTACAATCTAAAAGGAACATGGGGAGATGGACTGATGAGGATATATAGCAAGATATACATTTAATAAGGCTGATTTGTCCCCAAGGGTTGGTACAAAGGCCCCAGAGAGCTGGCCGGGGCGGGTTACAGGGATCGGGGCGAAAGGGGGAAGAGAGAATGGGGCATATTTCAATGGTGGCCAAATACAACTGAATGACCTACATTACTGTATCAGAGAGATGGGGAGAACCTACAGTGCAGAGGTGGGAGTAATGTGATGTCCCTTCCCTCACTGTGCATATCGTCACCTGGGGAAGGGGTGGGGAGGGGGTGCGTTGCACATTTGGGTCCTCCTTTGTGAAAGCCTGTTATCTTCAGGACGACGAGTTTAGAAAAGGGGGAAAGTGGTTTGAATATGTCTCGGACAATAGGAAAGTCCTTTAGGTTTGTCAGAATGCTGGTAGAAGCACGAGACCCACTAGCAGGACACCAGAACTGACATCTTCCCATGACAGGTCATACAGCAGCGACACCACTGACCCTTACCGCAAGTGTGTCACACCCACTGGGCCAAATACCCCTGGTTATTACCCCATCAGCCCGAGTGGCAGCTCAGTGTAAAAGGGTCCTCGAAAAGTAACCCGGGTCCAGTTACTCCCACGTAGCAAGCAGGCATGAGCTCGGCTTACGGGGCAGTGTAAATGGGCGACTCGAGTCCTTCGATCCGAGTGCAGCTTACAGCATAGGAACAGCTGGCTCACCGGAGAAGAGGTCATCTCCAAGCACCTGCCAAAAACTTAACACTGCCCCGGCGTGCCGTGTAAACATCCTGACCTGGGAATAACCCGGGTCAGAGCCGCAATGTGAATGGGGGTCTGTCCTGGGATGGAATATTTTTCCAAATCCCAGGTCAGACGCAGGATTTGGGGGTAAAAAGGGGTATAAGAGAGGCACCAGGACAGAGTGGAAGGGTGTACAGTACATTTTTTATATACATATATCTCTCAATCATTAGAAAGGATGTGCAGCTACTTCCTTTTAGCAGATTCCCTGTACATGAACTTAATCTTCTAGTTTAATAGTTATTCACTAATCAACTTCCCCACCCGGAGTCTCACCCCTCCCACACCCCCAGCAGAAAGGGTTGGGGGCCAAATCTTTTATTGGAGAAGTCACAGTGCTGCGCCTTATGGGTCCCGGGCAGTGCGGGGGTGTGGAAGGGGTGAGACTCCAGGTGGGGAAGTTGGTGGACCCTTTCAGGGGGCTCCTTGACGTGCGGTTCAGTGACCAGCACATATCCCCTGCTGGACCTATGGTCTACAGTCTGTGGAGTCTCACTGAGTGGGTATTGGGAGCTGGATGAGTGGGGCACCGAGGCAGCGTCCCACGTGGTGAGTACTTACCTACCGGTAGGATTTTTGGTAGGTGGTGTGTCGACGTTGCGGCCGTGTGGTAGGATGATGCTTGTAATGGTGGTAAGTTGCAAAAGTCAATTGGAGCGCAGGTCGTGCTGCGGGGCTGCTTGTTGCTGGAGGTCACCGGACCTGTGATGGCGGGCGACAGCTGTGCGGTGTTCGTGGTGGTTTGTCCCCCCCTTGCTGGTGTGTGTGCAGCTGGGCCGGAGGGGGAAACTGCTGGGAGTGAGACTCCTGTATGGCAATGCTGGGGGGGACGGGGGGGACCAACTGGCGGAGGGTAGTCTGCCCAGGACTTACGAGGTAGAGGTGTTACCATGGGGAGGCTGGCGTGGTCGGTCACTGGAGGAGTGAACGGTGACCAGCCGGAGTGCGTCCGCGATCACCGGTGGTCCCTGGTGGAGATGGGGAACGTCGGAGGATCGGGCCGGGTATCGTGGGGCGAATGGGTGGTGTCTCCAATGCGTATCAGCAGCGTGCTGCCTTCTTCAAAGCATCGCTGACTGCCAAAGTTCTGTATATATTTGGAATATATTTCTCGCAAACAACCGAATCGCTATCTTTGTGCTCAATCCTATTAGGTGCGAGTTAGAAGGAAGAAAGACTCTCAGCACAGTAGCGCAAATGAGCATGTACTCGCACAATCCAATTGAGATGCGGAGTGAATTCCACAATTTCTAATTTAACTCGCAAAGCGTATGAGCAGAATGGAGAAAATAGGGCTTTGCAATCCAATTAGAAAGCTTTTAAACTGTTTCATAGTAGAATCAATTGTCGGAGTAATGCAACCTGCAAAACCTTTACATTTTGTCATTAAACACCGTATTCGATATTTATGGCGTGCATTAGGGTGCGAGCAAAAATCTGCATTAATTGCTGCCTCGGGACTAGACGCAGACCGCTAATTGAATATTGTCGGGCACTTTACTAGGGAGCTGAAGCCGCGCAGTTAAGCCCACAGCTAATTGAATTCCACACCTTTGCGGATCATTTTATTGACAAACTGTTACTATACTGGGGTCATAGCGGATACTTTCCATTGTTTTACTTTCACGCAGGAAATCACATGTAAGAGAGAGTGTCTCCAGGGTAAAACTAGGAAATGTCATGCGAAACTGCTGCAAAATGCTGCTTCTTACTTTAACTAAACTCCTGTCTGTCTGTTCAGTCAGAAGACACTTTCTGGTAAGGTAATTGTGCCGCAATCGTTCAGGTTTCTCTACAGGCTGAGGGTGTAACGGTCGGATATTTTCATGCACTTATAATAACCATAATCGCGGCATTTCCAGGCGGTGCAGGGGGAGGAAAACACCACAACAGTTGTGCAAAAAATTTGGTAAACACTTTTATTCCAAAAATAGAAACGGGTAAAACAACATTTTACTAAATTATTTCCATGCCTGCAAAGGGTAACCTACTGATTTTTATTTCCCCATAGGATAAAAAAGTGTTCAATCTATTTATTCAAGTCAATGCAAGAAAATCATTGCAGGAAGAAAGCCAATCTGAGACTGCCAGAGCAAACTAAATAGTACAGGAGACAAAAATGATAATGTTCCAGAGCCAGGGTATAGGCCGTCCGGAGCACCCGCCTGAGGAATAACTGAATTCCCCTGTATCACTGGCTCGTAATAAACTATTTCATCTACATATTATTACAGTGGCGAATAAGTTAATCATGTATATATTGTACCAGCTTTGCTAAATACCCCCTCTATATATCTTCCTCTGACCTCCAGAATGATGGCTGATCCTGAGCCTCCAATTCCACGCAGTTTTCTGATGGGGTTATAATAATAACATGGCATTAAAGGAACGTCCAATAAAAATGACCAGACTGCCTCTAGAGTATCTGCTCCTTTCAATTGTATTTAAATGTGTTATTTATATTCATGCTTGAAGACATGTCATATGTTAGATTTTAAATACGTATTGTACTGTCATGGCGTGTTTAAACAATGTATAGCGTTCCCACTAGGCTGTTTTAGCGGGGCGCGGCGCCCTGCCCTCCTTCTGGAGGGCAAAAAGCACCCAGCCCTCACAGCCTGCGGGAGCCGTTCTCACCCGCGGGACGCAGTGTCCCGCAGTGTCCCGCGGGTGGAGAAACATGCGGTGACCCGGTCACCGCCGGAGAATAGACGCCGGGCGCATGCGCCCGGCGTCTATTATCCCTTTCTGCAGCGCTTGGGGGCTGCCCGGCATGTCCGTAAGCGCCGGGCACGCCCCCAAGTATGACGAAAAGGTGACGCGTCTTATAGACACGCCCCCTTTTCGGACGCGCGCGCGCACTAGATTGCCCTCTCTGGCTCGGGCGCCCTGCCTGCCGCCGAAGCTAGAGGGAACACTAAATGTATATATATTCTGTAACTGTGAAGCGTAATGGTGCATACACACGGTCAGATTTTTCTTCAGATCTGAACGATAACGATTTCAAAAATCGTTCAATCGTTTATATCTGAAGGAAAATCAGACATGTTTGAACGATGAACGATGTGCGTTCCTGGTGGTTGGCTAACGAGATCTGACATCTGATGTCTTTGCAGTCAGATTTGGATGATTCCATTCATTTTAATGCAGTCAAACATCGTTCGTAGTTCAAATCGTTGGTCAAATCGTTCATCTGACAAATCTGACTGTGTGTATGCACCTTAAGAAAGCCGTTTACAAGACTCATCCTAAGCACGTGCATTGCAATAAAGAAAAGCTGTTTCACACTTGCTGATATAAAAAGTGCTCAGACAGTATCCCTAATAAGACTACATTGCTAATTAGGAGTTACACAAATGAAAATGCTTTAACCCAAACGCACTGCGTCAGTGAGATGGCCATTCCCCAAACATATTGGACGATTCTGAAAGTGACAAATTCTGATTTAAAATTCTTCTCTCAGTTATTTATAGTTCAACTACCAAATGCATGGCAAGTGGTCCCAGAAATGACGCCCTTGCTGTGCCAAGAAGATGCAGTCTTCCCTCATGCAATAACAAACTAATGTCTTAATCGGCAGGTGAAATAGAAAAGTTTGACTTTGGGCATTCTCTGTAATTTACTAGCTCCGGGCACTTAACCTGGGAGCTACATCCTTGTGCTGCTCATTGAATCTCCCAGTTTCTGTTTTGATCCCTACTTATTACATTCATTAAAGACTGTTTGGAGATTGAACTGAGTGATTACTGATCCCTATGGAAAGACTGCACACACGTGGGCTCTTCTTCATATCAAAGAGGACCAAATTATTGACATAAGAAAATAAGATATACAGGGAGAAATTTAATTAGCCACAGGCTTTACCGTGCGACTTCAGCTCCCAGGTAAAGTGCTCGGAGCTATTTAATTACTGGCCCGCGGTAAGCCTGCGTCCGGTCCCCACGGCTGCACTTACTGCAACGCGGATTTCTGCGCACAACCTCCGGAGCAGAGATCAGAAATCCAGTCTTGGGGCTAGTTGCGGACTTACCGTGGAGAACTAATTGAATAGCTCCGGGCATTTTACCTGAGCGCTGAAGCCGCACTTTAAAGCCTGTGGTGAACGGAATTACCAATATTTTTGTACACACCCTCCTGCGATGGCTGGAAGAAACCCACAAAAAAGTTCAGTTCCACGTGTATAACCCGGTGCATTTCAGCATGTCATGCGCGATAAGGGTGCCCAAAACAAATGAACATTATCCCGTCACCTTAGATAGGTCAGCCAAAAGAGGGTCGCGGCGCGCCCACAGCCACCACTGCAAGTGTACAACTGTCGGCCGTACACACAGCACGATGGATAGATACATGCAGATATACTGGGAACCGGCTGTGCGGTACAGCCGATGCGATATGTCTGTGAACACACAGACGTATCACTGGTACACACTGGCCGACAGGCACACTATGTTATAGCGCTATAGCAAAGTAAGTGTCTGAGGGGGGCTCTGTACTTATTCAGGTTACGTGGCTGAGGTGGGGGTATATACTTTACCTGTGGGGTGAGGTGGCTTGAGGGATGTAATTTATCAGTATCAGTGTAAACAGATTATCGGGAGAGGGGGGGGGGGCATTTGGGGTCGGATGAGGTATAGCAATGTATCAGACTGATAGGTGTTATGTATCTGGGGGTAGATGTATTATAGCGGCACTTAACGTGCCGCTATAACGCTTCCTGCTTCGCCTCTTTACCTAGGCAAAGCAGGAACCACTACCGATGAGTTGTATGAACATCTCATCGGCCGGAGAGGGAAAGCTTTAACTCCCCCCTCCGGCGCTTTTTGCTAGAGACCACCTAGTGCTGACGCGCTGTGCCTCAGTCCGGACCGACTCCACTGAGCATGCGCGGGATCTCGCAAGTATCGCGAGATCCCGCACATGCAGCCTGGAGCCGCCGCAGCATGGACAGCACTGTCCTTGCTGTGAGGTTAGGCTAGCACCAGGCGGTAGCTGTTGATAGCGACAGCTACAGCGGGCGGAACGGTCAGGCGATCTGACCATTCATATATGGCCCAGGCTATCGGCGCTGCTATCTTGCAGATAGCAGCGCCGATAATGACAGGGGCTCATAGCATTTACCGACAAACCCCCGATCATACATCGAGTAGAAGCGGTATCAGCGCACCTAACGTGCGCTGATACTGCTTCTAATCTTGTTACATCTCCCCCCTGGGGAGGTGTATACTTATATTATCTGGTAGGGAAGGTAGATTGGGGTGTGTAGTAATGTATCTCCAGGGGTTGTATACTAATATTATTGGGGCTGAGGTGGGTTGAGGGGTGTAGTATTCTATTTGGGAGTTGTGTAGTAATATTTTGTGTGGTTGTGTAGTAGTGTTTTGTGCATTGGGGTATATTAATATCATGGGTTGCATACTAATGTTCACTCATGGGTACTTTCATGCAAGAATTTAAACGACAGTGTTTGTGCCCAAAGTTTCAGTCCATCTGGACTTTTAGCAAGACTGCTCTTAATAAAAGTCTGGATGGACTGAAATGGTGACATAGACACGGTTTGTCATTTGAAGTCTTCCATGATAGGACCCGTGATGTTGCCGTTTCTCCAGTACTGTATTGACATTTGTATATCCATGAGGGCACCAGGGCAGCTGCCTATTCTATCAGTCCTGGGCCCCACAGTTTCTGATGGTGCGGGAGCGCATAACCTAATATGTGTTATATTATATATATATTTATATTACACACACACACGGACATTCGAAGGGCATGTGTGGTAGCATTTGGGGAGCTTGACAGCATATATTATGATGGGACCCATAAATCATCAGGTAGGACCCAATTTTTTTTTTTTAAAGTGGAGGGTCCCTGGGACCCACATATTTTGTCACTCACCGCTATCACTGTAGTGACCGATCAATTGATCTGCCAATATATCCGCTAGTGTGTACCCAGCATTAGTTTTCAGCAAAATGAGCATCAAGGAAACTGTTCCAACCAGATTATTTACTAAACGAACATAAAAAACTTTAGAAAACTACGTCCCCGGAAATCAGTATTAGTTCTGATGTGAGCGAAACGTTACCATTTTGGAGGGTGACCCAGCGAAGCTGCTGGCAGATAACTTTTTGTACTGTTTATCCTATTAACATTTGTCGAGAGGATGAACTGCTTGAATCTTTTTGTATATCTAATCTAATCTTGCTGTATATCCGATTACTGCTGAGTGACTGACAAGCCGCCGCAGTGTCACTGGATGAGGGCTACTGGGACCTTCCCTACACTCTCGCTGCTAGAAGTCATTGTTTGAGTTAGAGCGATTCAGGCTTTCTTGGGATTGTTCATGACAGATTCCTAACTCTGTGTAACGGGCTCTGTGCCTGGCCTAAACCACAGGTAATTATCTCCAAACGCCTGCAAACTGTGCATGAGGGACTCTACATCAGTCCGTACTAATCACCATAAGCGCAGGTAGAAATTAACCAGCATTTTAACTTACTCAAGCAATGCAATAAGCCACAGATTATAAAACAATACAGTGCCCCCCCACCACCACTTAACATCAGTTTTTAAAAGTGACACCACTCTCACACTATCAATAATGACATCTGTACTATGTACACGTGAAACTCCAATATATATATCAGTCACCTTCTTTATAATATCGCCGTCACTATAATTCCAGCATTTCCGAGTATTACATTTGATGTGTGACACTTGTATATCTCTGCGACTGAGTTTCTCAATCCGCATTTCAAAATGAATCACCAAAGTGTCTGCATTGCAACATAGGGCCGGATTCAATTAGAGGCGAAAAAGTGCCGTTTGGAGATAAGTTTCAGCGGATTCGGACTTTCCGCCTGTTTTCAAAGTATCTCCATATTCAATTGCAGGACGATTTCGCCTAAGCGGTAACTCAATGCAATGTAATAGGCGGCAAAGTATCTCCTATGAACAGCAGGAGAAAAAAAAGTGCAAAATCGTTATTTTGGGGTGCAAACGTGGGGAAACGACTCAGAACCCTTGGTACAGCCCCCCAATCGACAAATCAGCAAATAAAATACCTCAGAACACCCCAAAAAAAGTACTTTCCTTTTGGTGGCGAAAAAGTAAAAAGTGGGGGGACAAGCATAAAAACTAGCGAAATAGACTTCTTGGGGGTCTGCAAGGATGGGTCAGGTGTGTTTTTAGGATTGCGGGTGCATGCCGCAGGTGGGTTTTTGACATTTTCTAAAAGCACTTTAGAGACATAAAAATATGCTTGCACCCATTTTCATGTACCCCAAATGTGACTGGACTACTTATCTCCACAAAAAATACTGCTTTATGCCATTCTTCACCACTTTTGCAAAGACACTAATAAGAAGCCATTTAAACAACTTAAGTACCCCAGACACTTGTATTAGGCTATTAGTACACCTCTACATTGATTCCCCATGTTAGTGCATCTTTTTGGGGGGTACAGAATGATTTCCCCAATTGTGACAGTACTTTCCGCCTGTTCGTTCCGCATTCGCAGCTTTCCGTTTTCGCCTGTTTAGGAATTGAATAGGGCGCAAAGCGGGGACGCGCACGGAAAGTTTTCCCCTCTGAAACAGGCGAAGGAGGCGGAAAGTTGGATAGGCGAAACTTTTCCCCTCTAATTGAACACGGGCCTTAGAAACATTTTTGGCAAAAAAAAAAAAAAGACGCCTGGCGCTAGCAGAGTCTGACGGGAGCAGGCGGGCATATAACGCTGCACGGCGTATTAAGGCTAGATGAGAAAGGACACATCTGTATGAAGAATGCACACAGCTATGAGATGCAGAGAAGGCAACACAAAATGGAGGATGACGTAAGAGTAGGAGGGCATGGAGCGTCTGATAACGCAGGCAACCAAACTAAAAACTTTACTCCATATCCGTCACTAGGAACAAAATGTCCTGCTAGCTCAGGACCCATGCTGCACCACTGCAAAAAAAATCAGGCCCGAATTTCCCGTGCTCCGACCGGAAGCGTTCCATGACGGAACTGGAAACAACATAGTCAGACAGAGGAGGATCGGGCCACAGAGCTAACTAGTTTTGCTTAGAATTAAAAAATAGTGTAGTAAGAATTATGTATCGGAAAGCCATTACTGCGCTGTATCACATGACTCCTCCTTGCGGACTTGAAGCTGTTTTATAATTTATAGTAGATGGATGATTCTTCACATTAGGAGCAGAATATATTTCTTAGTAAGCAGCACAATGCGAGTATAGAATAATTGGATCTAAATCTTTACAGAGAATTGCTAGTGCCGGCAACAAGCAGCCACAGCGGACGCCATTTTTATTGGCAATGCTTAAAATACCGGGTATTAGGCTTTCTTTCCTATAAGCAGCATAATATGGATACAACTATTCTGAATCATCTGGTTAATGTAACAAGGAGTAATTTCTATTCCTAGAAATGTCCGGCTGCTAACAGAACCATCTATTACGCGGTAGCCAATCTTGGTTAATTTTCTTGCACACCTCTATAGAGCAAAGAATCTAATACCCAAGAGCCTTTGTCCGAACGTTCCAGAGGTACTTCATAAACTACATTACCACCAGAGGCAATTTATGAACCGCAGACCTACACTGCTTCTTTACTTGCTACTCATCAGCCATTTAAACGTGGTCTCCCACAAAAAAAAAAAAAGATTTGATTTATTGAAGAAAATACAAAGAGTTTGTATTTTCTTCAATAAACCACGTTTCCGTGTTTAACTTGCCCAGGTTTAGACGCTGAAAACGGCTAACCACGACTCAACTCCTGGTTTGGGCGTCAAAAGTCCTAGTTTGGGTGCAGAAACTATGGACCTCAGAAGGGCTGCGAGAAAAAAAATGTGTCTAGCGCAGGTAATGGGAGTCTATCAGACAAACAATTAAATTGCTCTGATAAGACACCCATTAAATAAGACGCCCCAAAAAAAGAATTGAATTCCCCCAAGTTTTAGGCAGGTGTGGAAAAAATGCTGCAAAGTAAGAATGCTTTCAAAAACAGCTTATAGCTTATTTTTATCAATGAACAAATTGCTATATACACAGTACTGTGCAAACGTTTTCACCTGCGGGTGGCAGTGTCCCGCGGGTGGGGAAATGTGCGGTGACCCGGTCATCGCCGGTGAATAGACGCTGGGTGCATGCGCCCGGCATCTATTCTACCTATCAGCAGCGCTTGGGGGCTGCCCGGCGTGTCAGTCAGTGCCGGGCACGCCCCCAAGAGTGACGAAAAGGTGACGCGTCTTACAGACACGCCTTCTTTTCAATGACCACAACCCCTTTTTGAGTGCGCGCGCAGAGGTGCCCTCTCTAGCTCCGGCCCCCTTTCTGCCGCCCGAGCTGCAGTGAAAACTAAGAAAGCTTTCAATAACAGAAGTGTTAATTGCTTATTTTTTATCAATTAACAAAATGCAATTAAGTGAATGACCAGAAGAGCAATCTAACTGAAATCAATATTCGGTGTGACCACCCCTTGGGCACCATTCAATTCAACGCAAATTAAATAGTGCCGTAAAGGAGCTCACGGAGCTATTCAATTCAGCACGCTGTTAAGCATTTCTTCTTGTACCCCTCCGGGGGTACGAGCTGAAATCCGACAAAACTACGTCTATTCACCAGCGGTGACCGGGTCACCGCACATTTCCCCACCCGCGGGACACTGCGACCCGCGGGTGAAGATGGCACCCGCAGGCTGTTTCAGCGGTGCGCTGCGGGGTGAGGGCAGGGCGCTTTTTACCCTCCGGAAAGAGGGCAGGGCTCAGCGCCCCGCTAAAACAGCCTAGCGGGAACACTACATTCTTACTTTGCAGCACTTTTTCCACCGTACTATATATATAAGGCGGAATTCAATTACTTTCTCGCGCCCGATCTCCCGTCTAAAGTGACAGGAGATCGCTAAGCGAGATTCAATTGATTAGAGCAGCTTAAAAAAACAATTGAATCGCCCCTAATGATAGCTACAAAGTTACATATATTCATCTAATCGCCACACCTGGAATCAGTATCACCCGTGAGGCAGATTGGGGATATTCAGTCCCCTGAGATGTGCCACAATACACCAGCACGATGGCCGTGCATCTGACTGTCTATTACAGCAGCCAATAGTTACTTATTTTTCTATGCGCCTCTATTGAGTGCGAGTAAAAATTATCAAAAGATTTGTTTTTCACGTTGTGGCCTTCAAGGGGAATTAATCGTCCCCCGTAAAGTTTAAAACTTTTTATTTATTTTTTTATATATCCATGGTAATTAATAGGCACCCAGAGTTGTTTTTTGGGGACCAATCAATTATCGCACCTAATTAGGCTGGGATTAGCTGTGTGCCCAAACAGACTTATCGCACATTTCTGCTCGCCACCTCAGGAAGCCACAAGCAAAAATGTCTGCGCCAGCAACTGTCGCGCCCAAATGAAGCAGCAATTGAATTGCTCTGTCGGGTGCCCATCACTGACAGCCACCAGCGCAAACAATTGAATTCCCTCCCACCCACCCACAGTGTCTTCCAAAAATGAGCCTTTGAAACTAGCTTCAATAAAGTGACCGGTCCATCGACTAGTGATACTTCAGACCAGAGCGGCCATGGATGAACTGCAGGCAATTGTCGCAATAAGGCTGGGTACACACTGGAGCAACGGGCATTCGTGCCGACATCAAAACGAATGCCCATGAACAGCGATCGTGCGTCCACACTGGACGACTTTAATGAACTACGGTAGTGTTCACTCTTGCTCCGACGGAAGGCAGGGCGCCGGAGCTAGAGAGGGCACATTGCGCCCGAAAAGGGGGCATGGCCATTGAAAAGGGGGCGTGTCTATAAGATGCGTCCCCTTTTCGTCACTCTTGGGGGCGTGCCCGGCACTTACGGACACGCCGGGCAGCCCCCAAGCGCTGCAGACAGGGACAATAAATGCCGGGCTATTCTCCGGCGGTGACCGGGTCACTGCACATTTCTCCACCCGCGGGACACTGCGGCCCGTGGGTGAAGACAGCACACGCAGGCTGTGAGGGCAGGGTGCTTTTTGCCCTCCAGAAGGAGGGCAGGGCGCCGCGCCCTGCTAAAACAGCCTAGCGGGAATGCCACGACGGAGCGATCATTGTTACCTCATTCATTAACAATACACTGGTCGCTAGCGATATCGCTAAGTTTGATGTGCAGTACATCAAACCTGGCGACTGTTGCTAGCGACCGTGGGAGCGCGCAATCGCCGGTATACACTGAGTGATGTAAGCTGATTTGTGGTTCCAAAATGGCAAATCGGCCCGAGATCGCTCCAGTGTGCACCCAGCTCAAGTATAAACAATGGAGGGGAAAGTGCCAGTTATCGAGCTCTTCATTTACTGCAATCAGACAATGCACAGCGATCACACATACGCTGGATAAAAGGTGACACAACAGACTACGTAAGACACAGTAATGAGCAGCTTACACTGCGGTAATTGGACAAGGGGGGTGAGTAACAACTTTACTTCATTTCCAGCATAGAGAGAGGGGACAACGCCTGAGAAAGCAATGATCTCATCACATTACCTGTCTAATAAAGGCCGCGGCTGCCAGTTTGAAGATGTTCGTCTATTAGATTTTCCTGGCTACGGAGCACTTACACCTCTCGCCCATCCCGTCAGCTCCACCGTAACACAATTATTCCTCCTTCACAGAACTGAGAGATTTCAGGCTAAACTGACTGTTCTGCAGACACCGGGACTAATGCTCACATCAGCTACATCTGACAGAGGCCTTATTTCCACTGTCCATTCTGGTCATCGCTCGGTGTGACTCATTATACAAGCGGCAATCATACGTAGCGAGCACAGACTACTGCTGTGCGCCACTGGGCACTACTGTGCGCCGGCCCTGGTTCCTGGTGGAAAAATAATTACAAATATCTCAGAGCCTGGATTCATGAGCAGTGCAGAGCAAACACTGGTATAGGTGCTGGACATTGGGCTCGATTTCAATTGAACGCAAATTAAATATCAATATGCAAATCGAGCCCAATGTTATGGAACAGCCCAAAAAAAAGTTTATACTTGCAGCTTCATATAAATGGTAAACAGTAAGAAAACTAAAGAGGTGGTGGTAGACTTTAGACGAGGTCCAAGGAAAAGTGCTTCCCATCCCTTATTCTTGAATGGCGCAGAGGTGGAGAAAGTTGGTGGTTTTAAGTTTCTTGGTATTAAGTTTTCTGAGGACTTCTCAAGGTCGTCGCATATCTTTTCAGTCGTGGTAAAGGCTCAGCAACGCCTCTATTTTCTTTGGAAACTAAAGGCAAGTGGATTATATAGGCCGTTATTGGTAAATTTTTACGGTGGTATAATCGAGAGCCTTTTGACTTAAGGTGGACTTACACGTTGCGATGCACCGTGTAGGGCGACTGCCGATCCGTCGGCAGACAGATCGTGCTGTCACCACCGACAATTGTGCAGTCCCCGCAGACCACACGATATTGCTGGCTTCCCCCTCCTTCATCTGAATGGGATCGTACATCGCATCCCAGGTCAGATGGTTTTACAGGAAGACCTGGGGATGCGATGTACGACCCTGCGGGAGCGCGCAGCATGATATCAGGTACGATATCGTGCCCATACACGGCACGATATAGTACCTATATCGTGCCGATCCGTCGGATCGGCGCGTATATTGTGCCATGTATGGAAGCCTTTATTCCATCACTGCTTGGTATGGGAATTTCAAGTGTTTGGATGGTAAATCACTGACTAGGGTGATTAAAGCAGCTGAAAGAATTACACTGCACATCGGAAACTTTTTCATTGATGTGATGTCCGCATGCAAAGAATGAATATGACATGTAAACCTCTCAGTTAGCTCTGAGTTCCGAGATATCCCCCATTTATGAGGATGTAGGGGTATTCCTAGCGACGTGGGCAGAATGGAGAGAATCTTACCAGCAATCTGCGTTCCGCGCAGAGGGGGCGGGGCCTAATGACCCAATTAAATGAATCCATTATTTGTCCCCTCCCCTATTCAAATATATGCGAATCACGGGATTACCCGCAAAAGATAACTGTGGTGCACTGAGTGACAGCATAGGGAGTGATTCCACCAAGACATCTCAGCAATGGGACAAAGATATCAGGGCAGGTGACAGTGACAAGAGATGCCCCAGAGGACGAGAACAAGCGACAAGCAAAGAGAAAGCACCCCCATGTATAGGCCCCTATATTACATAGTAGCTTCCCGTGCTGTATGTCTGCTTCCCGTGCTGTATGTCTGCTTCCCGTGCTGTATGTCTGCTTCCCGTGCTGTATGTCTGTTTCCCGTGCTGTATGTCTGTTTCCAGTGCTGTATGTTTGTTTCCCATGCTGCATGTTTGTTTCCCATGCTGTATGTTTGTTTCCCATGCTGTATGTTTGTTTCCTATGCTGTATGTTTGTTTCCCATGCTTTAGGTTTGTTTCGTATGCTGTATGTGTGTTTCCTATGCTGTAGGTTTGTTTCGTTTTGTGTTATTTGTGATTGATTGAATTAAAACTGTTATTTATTTTTGATCAAGAAAATATCAGATTATTTTAAAATAGCTTTTCACTGTGACTATATTACTAATGTACATACAGTATAGTGCAAGTAGTGTAGCTCAAACAATAGAGCTAGTAAAAGCCTTCTGAAATCATTTTAGTTTTTCTAATTAGTGATGTGTGACTGTTAGTGATGTGTGACTATTAGTGATGTGTGACTATTAGTGATGTGTGACTATTAGTGATGTGTGACTATTAGTGATGTGTGACTATTAGTGATGTGTGACTATTAGTGATGTGTGACTATTAGTGATGTGTGACTATTAGTGATGTGTGACTATTAGTGATGTGTGACTATTAGTGATGTGTGACTATTAGTGATGTGTGACTATTAGTGATGTGTGACTATTAGTGATGTGTGACTATTAGTGATGTGTGACTATTAGTGATGTGTGACTATTAGTGATGTGTGACTATTAGTGATGTGTGACTATTAGTGATGTGTGACTATTAGTGATGTGTGACTATTAGTGATGTGTGACTATTAGTGATGTGTGACTATTAGTGATGTGTGACTATTAGTGATGTGTGACTATTAGTGATGTGTGACTATTAGTGATGTGTGACTATTAGTGATGTGTGACTATTAGTGATGTGTGACTATTAGTGATGTGTGACTATTAGTGATGTGTGACTATTAGTGATGTGTGACTATTAGTGATGTGTGACTATTAGTGATGTGTGACTATTAGTGATGTGTGACTATTAGTGATGTGTGACTATTAGTGATGTGTGACTATTAGTGATGTGTGACTATTAGTGATGTGTGACTATTAGTGATGTGTGACTATTAGTGATGTGTGACTATTAGTGATGTGTGACTATTAGTGATGTGTGACTATTAGTGATGTGTGACTATTAGTGATGTGTGACTATTAGTGATGTGTGACTATTAGTGATGTGTGACTATTAGTGATGTGTGACTATTAGTAATGTGTGACTATTAGTAATGTATGACTATTAGTAATGTATGACTATTAGTGATGTGTGACTATTAGTGATGTGTGACTATTAGTGATGTATGACTGTTAGTAATGTATGACTGTTAGTAATGTATGACTGTTAGTAATGTATGACTGTTAGTAATGTATGACTATTAGTAATGTATGACTGTTAGTAATGTATGACTATTAGTAATGTATGACTATTTTTACAAAGGAAACAAATAAAAAGTATAATTTGTTGTATAGTGTTATTGGTCAATCTTTACCTAGATTAGAAGATCTTTATAGTAAAAGGTGTGCTTCGAAAGCAAATAAGATTGTTGGCGATTACAGCCACCCATGTCATTCTCTGTTCTCTTTTGTGCCTTCTGGAAAGCGTTTTAGATGTCTTAGGTGTCGCACTAGCAGGATGCAAAACAGTTTCTTCCCTGCTGCAATTATTAATTGAAATCTTTACATTTGTTTTATGTCATTTATTGACTTAGTATTTTGCACTACATTTTCAATGACGCATTATTGTGCATGTGAGAATAAACTGATTTGATTCAATTGAATGCAAATTAAATAGTGCCGGGAGGTAGCTCCCGGAGCTATTCAATTCAGCGCACTGTTAGGTTGGAGAATGCCCGTTCTCCCGCCCCTCGCGCCTTAAACATGGTGTTTAGTCGCGAGAACGGGCATTCTCCGACTAAACTTCCCGACGTTATGCTGTTTCCATGGCGCTAACGGCAGAAAACAGCATCGCGTCTGTAGATTTGTCGGATTTCAGCTCGTAACCCCGGCGGGGTGCGAGAAGAAATGCGCTGAATTGAATAGCTTCGGGAGATCCCATCAGGCGCTATTTAATTTGCGTTCGATTTAATTCGGCCCAATGTTATGGAACAGTCCAAAAAAAAAAAGTTTATTCTTACAGCTACATATAAATGTTTTTCAATGTATCTGGAAGAACTGGAGTTCGGAGAAGGAGGGGGTTTATTAGCAACACCTATAACAATGAATGAGTTAGGGCCCCTGCATATCCATCAATATGGTTTACTAAAGCTGACTAAACTAATACTTTTTGAACTCTAAGGGTGCGATTCAATTGTTAGCGTACGCGGCTGTAACTAATGGGCGCCCAACGGTACAATTCAATTTTTGCCTCGCTCGGGCGCGATAGCCGCCGGCACTGACATTTCTGCTTGCAGCCGCCTGAGGTGGCAAGCAGAAGTGTGCGATAAGTCCGTTGTTTGGGCACAATAGCCAGAACTTAGCCATTTTACACGGCTAAACTCGGTCTAACTGGTTGTGACAAGCACGATAATTAAAGGGCCCAAAGCAATTGAATTGCTACACTGGGCGCCCATTAACCTCCCTAAGTTGGCATTTGCTAACCTGAGATAAAGTATTACTCCCCTCACATATTTAAAACCGCTAAAGGCAAACTGGCAGTTGCTTAGAGGCTCTAAATATCTCTAACGACAAATTTACATTGGCTAGTAATGGGAATAGCGCACTAGTTATAGCCACTGTGACCAGGCTGAGCCACCATCACTGGACCCAGGCTGAATGAACTCCATTATCGGCAACACCCAGTCTATACTGTTAACAACAAGTGCAGTAAGGCACAGGTGCCATAATAACGGAATATCGCCCATAATCTCCTGTCACTTTAGACGAGAGACCTGATGCAAAAAAAAAAGATTGAATTTCCCTCTAAGAGCTGTATTCAATTTGAGCCGCGATACTTTTTCGTGCCCCGGACTTTTCGCCTACTTAGCCTGTTTTGTAAGCGGAAAAGTATTGTGCGCGTGCCCGCTTTACCCCGTATTCAATTTGAAAGTAGGCAGAAATGGGACCCGGAACAGGCGAAAAGTACTGTCAGATTTGGGGAAATCAGCCTGACACCCCCCAAAAGATGCTCTGACATGGGGGTTCACTATGGTACCCCCCTAATTTACCTTGCTGAAGGTATTTGGTGTTTTTAAACGGGCTCAATAGCTGCTAAATAGCGTTTTCTATACGTGGTGCAGAATAGTATTCAGGAGTATTTTTTGCAGAAAATAACTTATCCCAGCAAATTTGGGGTACTTGAAAATGGGGGCCAGCATATTTAAAAGTTGCTAAAGTGAAGTTGAAACAATTGTGAAAAATCCACCTGCAGCAAGCATCTGCAATCAAAAAAACACCTGGGGCATATTGGGGACCGACCCCCAGAGTCAAGTTTGCTAGTTTTTAACTTTGTACCCCAACCTTTTTTTTTTTTTCCGCCCATTTTTTCAAAATCATTTTTTGGGGTGTCCTTAAGTGTTTTTTTTTTTAAAATTTGCAACAGTTTACATTTGGGGGACTGTCTGAAGGCTGCACCCCAAAACCCCAATTCTGCACTTTTTTCCGCCTGCTATTTATAGGCAAAACTTTTTCGCCATTGACTTGCCGCCTAGGCGGAAAGTCTTCCAAATTGAATACGGGGTAACAGCAAAACAGGCGAAAATGACGTCATTGGCGAAAAAATATCGCGGAAACTGACTTTTCGCCTCAAATTGAATATGGACCTAAGTGATTACTGGTAAAAGTTGACTAAACTGTGTTCTTAATGCTCTGCACAAAATCAAGTCTACTTTAATTGTTCCTGGACTATGCAAACCCTTTGACTGCTGAAGTGCAGCAGATTAACCATTTGACTGAATAGCAGGGTGATAGATCATATATATGTACATACACCGTAGGCACTTTAGGGGGGGCGGCAGCTTGATTTAAGGCGGTGTAAGTTCTTTAAGGTGTCTGGCGTCACTCAGTTCTGTAATCTGTGCTAAAGGTGACATAGGGATTAGTGTTCATGACAAGCAGTTACAAGCCAAGAATGGTTACTGTCTTGTAGTAAAATTATTCTGGGAAGGACAACAAAAACCCCTTTAAGGTTTATTTCAGAACAAGGAAATAGTTAATTGAAAGTAGCAAAAGAGTTGCCGTTTTTAGGGCGGGAATCCAATTCCTAGCGTTGTGCCGCTGTAATGCCTGTCTGCGCATATAAAAGCCAGTTACGGTAGTAAGTATTCCCACGCCCCTCTATGGGGTGCGCTCTACGCCAGCAGACATGATGTGCCTTTCCACAACAGCACATCGCGTCAAACTCGGGAAATGGCATTCCCCCTTTAGAGAAGCAATTGTTACATTAAAGCTAATCCCATATAATAATTTATGATATACTATAACTAAGATGAGAATAAACTGCCACAATAGTTTAGTCAGGCAATAACTGGGCTGTCGTTGAATCGGTGAGAGATGGGCGCTGCCCCTTCAATTTAGCGTGCGCATCCTCCTTATAATGCCACGGTTTGCTGGTGAGAAAATTGCAGTACTCATGAAATTCCCGCGTGGCTTTACACGGACGGATCAATAAGAAACTACGAGCAGGTTACACTAAAGGAACTTTTTTTTTTTTCTTCCCCCTCTTTAAACAACATTTAATAGAAGACAATTCTATTCCATCTCATTATAGGATTATTTTTCAGACAAAATACACACATACTACTGTATATCAATATGTGTAATAAGAATTATGTATTCTCCAGTTTACACATGTAGTTTATATTTTACGGTCTAACCTGGATACCGTTAGGTGTAACACTAGTACACAGAATTTCCATAATTGCCAATCTGTGAAACATCTTTACCAACACAATATTTTAAAATGAAATCACACCTGTGTTTAATTAGTTCCATTCTAGATCACACAAATTACCTTGTACAAACACAAAGGCTTGTTCAGATGAAACTACTCACATCACGTTCCAGATTCAGCAAAGTCTGACAAAACACTCATCTAAATGAGCATAATATACATAATGTACAGTGTAACAAAGAGGACAGCAGCTTATTACCGCACATATCACAACAGTGTTTCACATGCTATGCATCACACATTCAATCACTATAAATAACTTGCATTCACAAACGTATCAGTAATGAACTCCCTGACAAATTAATTGCAAATGATCCCTAACACGTCACAGAATGTATAGTACAATTTCCTGAGGATTATTGCAAAGAAATGTTGAAAAGTCAAGTAAAAAAGAAAAAAACACAGCAAACTTGTCTTTGCCACCAGACAGTAATGAAGAAATTAGCCCGTCAATGCCGAAAGTAACCTGCTCTGTAATGAAACTGTAACAGCAGGCAGGAAATTAAGAAATGAAAGGTGGACTGCACTTCCCTTTGGGCAGCTGGGGGGGTCAGGAGGTTACCCTTTTCCATTACATCAGGCTGAGCTGACATATATGAGGGTGTGCCATGGAATTCAATATTAAAGGTAGCATTCCCTATCCATTAAAGCTGGGGCACAGAAACCAACCATCGCAGAAGCGTCCGTACCCATGGCGGCAAATCTTTATCACTCACTGAATTTATGTGACGGACTTTACAAAAAATTCCTATCACAGTGCAGAATCGGGAGAAGAAAACGCTACGCTTTTTGAGAATCTAGAAACCCGACACATAAAAGAACCCGCATTTGTCTTGTCAAGATTTTTATATCATCTCAAAGTGAATAGACAAATAGTTCATTCATAAATTATCACACAAGAGGCAAAACAGGAAAAAACCTAATGCAGGGAACAAAATAGGAGGACTTTAATAAACTTACGGTAGGTGAATGACAGCCTGGCATCAGATTAGAGCATTCACTCACTCTCCCCAGTGCCTCCATCGCTCAGCATGAGAGCCAGAAGAGGGTAAGGGTGAGTAAGCCCCTTCCCTTATGTCCCTGAAGAGGGAATGCACCAATGTTAAGGCCCCTAAACACTAGACGTCATGCAAACAACACGATGTAATCAAGGATTTCCCTTGAACTCCCTGGAGCTATCGGACAAACGGTATCGTGAATTCACACTGTGCTATCTGACCAACAACCTAACAATATGGGTCGTTAATGAGATTGCCAGATCTTCCTGCATGCAGGGAAGATCTGTGGATGCGACAAACGGCCAGCTTCGCCATCGTTCGTACACACTGCACGATTTGTCGTTCCGATGCGTAGAAATCATCTACTGTGTGCGCACCTTTAATCTGAATCAGCATCCGGTCACCGGGGTGTACTCCAGCAGCCGTGATAACAGGATTTGTTGAGCCATCCTGTGAAGATCTGAAAACGGATGAAGGACGTCTAATAGCGAATAAAACTATGAAGAATGTTTCATATTTAAATATCTCTATACAAATATCAGTGATTTAACTATATATCGGCCACATCCATGCTATAATAACCGATCTACAGTAAGTGTTGCACTGGGCGAGCTGTGTATGTGATCGTACCATGCTGGGAGACGCGACCCATCTTGTGCACCAGATCATTTACAGTATAAATTAATGTAAAAGCAGAGCTCCAGCCATGACAGTTCTTACTTAAAGCCCTCTGTCAATTAGAGGACCCCCCCCCCCAGGGCATCATATATAGATACCCTGCCCTCAGTCTCACATACAGGTGTTTTCAGGGTACAGACGAATGAACATTCACCCATGCTGTGCTGCCCTGTGTTCCCCAGGAAACAGGATAAATAGGTCACTTGGATAAAGGCAGATACAATGCTCACTAATGGACCACAATGGGCTCACTTCAATTCAGTGCGATGCTGAATAGCCCCGGGAGGGAGCCCCTGGAGCTATTCAATTCACTGCACTGTTTGGTCCGACAGTTGCCAGTTACGTCGGAGAATGTCAGTTCTCACGACTTAACCTGGGTGTTTAGTTGCGAGAACCGGCATTCTCTAACCAGGGGGGTGCGAGAAGAAATCCTTTAGACGGACTAAACAGCGCGCTGAATTGAATATCTCTGGGAGCTCAATCCCGGTGCTATTCAGCATCGCACCAAATTGAATCAAGCCCAACGTATTCATCACTATTTTGACAAGCGTTAACCTTCTGATCAACACAGAAAAGAGAACTGCGCCAAGACCAGTTAATAAATACATCCAGTGTCGTGTGTGTGCTGGGGCAGGCCTCATTCGCAACCAAATCTCTGTAGGCAGGTCTACTGTCTAAGACGACACAGTTGCTTCCGTGTTGTGCTCCAGAACACACTACTTGTCTCAGTGATCGCAACAAGTTCACAATTATTATGGTTCCATCATTTAAAAAATTGGTGATTTTACCTCATTTATGGGGGCAACTTCATTCTTTTGAGGGGAATTTAGCTCCTGGGCTAAGACGTGCCTTGGAGTGATTCAATCACTGCTCGCGACGGACACCATTTCTTGCGATAACACCCAGGATTAGCAGTAACTCCAGAGCTGAGCGCTGGATGCAATGCAGCAGTCAGGTTGCAACTAGCCCCAAAGTCCTACTTAATGCGGATTTCTGCTCGCTGGTGTGTGAGTGCAGCCTCGGAGTTAGTCTCAGGGAGTAACTGAATAGCTCTCGAGCACAAGTGAATTGAATTACCCCCTATCCGGGTACCATCAATTTACCTCTCCAAATTCCCCCCCCAGACCTCTCCCCAATAATGGTCTTTGCCTCTTCTCTATCAGGTACATTTATGCACCAAACACACACCACTGAAACCTGCACGTTCACAAGAACATCCGCAAAAACATTTCCCACCCATAAGCTACACAGTCCACAAAAGCCTCCCAAACACACATTGCCTGTAATCTACACAGTCCACCCCCACCTGTCAGGGACACAAGTCAAAGTCCCCTGAATGAGCAGGAGTTCTCGCCACCCCACACTATCTGCACATGACTGCACCTGAGCAGACTCACGCAGCAGTTACTGGCCTGTCTGCTCACCTCTCCCTCCCCCCATATATTGCACCAATGATGGGAAGCATCACCCCCCTTCCTCCCAATAGTTGCAGCCTTCTCCAACAAACGCGTACTAGCTTCCAGTGTGCATGGGGAATACAGCAGTCCCAGGAATAAGGGGCAGCATGGGAGCCAAATGGCATGATACTATTGCCTGGCGCAGACTTCCGCTGTTATTACCAATGAAAGGATACAAGACAGGAGTCGCACAGATGACACTGAAGTGTGAATATGCTGGGGGTGGCTGTGAGCAGTTCTTGTTGTGCTTTGTTGGTTTATCCCTGAGTTTTATTTATTCTCAGATTGTATCAGGGAGAAGAGGATACCTAACCCAACAGAGGAGCAATTCAGTGACCTCCGACACCAATTCCTGATACAAACAACTTAAGGCTGACGCAGTGGATTGCCTCACAGCGCTGAGGTCAATTCTGACCAAGGCACTATCTGTGTGGAGTTTGTACATTCTCCCCGTGTTTGTGTTGGGTTTCCTCCCACACTCCAAAAACATACAAAATAAAAACCTAGTGTGTATGTATCCCTGTGGTAGGGAATATAGGTTGTAAACGCCATTGTGACAGATTGATGGGAATGACAAATGTGCTCTGTAAAGCTTTGCGGAATGTGCACACTATATAAAAAAACTTAATAGACTCTAAAGCTGCCCATACATGGAGCGAAATGCACCTTGAGATGCGACGGCCGACATATCGGGCGGTCCCCACACACAGAGCGATCTTGTTGCCGACCGCCCAATATGTCGGCACCCCCGTCTCCCGCACCGGCATAGCGCTGCATGGGATCGTACATCGCATCCCCAGATCAAGTGAACATGCAGTAAGATCTGGAGGTGCGATGTACGACCCCAGGGGAGCGCGCACTGGTCGATATCATGCCCCCTGACGGAACGATATAGTACCAAACCGTCGGATCAGCTGCTATATCGCACAGTGTATAGGCACCTTAAGGGCTCGATTCAATGCGATGCTGAATAGCTTTGGGATGGAGTTCCAGGAGCTATTAAATTCAGCGTGCTGT
This sequence comes from Taudactylus pleione, assembly GCA_031769625.1. Classification (NCBI taxonomy): domain Eukaryota; kingdom Metazoa; phylum Chordata; class Amphibia; order Anura; family Myobatrachidae; genus Taudactylus; species Taudactylus pleione. The sequence goes on along the minus strand of JAUIMM010000694.1, from coordinate 5,143,108 downwards.
TTGGTCTGACTAATACCCCTATCAGACAGGAAAAAGCCAAAATCCCTGCTTTACCCGGCATTTGCGTTCCGGGCCAGTCCCTGCCTGTACCCACATTCAGACAGAAGAGCAAATTACCTGGTCAAACATTTTAACCCGGTAATTTGCTGATTAACACGGGGAATTCTTATGTCTGAAAGGGTCAACCCGGGTCTCTGACCCTAGTAAATTCCTGGGTCGAAATCCGAGGATTTTTGACCCGGGTTGTCCCTTTCAGACAGCAAAAGGACCCGTGTTGATCAGCAAATTACCAGGTTGAAATGTTTGACGCGGTAATTTGTTTTTCTGTCTATCAGACACAGCAAAAAAAACAGGTTTTTCGATGTGAACGTGCATCAACCTGGGTTTTTGCTATATGTGAACAGAAACGACCCGGGTCAAAGTCTTGGGTCCACAACCCTGCTCTGTACCAGGGTTTTTCCCAGGTGAAACCCATGTAGGCTCTAGTGTGAATGCATCCAGCCCCAGGTTTTTAGACCCGGGTTTAAGAAAACTTTCTTGGCTGTTCCATGTACCTGCAGATTACATCAACTGCAGTCACCCGGACCACATGGCTGGGGAGCAAATTAATGTAAGTGTGTATTATTTATGGTTAACTTTTTCATGTGAAAATTGTGTCTTTGTATAGACCAATACTTTATAAAGGCTTTATAAAGGCCTTTCCTCTAAAAATGCTAGTTTTTATATTATGTCATTACTGTGAACGAAGAAAAAAAAAAAAATCCCCTATAAATCCACATCAACTTCCAGGGCAGACCCAGATTCAGTGTGAACGTATCCGACCCTGGAATTTCCCGGGTTTTGGAGTAGTGTGAATGGGGGTCTCAGACTAAAGGTGCTTCCACACGGAACGATATATTGTTACTATTTGAACGATAAATCTTTCATATCGTTCCATTTGTATGCAATGAACGACCAACGATGCGCACTCCCGCTGGACAATAACGATATCGTCCATCGGGCATTCATGCAGGCCAATCTGGACGATATCGTGCATTTTCCATAGGGGTTTGTGATCGTTGGTCGTTCATCGTTGGTGATATCTTTGGTGTGTGGATGAACAATATCGTTCATCCGTCACACCAGGAATTTCAAGGGAGACCGTACAGCGATATCGTTCCCTGAACAGATTGTCCCGTGTGTACCCAGGATTAGACCAGGGAATTTCCAGGGCAGATAGACCCGGGAAGTACCCGTGTATTTCTTGTGTCTGTCTGAAAGGAGTATTAAGGATTTCTCGTCGCACCACCCCGAGGGTGTGAGTGGAAATCGGACAAAATTGCCGGCTGCGAGGCTGTTTTCCGGCTTAGCGTGGCACTAACAGCTTCGCGGACGGCACTTTAGTCGTGAGAACCAGCATTCTCTGACTAAACACCCAGGTTAAGTCACGAGAACCGGCATTCTCCAACTTAGGGCCGTATATTCAATTAGCGGCGAAAACAGACGTTTTTCACCAAAAAAAAACGATATTTTCGCAAAAAAACAGGCGAAAGCGCAACTGGCGATAAAAAACTGGAGATAAGTTTTCTTCATCCCAGACCAGGCTCCTAGTGATAAATTAGCCCCCCAAAAATTTGTAAGTTGCGCACTTTGGCAAAAAAACGACGGCGCAATTTTGGGTGAACAAAAATAAAACCGTTGAAAATGATAGGAAGTATTTTTATTTTCAGGAGATTACTGTTCCACGGAAATTGGGGGTACGCTAAAATGGGTGCAAGTATATTTTCGTGTCGTACAAACGCAATTTTAAAAACCGTAAAAAAACGCCTGCTGCGATCGCGTGCGATGTTTAAAATACTTCACACATACATACCGTCCACTGAAAAATCAGACCCAATACATTAAAACCAATTTCATCTATTTTTTTACCCCAAATTTGCGCGGTCGTTTTTCAACAAAGTGTGCAACTTACAAATTTTTTGTTGACTAATTTATCATTAATGGAGGGGGTGTCCAAATGGTTCTGAAAGAAATATTCAAATTTTTAGCCAAAAATGGGGATTTTACTTTTTTTTTTGCCTTGTCTGGGATGGAGAAAACTTATATCCAGTTTTTTATCGCCAATTGCGTTTTCGCCTGTTCTTTTTTGCGAAAATATCGCCTTTTTTTTGCGAAAAACTGCAATTTTTGTTGCTAATTGAATACGGCTCTTAACTGGCAACTGTTGGACCAAACATTGCACTGAATTGAATAGCTCCAGGAACTCCCTCCCGGGGCTATTCAGCATTGCGCTGAATTGAATCGTGCCCTAAGACCATCTGTATACTTTTTTTTAAAGCTTCTTAACAAGCTATGTGATTTAACAGCTGAATGTGATTGTAAAGGTTCATTAATTTGCATACACTTGACCCTAGTGTGTGTATTTAAGCGTACACACGGTCAGATTTGTCAGACTTGTCAGATGAACGACTGAACGATTAAACGATTTGAACGATTTGACCAAAGTTTTGAACGATTTGAACGATTTTTGACTGCATTAAAATGAATGGAATCGTCCAAGTCTGACTGCAAACCCATCAGATGTCAGATATCGTTATCTGACAAACTGGAACGCGCATCGTTGATCGTCCAGGCATGTCAGATATGAACGATTTTCCTTCAGATATGAACGACTGAACGATTTTTAAATCGTTATCGTCCATATCTGAAGGAAAAATCTGATCGTGTGTATGCACCATTAATGTGGTAGGGAATATAGATTGGAAACTCTACTGGGGCATGGGCTGGGACTAATGTGAATGGTCTGATGTTCTCTGTAAACTAAGTACTGCGGAATATGAGCGCTATATATAACTGGTAATAAATACATAACCAAATTATGTAAGAAATTCACAGGAGAACTGCTCGTGTGTACAAGCCCAAACGATGGATGCATTGGTGGGAAAATACTAATCATGCCAACTTGTCCATTTATCTCGTAATAGGCATTATTAATCTCCCGGGAAGAGCAGGACATTATCTAGTAGTGAAGCATTTTTGCAGATATTCAAAAGTGGCAGACATTTTTGGTTGTCATTTAACTATTTGCATTTTACTCAAGGGGAACTCAAGGCACAGCAGGACAGGAAGGATCAATGGGCACGAAACGCGAAGTGAATAGCGCCGGGAATGAGCTCCCGGAGCTATTCAATTCTGTGCGAAGTTAGGTTGGAGAAGGCTCGTTCTCGCGCCTTAAACAGGGTGTTTAGGTGCGAGAACGGGCATTCTCCGACTAAACTTCTCGGCGTGTTGCTGTTTTCCCAGCGCTAAGAGCAGAAAACAGCATCGCGCCTGGGCTTTTGTCAGATTTCTGCTCGCATCCCAGGAGGGATTTGTACAGAAATCCAAAGTCGGGCTTAGCTGCGCGATGAATTGAATATCTCCGGGAGCTGATTCCCGGCGCTATTCACTTTGCCTTGAATAGAATCATGCCCAATGATAATTAAATGTGCTCAGTACTCTTGCATTCAGGAATGAGGGCTGTTCCAGCACCTATGTCACACTCCAAGGGGGTAACTCAATTAGCTGCATGCAGGGTTTACCCTGATCACGCTGTCCAATTCAATTAGCTTCGGGAAACCTACACGCTAATTATCAGGGGTAGAATCCTCAGGAGCTGCATGGAAAAATCTGTGTGCCAAAATTCAGAATCTGCATTTAAACATGCGGGGGAGACCATTGATTTCGTACTTTACACGGAATCAAGAGGTTAGCAGGAGTTAACTGCTGGTTTACCATGCAGGGGAAACACTATTGCATTGAATAGCATTTCCTCATGTGGCACAATCAATCAGCTGTGGGGCATATGCCACGGGTAATTTAATCCACCCCCCTCTCCTAAGACCACTTCTGGCCTGCCCACACTGCTGCCTTTTCACTAACCATGCTCCAATGTGTAATCTGCCCCAACACTACAGATTGCAGCCAGACAACAGATGAAAGCGAACAGGAGACTGGTTGGTAGTTTTAGTGCATACGTCAACCTTTGGGTGCGATTCAATTCAGCGGGAGTTGAATAGCGCCAGGAGGCAGCTCCCAGAGCTATTCAATTCACCACAATGTTTATTCCGACGAGAAGCGCTTAAGTCGGAGAATGCCAGTTCTCGCGACTTAACCTGGGCGTTTAGTCAAGAGAACCAGCATTCTCCGACTAAAGTGCCGGCCACAAGGCTGTTAGCGCCGCGCTAAGCCGAAAAACAGCCTCATGGCCGGCACTTCAGTCGGATTTCTCCTTGCACACTCAGGAGGGTGTGAGAAGTAGTTACAGGTTGAATCTCCCATATCCAAATATTCCGAAATACGGAATCATTTTGGCACGACTGAGAAAATGAAACCTTTGATTTTTTTTGATGGTTCAATGTACACAAATTGTGTCTAAGGCACAAATTATTAAAAATAATGTATAAAATTACCTTCAGGCTGTGTGTATAAGGGGTATATGAAACAAATGAATCTCATTTCTGTACACAAACTTTGTTTGAGCCACAAAATTATTGAAAATATTGTATAAAATGACCTGCAGGCTCTGTGTATAAAGGTGTATATAACACACAAATGCATCCTGTGTGTATATTGGGGTCTTATTCCTAAGATATTTAATTATTATATGCAAATATTCCAAAATACGGAATATTCCATTATCCAAAAGGAAGCGGTATGAAATACCGCCGGCCGCATGGCCAGGAGTTCGAATCCCGGCAGCGGCAGCCTGACAGCGCTGGAAATCCTGACCGTCCGTGAGTACTTACTAACCTAACCCTCCTTAGGGGTGCCTAACCTTAATCCCCCCTCTAAGTGCCTAAATCTAACCCCCCGCTGCCTAAACCTAAGTCCCCCGAGGTGGTGCCTAACCCTAACACCCCCCTTCCCCTAGCCTAACCCTAAGTCCCCCCCCCCCCCCGGGGAGCCCTAAACCTAACCCTCCCCTCGCGGCGCCGGCATCCCTTCGATTGGGATGCCGGGCGCCAGTCTCCCGGCGTCAGAAAAATGACAGGCGTCTAGATTTAGACATCTGTCATTTAACCCTCGCCGGGATAAAGCAGTAGGGAAGCCGGCTGTCGGGCTTACGTCAGCCGGCTTCCCAATTGCATCCCATCCTGGTCCCAAACATTTTGGATATGGGAGACTCAATCTGTATTAGTCTGACTAAACAGTGCACTGAATTGAATCACCCCATATGAATAAAGTAAATAACTAATTTTCTTTTTAATGCATTTTTCAATAGGCTTTTAGTCATCACACTAAGTATCATCAGCAGGGTGCAGCTCCGACTGTTTTGCAGGCGGCAGAATGTGCCTTGACCCATTCTAAAGCGCCATGATGGGATTCGAACAAGAACCACTTGAGACTGGAAAAGTGTTTGCGCTAGGCTGGGCGCCGCTACTTGCCCAATTTTATAGAGGCAAAATGCACCCTTCCCTTTTCAGCCTCCTCCATGCTTCCCTTACCTGCGGGCCACAGTGTCCCGCAGGTGGGAAAGTTACGGTGACCGATCGCCACTGGATGAATAAATGTCGTGTGCATAGCATTTTTTTCACTGTGAGGGGAGAGCTTGTGGGAAGCCCAGTACCTCCGTAAGTGCTGGGCACACCCCCAAGTGTAATGAACTGGGGGCATGTCACAAGGACATGTCCCCTTTTCGGGAGCACACGCAGAGGAATCGGTATGATTTACCACCGAAACCATGCCCGGCGGTTGGAATCTCAACAGCGGCATCCCGGCAGAGGAAGAAATCCTGATCGTCAAAAATAAGTATATACTAACCTATTTCAAACCCCTACCCCTCCCTTAGGGTGCCTAACCCCCCCCATTGCCCGCACCCTAAACCTAAGCCCCCCTTGGGATGGGGGGGTACCTAACCCCCCCCCCTGCACGCGGCTATCCGTGCCTGGCGTCTCTTCGAACAGGATGCCGGGCGTCGGGCTCCCAGCGTATGTCTTTAGACCCATGCCGGGATATGACAGTCAGGAAGCTGGCTGGTGGGATTAGGTCTGCCGGCTTCCCGACTGCATACCCACGCAGAGACTACCTGCCTGCGGTCTAGCGGGAACACTAGGAAAAGGCTCGCTCTTCGCTGCCTCCTATGTAGGCAAAATAGGGAGCTGGACTCAGATGTCACTCTTTATGCAGAGATCTGCGTTTCCCTGCCATTTGCTGCAATTTCTGAATTTCGACTCCATGGTCAACACACTGACAGCCTCAGCCTGCCTCTGCAACAAGCTGTTCTGTGGTAAACACATGTATTTACAAGTGTCACGGTATATTTCCTGTATTAAGGGCCCCCACATGTGGCTTGTCATTAATCAGGGGCCCTCCCGTGTGGCATATAAGTTTCAAATTTAGTTACATGTCCAAAATTCTGGCCTTGAAAATTAAAATGTGCCGCCCTCAGTCATCAGCACCGTGCGCAAAGAAATCATAAGGCGTGTATCCACTTACCCGACTGCGAAAGACTGAACGATAACAATATTGTTATCGTTCATTAAACTGCACAGTGCCCACACTGATCGATATATCGTTCAGTGCAAACACCCTCCCTCATCCCCTGGCTGGTCAACCTGAGATATCGTTAGGTTGACCAGCCTGTTCGGGGGAAGAGCAATGCCGGCAACGACCAGCGTGAACGCACATCGCTGGATGTTTCCGACATTTTACTGCCCGATTTTGTTATCGTTCAGTCGTCCATTAACATCGCGTAGTGGATACGCACCTTTACAGTGCACATGATTGATAATAAATGCATTAGAAAAGACAGAAGGAATTAATTCATAATTTCAATGTAACTATTTGAACTTAATCAGCACCAAAGTGCTCTATGTTTTTTACATTCAATTTTTATGGGAGCGATTCAATTGTTTTCGCCATCGGTTGGTGGTGCCCTAACCTAGACTTTAGACGGGTTTAGCAATTTTACATGGCTAAACCTGGGCTAATTACACGCGTAGTGTCCAATAATTAATGGGCACCCAAAACAATTGAATTGCAACATTCAGCACCCATTAATTACTGCAGAGTAAAAAACAATTGTGTCCAAAATACAAGGATGAATAAAAATGCATCAATGTTACGCTCCCTTTAGTCCCTTTGGGAGGGAAGTGAATTCAATACCAGAAAGGCATCTCGGGACCACCAGCATCGGAAGTTTTTCCTTGCGCCCCATAAAGATGCGAAAGGGATAACTGGCATAGTTGGCAATACCGTATATGGCCGATATGTACACATCCGGGCAATCGGCCCCTGTAAGTCAGTTAATGGGCAATTACTGAGAATTATCAGCACAATCACAACCATAAAGTTCATGCACATACATCAGCAGTTTACATATGGGATGAAGATTTGCTCTTATGGCCTGCCTCACTAGGAGCGTGTGTGCAGAACAAATGTGCAAACAATATGGAGATGCAGTTATGTGATACGAGGGGCCCCAGTCAGCGAGTTGCACAGATATTGTTCAATCTGGTCACAATTGTGTGCAAAGATGGGACTTTGTATTTGTTTGATGGAAGCTTGAAACGTTATAAAGCTTTTATTTATAAATGCAGCAAAGTTCTATAGATCTACATCAATGCCGACTTATGGCAACGTATAATGGGGATAAACTCCAATGTGCGCCAGGGGGCTCATTTGTGTTGGACATACGGTGCCACCCCTTGCCATGGCCCACATAAGACAGCAGGGTACTGGGTACGGACTTCATCAGTGCCGGGATGGCTACCCATGTATGCCCTGCACAGTACCCGTGACTTTAGTGCAAAATTTATTCTCTTGGTAAATTATGGTGCTACACCAAACCAAATAACCGGGAAAGAAAACTGCTCTCATCAGCATAAATATTATAAGCCTAGAATAAAGTTAAACCAATATCCAGGAACACATGCGTTATCTATTAAAGAGAATATGATGCACTTAGGGAGGAATTCAATCCAGCATCACTGTGATGCCCGGCTGCGCACATATCGGATAAACAGCAATGTAGATGGACGCGGTTTGCCACTCTGAAAAGGCAAATCACGTCCATCATCAAGAATTAAATCCTCCCTTAATAAATATCTAGTATTGCTCATCTTAAAAGTTATTTTGTGTATTTTCCCCCACAAGCTCCTAATTCTACCTAAGAGAGTGTAATGCTATAATGAGCGGTATTTAATTGTTTTTGCACGCCCGATCCCCCGTCTAAAGTGACGGGAGATCACAGGGAGCTATTCAACTAATGCCGATTATCACGCAATTCGTGCCCATAGAGGTCGGGTTAAGCCACGTAAAACAGCTACCCCCGACTAAAGTGCTGGGCACAATCGTAAATAAAAAAGGGCTGTTTGAGCGCCCAAACGGATCACTTCTCACCCATTTCAGCGCGCCCACCCTGGAGCATACAACAGGGACATTACCAGGGACTGACACGTGAAATGCGTCATACTAAATGAGGAGAAATAAAGAGACCTATGAGGGCAGAATTACATGTAGACAAATACCCAGTTACTGGAATATGGGTTACGGTCACTGCCTACATCCATAACCAGAGACTTCTGTCACAGCACTGTACATACATCACACCCAGTATATCTGTATCATTGGTATAGTAGCTATAATTCCCATAAGTACATTACTGTAACCACAACCATGCACCACATACACAACAGCACAGCCTGGGCTCTCCGCCTGCTGTACACTACAAGCCCCAGCATGGCCTGAAGGAGAGGGGAGAGCACAAGCCCCAGCATGCCAAAAAGGGAGGGAGGGGGCACAAGTCTCTAAATGGCCAAATAGGGGGGGGGGGGCATAGATGGCCTAAAGGAGGGATGGGGGGCACAAGTCTCAGTATGACCTGATGGAGGGGGTAGAAGTTCCAGCAAGACCAAAAGGGAGGGAGGGGACATATGTCCCTAAATGGCCAAAAGAGGGGGGGGGGGGGGGGGGGAGATTAGATGGCCTTAAGGAGGGGGGCACAAGTCCCAGCATGTCCTGGAGGAGGGATGGGGAGGGGGCACGTTCCGGCATAGCCTGAAAGAAGGGAGTGGGGCACAGATCCCAGCATGCCTTACTGCACACCCACACACAGCAGAATCCCCGGGCAGGGCATGCTGGGACTTGTAGTCCCCTAGCAGGAGAGGCCCGCAGGTTGCCCGGCTGTACAGTACCCTCCTCACAGTTCAATGTCACCCACACACACACACAGCGCTGTGGCCCCGCACTCAGATATTACACAGACCCGGGGGCCACACACACGCCGCCCCGGCCCCCCACACCCAGCTCTCCAGGCCTCAGCGGCTCCACATGCGGCCTCCGCCAGGCTGGGGATGCGCTCTCCGGGTGCCGGAGGCTGGGACGGGGGGGGACGGGTGAGGCGCGCGCGCCGGGGGGTGTGCCAGGCGGGCGGGTGAGGTGACCCTACCTGACGGAGAGAGCGCGGGATGACCGGGCTGCGGGAGGAGTGGGCGGAGCGGCGTCACGTGAGCCACAGCTGGTTCTCGTCACGTGACGGCGTGCCCTGCGTGCTGACGTCACCGACCCCTGGCCGGCCCCGCCCCTCCCAGTGACCAGCGAGGCCAGAGTCACGTGACAACAAGTCCATCCATGTGTGACCTAGTCATAAGTAGTAATAATACATGTCCCAGTCACACATGTAATAATAACAGCCCATGTCCCAGTCACACATGTAATAATAACAGCCCATGTCCCAGTCACACATGTAATAATAACAGCCCATGTCCCAGTCACACATGTAATAATAACAGCCCATGTCCCAGTCACACATGTAATAATAACAGCCCATGTCCCAGTCACACATGTAATAATAACACCTCATGTCCCAGTCACACATGTAATAATAACACCTCATGTCCCAGTCACACATGTAATAATAACACCTCATGTCCCAGTCACACATGTAATAATAACAGCCCATGTCCCAGTCACACATGTAATAATAACAGCCCATGTCCCAGTCACACATGTAATTATAACACCTCATGTCCCAGTCACACATTTAATAATAACAGCCCATGTCCCAGTCACACATGTAATAATAACAGCCCATGTCCCAGTCACACATGTAATAATAACACCTCATGTCCCAGTCACACATGTAATAATAACAGCCCATGTCCCAGTCACACATGTAATAATAACACCTCATGTCCCAGTCACACATGTAATAATAACAGCCCATGTCCCAGTCACACATGTAATAATAACAGCCCATGTCCCAGTCACACATGTAATAATAACAGCCCATGTCCCAGTCACACATGTAATTATAACACCTCATGTCCCAGTCACACATGTAATTATAACACCTCATGTCCCAGTCACACATGTAATAATAAAGCTGCATACACATACGATTGAGTTAATTAACGATTTTAGTAAACGATTTTCTACCTTGAAAAAATGAACTAAAATCGTTTACTAAAGTTGTTCATTTAAGGTGCGTACACACTGGGCGATAAAGTGGACGACTGAACGATATCGTTATCGTTCAGTCATCCACTTTATCGACCATTTTTAACCCCAAAAAGATGAATGATAACGACGACGCGCGTTCCCGTGGGTCGTTCGTCATTATCGTTCATCGGGCTGACATGCAGGCCAACCTGACGATCTCGTCAGGTTGCTGCACGTCAGGGAATGGGGGAGAGAGCCCGGCGCTGAACGATATCGCTAATGATATCGTTCAGCGGCTGTGCTCAATGTCATGAACGACATTGAGCACAGCCTGCTGGGGACAACACTACACAATATCGCTCAGGGAGCATATCGTGTAGTGTGTACCCACCATAACTGAACTACAAACGTGAACGCACATGAACAATAATCGTTCATCGTTTGACTCAGAAAGTGAACGATTTTTTCAAACGATTATCGTTAAACGATATCATTTAACGATAATCGTTCAAAAAATCGTGTGTGTATGCACCTTTACGCCCCATGTCCCAGTCACACATGTAATAATAACACCCCATGTCCCAGTTACACATCTTCTCAATGTCCCAGTCACATATAAAATATTAATACCCCATTTGCTCCATATCCCAGTCACACACGTAATAATAACTCCCCATCTCCATGTCCCAGTCACACATGTAATAATAATGCCCCATCTCCATGTCCCAGTCACACATGTAATAATAACACCACATGTCCCAGTCACACATGTAATAATAACACCCCATGTCCCAGTCACACATCTTCTCAATGTCCCAGTCACACATAAAATATTAATACCCCATCTGCTCCATGTCCCAGTCACACATGTAAAAACACCCCATCTGATCCATGTCCCAATCACACTTGTAATAATAACTCCCCATCTCCATGTCCCAGTCACACATGTAATAATAACGCCCCATCTCCATGTCCCCGTCACACATGTATAATAACGCCCCATCTCCATATCCCCGTCACACATGTAATAATAATGCCCCATCTCCATGTCCCCGTCACACATGTATAATAACGCCCCATCTCCATATCCCCGTCACACATGTAATAATAATGCCCCATCTCCATGTCCCAGTCACACATGTATAATAATGCCCCATCTCCATATCCCCGTCACACATGTAATAATAACACCCCATGTCCCAGTCACACATGTAATAATAATAACACCCCATGTCTCAGTCACACATCTTCTCAATGTCCCAGTCACATATAAAATATTAATACCCCATCTGCCCCATGTCCCAGTCACACATGTAAAAACACCCCATCTGACCCATGTCCCGATCACACTTGTAATAATAACGCCCCATCTCCATGTCCCCGTCACACATGTATAATAACGCCCCATCTCCATATCCCCGTCACACATGTAATAACAATGCCCCATCTCCATGTCCCAGTCACACATTTATAATAACGCCCCATCTCCATGTCCCAGTCACACATGTAATAATAACGCTCCATCTCCATGTCCCAGTCACACATGTATAATAACGCCCCATCTCCATATCCCCGTCACACTTGTAATAATAACGCACCATCTCCATGTCCCGGTCACACGTGTAATAATAACTCCCCATCTCCATGTCCCGGTCACACATGTAATAATAACGCCCCATCTCTATGTCCCAGTCACACATGTAATAATAACGCCCCATCTCCATGTCCCAGTCACACATGTATAATAACGCCCCATCTCCATATCCCCGTCACACATGTAATAATAATGCACCATCTCCATGTCCCGGTCACACGTGTAATAATAACGCCCCATCTCCATGTCCCGGTCACACATGTAATAATAACGCCCCATCTCTATGTCCCAGTCACACATGTAATAATAACACCCCATCTCCATGTCCCAGTCACAAGGAGGCCAAGGTAGAGGGTGTTGCAGTAGTCTAGGAGTGATGATATAAATGCATGTATGACTTTAGGCAGATCTTCTGAGGGAATTAAGTGCTATGTTCCTCAGATGAAAGAATGAGGATTTGATTGTGGCTGATACCTGATGTATAAGTGTCAGATGCCACTATCCAGAACAACACCAAGATTCCGCACGTTACGTGTTTTGTATTTCTGAACCCCCAAACGTATGTCCTGTTGGTTGGCTATGCTGTGACCTTGTCCTGTGACCTATCATAAGGACCTCTGTTTTGTCAGGGTTCGGTCACAGCCAACTGGCATCATCCACTCCTGGAGCTCAGCTAGACAACCATTTAGGGTTTGTTCCTGGAGCAAAGGACAGGTATAGTTGTGTATCATCTGCATAGCAGTGGTAGCTCAGGCCATGACATCTGATTATTTCACCCAGTGGTAGCATGTATACTGCAAACAGCATGGGAGATTGTATAGAACCCTGTGGGACACCGCATGGCAGAGTCACTGGTGATGAAGAGTTTACTCCAGAGGAAACTGTCTGTGACCTGCTGGTCAGGGACGTGCTGACAGGGGAGGCAGAGCCTCCCCTTTCATACTCCCCTATCAGACTGCAGAGTTTTGACTTTATAACTTATAAATATCTTCTTTGTATTATTCTAATAATTTGTATTTGTAAAACTCACACAAATAGCAGCACTCCATGGAAATACAGGTAGAGGTGAGGCAGCAAGAGCTAAGCCTCATGTCTGATAGCTCAGACACTGCCTGGAGCTGGGGGCTTGGCCATGAAGCAGCCAATAAAACACAGAGAAAAAGAGCTAATGGAGGCATTCCTCACTGTGAGGGGAGCATGCTTTGAGCTCTGATGGGCACCTCTGATGATCAGGTAACCAGTGCAGGAAGTACTCAGGCACCGGAGCTTAGCAGCAGCAGCATTAAGGAGCGAAGGAAATTGGCATATGCAGACAGAGGAAACACACAAAGGAGAAAAAGGTGAGGAGGGTCTGCTGTGCACAACAGAACACTGTATGAGGGTTTGCAAATCACTGTGTTACTGATAAGGGTTTCGTGCAAACACCAGTAGCTATGCACCTTCGGTGTAAAACTGAGTACACAATGTGTACCCAGCACGACATCACTGTGATACTAGCCAGTGCCTTCCCAGCCATTGACCATACCACACGCCCCCTGGTACCCGGGCCCACCGCGGCTCTTGGCGCGGCTCTTGGCGGGCCTGCACATGTCCTTGCTGCCGGTGAGAAATGATTAAAACCAGCTAATCAGCCATCCACAGATGAAGATAAATATTACAACTGTGATACTGAGGAGACCTTTAAAACAAGCACTAAGGGTCCGTGAGGATTGGAAATGGGAAACACTGACCTAAGGGCCTGATTCAGCATGGATCGCAATTACAACCGCGTATGCAGATCGGTCGATGGTGCGTACTGCGCTTGCAAATGCATCGCAATGCGCTTGCGTGAGATTGCATTGCAATCACGCTCACAGAGAGCCATCGCGGAGTGAGGGTTGGGATGTCAGCGTTTGGGGGTGTTGACACGGGAGTGGTCGGAGTAACGCAGGCGTGCCTGTTCGTTTAAACGCCGTTACTTGGGCGTGCATAAATTAGCCAGAGTTGTAATTTCTAAGACAGGTCAGGGTTGCTGTAATTGTGAGCGAGGGGCCGATGTAACCGATGTATACGCAAGTATGTGAGGTCTTACGGATGTGAGATAGCGGTAGTGGACATCTCTATGCTGGCTTTGCTATTGCAGACATTAGCATATTTTCGCAGCAGATCTGCGTGCAAAATCGCAGCTGCGATCGCAATAGCGATCCGTAGTTAATCAAACCCTATGTCATTGTCTACGTACCCTTAGGGGAATATTTACTAAAGTGAGAGTTTTTAGAAGTGGAGCAACCAATCAGACTCTAGCTATTATCTTCTAGAAGGTGCTAGTTAAGTGTTAAGCTGGGTTGCCAACATTCTGGCTGCCCCTTCCCTGAGGGGGCGGCCAGTTTGACATTGCAGGGACATGTGGCCGGCATAGGGGGGCGTGACCGGGCAGCTTAATGGGCGGAGCATGGGCGTGGCCACACAATCATGTAATTTTGGCCCCGCCCCCCCCCGCTACGCAATGCCGAGATTACCGCCATTGTGAAGCAGGGGGCGGGGCAAAAATGACACGACTCAGCGTGAATCGCAACATTGGCCTCCCCCGTGGCAGGGGTTTCTCTTATAACCATGGGGGGGGGCGGAGGGGTAGGCAGCCGCCGGGGAGGCTTGCCTGCCTATCTGGGTAGGGGGGGCGGGAGCGGCACCCGATTTTCGGGAGACCCCAGCCGAATCGGGAGGGTAGACAAGTATGGTGTTAAGTAGAATCTGATTGGTTGCTATGGGCAACACTCCATTTCTAAAGACTCTCACTTTAGTAAATATACCCCTTAGAGTTCCTTTTGCGATCAGTGGCCTTAATACAGATTGCTGCACTCTTCACCTGGGGTACAGCTTAAGCTAAACGTGGTTTCCTAGTTATAGTGACAACATTTAAATAGATGTGTGGTTTCAGGGCCGTCCCGAGGTCTAATAGCACCAGGGGTGGATTGGGAATTTAAAGTGGCCCTGGCAAATTTTCCGAAAGTGGTCGTATGAGAAGGGGCGTCAAATACCGTGGCCACAAGCCACTCCCCTAGTTTTCGTAAAACTTTGGGCAGCGCTCCAGAAGCTGCTGGGCATGTTCCTAATCTCGATCACTCTGCACATGTGCACAGTATCTATTCAGTGGGTGAGATTGGGCTTCCCAAACACCCCCCACCACCGCAAGGGGAGCTCTGTCTCACAAGACAAGAATGGTCTCATCTTGTGATGTGAAGAAATCCTATGCGGCCCACTCTGGTTGCTATGGCAGATGTCAGTATGCTGCCTGTCATACAAGTGTGTCACTACTTGCAGGGACGGGCCTAGACCAAGTAGAACTGAGGATGAAATATCTATAAAAAAAAAATCGAATAAATAAAGGAATAAAGCCAACATCATCATCATGCAATAGAGGTTCAACCAGATAATATATACAGTCAGGTCCATAAATATTGGGACATTGACAGAATTTTAATATTTTGTCCTCTATTCACCACCACAATGGCTTTGAAATGAAACAAACAAGATGTAATTTAACTGCAGACTTTCAGATTTAATTTGAGGGTAATTACATCCAAATCAGGTGAACGGTGTAGGAATTACAACGGTTTCTATATGTGCCTCCCACTTTTTAAGGGGCCAAAACTAATGGGACAAACTAAACAATCCTAAATCTAAATTTCACTTTTTAATACTTTGTTGCAAATCCTTTGCAGGCAATTACAGCCTGAAGTCTGGAACGCATAGACAACATCAGACGCTGGGTTTCATCCCTGGTGATGCTCTGCCAGGCCTCTACTGCAAATGTCTTCAGTTCCTGCTTGTTCTTGGGGCATTTTCCCTTCAGTTTTGTCTTCATCAAGTGAAATGCATGCTCAATCGGATTCAGGTCAGGGGATTGACTTGGCCATTGCATAACATTCCACTTTTTAGCCTTAAAAAACTCTTTGGTTGCTTTTGCAGTATGCTTCGGGTCATTGTCCATCTGCACTGTGAAGCACCGTCCAATGAGTTCTGAAGCATTTGACTGAATATGAGCATACAATATTGCCCGAAACACTTCAGAATTCATTCTACTGCTTTTGTCAGCAGTCACATCATCAATAAATACAAGGGAACCAGTTCCATTGGCAGCCATACATGCCCACGCCATGACACTACCACCACCATGCTTCACTGATGAGGTGGTATGTTTTGGATCATGAACAGTTCCTTCTCTTCCCATCACTCTGGTACAAGTTGATCTTTGTATCATCTGTCAATAGGATGTTGTTCCAGAACTGTAATGGCTTTTTTAGATGTTGTTTGGCAAACTCTAATCTGGTCTTCCTGTTTTTGTGGCTCACCAATGGTTTGCATCTTGTGGTGAACCCTCTATATTCACTCTTGTGAAGACTTCTCTTGATTGTTGACTTTGACACATATACATCTACCTCCTGGAGAGTGTTCTTGATTTGGCCAACTGTTGTGAAGGGGTTTTTCTTCACCAGGGAAATAATTCTTCTGTTATCCACCACAGTTGTTTTCCGTGGTCTTCTGGGTCTTTTGGTGTTGCTGAGCTCTCCGGTTCGTTCTTTCTTTTTAAGAATGTTCCAAACAGTTGATTTGGCCACACCTAATGTTTTTGCTATCTCTCTGATGGGTTTGTTTTGATTTTTCAGCCTAATGATGGCTTGCTTCACTGATAGTGACAGCTCTTTGGATCTCATATTGAGAGTTGACAGCAACTGATTCCAAATGCAAATGTCACACCTAGAATCAACCCCAGACCTTTTACCTGCTTAATTGATAATGAAATAACGAGGGAATAGCCCACACCTGTCCATGAAATAGCTTTTGAGTTGATAGTCCCATTACTTTTGGCCCCTTAAAAAGTGGGAGAGGCACATATTGAAACTGTTGTAATTCCTACACCGTTCACCCGATTTGGATGTAATTACCCTCAAATTAAATCTTAAAGTCTGCAGGTAAAGCACATCTTGTTTGTTTCATTTAAAAACCATTGTGGTGGTGAATAGAGGCCAAAATCTGAAAATTCTGTCAATGTCCCAATATTTATGGACCTGACTGTAGTAACAGGAGTTTTGGGGCAGGGCAAAATGTGAGTTTCTCTGATCTAACAATTTTATATACAAAGTATATATTTAAAGTGGTGGCTGTATTGTTCACAGGGAGGGAGGACACTGGGATGGGGGGAGGGAGAGAGTGATATATGAGATGGACACTGGGCTAGAAGGGTCAGTGAGATGAGGGTGCACTGGGCTGGATGGGGAGAGAGGGCAGATTGGGGGAGGGAAAGGGCAGGGGCATTTCTAGAGAGGAGGGGGCTCGTGTGCAGCCTCCGACACGGGCCCCCTCCTCTCCATCCGGCGGTCGGCAGCGCACTAAGCTGTGCGCGGCCAGCGCCGGAGTTATAGACTCTGGGCACTGGAGTGTGTCCATAGTCTATAGTGTATTGTACAGGTCTCCGGAAAAATAGCCGCTGCGGCCATTTTCCCTATACTGCGCATGCGCAAACAACGGGAAAATGGCCGCCGCAGCCATTTTCCAGTCGTTTTACAGCGCCGGACCCCCGTGTCAACGTGAGACTCCAGAGAGGTAAGTAATATTATGGGTAAGCGATGCGGGCCCCCCTTGGACCCAGGAGCCCGAGTTCCCCGCACACCCTGCACCCATTATAGATACGCCCCTGGGAAAGGGGTACACTGGGCTGAATGTAATGGGTACTGTTACCGGGCTGGTTGGGTGTTCTTAAGAGGTGGGGCAGTGAAAAAGGGGCTGGTGGTGAGAAGGAGGAGACACTGGGATGGGGGAGGGGGTCAGTGAGATTGTGGGGGTTTGGGGACACTGGGCTAAAGAAGAAGGAGGAGACACAGGGATGGGAGTACTTACCTGGGTTTGTTGTTGTTCCATGTCCGGCATGCCTGGCCCCCGCACACTCACTGGAACAGCGTCCAAAGCCACAGCAGCCTGCAAAGATCAGGGAGACAGGAGGTCCAGCAGCCGGGAAGAGAGTGGCGTGGTGGTACGATGCGGTACAGCGCGGCCCAGATGGGTGAGACTGCCGGGTCGTCCGTCTCGGGCAGCCACCACCACTGATAGCCTGGCTGCTTACCTCATCTGATTGGAGGCAGGGCCTCTCAGCAGCTCAGTGAACATGAGCGGAGGCCGATAAGCGCTGGCCGGGACACAGTTGTTATTTTTTCTTTATTATTTAATAAAAAATAAAACAGAAAAAAAATATTTTAGTGGCCGCAACATGGTCTGGCCCGTCGGGGCAAGTCCCGGTGAAGTCAACGGCCAATCCGCCTCTGAATAGCACTGCTAGTCTACTACTCATAAGGCTGACTAGGCTGAAGTCAAGCGGCCATGCAGGCCTAGGGGCCCCGCAAGGAGAAGTT
Organism: Taudactylus pleione; assembly: GCA_031769625.1. Taxonomy (NCBI): domain Eukaryota; kingdom Metazoa; phylum Chordata; class Amphibia; order Anura; family Myobatrachidae; genus Taudactylus; species Taudactylus pleione. The sequence goes on along the minus strand of JAUIMM010000694.1, from coordinate 5,124,727 downwards.
CCAAGGCACACAAATAGTCAGATGAGGTTTGTTTTGAGACGAGGGGGGGGGAGACAGCAGGCCAATAGCGCACTAGCGTCAGGGTTGTTACGCCTCGAGGAGATGACACATGACTGCCGCCATCACAGCTGCGGTCACCACCGCTACCTGGAGAAAGTTCTCTCTCCCCCAGACCTCAGCACACACAGGCACAGATTCTGCAGGTCTCGTAGGTATTCTGGCCCCTCACTAGATAACCACCACTGAGTGCATAGCAAGGATACCCCAGCATAGGGGTGGAGCCAACTGGATGGACGCTGTAGCCTACTGGTAAGTGCAAAGTGTGGGACACCACCACGATAAAGATGTTACTACTATTGGTGTAGCGGGTGCAGCTGCTATGGGGCCCAGGCTTGCCTCCAAGGCCTGCTGCTCCCCCTGCACTTAGTCACTCATGCTGCACTGGCTCTCTCCAAACAGAGCCAGCTGCTGCGATGCTGCCTGGGACGTCTATGTCTCCTCAAACTGGGAGGACGTTTGTACATCTCAGCAGGGTATGCAGCACTGCAGCAGAGCCAGGTCAAAGGAGTAGGGGGGGCGGGTATGTGTCCCCTCTCCCGGGGGTCACTCCCCCCCCCCACTGCAAGCCCTCATTTACATCTGCTAAGACCTGCGGCATGCAGCACAAGGGGAGGGCGAGTTCAGGGCTGCTGGAGTAGAAGGGGCGTGCCAGATGAGAAGAGATGGAGGGTGGCCTAGATGACTTCGGCAGGCTGGACTATCATTTGGGTGGGTCAGACCGGAAATAAGTGCAGGCTGCAATGCTTCATGGGACTAGTGTCAGGGTTACAGGGAAGGAGAGAGGGTAAGCTGTCGTGGAAGTTTAAGAAGGACAGCGTCGGGGGGTGTGAGGTAAAATGTAGCGCCCCGCACTTTACCTCACACAGAGCGCCTCCACTTTACCTAGCAGAGTACCCTGCACTTTACCTCACACAGAGGCCCTCATTCAGAGGCGGTCGGAGGATGCAAGCGGTCGCTCAGAAACTGGGCGGCCGCTTGCATGCTGACCGGCCGCCTCTGTTTCGGTCGTTAGGCTGTGGGTTAACACTCACAGCTCTAACGACCGCTAGGGTGATGGTCGCGATGGTCATTGACCATCGGGGCTTACGACGAGACCCTAGGGTAGGGTCTCACTTGTCGTAAGCCCCGGAGAGCTTCTGGCTCGGTCAGAGCCAGAAGCTCTCCACTGACCCCCCCGGCCCGCCTTCCAAACGGGGCGAGCTGTCAATCAGCATCGACAGCTCGCCCCCTTTGGAAAGAGACCCGCTACGACCGGCACTGTGGGTCATAGCGGGTCTCACGCAAGCGCACAAAGGAGCTGGCTCCCTCGTGCGCATGCGCACTAGACAAACATCGAGGCGGCCGTGCGGTCGTAGACCGTACGGCCGCCTCGGAATAAAGCCCAGAGTACCCTGCACTTTACCTCTCACAGAATACCCTGCACTTTACCTCTCACAGAGGCTCTGACCAGAGCGCTCGCTCTGAATCAGGGCCGTCCTATTTAAATGTGGAGCGGCCTTTTGGACGCTCGCATAGCTGTGGGTTACCACCCACAGCTTATGTGAGCGTCCATGATGATAGTCGCGATGGTCAAGACCATCGCGACCATCGGGCTTGCGACGGAGACCCTGCGGTAGGGTCTCGTGGCCATAAGCCCTGGAGTGATTTTGGAGCCAAAATCACTCCCACTGACATCACTAGTGATGACATCACTAGTGATGTCAGTGGGACCGGACCCAGACGGTAGGCGTTCCCATGGGAACGCCTCCGTCTGGCAGCCACGCCCCCGGTACGCCCACCAAAGGGGGCGTGCTGTCAGTCACCATCGACAGCATGCCCCCTTTGGTGCGAGACCCAGAGCGACAGCTGGGCTGTCGCTGTCCGGGTCTCGCGCATGCGCACGACGGAGCTCCCTCCGTCGTGCTCATGCGCATTACGGTAACATCGACCCGCTTGCGAGCGTCAGAGACCACCGCGACCATCGGGGCTTACGACGAGACCCTACGGTAGGGTCTCACTTGTTGTAAGCCCCGGAGAGCTTCTGGCTCTGTCAGAGCCGGAAGCTCTCCACTGACATCACTAGTGATTTCAGTGGGGCCTCCCCCAAACGGTAGGCGTTCCCATGGGAACGCCTCCGTTTGGGCTGCCAGCCCCCCGGCCCGCCTTCCAAAGGGGGCGAGCTGTCAATCAACATCGACAGCTCGCCCCCTTTGGAAAGAGACCCGCTATGACCGGCGCTGTCGGTCATAGCGGGTCTCACGCAAGCGCACGAAGGAGCCGGCTCCCTCGTGCGCATGCGCACTTGACAAACATCGAGGCGGCCGTGCGGTCGTAGACCTCTGAATGAAGGCCAGAGTACCCTGCACTTTACCTCTCACAGAGTGCCCTGTACTTTACCTCACACAGAGTACCCTGCACTTTACCTAATACAGAGTGTCCTGCACTTTACCTCTCACAGAGTGCCCTGCACTTTACCTAATACAGAGTACCCTGCACTTTACCTCTCACAGAGTGCCCTCACTTTACCTAATACAGAGTACCCTGCACTTTACCTCTCACAGAGTGCCCTCACTTTACCTAATACAGAGTGCCCTGCACTTTACCTCACACAGAGTACCCTGCACTTTACCTAATACAGAGTGCCCTGCACTTTTTACCTCGCACAGCGTGCCCTGCACTTTACCTAATACAGAGTGCCCTGCACTTTACCTCGCACAGCGTGCCCTGCACTTTACCTAATACAGAGTGCCCTGCACTTTACCTCTCACAGAGTGCCCTGCACTTTACCTAATACAGAGTGCCCTGCACTTTACCTCTCACAGAGTGCCCTGCACTTTACCTCACACAGAGTACCCTGCACTTTACCTCACACAGAGTACCCTGCACTTTACCTCACACAGAGTACCCTGCACTTTACCTCTCACAGAGTGCCTCCACTTTACCTCCCACAAAGTGCCTCCACTTTACCTAATACAGAGTGCCCTGCACTTTACCTCACACAGAGTACCCTGCACTTTACCTAATACTGAGTGCCCTGCACTTTACCTCTCACAGAGTACCCTGCACTTTACCTCCCACAGAGTACCCTGCACTTTACCTCCCACAGAGTGCCCTCACTTTACCTAATACAGAGTGCCCTCACTTTACCTCAAATAGTCACCATTGACAGCACGCCCCCTTTGGTGCGAGACCCCGAGCGACGGCTATCCCGTCAATCGCCGGGTCTTGCTCCCTCCGTCGTGCGCATGCGCATTAGGGCACCATCGACCCGCTTGCGAGCGTCCTGCGCTCGCGAGTGGGTCTGAATTAGGCCCACAGAGCGCCTGCACTTTCTCTCTCTAGCTATACCCCTGCGCAACGACACATCCAAAAACCTAATAACCACCTTCAGGCCGAGGGAGACATACACAGTAACAGCCCTCACCCATTCCCCAGCATGGGCCATCTTACACATCCCATTCCATGTCCTAATAGAACAAATACAGTATATAAGAATTTTGTTTCACCTCCTATTTTATGTTATTTTATTTTTTTCGTATTGACAACCCCACATAAATTACAATTCATTTATTCTCATATATAAAACCCTTATTAATAAGATAATTACCTGTTTCCTTATTGCGGTGAAACAAATTGTCTCATATTAAAACAATTATTTATAAATTATATATTATTTAATAAATAATAAAAAAATGTATTCACTTCAAAATTAACAATTATACCCCCAAAATGTGCTTTCCTGAAAAGTTTTACTTGCGCAATAAAAATATAAAAAATATTGTGAATAGAGGCCCTCATTCAGACCCACTCGCAAACAGCAGTACGCTCGTTGCGTTCCGATGTTGACTAACCACGCATGCGTCGGTGTTACACTGCGCATGTGCGTACGGCAGATTGCGAGCTTTTTTTCTCTCGTTCCTAAAATAGCGTACAGGAAGTGACATGTCAAATGTGATTGACAGAACAGGGCGTTTTTGGGTGTTGACGGGGGTGGAGATGGAAAAACGCAGGCGTGGCGAGGCGTTTTTGGGGCGTACATACATTAGCAGATGCGAACGTCAAATGTGTTCGGACCGTCACATACGTCACTGGAACATCCTCTTTCCCTTCAAAATGCTCGCACAGTTTAGGGTCTGGATTACTCGACCACATTGGCGATGGCCTTCTCCTCCGTCCCGGGACTCCATGATGTTGCAGCGATTAATCGCGGGTGGTCACAAAAGCAATTAGTGTTGTATTGAAAACCGGCTTGGTATGTGTTTGGAAAGCAGTTTATTGGGATAGCACAAAACCGTACGCAGGTGGAAATCATACCTGCTAATGTCATGATTACACAATCAATTGGCGTACATTTTTGGGGGTTTTTTTTGGCCTCAATTTGTTGTTTATGGCCTATTGTGACAATAATGTCATCATGTTTTAATTAGCTCCCCTTTTTTTTTTTAATGTGGAATTTGCATCGTTATGTGATTTTTTAAACGTTCCTTCAAGAGGCCTTTTTTTTATACAAATGAAATGGTTTTTTGTGTCCTTTTTTGCCTTTAGGGCCAGGATTAAATGTAACCCATTTGTACAATAATGTCACAATACAATGTCAGATTTTTTTCATAAATTTATTGTTTAAACACAAACCAATTGGCATAATATTTTTTATTTTTTTTTCTGCCAAAGATACTTTTTATCAAAAATAAATAATCAATAACTGATAACATAAACGTACAAAAATAACTTAAAAACATTTCACAAGAAAGGAGAGGGAAGTTTTGACCAGAAAGGAATATGAGCCAAGCACAGAAGGAGTGTGGGAAAAGTCGCCATTGCTGTCACCGTTTTTTCACCCGTTTGGATGGGGGAGGGTGGGTGCCAGACCGGGTCCGGGATGCCATCGGGCTGGCCTGTCCAGAGGCAGATGTTGTGGCCTCTGGACTAGGCACAGGGCTAGGCACATTTGGAGGATTGGCTGATGTTGTGCCAGAGGTGGAGGATCCTGATGTTCCGGCAGGAAGGGAGGTCGGCTCCACCATGTGCTGGCGAACGAGCTGCTCCAGGGCATCGGCGATGCGGATGTTGGCCCTGGTATTTTCCGCCAGGGTCTGACCAATGGTCACGTTGGCCGCAGCATTTTGCTCCAGGGCCTCAGCCACCCGTATCAGACTGGCGTCCATCCTCTGCAGAATCTCCGTATGGAAATCCGATTTGAAATTGAGTTCTGTGAGGAGGCCCACTGCCTGCGAGGGGGCACGCCCTGGACTGGCTTCTGCAGGGTCCTCAGCCGGATGTACTGGTTCCTCCCCTGCAGAGCCAGCAGAAATTCTGCGGCCAAGGCTTCCCTCTGGAGCAGACTCATCCGCCTGTGTCTCTGTTTGGAAAAATGAGAAAAGAGTCACATTAGAATCTACATATTGGCACAATAGCATTTCAGAGTTGGTGACATCACAATACTTACCTGGGCCAACATGAGGAGCCGCAAAGTCTGGCATGTCCGTATCCATGTTGGACACGCCAAACACCTCCACAGGCTGCACACACCCCTGTGCCAGCTCTTCTAAATCCGTCAACTCCAATGACACAGGGGTGGGACCCCCACCTGTCCCCCTTGCATGCCTAGCCCTGTCCGCGAGTTTTTGCTTTAGGCGATATTTGAAGTCGCCCCATCTGTGGGGAAAAATGGAAGCCATTATCCTTTGGTTTAAAATGGGGTTTGTTTTTAGGGGGGGCAAGGGTTTACTTACCGCCGTTTGACATCCCGGGCTAGACGGACATAATCACCCACTCTATTGACAGCAACGGCTACCTCTTCCCACATTCTCCACTTCTGGCTTAGACTCATATTCCTGTCTGCCTGTGGCAGGATGTCCACACACTTCTGGATCAAAACCTCCATCTCCTTTCTTGTGAAATGTGGCTGCCTTTTTTTTTTGCCCGCTTTGGCCGGAATACTGGGCCCAGCAGCCTCTTCCATGTCATCCTCCTCACCTATTTGTGTAAATTTACAGAATTCACAAAATCACAACTTGCCTAATCTTATGTTTCAAATTAATCGTTGATAGAAAATGCATGAAAGACTTACCGCCTGACTCTTGGGCATTTTTTCCCTGGTCTGTCGCCATGTCTGAGGTCCAAACAAGAAATACACCAGAATTTGAATGTGTTTTCGTGACGTATTTATACATGCGTCCTTATTTTGCGGCCGCATCATTGATTGTGCGGCCCTATAATCCCTCCTTAATTTGTGCGGGAAACGAAACACTATTTATGGCTTGGTGTGTCTCAAGTCGAGGTGGCGTTTTTGGATTGTTGGAGGTTATCTTGGCTGGAGTTTATTGATTGCGTAGAAAGGAGTTGGAGGTTGGAGATTCGTTTGTTGGTTAGATTTGCGTTTTTTTTTTCCGTTATCTTTGTTGGTTTATATTTTTGGGACCTCGTTTGTTGATTTGGTAAGTTTTGTGAAGTCTAACTTTTGTTCAATTGTTGTTTCATTGTGTTTCGTATATTTTGTAATTTTTGGATACCTAATTTATTCTATTTTAGATTTTGTTTATTTTCGACCCCAAAGACCTTTTGATTTTGCATCTTAGATATTTGCTCTTGGTAAGTCCATTTTTTATCTTGTATTAGCGAACTAATTAGCGCATTTTTAGTAGTTACTCTTGTGACTTGTATTAGCGAACTAATTAGCGCATTTTTAGTAGTTACTCTTGTGACTTGTATTAGCGAACTAATTAGCGCATTTTAAACAGCTTAATAATCATTCTAACTTTTTGATGGTTTAGCTTTCGCTTTTTGAGCCTACATTTCTACCCGTTTTGATGTACTGTGTTAAATGTCGCTTTGCGGTTTTGCTAAATGGGTGTTTGGCATATTTGAACTTTGGTCTAGCACAAAATGTATCAACAAAAATGCACAGAGTGAAATGTGTCAAGTAATTTTGTGGTTTATTTTCAGTTTGGACGTATCATGACAATACCCCGGCATGTAAGCAGCAATGGATGGTATCATCAAGCTAAGTTGTTTTAATATAGTTTTGGGGTGGGTCAAAAGCCTTACTTTGAAATTTTTGAATTTCAGGTTGATCTGGGGCGGATTGTTCTGGCCATGCTCCCGGAAGCCGACCAACCTCAATCTCATCCCAGGCGTAGGCATCGTAGGCATGCAAGGCCCCAGATATTTCGAACACGTGTCACCCTTTTTGGAATGCCCGATGATGAGGTTTTAAGATGCTACCGTCTACCTCCCAAAATCATCATAGACACTCTCTCATTAATAGAAAGTGATCTTGAGCGGCAAATTGACAGTCCAACAGCAATACCACCACTGACGCAATTTATGGCGGTGTTACATTTCTGTGCCTCAGGATCGTTTCAAACAACGGTGGGAATAGTGGCGGGCATCTCCCAATCCTCCTTTTCCCGGATCCTGAGGGCAGTGATGGAGGCACTTTTCAAGCACCTCCATCATTTTATTCAAATGCCTTTGGATATGGGTGCCCTTAGTGTGGCCAAGGCCAATTTTTATCAAATAGCTGGCTTCCCACACATCATAGGGGTTGTGGATGGTACTCACATACCACTTCAGCCTCCAGCACGGCTGAAGGCAATATTTAGAAACAGGAAACACTATCACTCCCTGAATGTAATAGTGGTGTGTGATGCCTCCCTCCAGATCCTGTCCCTGAATGCTAAGTTACCAGGAAGTGCACATGACTCCTTCGTCATCCGGCAATCAGGGATATGGCAGAAATTAACCAACCTACAAGCTAGTGATGCGTGGCTTCTGGGTAAGTGGAGACCTTTAGTACATAACAATGTTAAGCTTGATACACAGTGTTCCTGATGTTGTCTCTTATTTTTCACAGGAGACAGTGGATACCCTTGCATGTCCTGGCTGCTCACTCCTTATTTGGCTCCCACACCAGGCCCACAAAGTGAGTATAATTCCACACTTACAGCCACCAGGCAAGTGGTGGAGCGCTGTATCGGCCTTTTAAAAGGCCGATTCAGATGCCTCCACCGCTCTGGTGGCGAGCTCATGTATTTGCCGGATATGGTGTCGAAAATTGTGGTCCTGTGTGGGATATTTCACAACATCGCCATAAGGAGTGGTGTCCCAATGCAGCCAGAGGATGCCTTACCTGAGGATGGCCACCCCGAGGTTGGTCGGAGGTCAGTATGTGGGGGGGCCATACGCGATGATGGGGTGGCCAGATTTTTTAGGTAAGTTTGACCCAAACAACAGTGTTTATACCTAATGTGTTTGTGTTTGTTTGCGAACATCTAATTTTTTTTTTTTTTTCACCATCTTCTGTTTGTTCACATAATCTTTGCCACTCCAACGCTCACTACTTCCTGCTACCCTTACCAAACCTGGATCTGGTGATTTTGGCCATATATTCTGGAACCCATATCGCAACGCCATGTTTGTGGAATCATGTTGGCATGGTCCTTCGTCAACCAGTTCTTGATTGTTTTTTTATTTAAATATTTTATTTGTATGTATTTGAGATTATCACTGTTTTTTTTTTTTGGGACTGACCACTTTGATTTCTCATTTATGTTGTGAATAAATGTTTGGAGAGTGAAATGGTCTTCCTTTTTTTGGACGTTAACAGCAAGTGTAACCAGGTTAACACACCTTACATTTGACTAAGGGGTAATCCAGTACTGACACCAGTTGATGTAAACTGAAATATGTTTGCAGGTTCCCAACCCACACCAAAAGGAAGCCTGTCCAAACCTTTGGATTTTGAAGATTGGCCTAAGCAGCTTGCACACCAACTAGGAAGTGGAACCTGTAAAATGTCGAAATATCTAATTGACACTACACCCAAAAAGGGAAATGACATTGTTACTGTTATGTGTTTCTTGTGGCTGTTTAACATACAAATACAAAATACAATCTAACTTTTAAAAAAGGGAAATCCTTGCAGGAACAGTCTACTTATGTCAGGGAAAACTATTTTTGTTTTTGAAAAAAAGAATGAGCCAGAACGTATATTAGAACTAGAAAATTTATTTACAAAACGAAAAAAAACAAAAAAAACTACTGGCGAAGGATGCCAGACAGCCGGTCAAGGGCCACAAGAATGCCAATGACATGTTGGCGCATCTGGCCAACACAATCGGCCACCTCTTGTCGACGCCTCTGTTCCTCTGTGGGTGAGAAAAGTGTGTGGATTAATAAAACAATAGGGAATCCACATTAAAAAAACAAAAACACAACGAAATCACTCCTAAACCTAAAAAAAAAAAAACCAAAACAAAAAGGGGGTGCTGGCAAAAATACAAGGCCTATGTACAAATTCACACAGGTGTGATATGTGTATGTTGAAATCAGCAGGAAGAGGTAAAGGCAAACTGCTAAATCACCAAAAGTAAACCAAACAAGCACGAATAAAGGCACGACACATGATTACATACAAACAGTTAGTGGTTAAAAAAAATGAGAAAGAAAAACATACCGGGAGCCAAAACGGGAGCTCCAGAAGTCCCTCCATGTTCCTCCTCGGAGGAGCCTTCATTCCCCAAAGAACGGGGAGGGGTAATGATGGACTCCGGGGAGGGGGTAATTGGAAGAGGGGTGGGTGGAGGAGAGGGGGAAGTGGGACGGAGGGGAAGGAGGCCCGACAGTTCCGGGAGAGGGTCTTGGAAGGCTGGGGAGGAGTGGGGTATAGGGGAAATATTTGGGGTGGAGTGTTGGCTGGGGGTTGGGGATAGTGGCCGGGAACGCCGTCTGGCCGGACGGTGACGGCGTAGTCTTGGCTGTCCTCCTAAAATATGTCAAACAAATTGAGGTTAGTTTCTGGGCAAATCCGGGGCCCAAATAAAAAAAAAAAAAACAGCAACAAAAAACATGCAAAAAGGAGTAGAATGAAAAAAACAGAAATAGAGGGAAAACAAGCACACGCTGATATGAGGACAAATAATTAATAGGACAGACAGGAAAACATGCACACGCAGATATGAGGACAAATAATTAATAGGACAGACAGGAAAACATGCACACGCAGATATGAGGACAAATAATTAATAGGACAGACAGGAAAACATGCACACGCAGATATGAGGACAAATAATAAATAGGACAGACAGGAAAACATGCACACGCAGTTTGCCCCACAAACACAAACATGAAAACCACAATACAACATAACACTTACTTTCAAGGATCTGCATGCGAAAGCATGCCAGCAAGCGGGGCGTTCGCCGTTGCAGGTCTGACCACCTGCGCTCCAGCTGCCCGATGTTGCGGCGTGAACCCAACGACCGCAGGCGGGACCGTGCCTCCGCATACGCGGAGTGCTTCTGCCGGTTGGTGATGGGTGGAGGCTGGCTGGTGATCCGCCTATCCATCACCTCCGTAAGCACCAGCAGCTCGCGCCTGGTGAATGCGGAGGCTCTCATGATGGCAATGGAGTTTTTCATACAAAACATTTTTGATAAAGTGTGGCAAAAATTTCTGATTGGCTAATGTATTTTGGAAATTAACAGGAGCAATTTTATTGGTTAGTGTATGAGTCATGTGTTCAACAGGGCCAGAAATCTCTGGAGAGTTATGATAGGCTTGATGTAGTGACATGCGTTTGCAAATTTAAATAAAGAAATGAACCCCGGAAAATATGCGGGGATCCACAGCAATAGAACAATTGTTTAATTGTGGTTCACATGTTTTTTGAACAATAAAAGCGAATGTTCCATCCGTACGTATTCTGCGGGTAAACACAAACACGGACAAGAGTAAAGTTTCTTGCATTGTGTTGAAAAAAAAAAAACAATTAAGCTAATTGATACATTGATTGGCATGATACGATTGAGGGAGGTAGGCAGAATAAAGGAGCAGGTAATCGACATCTGACAAGGCCACTTCCGGTTTCACTTGTGCGTGCGTTCCCTTCAAGCCATTTCGGGGATGTACGCTCGCTATTTCGCACGCTCGTTAGTTAGAGGAGGGGTCGCCTGAGTTTAGGGAGGAATTTTAGATGCGAACGAAAATACGAGCGAGCCATTGAATTTAAATAATTTTGTACGTACGCCTAACGTACGTGCGCCCGCTTGCGAGTGGGTCTGAATCAGGCCCAGAATTCTTCAGGAGACTCTCAAAGTGGATGTAGGGCTATGTACTGTGGTCTAGTACCTACCATACCAGGGGCATGCTGTCAGTTGTAGTGGGGTGAAAGATTGAAGTGCTGGAGGGGGCCCGAAATTCTTGAAAGCCTAATGGCCCAGCTATGGGTTATCACAGCCCTGTCTACTAGCACCAATCCAACTATTTATAATTAATACTTAAAGCCGCGTATCCACTAGCAAATACCGGCACGACAGTACGATTACGACATCGTAATCGTACCGTCGTTCCCCTTCCCCCTGCAGTGCCTACACTGAGCGATTGATCGTTCAGTGTAGACACATCAATCATCTCTGAACATGGGCAATTTGTCGTTATCGGCAGATTGGCCGGCATGTTCAGTAGATGATTGATGTCGGAAACGACGCATCGCTGGTCGTTTCTGACATAATAGTGGCCGATTTGTGTACGTGGTCTGATCATTCTATTGTTAGTGCCTCATTCCTAATCTTGCGATACCCTAGAGGCCGCTCATCTTGGTGTCTTAATGATACTCTATTGAAAATCACAGCTTTTAAAGAACAAATATCTAATCAAATCAAGGATTACTTTGCCTTGATCTGGTCCCGTACGCCCCCCTCTCCACAGTCTGGGAAGCCCACTAGCCAGTCATCTGCTGCGGTCCCTCCTTCATACATTGGGATGATACTAAATAAAACTCATCGTATTTCATCAAAGCCTTCCAGCTCCCATCCTAACCTGCTGCTACATACTCCTTCCTCCCTGCCTACCACTTCTGTGTCACCCTGTCTGTCTGCCCCTCCCCTTCTGTGTCACCCCTGTCTGTCTGCCCCTCCCCTTCTGTGTCACCCCTGTCTGTCTGCCCCTCCCCTTCTGTGTCACGCCTGTCTGTCTGCCCCTCCCCTTCTGTGTCACGCCTGTCTGTCTGCCCCTCCCCTTCTGTGTCACCCTGTCTGTCTGCCCCTCCCCTTCTGTGTCACGCCTGTCTGTCTGCCCCTCCCCTTCTGTGTCACCCCTGTCTGTCTGCCCCTCCCCTTCTGTGTCACCCCTGTCTGTCTGCCCCTCCCCTTCTGTGTCACGCCTGTCTGTCTGCCCCTCCCCTTCTGTGTCACGCCTGTCTGTCTGCCCCTCCCCTTCTGTGTCACCCTGTCTGTCTGCCCCTCCCCTTCTGTGTCACGCCTGTCTGTCTGCCCCTCCCCTTCTGTGTCACCCCTGTCTGTCTGCCCCTCCCCTTCTGTGTCACCCCTGTCTGTCTGTCCCTCCCCCTTACAATGTAAGCTCCTATGAGCAGGGCCCTCTACCCTCTTGGGAATTGGTATGAAATACCGCCGGCCGTTCAATTCCCGGCAGCGGCAGCCCGACATCAGCAGAGATCCCGACAGCGCTGGAAATCCCGATCGTGGATAGGTAAGTATTGTCTAACCTAACCTAACCCTCCTAACCCTAACCTTCCTTAGGGGTGCCTAACCCTAACCTCCCCCCCAAGTGCCTAACCCTAATCCCCCCTCTAAGTGCTTAACCCTAACCACCCCCTTCCCGCTGCCTACACCTAAGTCCCCCGGGGGGGGTGCCTAACCCTAATTTCCCCCCCCGGGGTGCCTAACCCTAACCCTCCCTCCCCCTAGCCTAACCGTAACCCTCCAGGGGGGTAACCCTAAGTCCCCCCCGGGAGCCCTAAACCTAACCCTCCCCCCACGCGGCTGTCCGCTCGCGGCGCCCGGCATCACTATGATCGGGATGCCAGGCGCCGGTCTCCCGGCGTCGGGGAAATGCCGGGTGTCTACATCTAGACGCCCAGCATTTCACCCTTGCCGGGATATGACAGTCGGGAAGCCTGCTGCCAGTATTTAGGCAGTTGGCTTCCCAATTGCATACCCCCTCTTGTGCTTCTCCTTACTCTACCTTCATCTACTTCTTACTCTCTACCAGGGCACCTAACACTTGGTTGCTTTGCATTGTTGCTTATCTGGGTGTTATGGTCGCAAATGTAGCAATGTATATTATCCATGTCCTGTATTGTATTGTACTGTACTGTAAGTCACTGTAAATCAATCTATTTGTTTAAGTACTTTGTAAGGCCCTGCGGAACACTTGTGGCGCCATATAAATAAACAATAATAATAATAATAACTCTGGGATTAAACGCATCGGCAGAGAATACAAATAAAGCACAGAGAGACAATGGAGTCACCTTCGTAACAAGTATAAGTAATATAGAGAAATATCAATATCTGGCTCATTATGAGATGTTATCTTGGAAGGAAATGAAAACGGCTCTTATTCACCTCATTTAGACTCGTGTGTGGATGTAATATCAGATAGATGATAGCAGAAAATATTACTAAATAAGATAAAATGCCGTAACCTCAAACAGTGACTCACGTAAATCTCTCCTGTGTGTTACCCTATGTACAGGACGACGGTTTCACAGTTTCCCCTACCCCGGAGGAAAGTTTTATTAAACTGAAATGTTGGGCGGAATGTTGTGTGATTACTGTGTATTAGGAAGTCCTGTGGTTGCCGGGGAGGTTATTTCACAGCATGGGAAAGGCACCTAATGTATGCACAGCAGGGCCGTAGCTAGGGTAATGTGGCCGGTGCCATTGCACAGGGCAGCACAGGTCAGGGGGCGCTGTTTGGGCCTGTCAAATTATTGTTTATTATCATTCTTGCTTGTAGCTTCCTCTTATTTCATCCCCAGCATCTCCTGGCCTCCCCTATCTCTTCCCTAGCCCTTCCCCATGAGGCCATTCCCCTTTTTTGGGTGCATTATGGGCCTGATTCAGAGCCGCTCGTAAGCGGCCGCTCGTTCGTTCCGAGCGATGTTTGCACAACTGCGCATGCGTACGGATCATAATACACATGCGCAAACCAGTCAGTGCGGCCGCAAATCGTTTGTTCGCTAAATAGCAAATGCCTGCTATTTTGAGTGACATGAGGAGGCGTATGTGGGTGGTAACAGGGGAAGGTGCTTGAAAACGGGAAGTGGAGATCAGAACGCAGGCGTGCTTAAAGGTCAAAACGGGCGTTTTAAGGGTGTGCATAATTAATACAGCAGCGTCACTGACCACGTAACTGGGTTATTTTATAGTCAGAACTGCTCGCAAGATTGTGGTAGGAAAAACCAACCACAAGAATAGCGAGCAGTTCATACGCTGGTCGATGTACTCGATTAATCTAATAAATAGCGGACATGACGTAGGATTCGAGCGGCCAGGGGGCGTAGTTTTCCAAAAAACGACCGCAAGTTTTGTTCGCTCGTTCAGACCTAGAGACGTGAACAGACCGCAAAGAGCGAACAGCTAATTTGAATAGCCACCCCTTTTTCCTGAACGAGCGAGCGCAAATAGCGTCCGGCTCTGAATCAGGCCCTATGTCCCTTTGAAAAATGAGGGGGGTGCCAATGCTCTTTCTGGCACAGGGCACCAAAAAGTCTAGTTACGGCTCTAATGCACAGTGTCAGACTGGGGCACATAGGGCCCACCGGGGGAATGCAGCTGTAGGGGCCCGTGCTTAAGGGGTGTGGTCATCCACTAGAGGGGGCGTGGCCAGCCACCACAGATGCTTGGCTAATCATTAGGCAAATCTTGGTGTAATTTCTATATTGGGAACCAAGGAAGCTATGTACTAAGCCTTGGATGGAGATAAAGGGCCTAATTCACTACAGATCGCAGCTGAGATTGCAGTAGCGATTATGCCCGCAGTTTAACTGCGATAGTATGCTAATCCACTGTGATCTATATGCCGCTGCATCACTACATAAGGACGCCCGCTTTACCTTACACACATCCGTAATGTTTAGAAGACTGCGAAACCATCGGTAACATCGATTACCATCGCAGCTTCACGCACACTTGCATAAGGTCTGACCTTAGAAAATGCTAACAACCACGCACGCTATGAGGCCTCAGGTTGCGTAGGCCATCGCAGTGGATAATTTATGCACGTCCCAGCTCCAGTGTTGAAGCGCACTGGCACGCCTGCGTTTCGCCGAACACCCCTCCGTCACCACCCACAAACAGCGCTTCCTGTCAGTCACTCTGCGATGGGTCTACGCAGTCCCGATCGCAGTGGCCGGTTCGCCCACGCGCACTGCGATGCATACGCATGCGCAGAACGCAACAATCAGCCGATTGCGTGCGTAATTGCAGTTGCGATCAGTAATGAATCAGGCCCAAAATCCCAACCAATCAGCTTCTAACTGCCATGTCACATGCTGTGTTTAAAAAATGACAGCTAGGAGCTAATTGGTTGGGATTTTATCTCCATCCAAGGCATAGTAATAGACCCAGAAGTACCAACCAATCAGCTCCTAACTGTCATTTTTCAAACAGCCTGCAAAATGACAGTTAGGAGCTAATTAGTTGGTACTTTATCTCCATCCACTTTATCTCCCCCATGATTTAGTAAATAGACCCCAAGCCCCTATGCTGATCAGTGGTCCTGCTCCTCCAGGTAACTAACCATATAATAGATTAACAATCTATAATTTGAGGTCCGGCACCTGACACTTAGAAGTGGGGGGTGGGCCCACAGGCAGTGGGACCCACTGGGGATTTCCCCTGTACTCCTGTGGATCAGTCCAGCCCTGCCTATGCAGTTCTAATAAAGCTGATAACAGGTATGAAGACCTACTGAGGTCTACTATGATAACCTGTGCCAAAGGGCTTAAGTCGACCCTCGTAAATACACGTACTATAAAGCATACAGTAGTAGCCAGCCTGCCATGGTTCCCAGTGATAAAGATGGATTAACAATAGTACAGCTGGGGTGGTTCCCCAGGGCTCCACACACTGGAAGCCCCTCGTAGGTGTGCGCAGGCTCCAGGTAAGAGACACAGGGGTCTATTTACTAAGCAGTGTTAGGAGACAGAGTGAAAAGTGATAAGGTGCCAGCCAATCAGCTCCCAACTGTCATTTTTCAAACACAGCCTGTGACATGCAGTTGGGAGCTGATTGGCTGGTACCTTATCAATTTTTACTCTGTCTCCTAACACTGCTTAGTAACTAGACCCCATACACTCCACACCCCAAGACATAGAACCCTCACTAAAACTACCCCTGAGAGCCTTCTCCCCTAGGAAATAGTACACTCGCTAAAACCAGCCACTGTCTGCCCCCTTCCCCTCCTGGACATAGAACACTCACTAAAACTACATCCCCCCTCACCCGCTGACAGAGGTCTAGGGTGATACGATACAGCCAGGACAGAGATCGCCGGAGAGGTGATTTACTGTAACTCCTCTTTCTAATACATTTAGGGCCTTATTCAGACCTGGTCGCAAACGCTGAGCTTGCGACTGGGTCGATGTTTGCCCACTGGGCTTGCGCACGTTGGAGCCAGCTCCGACGTGCGCATGCGCGAGACCCGACTAGCGACGGGCGCTCCGTCGCTACGGGTCTTGCACCAAAGGGGGCGAGCTGTCGATGGTGATTGACAGCTCGCCCCATTTGGGAGGCGGGAAGGGGGGTGGCCGGCCAAACGGAGGCGTTCCTAACGGAACGCTTGCCGTTTTGTGGGAGGCCGCACTAACATCAGCAGTGATGTCAGTGGGGAGCTTCCTGCTCGATCAGAGCAGGACGCTTCTTGGGGCTTGCGGTTGCCGAGACCCAACCTTAGGGTCTCGTCGCAAGCCCCGATGGTCACGATGGTCCTGACCATCGCGACCATCAACTTGGTCGCTCGCTGGAGCTGTGGGTGGTAACCCACAGCTTAGCTAGAGACCAGGAGGCCGCACTTCACACTACAAGCGGCCGCCCTCATTCAGAGCGACCGCTTGTATCTAGCGATCGACTCTAAATAAGGCCCTTAGGACCTCATTCAGAGGCGGTCGCACGGAGCGATTGGAGCCCAGGGTCTACCTGAAGCATTGCAAGTGCTGGCGATGGTTACTGCCTCAACCGATGTTTGTAGGCAACTAACAATGTAACAGGTGTTAATCGTGCTGACGTAGGTTGCCGCCTTCGACCGATTCTGAATTAGGCCGTAGAGATAGGAGGTGTGCTTTCATTGTTGTGGGTGTTTCCGCGCTTACGATGTGCTTTGCGACTGAGCACTCGTTTTGTATATTCTCAGTCACTTTGGGTGCGACCGATTGCTCCCGAGCGAACGCCTCTGAATGAGGGCCTTAGGGCCTGATTCAGAGCCACTCGTAAGCGGCCGCTGGTTCGCTCCGAGTGATGTTTTCACATCTGCACATGCGTATGGGCCGTAATGCGCATGCGCCAACCAGTCAGTGCGGTCGGAAAACGTGTGTTCGCAAAATTGCGAGTGCCTGCTAATTTGAGTGACAGGATGAGGCGTTTGTGGGTGGTAACAGGGGAAGGTGCTTGAAAACGGGGAGTGGAGATCCGAACGCAGGCGTGCCAAACGGTCAAAACGGGCATTTTAAGGGTGTGCATAATTAACAAAGCAGCGTCATCGGCCACGTCACTTGGTTGTTTCTTAGCCTGAACTGTTCGCATGATTGCATGTTTCGTTCGCTGGCTCAGACATAGAGGCGTCAACAGACCGCAAAGAGTGAGCGCTCAATTTAAATAGCCAGCCCCTTTTTCTGAACGAGCGATCGCAAATAGCGTCCGGCTCTGAATCAGGCCCTTAATCTCTAAGACATCCGGCATTACTGTGATAAGCGGCGATGTGGGATGTTCCTTAGCGCTGAGTAAATGGGCATGTTAGTACATTGACCCCTCTTTGTGCTGTATTATAGTTTTTATTCAAATTAAGACTATAAATAAATGCCTTTTATTTGTTATCAGAACAAATGTTAACACTTCTATCTGTTATCAAAATCTATGACAAGCCGGACTCTATTCCTGAAGTGTCAGATTGTCCTTTCACCTCTATACCTGTCTTCCACAGCAGCAAAGCTCTGTCACCATTAGAGATCTGCGCTGACCCCCATGTTTTGGTTTCATATTCGTGTTTTGGTTTTGCAAATCCACCGTCAAGTATTTTGTTTTTGGATCTGTTTTTTTTTCTTAAATAAAATTATATAAAGTTTTTAATAAAAAAAAAAACAGCTAAAATCATGTAATTTTTTGCAATCCAAAACCCCAGATTCAAATTTGAATTCCAAATTCCGAACCGCAGGAAGATCAAAACCGCTACTCGGATCTGTCCAGATTTATGAAATTCGGGTGGATTCAGATTTCTGGACAACTGAACCGCACATCTCTAGTTTTAATCCTTTTTTACATAGCGGTATAATGTGCCACATTTCATGTTTGTGGGGTCAATAGATGAATATTGATGATAATGATATTATATTGGTAGAGGCTAAGGGCCTGATTCAGAGCCGCTCGCTCACGCTGTGCATTCGCAAGCGGCCCGATGTTCTGCGTACACGCATGCGCACGCTTCATTCTCCGTGTGCGCGAACTACACACTGCTATCGCAATTCTCTTGCTCACCCAGCAAAGGCAGCCCAGGGTAATGAGTGACAGGAGAGGCCGTTGTGGGTGGTAACAGGGGCAGGACACTAATAACGGGGGTTGTAGATGAAAACGCAGGCGTGCCTGGGTGTTTCAACGCCGTTTTAGAGGCGTGCATAATTAACAAGCAGTGTCATAGTACACGTCACTTGCCATTTTTTACACTGATTTCCTCGCAATGCTTGCGGTAGGGTAAAGTTACCTTAAGCACTGCGTTCGCATCTGATGGTGCTCGATGTACCAATGTTTTAATACACTTCCTGGAGATGACGTGGTGCTGGTGGGCGGCTCTGCCTGTGCGATTGGGCGTACGCATACAGAAAGTGAGCGCTCGCTAAGACATGGTGGGCGTGCTTATGCCTTGGTGAGCAATCGCTTCCCGTGGCGTCACTTTGAAAAATTTTGCATACGCATCTAGCGAGCGTACGCAGATAGTGAGCGGGTCTGAATCAGGCCCTAAGACTGTAGAGCATTTTAAACATGCTAGGGATAGGCATTAGGATATCATTACAAAAGACTAAAGGATATCCTCTACCCGATTAAAATGAGTGATTGAACGATAACGATATCGTTATCGATCAATCGTTCGCAAATCGGCCATGAAAATGTCGAAAACGACCTGCGATGCGCACTCACGACGTTCATTTTTTACATCTATCATCGCCCGAACATGCTGGTCAATCAGCCAGTAACGAGTGATTGGCCATGTTCGGGGATGAGGGAGGGTGCCAGCACTGAACGACTGATCATCCAGTGTTGGCACAGTACAGACTGTGAAACTACTGCACGATTACAATGTCGAAATCGCGCAGTCGTTTTTCAGTCTGCTAGTGGATGTGCCCTATAAGGATCACATAGGGTCAGAGTTTATCATAAGGTTAAAAAAAGGGGCAAACTAGATGGGCCAAGTGGCTCTAATCTGCTGTCACATTCTATGTTTCTATGTTACCGATCTGCAACTCTTTGTGCTACTGTTTTACGTGGCAAACTTTATTCTTTCTTGTGACCACATATCAGTCTCCCCTGGGTGGAGGCGCTGTCACATCGGATTATGCCAGATGTTCTACACATAATTGCAAAAGCCTGACTGTAAAGTCGCTGATTTGTGAGTTATATAAGATTTTGTCGCTCCTCGCTGTTATGTATTTGCTCACGCTCAGCTTGCAGAGAGGAAGATGTTTGTGTCAGCGTTAGACACCTGACATTTGATAAACAAGTTTTCTTCATTTCACACAGACTTCAAGGGACAGAATGGAAAGAGCGAGAAGTGACATGTTGATGTACTGTCTTAAATCCTAGTTAAGTCCTTGGAATTGACAGTCTTCCTTCTTTCCAGTGAAACTTTTATATTTCTTATATTGTCTGTCGAAATCTCAAAGTGCGGAGAGCCTTCAGGTTTCCTCAGATGCTGACCTAGGATTTGCTTTGAGCATCTTGACAAGTTCCCAAAAAATTATTCTCGGTTTATCTGAATTTCTAATGTGTTTAAAGTTGGAATATGGGCTCTTCGTAGCTCGTTTACAGTGAGAAGGTTTTTACTGTACCTATAATACATTTGGTTGTTTTACTAACTTGAAGGGCACCTACTTCACACCGTGTTACTCCTTTGCACCCACATCTGTCTCTAATCTGTTCATTGAAAAATGTACAGTGACCTTTTCCTGGCTGTAACCTTTCGCCCACTTCATTCCTTACCAAAGGAACTCTCATCCCCTCATCAAACAACAATAATCCCTCAGAACGTTTTTGCAAATGGCCTTTTAAAGAAGAATCTCATCCAGAGAGATCTCTGATGATTGTGTTTTAGCTTCAGATATGGGGGGTTATGTAATAGGTGCTGATTTGACGGAGCCGTATGTTTATCAGTTAAAAGGCTGAACCAGCCTTATAACTGATGGCTTCTTTAAATTTAGCCACAATCTCTCAGAAAAACAGACGAGTTACGTGAAATCGGCACCTAATACATAACCCTCATTAGTGTTTACACCAAACCGGGGGCAGGGCGGGGCGCTGAGGTGCAGGCAGAGCTTCCGAAAGGGGCTTGTGCCACGTCCCCAATTGATCACTCTTGGGGGCGTGCTCTGCACTTACGGAGGTTCTGGGCTACCCCCCATGCTCTGCCGTCACGGGGAACAGATGCAGTGCGCATGAAGCGGCGGAAGCCTCATTTACTACCTTGTTCTAATACAAGTCTCCATAGGACAAACGCGAGAATTCATACAACTTAAAGCGGGAAGCCGCCCCGTTAACTGCTAACCACTCTCCATACGCGTGACTCAGAACTGCAGGGGACACTAGCTACTTGTCTATGACACTCCCACGGGACAGATTTCTTGTTTGCCCCCACCCCGATACGACAGTTTCACACAAGGGAAGATCCAGTCAACATCCAGCCGGCTCAGAACTGCCCAGAGATATGCAGAAATGCCTAAATTTGCTTCTGCGCTCGGGCAATATGTTAAAGCTCGCTATTTGTGTGAAAGGAGCTGATCATGCCAAAGTGGTTAATAAATATGGCACTAAATCTGCTATTACTATGCTCAGCTAACATTACCAGAAAAGGCATTGCGGTGTTACACATTACCAGAATAGGCATTGCGGTGTTACACATTACCAGAATAGGCATTGCGGTGTTACACATTACCAGAATAGGCATTGCGGTGTTACTATTACCAGAATAGGCATTGCGGTGTTAGACAGTACCAGAATAGGCATTGCGGTGTTACACATTACCAGAATAGGCATTGTGGTGTTACACATTACCAGAATAGGCATTGTGGTGTTACATATTACTTGCTGAATAGGCTCCCTAACGCCTTCTTTAGCGGTAACAATGTTGTAGTATAGGGTGATATATGATAATGAACCCTGTATTTGTGGGCAATAGGGTTTTCAGTTCTTTAATAAATATTGAGAGAACACATACAGAACAGACAGAACAAAGGGCCTGATTCAGTAGTGAACATGGATGCACATTGAGCGATTGTTTGCCATCGTGCATGTGTATAAGACGCACTGCACGTGTGCAGCAATTGTATTGTGATTACAGATGCACAGAGAAATCTATCGCAGAGTGCGTGACAGGCTGTCGGCATTTTAGGGTGGTGATGGGGGAGTGGACGGAGAAACGTAGGCGTGTCTGTCCATTGGAATGTTATTTCATGGGCGTGCATAAATTAGCCACTGTGAGTGTATACGCAGCATGAGAGCTCTGTGTGCGAGGAGACTTGCAGTGTCTGCGGCTAGTCAGACCTGGTGTAAATGTGGCGTGACTGCCCGATGTGCGTCGATGGTACCGATGTTTACACCGAAGAGTGACATTGGACGGATATGAGAAGGCGTCAGTCAGCTTATATATGCCGGCTGAGATATGGCAGGCATTAGCATATTTTTGCAGCTGCATTCCGTGCGAATTTACAGCTGCGATCGCTGCTGAATCAGGTCCTAAATGCATATGGGAAGTAGTTAATAGACTGGCGGATGCGATGCCGCCAGTCTAAATCCCGACTCGTCCTGCCCGACAAGGGACTTAAGTTAGGCGTCAAAATGCCGACGCCTATCTTAATCCCAACGCCGGAAGACCGACCCCCGCCATCCCGATCGTCCTCTGATGCGTAAGGAGAACACTTGCCTGGGGATGGGGGGTTAGGTTTAGGGACCCCCGCAGGGACTTAGGGTTAGACAACCCCCGGGGAAGGTTAGGGTTAGGCTAGGGGAAGGGGTTGTTAGGGTTAGGCTAGGGCAAGGGGGGGTTAGAGTTCGGTACTAAGGGGGGGTTAGGGTTAGGCACCCCCTGGGAGGTTAGGTTTTTTTTGGGAGGAGGTTAGGGTTAGGCACCCCTAGGGGGCAGGGTTAAGGATAGGAACCCCGAGGGAGAGGTTAGGGTGTAGGCACCCAACGGGACGTTTAGGTTTAGGGTGTGGGGAGGGGGGGTTAGGTGTAGGCACCCCTGGGGAGAGGTTAGGGTTAGGTACCCTTAAAGAAGGGTTAGGTGGGGAGAAGCAGAGTTAGGTTACTTACATTTTCCTGTCGGAATTTCGACCCGCCGGGCTGCTGCTGTCGGTATTTGATCCAGCGGCTAAACAGCCGCCGGAATTACACACCGATTCCATGCATATATTTACTAATATGCCAAGTTGTACCAATCTCTGAAACTGTACCGCCCCATCCATACACTTGGTTTGATACCCGTCATCAGGAACGTGCACTTGCACTTGGTGCAAGCGGTTCATCTATGAAATGAATAGGTAGAATTTTTGCGTATGCTGAATGTTACATAGTTCGCACGTCCATCGGCATTGCCCTCGCTAATCTCTGCCCACAGGCAAACACATCCCAGCTGCGCCCATTCAGCCGCAAGCAGAAATGCAACTGAGATGTGTACGACTCAGAATCGCCCATAGATGCTCGCACTCGGCTACAGAGCGTGCGCAGGGTCAGTCTGCGAAATTGGCTTGTGTGCGGCGCTGTACAGTAATAACAGTCCCTGAGTTTTTATTAAAGCTGCTGATCTCAGTTACTTATGCTGGGATAGCTCTTTATAATGTACTAAATGACTCTACAGAGGGGAGATACTATGTTTATTACAAGGGATCTTGGAGCTGGGCCACAATGCTAAAATAATTACATTGTGATTTAAAGGTGATTAACCTGTATCTTAGCAGCACATTTCCAGCGGCCGTTATTTACTTACTTTATTTAGAGCTCGGTGATTCCGTTACCTCACCTCTGTGATATCTTTTTGGAATTGCTTGTGTGAAATTTAGAACGTGGCAGCTTCCGGGGCGCGACCTGTGCTCAGAGGGTGGTAATTTGTAAAAATAAAAATTTCTCCAAGAGAATATTTTCCACCCTGTGATATCAGCCAAGAATAACACTAATGTCTGGAATGGAATCACGGGAGACCTTAATTCAATATTAATTCAAATGAAAATGAAAGAGAGATATGGTAAGGTGACAGCGTTATGGAAATCTCACGATGAATTCCTGTATCCGCTCCTGATTGGCCACTCATGTTAGCAGGAAGCCCGCCAATGGCCCCCAAGCTGCAGAGGGCTTCTCCAGCATGCCTGACAACAGGAGCCCAGACAGAATGCATTGATTATATCCACATGCCTCGTAAACTGTGTATATGGTTTATAATGACGATTCATTAATTCTGCCTCAACGAGGGCACCATAAAATGTGATTTCCTGGTGGGCCCTTTATACCCTCAGAAGTACTGCTGCCAAATGCAAGAAAAAGTTATTATTACCGTGCCGCAATTATGCTCAGGACAGATATTACATTGGCAAGTGTATCCAACTGGGCTTCCAGGTACAAGGTGCTGATAGAGTAGCAGTTACATTGTCCCTATAAGATAGCCGTAATATTGTCTCTATAGGATAAGAATAGAATTGTCCCTATAAGATAGATATAATATTGTCTCTATTGGGTAGGAATAGAATTGTCCCTATAAGATAGATATAATATTGATTCTATAGGGTAGGAGTAACATTTTCTCTATAGGGAAGTAGTAATCTTGTCCCTATAGGGAAGTAGTAATCTTGTCCCTATAGGGTAGGAGTAATATTGTCCCTATAAGAAAGACATAATATTATCTCTATAGGGTAGGAGTAATATTGTTCCTATAAGGTAGGAGTAATATTGTCCCTATGGGGTAGGAATAATACTGTCCCTATAAGATAGATGTATTATTGTCTCTATAGGGTAGGAGTAATATTGTATCTAAAGGGTAGGAGTAATATTGTCCCTATAAAATAGACGTAATATTGACTCTGTTGGGTGGGAGTAATATTGTCCCTATAGGGTAGAAATAATATTGTCCCTATAAGATAGACATAATATTGTTTCTATAGGGTAGGAGTAATATTGTCCCTATAGGGTAGGAATAATATTGTCCCTATAAGATAACATAATATTGTCTCTGTTGGGCAGGAATAATATTGTCCCTATAGGGTAGGAATAATATTGTCCATATAAGATAGATGTAATATTGTCTCTATAGGGTAGAAGTAATATTGTCCCTACAGGGTAGGAGTAAAATTGTCCCTATAGGGTAGGATTAATATTATCCCTATAAGAAAGACATAATATTGTCTCTGTAGGGTAGGAGTAATATTGTCCCTATAAGGTAGGAGTAATATTGTACCTATAGGGTAGGAATAATATTGTCCCTATAAGTTAGTCCTATTATTGTCTCTATAGGGTAGGAGTAATATTGTCCCTATAGAGTAGGAGTAATATTGTCCCTATAGGTTAGGAGTAAAATTGTCCCTATAGGGTAGTACAGGTTGAGTCTCCCATATCCAAATATTCCGAAATACGGAATATTCCGAATTACGGAATATTTTTTGTATGACTGATAATGTGAAACCTTTGCTTTCTGATGGTTCAATGTACACAAGCTTTTTTTAAAGCACTAAATCATTAAAATACAGTATACAATAACCTTCAGGCTGTGTGTATAAGGTGTATATGAAACATAAATGAATTTCATGTATGTACACAAACTTTTTTTGATGCTCAAAATTATTAAAAATATTGTATAAAATGATCTGCAGGCTGTGTGTATAAGGTGTATATAGAACATAAATGCATTCTGTGTTTAGTTTTGGTTCCTATACCCAAGAAATTTCATTATAGTATGCAAATATTCCAAAATACGGAATATTCCGTTATCCAAAATTACCCTGGTCCCAAGCATTTTGGATATGGGAGACTCAACCTGTAGTAATATAGTCACTATAAGATAGATGTAATATTGTCCCTATAGGTTAGGAGTAATATTGTCCCTATAGGGTAGGAGTAATATTGTTCCTATAGGGTAGGAGTAATATTGTCCCTATAGGGTAGTAATATTGTCACTATAAGATAGATGTAATATTGTCCCTATAGGTGAGCAGTAATATTGTCCCTATAGGGTAGGAGTAATATTGTCACTATAAGATAGAAGTAATAATGTCTCTATAGGGTAGGAATAATATTGTCCCTTTAGGGTAGAAGGAATATTGTGAGTATAGGGTAGGAGTAATATTGTCAGTATAGGGTAGGAGTAATATTGTGAGTATAGGGTAGGAAAAATATTGTCAGTATAGGGTAGGAGTAATATTGTCCCCTTAGCGGAGTAATATTGTCAGTATAGGGTAGAAGTAATATTGTGAGTATAGGGTAGGAGTAATATTGACCTTTTAGGGTAGGAATAATATTGTCCCTATAGGATAGGAGTAAAATTGTCAGTATACAGTAGGAGTAATATTGTCCTTTTAGGGTAGGAAAAATATTGTCCCTATAGGATAGGAGTAATATTGTCAGTATAGAGTAGGAGTAATATTGTCCTTATAGGGTAGGAGTAATATTGTCAGTATAGGATAGGAATAATATTGCCCTATAGGATAGGAGTAATATTGTCAGTATAGGATAGGAATAATATTGCCCTATAGGATAGGAGTAATATTGTCAGTATAGAGTAGGAGTAATATTGTCCTTTTAGGGTAGGAATAATATTGTCCCTTTAGGGTAGAAGGAAAATTGTGAGTATAGGGTAGGAGTAATATTGTGAGTATAGGGTAAGAGTAATATTGTCCCCTTAGCGGAGTAATATTGTCAGTATAGGGTAGAAGTAATATTGTGAGTATAGGGTAGGAGTAATATTGTCAGTATAGGGTAGGGGTAATATTGTGAGTATAGGGTAGGAGTAATATTGACCTTTTAGGGTAGGAATAATATTGTCCCTATAGGATAGGAGAAAAATTGTCAGTATACAGTAGGAGTAATATTGTCCTTTTAGGGTAGGAATAATATTGTCCCTATAGGATAGGAGTAATATTGTCAGTATAGAGTAGGAGTAATATTGTCCTTATAGGGTAGGAGTAATATTGTCAGTACAGGATAGGAATAATATTGCCCTATAGGATAGGAGTAATATTGTCAGTATAGAGTAGGAGTAATATTGTCCTTTTAGGGTAGGAATAATATTGTCCCTTTAGGGTAGAAGGAATATTGTGAGTATAGGGTAGGAGTAATATTGTGAGTATAGGGTAGGAGTAATATTGTCAGTATAGGGTAGAAGTAATATTGTGAGTATAGGGTAGGAGTAATATTGTCAGTATAGGGTAGGAGTAATATTGTGAGTATAGGGTAGGAGTAATATTGTCAGTATTGGGTAGGAGTAATATTGTGAGTATAGGGTAGGAGTAATATTGTCAGTATAGGGTAGGAAAAATAATTGTCCCTATAGGGTAGGAGTAATATTGTCCCTATAGGGTAGTAGTAATATTGTCACTATAAGATAGATGTAATATTCTCCCTATAGGTTAGTAGTAATATTGTCCATATAGGGTAGGAGTAATATTGACCCTATAGGGTAGGAGTAATATTGTTCCTATAGGGTAGGAGTAATATTGTCCCTATAGGGTAGTAGTAATATTGTCACTATAAGATACATGTAATATTGTCCCTATAGGTTAGGAGTAATATTGTCCCTATAGGGTAGGAGTAATATTGTCCCTATAAGATAGAAGTAATAATGTCTCTGTAGGGTAGGAATAATATTGTCCCTATAGGGTAGGAGTAATATTGTCAGTATAGTGTAGGAGTAATATTGTCAGTATAGGATAGGAATAATATTGCCCTATAGGATAGGAGTAATATTGTCAGTATAGAGTAGGAGTAATATTGTCCTTTTAGGGTAGGAATAATATTGTCCCTTTAGCAGAGTAATATTGTCAGTATAGGGTAGAAGTAATATTGTGAGTATAGGGTAGGAGTAATATTGTCAGTATAGGGTAGGAGTAATATTGTGAGTATAGGGCAGGAGTAATATTGTCAGTATAGGATAGGAATAATATTGCCCTATAGGATAGGAGTAATATTGTCAGTATAGAGTAGGAGTAATATTGTGAGTATACAGTAGGAGTAATATTGTGAGTATAGGGTAGGAGTAATATTGTCCTTTTAGGGTAGGAAAAATATTGTCCCTATAGGATAGGAGTAATATTGTCCCTTTAGGGTAGAAGGAATATTGTGAGTATAGGGTAGGAGTAATATTGTGAGTATAGGGTAAGAGTAATATTGTTAGTATAGGGTAGAAGTAATATTGTGAGTATAGGGTAGGAATAATATTGTCAGTATAGGGTAGAGTAATATTGTGAGTATAGAGTAGGAGCAATATTGTCAGTATAAGGTAGGACAGTGGTTCCATAACTTTTTTGAACCGTGGCGCCCTAGAATATCACTATTGTTTTCACGGCACCCCTAAGCCAAAAGTAATTCAGAAAAAGGTATAGGGTGGTAGGAGTAATATTGTGAGTATAGGGTAGGAGTAATATTGTGAGTATAGGGTAGGAGTAATATTGTCAGTATAGGGTAGGAGTAATAATGTCAGTATAGCGTAGGAGTAATATTGTGAGTATAGGGTAGGAGTAATATTGTCAGTATAGGGTAGGAGTAATATTGTGAGTATAGGGTAGGAGTAATATTGTCAGTATAGGGTGGTAGGAGTAATATTGTGAGTATAGGGTAGGAGTAATATTGTGAGTATAGGGTAGGAATAATATTGTCAATATAGGGTAGGAGTAATATTGTCAGTATAGGGTAGGCTTAATATTGTGAGTATAGGGTAGGAGTAATATAGTCAGTATAGTGTAGGAGTAATATTATCAGTATTTGGTAGGAGTAATATTGTCAGTATAGGGTAGGAGTAAAATTGTGAGTATAGGGTAGGAGTAATATTGTCAGTATAGGGTGGTAGGAGTAATATTGTGAGTATAGGGTAGGAGTAATATTGTGAGTATAGCGTAGGAGTAATATTGTCAGTATGGGGTAGGAGTAATATTGTGAGTATAGGGTAGGAGTAATATTGTCAGTATAGGGTAGGAGTAATATTGTGAGTATAGGGTAGGAATAATATTGTCAGTATAGGGTAGGAGTAATATTGTCAGTATAGGGTAGGAGTAATATTGTGAGTATAGGGTAGGAGTAATATTGTCAGTATAGTGTAGGAATAATATTGTCAGTATAGGGTAGGAAAAATATTGTCAGTATAGGGTGGAAGTAATATTGTCAGTATAGGGTAGGAGTAATATTGTCAGTATAGGGTAGGAGTAATATTGTGAGTATAGGGTAGGAATAATATTGTCAGTATAGGGTAGGAGTAATATTGTCCCCTTAGCGGAGTAATATTGTCAGTATAGGGTAGAAGTAATATTGTGAGGTTAGGGTAGGAGTAATATTGTCAGTATAGGGTAGGAGTAATATTGTGAGTATAGGGCAGGAGTAATATTGTCAGTATAGGGTGGGAGTAATATTGTGAGTATAGAGTAGGAGTAATATTGTGAGTATAGGGTAGGAGTAATATTGTCCTTTTAGGGTAGGAAAAATATTGTCCCTATAGGATAGGAGTAATATTGTCAGTATAGAGTAGGAGTAATATTGTCCTTTTATGGTAGGAATAATATTGTACCTATAGGATAGGAGTAATATTGTCAGTATAGAGTAGGAGTAATATTGTCCTTATAGGGTAAGAGTAATTTTGTCCCTTTAGGGTAGAAGGAATATTGTGAGTATAGGGTAGGAGTAATATTGTGAGTATAGGGTAAGAGTAATATTGTCAGTATAGGGTAGAAGTAATATTGTGAGTTTAGGGTAGGAATAATATTGTCAGTATAGGGTAGAAGTAATATTGTGAGTATAGGGTAGGAGTAATATTGTCAGTATAGGGTAGGAGTAATATTGTGAGTATAGAGTAGGAGTAATATTGTGAGTATAGGGTAGGAGTAATATTGTCCTTTTAGGGTAGGAAAAATATTGTCCCTATAGGATAGGAGTAATATTGTCAGTATAGAGTAGGAGTAATATTGTACTTTTAGGGTAGGAATAATATTGTCCCTATAGGATACGAGTAATATTGTCAGTATAGAGTAGGAGTAATATTGTCCTTTTAGGGAAGGAATAGTATTGTCCCTTTAGCAGAGTAATATTGTCAGTATAGGGTAGAAGTAATATTGTCAGTATAGGGTAGGAGTAATATTGTCAGTATAGGGTAGGAGTAATATTGTGAGTATAGGGCAGGAGTAATTTTGTCAGTATAGGATAGGAATAATATTGCCCTATAGGATAGGAGTAATATTGTCAGTATAGAGTAGGAGTAATATTGTGAGTATAGAGTAGGAGTAATATTGTGAGTATAGGGTAGGAGTAATATTGTCCTTTTAGGGTAGGAAAAATATTGTCCCTATAGGATAGCAGTAATATTGTCAGTATAGAGTAGGAGTAATATTGTCCTTTTAGGGTAGGAATAATATTGTCCCTATAGGATAGGAGTAATATTGTCAGTATAGAGTAGGAGTAATATTGTCCTTATAGGGTAGGAGTAATATTGTCCCTTTAGGGTAGAAGGAATATTGTGAGTATAGGGTAGGAGTAATATTGTGAGTATAAGGTAAGAGTAATATTGTCAGTATAGGGTAGAAGTAATATTGTGAGTATAGGGTAGGAATAATATTGTCTGTATAGGGTAGAAGTAATATTGTGAGTATAGGGTAGGAGTAATATTGTCAGTATAGGGTAGGAGTAATATTGTGAGTATAGAGTAGGAGTAATATTGTGAGTATACGGTAGGAGTAATATTGTCCTTTTAGGGTAGGAAAAATATTGTCCCTATAGGATAGGAGTAATATTGTCAGTATAGAGTAGGAGTAATATTGTACTTTTAGGGTAGGAATAATATTGTCCCTATAGGA
Organism: Taudactylus pleione; assembly: GCA_031769625.1. Classification (NCBI taxonomy): domain Eukaryota; kingdom Metazoa; phylum Chordata; class Amphibia; order Anura; family Myobatrachidae; genus Taudactylus; species Taudactylus pleione. The sequence goes on along the minus strand of JAUIMM010000694.1, from coordinate 5,094,432 downwards.
TACGAGTAATATTGTCAGTATAGAGTAGGAGTAATATTGTCCTTTTAGGGTAGGAATAATATTGTCCCTTTAGCAGAGTAATATTGTCAGTATAGGGTAGAAGTAATATTGTCAGTATAGGGTAGGAGTAATATTGTAAGTATAGGGTAGGAGTAATATTGTGAGTATAGGGCAGGAGTAATTTTGTCAGTATAGGATAGGAATAATATTGCCCTATAGGATAGGAGTAATATTGTCAGTATAGAGTAGGAGTAATATTGTGAGTATAGAGTAGGAGTAATATTGTGAGTATAGGGTAGGAGTAATATTGTCCTTTTAGGGTAGGAAAAATATTGTCCCTATAGGATAGCAGTAATATTGTCAGTATAGAGTACTAGTAATATTGTCCTTTTAGGGTAGGAATAATATTGTCCCTATAGGATAGGAGTAATATTGTCAGTATAGAGTAGGAGTAATATTGTCCTTATAGGGTAGGAGTAATATTGTCCCTTTAGGGTAGAAGGAATATTGTGAGTATAGGGTAGGAGTAATATTGTGAGTATAGGGTAAGAGTAATATTGTCAGTATAAGGTAGAAGTAATATTGTGAGTATAGGGTATAAATAATATTGTCAGTATAGGATAGAAGTAATATTGTGAGTATAGGGTAGGAGTAATATTGTCAGTATAGGGTAGGAGTAATATTGTGAGTATAGAGTAGGAGTAATATTGTGAGTATAGGGTAGGAGAAATATTGTCCTTTTAGGGTAGGAAAAATATTGTCCCTATAGGATAGGAGTAATATTGTCAGTATACAGTAGGAGTAATATTGTACTTTTAGGGTAGGAATAATATTGTCCCTATAGGATAGGAGTAATATTGTCAGTATAGAGTAGCAGTAATATTGTCCTTATAGGGTAGGAGTAATATTGTCCCTTTAGGGTAGAAGGAATATTGTGAGTATAGGGTAGGAGTAATATTGTGAGTATAGGGTAAGAGTAATATTGTCAGTATAGGGTAGGAGTAATATTGTGACTATAGGGTAGGAGTAACATTGTCAGTATAGGGTAGGAGTAATATTGTCCCCTTAGCGGAGTAATATTGTCAGTATAGGGTAGAAGTAATATTGTGAGTATAGGGTAGGAGTAATATTGTCAGTATAGGGTAGGAGTAATATTGTGAGTATAGGGCAGTAGTAATATTGTGAGTATAGGGTGGGAGTAATATTGTGAGTATAGAGTAGGAGTAATATTGTGAGTATAGGGTATGAGTAATATTGTCCTTTTAGGGTAGGAAAAATATTGTCCCTATAGGATAGGAGTAATATTGTCAGTATAGAGTAGGAGTAATATTGTCCTTTTAGGGTAGGAATAATATTGTCCCTATAGGATAGGAGTAATATTGTCAGTATAGAGTAGGAGTAATATTGTCCTTATAGGGTAGGAGTAATTTTGTCCCTTTAGGGTAGAAGGAATATTGTGAGTATAGGGTAGGAGTAATATTGTGAGTATAAGGTAAGAGTAATATTGTCAGTATAGGGTAGAAGTAATATTGTGAGTATAGGGTAGGAATAATATTGTCTGTATAGGGTAGAAGTAATATTGTGAGTATAGGGTAGGAGTAATATTGTCAGTATAGGGTAGGAGTAATATTGTGAGTATAGAGTAGGAGTAATATTGTGAGTATACGGTAGGAGTAATATTGTCCTTTTAGGGTAGGAAAAATATTGTCCCTATAGGATAGGAGTAATATTGTCAGTATAGAGTAGGAGTAATATTGTACTTTTAGGGTAGGAATAATATTGTCCCTATAGGATACGAGTAATATTGTCAGTATAGAGTAGGAGTAATATTGTCCTTTTAGGGTAGGAATAATATTGTCCCTTTAGCAGAGTAATATTGTCAGTATAGGGTAGAAGTAATATTGTCAGTATAGGGTAGGAGTAATATTGTAAGTATAGGGTAGGAGTAATATTGTGAGTATAGGGCAGGAGTAATTTTGTCAGTATAGGATAGGAATAATATTGCCCTATAGGATAGGAGTAATATTGTCAGTATAGAGTAGGAGTAATATTGTGAGTATAGAGTAGGAGTAATATTGTGAGTATAGGGTAGGAGTAATATTGTCCTTTTAGGGTAGGAAAAATATTGTCCCTATAGGATAGCAGTAATATTGTCAGTATAGAGTACTAGTAATATTGTCCTTTTAGGGTAGGAATAATATTGTCCCTATAGGATAGGAGTAATATTGTCAGTATAGAGTAGGAGTAATATTGTCCTTATAGGGTAGGAGTAATATTGTCCCTTTAGGGTAGAAGGAATATTGTGAGTATAGGGTAGGAGTAATATTGTGAGTATAGGGTAAGAGTAATATTGTCAGTATAAGGTAGAAGTAATATTGTGAGTATAGGGTATAAATAATATTGTCAGTATAGGATAGAAGTAATATTGTGAGTATAGGGTAGGAGTAATATTGTCAGTATAGGGTAGGAGTAATATTGTGAGTATAGAGTAGGAGTAATATTGTGAGTATAGGGTAGGAGAAATATTGTCCTTTTAGGGTAGGAAAAATATTGTCCCTATAGGATAGGAGTAATATTGTCAGTATACAGTAGGAGTAATATTGTACTTTTAGGGTAGGAATAATATTGTCCCTATAGGATAGGAGTAATATTGTCAGTATAGAGTAGCAGTAATATTGTCCTTATAGGGTAGGAGTAATATTGTCCCTTTAGGGTAGAAGGAATATTGTGAGTATAGGGTAGGAGTAATATTGTGAGTATAGGGTAAGAGTAATATTGTCAGTATAGGGTAGGAGTAATATTGTGACTATAGGGTAGGAGTAACATTGTCAGTATAGGGTAGGAGTAATATTGTCCCCTTAGCGGAGTAATATTGTCAGTATAGGGTAGAAGTAATATTGTGAGTATAGGGTAGGAGTAATATTGTCAGTATAGGGTAGGAGTAATATTGTGAGTATAGGGCAGTAGTAATATTGTGAGTATAGGGTGGGAGTAATATTGTGAGTATAGAGTAGGAGTAATATTGTGAGTATAGGGTATGAGTAATATTGTCCTTTTAGGGTAGGAAAAATATTGTCCCTATAGGATAGGAGTAATATTGTCAGTATAGAGTAGGAGTAATATTGTCCTTTTAGGGTAGGAATAATATTGTCCCTATAGGATAGGAGTAATATTGTCAGTATAGAGTAGGAGTAATATTGTCCTTATAGGGTAGGAGTAATTTTGTCCCTTTAGGGTAGAAGGAATATTGTGAGTATAGGGTAGGAGTAATATTGTGAGTATAGGGTATGAGTAATATTGTCAGTATAGGGTAGAAGTAATGTAATATTGTCAGTATAGGGTAGAAGTAATGTTGTGAGTATAGGGTAAGAGTAATATTGTCAGTATAGGGTAGGAGTAATATTGTCAGTATAGGGTAGGAGTAATATTGTCAGTATAGGGTAGGAGTAATATTCTCAGTATAGGGTAGGATTAATATTGTCCCTATAGGGTAGGAGTAATATTGTTCCTATAGCGTAGGAGTAATATTGTCCCTATAGGGTAGTAGTAATATTGTCACTATAAGATAGATGTAATATTGTCCCTATAGGTTAGGAGTAATAATGTCCCTATAGGGTAGGAGTAATATTGTCCCTATAAGATAGAAGTAATAATGTCTCTGTAGGGTAGGAATAATACTGTCCCTATAGGGTAGGAATAATATTATTAGTATAGGGTAAGAGTAATATTGTCCTTATAGGGTAGGAGTAATATTATCAGTATAGGATAGGAATAATATTGTCCCTATAGGATATGAGTAATATTGTCAGTATAGAGTAGGAGTAATATTGTCCTTATAGGGTAGCAGTAATATTGTCAGTATAGGATAGGAATAACATTGTCCCTATAGGATAGGAGTAATATTGTCAGTATAGGGTAGGAGTAATATTGTCAGTATAGGGTTGGAGTAATATTGTCAGTATAGGATAGGAATAACATTGGGCCTGATTCAAACCCACTCGCGAGCGGCTGTCCGCTCGCAAGTGGGTCGATGTTATGGACTGAGCATGCGCACGACGGAGGGAGCTCCGACGTGCGCATGCGCCAGACGCGGCGAGCGAAGGAAAGTCCTTCACTCGTTGTGTCCGATCAAAGGGGGAGTAATATTGTCAGTATAGGGTAGGAGTAATATTGTCAGTATAGTGTAGGAATAATATTGTCAGTATAGGGTAGGAGTAATATTGTGAGAATAGGGTAGGAGTAATATTGTCAGTATAGTGTAGGAGTAATATTGTCAGTATAGGGTAGGAGTAATATTGTGAGTATAGGGTAGGAGTAATATTGTCAGTATAGTGTAGGAGTAATATTGTCAGTATAGGGTAGGAGTAATATTGTGAGTATAGGGTAGGAGTAATATTGTCAGTATGGGGTAGGAGTAATATTGTGAGTATAGGGTAGGAGTAATATTGTCAGTATAGGGTAGGAGTAATATTGTCAGTATAGGATAGGAGTAATATTGTGAGTATAGGGTAGGAATAATATTGTCAGTATAGGGTAGGAGTAATATTGTGAGTATAGGGTAGGAGTAATATTGTGAGTATAGGGTAGGAGTAATATTGTCAGTATAGTGTAGGAGTAATATTGTCAGTATAGGGTAGGAGTAATATTGTGAGTATAGGGTAGGAGTAATATTGTCTGTATAGGGTGGTAGGAATAATATTGTGAGCATAGGGTAGGAATAATATCGTCAGTATAGGGTAGGAGTAATATTGTCAGTATAGGGTGGAAGTAATATTGTCAGTTTAGGGTAGGAGTAATATTGTCAGTATAGGGTAGGAGTAATATTGTGAGTATAGGGTAGGAAAAATATTGTCAGTATAGGGTAGGAGTAATATTGTCAGTATAGGGTAGGAATAATATTGTCAGTATAGGGTAGCAGTAATATTGTCAGTATTGGGTAGGAGTAATATTGTCAGTATAGGGTAGGAAAAATATTGTCAGTATAGTGTTGGAGCAATATTGTCAGTATAGGGTAGGAGTAATATTGTCAGTATAGTGTAGGAGTAATATTGTCAGTATAGGGTGGTAGGAGTAATATTGTCCTTATATGGTAGGAGTAAAATTGTCAGTATAGGGTAGGAGTAATATTGTGAGTATAGGGTAGGAGTAATATTGTCAGTATAGTGTAGGAATAATATTGTCAGTATAGGGTAGGAGTAATATTGTGAGTATAGGGTAGGAGTAATATTGTCAGTATAGTGTAGGAATAATATTGTCAGTATAGGGTAGGAAAAATATTGTCAGTATAGGGTGGAAGTAATATTGTCAGTATAGGGTAGGAGTAATATTGTCAGTATAGGGTAGGAGTAATATTGTGAGTATAGGGTAGGAAAAATATTGTCAGTATAGTGTATGAGTAATATTGTCAGTATAGGGTAGGAGTAATATTGTCAGTATAGTGTAGGAGTAATAATGTCAGTATAGGGTGGTAGGAGTAATATTGTCCTTATATGGTAGGAGTAAAATTGTCAGTATAGGGTAGGAGTAATATTGTGAGTATAGGGTAGGAAAAATATTGTCAGTATAGGGTAGGAGTAATATTGTCAATATAGTGTAGGAATAATATTGTCAGTATAGGGTAGGAGTAATATTGTCAGTATAGGGTAGGAGTAATATTGTCAGTATAGGGTGGAAGTAATATTGTCAGTATAGGGTAGGAGTAATATTGTCAGTATAGGGTAGGAGTAATATTGTGAGTATAGGGTAGGAAAAATATTGTCAGTATAGGGTAGGAGTAATATTGTCAGTATAGGGTAGGAGTAATATTGTCAGTATAGTGTAGGAGTAATATTGTCAGTATAGGGTAGGAGTAATATTGTGAGTATAGGGTAGGAGTAATATTGTGAGTATAGGGTAGGAAAAATATTTTCAGTATAGGGTAGGAATAATATTGTCAGTATAGGGTAGGAATAATATTGTCAGTATATATGGTAGGAGAAATATTGTCAGTATAGGGTAGGAATATTGTCAGTATATAGGGTAGGAGAAATATTGTCAGTATAGGGTAGGAATAATATTGTCCCTTTAGGGTAGAAGGAATATTGTGAGTATAGGGTAAGAGTAATATTGTCAGTATAGGGTAGAAGTAATATTGTGAGTATAGGGTAGGAGAAATATTGTCAGTATAGGGTAGGAATAATATTGTCAGTATATAGGGTAGGAGAAATATTGTCAGTATAGGGTAGGAATAATATTGTGAGTATATAGGGTAGGAGAAATATTGTCAGTATAGGGTAGGAATAATATTGACAGTATATAGGGTAGGAGAAATATTGTCAGTATAGGGTAGGAATAATATTGTCAGTATAGGGTAGGAATAATATTGTCAGTATAGGGTAGGAATAATATTGTCAGTATAGGGTAGGAATAATATTGTCAGTATAGGGTAGGAATAATATTGTCAGTATAGGGTAGGAATAATATTGTCAGTATAGGGTAGGAATAATATTGTCAGTATAGGGTAGGAATAATATTGTCAGTATAGGGTAGGAATAATATTGTCAGTATAGGGTAGGAATAATATTGTCAGTATAGGGTAGGAATAATATTGTCAGTATAGGGTAGTAGTAATAATGTAGAAAGTTAAATTGTAAATGAAAGCGAAGTGGCCACGTTCAGCCACGTTTCAGGTGGTCCATGTTGAAGCATAAATAGTTACATTGTATTGTGTCTTACAACGATGTGAACAGTGACCTTACACATTTATTTTGGTTGTTTGAGCCATAAAAAGTAAATATACTATAAAATGTCCCATTATGTTGTGTTTTTCAAACTGTGGTGTAGCCAGCCTATGACATGGGGGGGAGCAAACAATGAAAATTATGCTCTACAAACCCGGGTGTCTCCCATGTGCCCCTTATAAGGCCCATCTGAATGTTAAATGTTGTGCCACCCATCTATATGTCCTGTTTTGTGCCCACCCATTATCTGTAAGTTCAATATTGTGCCGCCCAATATGTATTGTGCTCCCACATCTATTTGGGGTCCTGTTTTGTGCCCACCCTCATCTGTATATTCAATTTTGCGCACCCTGATCTGCATTATGCCCCCATCTGTATGTCCTGTATTGTGCTCTCCTCGTCTGTTTGATCTGTATTATGTTCTATTCCCCCCTCCACAATAATATGTATGTTCTGTATCGTGCTCCCACTCCCCCATCTGAATGCTCTGTGCCACACTTCACCCCCCTCTCTATGGTCTGTGCCACACTTCACCCCCATCTGTATGCTCTGTGCCACACTTCACCCCCCTCTCTATGGTCTGTGCCACACTTCACCCCCATCTGTATGCTCTGTGCCACACTTCACCCCCACCTCTATGCTTCACCCCCATCTGTATGCTCTGTGCCACACTACACCCCCATCTGTATGCTCTGTGCCACACTACACCCCCATCTGTATGTTCTGTGCCACACTACAGCCCCATCTGTATGCTCTGTGCCACACTACACCCCCATCAGTATGCTCTGTGCCACACTTCACTCCCATCTGTATGCTCTGTGCCACACTTCACCCCATCTGTATGCTCTGTGCCACACTACACTCCCATCTGTATGCTCTCTGCCACACTTCACCCCCATCTGTATGCTCTGTGCCACACTTCACCCCCATCTGTATGCTCTGTGCCACACTACACCCCGATCTGTATGCTCTCTGCCACACTTCACCCCAATCTGTATGCTCTGTGCCACACTTCACCCCCATCTGTATGCTCTGTGCCACACTTCACCCCATCTGTATGCTCTGTGCCACACTTCACCCACACCTGTATGCTCTGTGCCACACTTCACCCCCATCTGTATGCTCTGTGCCACACTTCACCCCATCTGTATGCTCTGTGCCACACTTCACCCCGATCTGTATGCTCTGTGCCACACTTCACCCCCATCTGTATGCTCTGTGCCACACTTCACCCCCACCTGTATGCTCTCTGCCACACTTCACCCCCATCTGTATGCTCTGTGCCACACTTCACCCCATCTGTATGCTCTGTGCCACACTTCACCCCCATCTGTATGCTCTGTGCCACACTACACCCCCATCTGTATGCTCTGTGCCACACTTCACCCCCATCTGTATGCTCTGTGCCACACTACACCCCGATCTGTATGCTCTCTGCCACACTTCACCCCATCTGTATGCTCTGTGCCACACTACACCCCCATCTGTATGCTCTGTGCCACACTTCACCCCCATCTGTATGCTCTGTGCCACACTACACCCCCATCTGTATGCTCTGTGCCACACTTCACCCCCATCTGTATGCTCTGTGCCACACTACACCCCGATCTGTATGCTCTCTGCCACACTTCACCCCATCTGTATGCTCTGTGCCACACTACACCCCCATCTGTATGCTCTCTGCCACACTTCACCCCCATCTGTATGCTCTGTGCCACACTACACCCCCATCTGTATGCTCTGTGCCACACTACACCCCGATCTGTATGCTCTCTGCCACACTTCACCCCCATCTGTATGCTCTATGCCACACTTCACCCCATCTGTATGCTCTCTGCCACACTTCACCCCATCTGTATGCTCTGTGCCACACTTCACCCCCATCTGTATGCTCTGTGCCACAGTACAGCCCCATCTGTATGCTCTATGCCACACTTCACCCCCAACCTGTATGCTCTGTGCCACACTTCACCCCATCTGTATGCTCTTTGCCACACTTCACCCCCATCTGTATGCTCTGTGCCACACTACAGCCCCATCTGTATGCTCTGTGCCACACTTCACCCCCATCTGTATGCTCTGTGCCACACTACACCCCCATCTGTATGCTCTGTGCCACACTTCACCCCCATCTGTATGCTCTGTGCCATACTTCACCCCCTTCTGTATGCTCTGTGCCACACTACAGCCCCATCTGTATGCTCTCTGCCACACTACACCCCCATCTGTATGCTCTGTGCCACACTTCACCCCCATCTGTATGCTCTGTGCCACACTACAGCCCCATCTATATGCTCTGTGCCACACTTCACCCCCCATCTGTGTGCTCTGTGCCACACTACAGCCCCATCTGTATGCTCTGTGCCACACTACAGCCCCATCTGTATGTTTTGCATAGTCCCCCTCCCCCGCCCCAGTCTCTGTGATTTGTTCTCTTCCTCTTGTGTTACTCCACTGTCTGCCTCCGCTCCACAGCCCCCTCCAGTCCTCCACAGTGCTGCCTGATGCTCTTCCAGCCTCTGATCGGCAAGGTCACAAGATCTTTACATCTCTTCCGCAACACTTTCAGGAACAAGGGTCTATATACCGCTGACTTTCAGCTGGGGGAACGACTCTACCCTCCCTGGCTACTCCACTCATTTCAATTTCTTTTATCTGTGATCTGGTCAATATTCTGATGATTGGCGTCACCAAACTTTGAAGAATGTCTAACCGGATGTTATGATTTCTCAAATTTCAAATGCATTCAAATAGCTCCATCATCTTTGCTCTAGAGCCAATGGTAGATATTTTACTTGGTGGGTAAATCCGGAACTGTTTCCTAAATGCTGGGAGACAGGCTAGAACTATGCCATGAATTTACTACACGTGACTCAAGTACAGACCTCATTTCATTGCAAAAGAGCAATACTGCAAATACCCCTCCAAAAGTAAACCACAATGGAATACGAAGGGGTGCTGATAAGTCCTCGGCCTAACCCAATTCCTGTAATCGTATCACTATTTGTCACTGCAGCTAGAAAGAGCATCCTTTTTTACTGTAATATGCCAATTTTCAGACTAATAATGTTTTTTTTTGCAGATGTTTGATGTCGTAAACTGAACCATGTCAATGCAAAGTGTTGAATGTTTGAATGTGGAACTCCGGGCCGTCATGAAGTTCCTGTTCCTGCAAAAGAAAACTGCAAAGGAAATCCATGAGTGTATGATGCAAACATTAAGTGACAGATGCCCTTCTTATTTCACTGGGAAGAAGTGGTGTGCCAACTTTCAGCATGGAGATTTCGAGACTGAATATGCAGCAAGATCTGGGAGACCTTCAACAGTGACTACACCCGAAAATCGTTGATCGTGTTCATGACTTGATTTTGACAGATCAGCAAATCTCGGCTAACACAATAGCTGAGACACTGGAGATATCCAGGGAATGTGTAGAGTTCATAACTCACGAGCCCTTGGATATGCCGAAGATGTCAATTAAGTGGGTGCCCAAATGTTTGAATGCTGATGAGAAACAAAAATAGTGTGAACTTCCAAGTTGGTTTTGCAGGATTTTTAGTGATCTGGTGATGATTTTTTGAAAGGACCTTGTCACTATTGATGAAACATGGTTACATCACTACAATCAAGAGGTGAAACAACAGTCTATACACTGGCGGCACTCAAGTTCTCCACGGCAAAAGAAATTCAAGACTCAGAGGTCTACAGGACAGGTGATGGCAACAGTTTTTTGAGACTTGACACTCATTTTACTGACTATCTACCAAAAGGCCAAACAATAAATGCTGAATACTATTCTAATTTGCTGTGCAAATTAAAGCATGCATTGAAGGGAAAAATGTGAGGGAAACTCGGGAAAGGTGTTCTCTTTTTGCAGGACAATGCACCTGCTCACAAGGCTGGCACGGCAATGGATGGTTTGAAGGATTTGTGTCACGACCAGTCCTGCTGGTAGGAGCAAGGCTATCAGCATCACCATGCTGCAGGTGTCTGGGCACGGCCATCTTGCCTCAGGTCATGTGACATAGTGGGCCTATCCTGATGCATCAGGTGATCTCTCCCAGCCACTCATGCTCTGCTCCTGCGTACTTAAGGTGGTTTGGAGCTCCCTGTAGTTGCCAGTGCTACGTGTTTCACAGCTTGCTGTGAGAGAGTTCCTTGTGCTCCTAAGCCTTGTTCCTGGTCCGGTGCTACCTCTGCCTCCTGTCAGCTAATCGGCTACCACAGATCTCCCAGCACCACCCTGACCAGTCCCACAGCCTCAAGTCCAGTGGTGACTGCCCTGTCTCCCACAGGGTACCCACTCCTGTGTTCTGAACCTGTCGTTAACTCCTTGTTCAGCCATTCATCAAGGATATCTCCTTCAAGCCATTCTACAGGAAATCAGGATATCTCATTCAGCCATATTTGCATCATTTCTGGAGACATCTCTGCCACTTTCCTGGACATTGACATTGACTTTGTTCTCTCCCACTACAGTGACCTATCATCCACATACCCCAGTTCTAAGTTTATTTACATTGGGACTCTAGTTACTATCTGTATATTTTCATGTCTACTAACATCCATATAAAACAACTAACTTTCCAATTTAAATCTGTTTCCACCCCGGTCCACAAAAATCCCAGTCTGTAACAATTTGGGGTTTGAGTGCATAGACCATCCACCATACTCAACAGATCTCGCTCCATCGGGCTATTTCCTGTTCCCAAACCTTAAAAAAACTTTGAAAGGGAAGCATTTTTGGAATGATTCGGAGGTGATATCAGCAGTAGAGCAGTATTTGAGTGATCAAACATCAGATTTTTTTTTTGGAAGGGTTAAAGAAACTCCAGAAAGACTGTACCAAGTGTGTTGAACTTCAGGGTGAATATGTGGAATAGTATGCAAGTTTCATGGTTCTAGTCCATTTCCTTCTTGGTGAGGCCAAGGACTTTTCAGCGTCCCCTCAAATATTGAAGTTATATAAGTAAATGTCAGAAACAGGAGTAAGTTTGGAGTAGAAAAGGGGCAATTTGCAGCTTGGTAAAAACCATGTTGCACTGCGGGTGGGGAAAATTTATAATGTGCAGAGAGGTACAGTCTAGTTGGGAATGGGTGTGTTCTAGATTATTTCTACAGTTAAGTATTTTTTGCTACATGCAAAAGCAGGCAGTATGTGCCCTGCATGGAAATACATATATACATTGCACCACCTGCATTGCAGCATGGTTTGCTCCTGGAGAAAATGGCTTGTTTTCAGTCGGGGAGTGGGCAGTACCAGGAGACTGGCTAACTTTGTCGTGAGGCCATAAGAACCCCCCAAATTCGGTAACCTCCTGGGAAAGTTGGCAAGTATGCTCTGATTAAGACCCAAAATGTGTAGTTACCTCCATACAATTTCTTAGTGGGACAATATAATGTGTCTGTGATGGGCGTGTTATATAGACATAAGGGTAAGACCTAGCTCAGGATTGAACACTGGGGTGGCCTTTGGTGGGTTAGCCATTGATGGTAACATTGGTGGTTGACCTCGATGGTAAAAAACCATCGGCTGGGAATTATCAATGTTTTCACCCACCGATGGTCATCTCTGCTATAATTCTTGCTGGGCAGCAGGCCAATCAGAAAGTGGGGACAGGGATTTACAGGTCATGTCAGGGGAGGAGCTAGGCTCAGTGTTTCCACCACATGAGGAAAAATATAAACCATTATGTGGCTCTGTGCTCTCGATGGCGGAGAACCATTGCATTTCTGCCATCGATGGCAAAACCATTGAATATCGGTGGTTTGCCATCGATGGTTGTTAACCATTGATGTTCGACGGCCATCCTTACGCTGAGCTATTAAGGCAGAATGAGTACTTTCTACATATAAATTATAATCATCATCATACTGTACTACGCACAATCTTCTGTGTACAATACTGCACAATCCTGTATATTATACGTGAAAAATACTCAACCAAAAAATATAAACACCTATAAACGAGAGAAACTGGGAAAATTCCAAACAGGAGATTCCTCACACAAGTGTTACTGTAACTGTGAGTAGTCTCAGAATGTACAGCGACAAGTACAAATGCAGGACAGTCCTGCCTGACTATAATTATGGCTACCTGGCATCTTGCCTCGGTCTATTTGCTAAAAGCTCTGTGACAAAATAACTTATTGCTCCAGTGTTTCATGAGAAACTTTGTCTACAGCAATATCAGAACTGAATTCCCAAGAAAAAGGAGTAAGGCATGGATTTAAAGGGAGAACAGGGGTGTAGCATGTATCCATGGTGCCCGGAGCATGTGAGTGCTAACACGCCCTCACCCCCCAAGTGTGCCAGGTAGGGGCATGTCCAGCATGTAGGGGCAAATTAAAGGGAATTAAAAATAAACATCAGGAGTAGTATCAAACTGGGATATGGAGGTCTCTAGAAATATTCCAACCCACTAAAATAATTCCACCAATTAAAAATAAACCACACAGTAGTGCCCCTTATTCACATTATGCCACACAGTAGTGTCTTTTATTCATGTTGCATCACAGTAGTGCCCCTTATTCACCTTATGCCACACAGTAGTGCCCCTTATTCACATTATGCCACACAGTAGTGTCTTTTATTCATGTTACATCACAGTAGTGCCCCTTAATCACATTATGCCACACAGTAGTGTCTTTTATTCATGTTACATCACAGTAGTGCCCCTTATTCACATTATGCCACACAGTAGTGTCTTTTATTCATGTTACATCACAGTAGTGCCCCTTATTCACATTATGCCACACAGTAGTGTCTTTTATTCATGTTACATCACTGTAGTGCCCCTTATTCACATTATGCCACACAGTAGTGTCTTTTATTGATGTTACGTCACTGTAGTGCCCCTTATTCACATTATGTTACAAAATAATGGCCACAGTGCACGTTATGCCACACATTAGTGTCCATTAAATCGTGTAATGCCACAGATTTGGCTATTTTTTCACATTATGCCACACAGTAGTCCCCACAGTTCATATTATGCCAAAGTAATGTCCATAGTTCATATTATGCCACAGTAGTGTCTCTTTTACACATTATGCCATAGTAGTGCCCCTTATTGGCATTTGGCATCAGTGCAGTCAGGCGTGACCTCACCAGGCTCACCCCTCAGGCTTCTCCCAGTCACTTCCAGGCTCTCAGCAGCAGCAGCAGCAGCACCCGGCTCAGGCCTCCCCTCAGCAGCAGAGACACAGCCGCCATGTTCTCTCCTCCGTGCAAACCGGGCCGGCTGACGTCAGGGCGAGGGTGTTAGGTGGGAGCCACCCCAGTAGTGGAAAGGGGAGAAGCTGGGGATGATGATGGGAGGGGACTGCATTCTCCACCCTCTTTGTTATTGCCATGGCTCCACCCTTCCTCCCTTCTGTTCAGCCCCAGAGCTGGATTAAGATCCCACAGGGCACTACACAAAATACTGCCTCGGAGCTACATATTAATGTATATATAAATACAGTCAGGTGCATAAATATTGGGACATTGACAGAATTTTCATATTTTGGCCTCTATTCACCATCACAATGGCTTTGAAATGAAACAAACAAGATGTGCTTTAACTGCAGACTTTCAGATTTAATTTGAGGGTAATTACATCCAAATCAGGTGAACGGTGTAGGAATTACAATGGTTTCTATATGTGCCTCTCACTTTTTAAGGGGCCAAAAGTAATGGGCCAAACTAAACAATCCTAAATCTAACTTTCACTTTTTAATACTTTGTTGCAAATCATTTGCAAGCAATTACAGCCTGAAGTCTGGAACGCATAGACATCACCAGACGCTGGGTTTCATCCATGGTGATGCTCTGCCAGGCCTCTACTGCAAATGTCTTCAGTTCCTGCTTGTTCTTGGGGTATTTTCCCTTCAGTTTAGTCTTCATCAAGTGAAATGCATGCTCAATCGGATTCAGGTCAGGGGATTGACTTGGCCATTGCATAACATTCCACTTTTTAGCTTTAAAAAACGCTTTGGTTGCTTTTGCAGTATGCTTCGGGTCATTGTCCCTCTGCACTGTGAAGCGCCGTCCAATGAGTTCTGAAGCATTTCACTGAAAATGAGCATATAATATTGCCCGAAACACTTCAGAATTCATTCTGCTGCTTTTGTCAGCAGTCACATCATCAATAAATACAAGGGAACCAGTTCCATTGGCAGCCATACATGCCCACGCCATGACACTACCACCACCATGCTTCACTGATGAGGTGGTATGTTTTGGATCATGAGCTGTTCCTTTCCTTCTCCATACTCTTTTATTCCCCTCACTCTGGTACAAGTTGATCTTTGTCTCAACTGTCCATAGGATGTTGTTCCAGAACTGTAATGGCTTTTTTAGATGTTGTTTGGCAAACTCTAATCTGGTCTTCCTGTTTTTGTGGCTCACCAATGGTTTACATCTTGTGGTGAACCCTCTATATTCACTCTTGTGAAGTCTTCTCTTGATTGTTGACTTTGACACATATACACCTACCTCCTGGAGAGTGTTCTTGATTTGGCCAACTATTGTGAAGGGGTTTTTCTTCACCAGGGAAATAATTCTTCTGTCATCCACCACAGTTGTTTTCCATGTTCTTCCGGGTCTTTTGGTATTGCTGAGCTCTCCGGTGCGTTCTTTCTTTTTAAGAATGTTCCAAACAGTTGATTTGGCCACACCTAATGTTTTTACTATCTCTCTGATGGGTTTGTTTTGATTTTTCAGCCTAATGATGGCTTGCTTCACTGATAGTGACAGCTCTTTGGATTTCATATTGAGAGTCGACAGCAACTGATTCCAAATGCAAATGTCACACCTAGAATCAGCTCCAGACCTTTTACCTGCTTATTTGATAATGAAATAAAGAGGGAATAGCCCACACCTGTCCATGAAATAGCTTTTGAGTTGATAGTCCCATTACTTTTGGCCCCTTAAAAAGTGGGAGGCACATATAGAAACCGTTGTAATTCCTACACCGTTCACTTGATTTGGATGTAATTACCCTCAAATTAAATCTGAAAGTCTGCAGGTAAAGCACATCTTGTTTGTTTCATTTCAAAGCCATTGTGGTGGTGAATAGAGGCCAAAATATGAAAATTCTGTCAATGTCCCAATATTTATGCACCTGACTGTACATACTGGGCCTGATTCAGAGGCACTCGCTGTTTGCGTGCGCTCGCTCTTAATCAGGGCATTCTTTTTTTGTTTTTTTCCAGCCTCTAGGCCGCTCGCACAACTGTGGGTGACCACAACTGGCTGCCACACCTGGATCCTTCGAGGGTAGGATGAATAAACCTGAAACTGATGACCAAAAATGGCTGCCACACCTGGATCCTTCGAGGGTAGGATGAATAATCCTGCAACTGATGACCCAAAATGGCTGCCACACCTTGATCCTTTGGCGGTAGGAAGAATAATCCTGCAACTGATGACCCAAAATGTCACCTGGTTCTTTCGAGGGTAGGATGAATAAACCTGAAACTGATGACCCAAAATGGCTGCCACACCTTGATCCTTTGGTGGTAGGATGAATAATCCTGCAACTGATGACACAAAATTGGTGGCAAATGCAGGATTTCTAGAGAGGGGTTTCCAAATGATTGATTTTAGAGTGAGTTTGGCCAGTCCATGAAGAGGGTATAATTAGCACTTAACCAGCTTTAATATGCATCATACAATGTGTATTGTGTTTCATAATTCGAGCATAGACAGGACCAGCGATCACCATAAGCCATTAAATGCGGCAGTAGGGCCATCTTGCTTGGCTGACATACATTAAAAGAGCCACATGTGGTGCTAATTATTTAATTTGTGATACTGAGAAGAACATGCAGCACTAGTAAAATTCTATTATATGACTATTTCTATTATGATCATGGTGTGGGCTGGGAAGGGGGGTCTCCGGTCAACTGGAAACCCATGCCCCCCCCTTTCTGCATTTGCCTATGCAAAATGGCTGCCTCACCTGGATCCTTCAATGGTAGGATGAATAATCCTGCATCTGATGGCCCAAAATGTTCTTTATGTTATACTATATTCTTAATTTCTATACTGTTTTGAAAATGTAAACCTCTGTATCATGTTATTTCTACCTGATAAGCGCCTTGAGTCCTACTGGAGAAAGGAGCGCTATATAAATAAAATTATTATCACTATAATTTTAAATAACTGGTCTGCATGATCGATCATCATACTATGGTCTCAGTTATCTTATTTATTCTATTTTATGGACGGTCTTCTTTGCACTGTACACAGTCTCGTTATACGTTGGTGCACTTTGGGCCTTTCTCACAGTTGGACACAAGTGGAACCACAAAATGCGTCTGGTAAAAATGAATAGATCTAGTCTTTGTGACCTATTCAGAGTTGACTGCATACGCAAATTTACAAGTGCAGCTCCCTCCCCACATACCTGAGTCAGATACAGCTGGAGTACGACCGGAGGCGTGGCTTCGCTATGATTACGTAAAAAGAAAACAATACACAATGCATGCAACACTTCATTCAATGGCCGTATAGTGCAGATAGATAATAAGATAATATAATAAATACCCATGTGACTTCGAACAACTGAATTACTAAGAAAATGAGATGCAAATATATTTCCGAGGGTGGATCCAAAAGTCGGTGTCCTGACCATGAATAACAGAGTAATGTAAGTACTGTACAAATGGCATTTATTTTTCAACAAAGTCTTCATTTACTTCAATACACTTCTCCCATCAATGCTCCAACATCTTGATTCCGTTCAGTCCGGTGATTGGTCCTCAAACCAGTCCTGTACAAAAGTGTTCCCCAGAATGGGTTCCTTCAGCTGGAGTGTGAATGTCAGGAGGCGTCATCTTCCTCATTTGTAGATATGTAACGACGGCTCCAATTTCAGTTTTCTCCAATTTAATTTTTCTTAATTTTTCAACTTTTAGTGATATTGGGCCTGATTCAGTACAGATCGCAACTGCGATGGGAAAAGTGATTACGCACACAGTCTCACTGCAAAGATATGATAATCCACTGCGATTACTATACTGTCACAGCCTAACATAAGGACGCCCATTTTACCTTACACACATCCGTAATACTCAGTAAGACTGCGAAACCATCGGTAACATCGAGTACCATCGCAGCCTCACGCACACTTGCACAAGCTCTGACCTTACTCAGGAATTGCTATCCTCATCGCACGCAGTGAAAGCCCAAGCTGTGTATGGCATCGCAGTGGATAATTTATGCACGACACTGCAACGGCGTTCAAATGCACCGACATGCCTGCGTATCGCCGATGATCTCCATCACCTCCCCCAAATGGTAGTTCCTGTCAATCACCCTGCGCTGAGTGTGCATAGTCACTGCGATCACAGTGGAGTGATCGCGCACTGCGATGCATACATATGCACAGAATGCAATACTTGGCTGATTGCGTTCGTAATTGCAGTTGCGAGTCGTGCAGACTCAGGCGCATTGTTCCCAAATTTTAGTTATGTTGCTTCATTTATTATTCAATATCTGCAAAAAGAAAAGAAGAATTGTGCTGTAATTTTTCACAGCGCTCTACTAAAAGCTCTAGTACATATACAGTATTAATCCTTCTATCGGATGAGGTGTTGTCATGTGTGCAAACCACTTATCATACTAAGATAAAATAAAGACACTGAGACGTGGATTTGGCAGATAACTTGATGGCGATTTATTGGAGCAATAATAATTATTATTTATTTATTATTTATTTAAGGATGTATGGTGGCAAAGAAAGGACGGCCAGAAATCAGCCAGATCTGCTATGCCCACACACAAACAACAAAAGGCATAGCAGGCGTAGATCGCCCAGAGTGCATACACATAACCATGTAAATCATGTCAACAACAAAAGGTAACGCTCACCCCCATCTTGACTTCCCACCCGTTTAGGTGGTGATACTGCCCCCCGTTAGGTTGGTACAGCCAACTACCAGTCAACGAAGGTAGCGCCCTTAAATCATAATTGCACCCGGACTGGCGACCTGCCGTTCTTTCCCGCCACCCAAAACCAAACCCACCACATACAAAATTTATAGGGGAGGGAGGGTGGGGAATCTGGAACAAAGAGGCTTTGGCCCACACTTTTAGCCGACTATATAATGTTCCTGTTACAAACCCGCCCCTGCTTGCCATAGGCTAACTCCCACAAGTAATTTGCATACATGCCTGCCCCCATCCTAGAGGTTTAAAACACCTCTTTTCTTATGCAATCTTTCGGTTTCTCTAAACCTTCTATCGGATGAGGTGTTGTCATGTGTGCAAACCACTTATCATACTAAGATAAAATAAAGACACTGAGACGTGGATTTGGCAGATAACTTGATGGCGATTTATTGGAGCAATAATAATTATTATTTATTTATTATTTATTTAAGGATGTATGGTGGCAAAGAAAGGACGGCCAGAAATCAGCCAGATCTGCTATGCCCACACACAAACAACAAAAGGCATACCAGGCGTAGATCGCCCAGAGTGCATACACATAACCATGTAAATCATGTCAACAACAAAAGGTAACGCTCACCCCCATCTTGACTTCCCACCCGTTTAGGTGGTGATACTGCCCCCCGTTAGGTTGGTACAGCCAACTACCAGTCAACGAAGGTAGCGCCCTTAAATCATAATTGCACCCGGACTGGCGACCTGCCGTTCTTTCCCGCCACAGCAAGGTTCTGCTTATAGAACCGCCGCACCGCCACCATACCAAGTACTACCCCAATAACGCCAACTCCTCAAAAAGATCCCCAATAAACAATGACAAACCCTCCTCTGTTAAATGAACTCCATCAGGTCTATACATATAACTAAATCTACCCCACCAAATCATTGACAATATCAACTCGTAATTCTACAGTGGACCTCTGCCCTAAGTCGTTGCCTCTTAAATAAGCCACCAAAATACGTGGCCTACCAAAAAGCCTTGCATACTCTAACAGTTTAGGACAAAATGAATGCCATCTCATACCTCTGGAAACTATCCAATGGACCCTAGCTGAATATTCAAAAATTTGAGCTTGATCTGAACTCATAAACCTAGCAGCCCAAAAAATATATGAGTGGCCTATCACCCAAATGTCCTGCGTGTCAAAGAGCAATCCTAAAGGTGGAGGAAAGCAGTAAATAAAAATTAGTAATTGTCATAAAACAATAACATTTTATGGTGTATTAGTGGGATCTGATAGAACATAAGTGAGTATCTGCCAAAAAGAAAAATTTTCTATTGGTCGCCGACTTTACTATTTAAAGTGGCTTTGACAAACAGAAGACACAAAGGGGAAGAATGGGTGGGGGGGAATTGGGAAAAAACAGGTGAACTCGGCAAGAGGTAAAATAAAAACCTGCTGAGGGATGGACTATGGCCTAATTAAATGATTGAGAATAGCCGAATTGAATCCGTCAGTTCAGGTAAAAATTGTAAAATCCCTCAAGACTCCCATTGCCAGCAATGGCGAGTAGCTAATCCCGAGTAGGATGGACAGGGGTAACAGACAAGACAAGACAGTACATGAGATATGACAAAAAAGCAGGCAAGCATAAAATATAAACGTCACCAGAACACACTGTGACATGATTTTAAACAGAGGACCTTAACGCCTAGGTCTAATGTAACTTTATAAAACTATCCGATTTCCAACATCCCAGGGCCTGAAGTGCTGATGCCGAGAAACCTGCAGCTGCCGGCGAAATTGCGGCTCCGATCCGAAACGAGTGTGTACCAAAATCCTGAGGCAGGAGGACTAAACCTGATACACACCTCTTCCAAACCGACCAAACTGGTATTTGGTAAGCGGAGTCCTGTCCAAATGCATGAGCCATGAACCAGGGACATCCGGCCGTAATAATGCGTAGCACATCGCTAGTGCCACAAGGCAGATCCGTTCATCCTTAGACGCACTCAACGAGATCCACCAACCTTACCAGCCTGGTCGGTCTTTGACCGCCGTATCCTAACACAGCACGGACTTTACATTGACCGAGATATCCGAGAGGAGCATGGTGTCATCAACCCATTTGGAAGATGCCACCGGCTCTGAATACCCGCAAGGCGCCGTGAAAAGCCATTGAAAACGCCAATTGGATCAGGACCGCCTCGTACTCGGTAAGAGCAACTCGTGAACTGCCCCCAATACTGCTGGAAGCAAATGAGCGTCCACAGGTTTCCTACGGTCAGCTACTGGCCGGGAGACCCGTGCCCAACCCTTTAAAGCCTTCATGATCAGAACGCTTTTTGTAAAAAGTCAGGCTGTCCCTTCAACTTACAATAAAAAGCAATGCCTGCCAAAGAGCGCGTAACCGAAGCCCTGGATCTGCCAGCCAAATGGAGACTCCAAATAAAAGAAAGCATCGAACGATACAGACTCTTATCTACCTGCCTGCTGCTACGGGAATAATTTTCCCGTTCATTCCATGCCTGACGGTATGCTCGCAATGTGGAGAAGGCTAGAGACTGTTCTGCTAAGCCCCCCATGCCGGCTTGATCACTCTGTCAAAAATAAGAGGGGCAAAGCGCAGCGTCAGAACCAGGGGCCAAACATTGGAATTTAGGCCACTGACAACGTGACAACGCATCAGCTATCTCATTCTCCACCCCAGGAACGTGTCATGCCTTAAACATGATGTTACAGCGCAAACATGTGAGCACCAGCTGCGCTAGCAAACGCAAAACCAGCAGGGAAGCCGCGCATTTCTGACTGGTCGCATGGACCACGCCCAGGTTGTCATACCTGATAATGATGCTGCGATTGCGTAACCGTTTCCCCCAGATTTCAAAGGAAACCATTATGGGAAAAGTTAGAGAAGGAGCAAGACCTTAGTCAAACCCTTTCCCACCCATTCCTCCAGCCAACGACCAACACACCAGGAACCATCGAGGTAGCATCCGAACCCTGTGGCGCCTGCTGCGTCGGTGAACAGCTGCAAATTGTCAGCGGCTGGAGACATCCAACCGAACGCCATTAAAATCCTGAAGAAACGAAACCCAGACAGAGAGGTCCCGCTTAATCTCTGAGGTTAAATGTAGCAAATGTCTCGGTTTAGCGACCCCAGCCGTGGCCCCTCCCAGCTTACGCGGAAAAAACTCTGCCATTGGTATGACCTTACAGGCGAAGTTTAATAGGCCCAGGAGGGATGACAAGCAAGAAGGGCCCTCAATTTTGTCCGCAGCAACGGGAACTCCAAAAATGAAAAAAAAACAGCGCTTGCAAAGAAAACAACACATCACTACATCTATCTGAACCGGAAGGGCCGACGCACAGAAAGACATCGAGATAGTGGGCTATCCCATGACCACCGCAAGAAAACTCCACGCATCAGTGTAGAAAAGTGCTAAATCGCTCAAAAAACGCACATGACACAGAACATCCCATAGGCAAGCACTTGTCTATGTAATATCCGTCGTCCAAGCAAAAACCCATAAATCTGAATGACTCTGGGTGTAATGGAAGTAGGCGAAAAGCTGACTCAACATCTATCCCAGCCAACAGTGTGCCCGGATCATAACACCTAACCATGTCCAAAGCTTCGTCAAATGACTGGTACACCACCGAGGAAACCTCAATGGTATGGCATCATTACTGACGAGCCTGGTGGATAAGAGAGATGCCGAATGAGCCTGTATTTTCCTGGAATCTTCTTGGTAACCACACCCACCGGGGAAACAACAAGATACCTAATGGGGGTTTCTGCAAAAAGACCCGCCATGCGCCCTAAGCTAACTTCACCATCGACCCTCTCCCTAAGCATGTGGGGCAACTCAAACGCAGACTTGAAATTCCTAGGGGAGACTGTGTCAACATCCCTGCAAATATGTAAATGAAAACCCTTCTAATAAAATTCTGCGTCCTGCAGGACCGGGTACCAAATCAACCATTTCGCAATCGCTGTGACACGGACAGGGGAAGGAGCTTTACTTAGCCCTAGCGCCTTTTGCTGGCTGAGCAGGTTGCTGCTGGGCACCCACTTTGAAACACTTGGCAGCTGGCTGGTTGCCACCACATCGCAAGCAGAGGTGATGAAAACTACATTTTCGTCCCTGCGTACAGGTATAATTATTAAAAACGAAGCATATGCCCCCAAACGCCTGCTATTGGCCCTGACGAACCAAACTATCAGTTTTGTTCGCGTTGTACCCCTCATACGCAGGACGCAAAGGCTGTGTGACCTCCAGCCATACCTCCACCTCCTTCCAGCCTAGATCCATCACCTGTCTGCCATCTTGCTTGTGATTAAATTCTTCATCGTAAGCGCGCCAAGCCATGACCCTTGCGAATAACTGCATGCTGTGAATTAAATGCAGGAACCTAATGACGTTCAAGTGCTCCTCTGGACGCGTCTCCAAATATCAAGCCAAGAAAATGCAAAAACCGGCCAACCCATTAATTGTAAGACTTGAACGCTTCCAAACCTATTCCGCCCTTTGCCCTAGCTGCTTTAAACGCCTTCTTAGTTTTCTCCGTAAGAGCAAAAATATCCACATAGACTCCCTTGCGTATCTTACTGCGGCAAGGTGCCCTTAAACCTTGCAATACAGCGGTGTTGTCACAGTGAACCCCTGCAGAACCTTCCAAACCCTTCTCTATCAGCTTACGCTTAGGGATGCGTTGCCTACGCCTCGAGCGCCGCCTTGCCTCCAATTTTGCATATGTTGCTGCTCTCTTGCGCACTCTGCCAGCGCTGTCCGCGTTAGAGGTAGAGGAAGCAAAAGAAAATGTCAAAGAACTAGAGTCTGAGAAAGACCCACCTGAACCCTCCGATGTCACGGTATCAGAGGAAAATCCAGACGGCCTTTCTCCGACATCCTCGTCCACAAGCTCCCCTTCGTTGACGACGTCATCTAAAAAAGGGGAAAGGACACCCGCTGCCGCCTCTGCGGCAGGCCACCTAACATCTGCACCGCCCTGACCAGCACCCTGACTCATCGGAAGGGAGGGTGCTGTAGTGACTACACTTTGCTGGACCAAGCTAGGGGCAATAGCTCTCAATGCTTGCGCCAACTGCTCTACCTCCGACCCCCCTTTTTTGCGCCCTTGCGGGGTTAACGTTAGCAGGCGCGACATTTTGGCTATACAAATTAACAGCTGGCGGAGCTGCTAAAAATGGGGCAAACACAGCAGCCAGAGTTGGTCAGGCTGACACGATGGCTGAGGGTTCTGGCTGCGCAGCAATGGGGGGAGGGCGACAATACCCAAAACTACAGGGGCTGACTGAGCTGGCGTCATCCCACTAGCACTAGGGCCCTGAGCCCCAGACTCGGTAACAGGAGCTGGGGACAAACTGGCTGTAAAATGGCTGCCCTGTCAACTAAGCCCCGCCCCCCGCTCACTAACATGGCGGTCGCCCCGCTGTGAGCGGGGAACGGGGAGGCCCCTAGGTAAGGATGACCCTCTATGAACACTGGGCTCTGCCCTACCTCCCTGCCTGGACCTCCTCCTTTTACGGAGGTTATGTCCCGGGTGTCGGATGTGAGAGCGCACCCGCGTGCCGCTGACGCGGTGCGCTCCCGCCCGTGACTATCTGCTCCTGCAGCAGGATCCACGGCCGGGCCCGGGCTCAGCAGAGCCGGGCACCGGCGCGTACTCCGCCGCCTATCAGCAATGGCGCCGGGGGCACCTAACTGCTCCTGCAGCAGGATCCACGGCCGGGCCCGGGCTCAGCAGAGCCGGGCGCCGATGCGTAGTCCGCCGCCTATCAGCAATGGCGCCGGGGGCACCACCCGCCGCAAACGCGGCAGGGGCCACCCCGCGACGCCGATCCCCAGCAAGAGCCACGATGGGAACGGAATCTGCCGTGTTCGCGGCAGAGGCCGTTCCCCTACGCTGGTGTGTGCCCCGCGTCCTATCAGCTGCGGCGCCGGGAGCAGGATCCGCCTGCAGAGGCCGCTCCACGGCGCCAGCGTGAGCTCTGCTCACATTATGGCCAAACAGAGCGGGCAGGAGGGGGTACGCAGCGGCGGGGACGGGGCATGCATCAAGAGGGACAGGGCCATAAACAGGGGCAGGCTTTAATCAGTGAAAAAAGAGAGATGAAAAATAAACTGTGAAGAAAGAAATGACAGCAGAATAGGGAGAGAGAATACAGCAGGGATAGAGATATACAATAAGAAATAAAGCAAAACAAAAGAAAACAATCACCAATGTAATCAAACTTAAAGACTGCTAATCTCTGTCACTGACCAGAATCTGGAACAAAGAGGCTTTGGCCCACACTTTTAGCCGACTATATAATGTTCCTGTTACAAACCCGCCCCTGCTTGCCATAGGCTAACTCCCACAAGTAATTTGCATACATGCCTGCCCCCATCCTAGAGGTTTAAAACACCTCTTTTCTTATGCAATCTTTCGGTTTCTCATATTCCATAGACAAAAAAACCTTACGGTTTCATATGTCCCATTAAGGCTGCTTAGACATGATCTGAAAATTCATAAAACCTATTAATTTTCTGCCACTCAAACTCCAAAAACCAATGAAATTCTGATCATTAAGACTTACGCATTAATGGACGTGTTCCTTGCGCAATACAGATATGGTATGCCATCACACCCTGTGGTTAACTGCAGATTCAGCACTCTCACAGAATGAGCTTGCTGTGACTCACAAAATAGTGGAGCTGCTAATTCGCAGAATTGTGTGGTCATTGGAATACACACATGCAGTCTATGCAACTGAGGTCAAAGCAGAAAATAGAGCTGTGCAGATGGGATAAAAGTGGTGTGGATGGGTTGAGGAGACACAGCAGCGTTAATAGGTGAGACACAAAGGCGTGCAGAGGAGGGTAGGTTAATAAGTACAGAGGGGGGTAGCCAAAGTAATGCAGATGGGGGGAAAACAGTGGTGCAGATGGGGGGAAACAGAGTGGCACGGTTTGGGGGGACAGCGACGTGTTGGTTGTGCATCCAAGTGAAGCCACAGTGAGAACACCTGCTGGAGGTTACTACTGAGGCTGCGCAACAAGTTGAAAAGTCCTATCTCTATAATGGCGCATTCTTGAGGTAATAGTTTAAAAACTGTAACTTTCTAATTTATCTGAACCCCAAAAGCACGTACCCTGGCACAATAGCTACCTAATAAAACAAACCCCAAGTCTAAATTCCACCCCTACCCTGAGTTTTGCCTTCCCGAAAACCCCCCATAGACTACAGCAGAAAAGTGATCCTAACTGAGAATGTCAGAAAAAAGTGACAGTTGGAGCTTCAGTTTATTTTTATCTTTTTGCCCTGAAATGTGGCACACAGCACCCAGTGACAGTTCTACCCAGCCATGCCAAATTTCAGATCCGTATCTCTAATAGCTTTTGAGGTGTAGCCCCTTGAATACCCTGCCCCCCCCCCCCCCTTTGGATTTCTCTATGGAGAAATTATTTTTTTTAGATGCAGCCTTAATATAAGGGCATGACTGTGCCCTTATAATACAGAAAATTAATGCAGGGCAACACCTACTACTATGCTAGGACACTGACTTGTGGATTCATTCTTGTTTTAAATATTAATATATATATATATATATATATATATGTATATATATATATATATATACTGTATATATTGTGGCAGTGTCATCAGAGGTAGTGTTGGTGAGCAGCAGATTCTGTGTGGGGTTGGAGAGATCCTCCCATACAGGGTATTAATACTGAATTGTGATACACCTGTGGGTGCCTTGTGGAGAGAGCTCAGATGTGGGCTGATGAGGAGGCAGACCAGTCAGTCAGGCTGCTGTTGGAAACAGTCTATATGGGACTGTGGCAGCCAGAGAGCCCAGTGAAGCTAAGCGAGCCATTGGGGGGCCAGGAGGCCTGTGTCTGGACCTTGCAGGAGGCAAGGGGGGACCATAAACCTCCCAGACTGTGTGACATTGAAGAAGCTGGGCTGCAGGCTGAGGAAGCCAGGGCCTACTGTATACCTGGAGGATACAGGGAAGGCCACAAAGACTGATGGTGTTTGTATAGCTGTGCAAGCCAAGCCAGGCTGGAGCCGGGCGATAGACCTGCAGAGAAGCAGGCTGAGACTTTATTGGCAGAGTAGCTGCACCTTGATAGAGAGGGTTCAAGAAGCGAGCTAGTGCCCTAAGAGAGGGCTAGATTGTTTGTTATTTTTCGATTTTTGTTTCCTGATTACCATGCTGAAGTAAAGCAGCATATTATTTATTTTACTGGAATGCCATGTGTGGACTCTAATTCTGCACCTAATCATTGCACTACCCCAAGTTATGACAATATATATATTATATATATATATATATAATATATATATATACACAGATACTGTATAATAAACAAAAACAGAAAAATAAGTCTTCCCCTCAGAGTGTGCAGCACACTTTATTTAACGCCCCCTTCGTACATGCTTCCACCTGAATCTGGACAGGCCACCACAGGGATAATGAACAGGTCTTCCATCCACTAGAGGTCAATTCAGGAAACGTCTGCCCCAACACCACTGACTCTTTATACTTGACAAGTACAAACCACACAAAGTTTGCTGCCAAAAACCCCCACGTTATATATATTT
Organism: Taudactylus pleione; assembly: GCA_031769625.1. Taxonomy (NCBI): domain Eukaryota; kingdom Metazoa; phylum Chordata; class Amphibia; order Anura; family Myobatrachidae; genus Taudactylus; species Taudactylus pleione. The sequence continues at coordinate 5,067,215 of JAUIMM010000694.1, read as the reverse complement.
ACCCGTAGGGTGTGGTAACGGGTGGCAATCTCTCAACTATCAAAAATGTAACAAATACTAGCAGTGTATATTGTGCAATTGATTACTCCCAAAAACATGATATTGCATAAAAAACAGTAATAGAAATCGCGGTAGAAAGACATCACTGATAAATAAGACACAAGAATATTTACTAAGAACAAGACATGAATATATCGGTAAAGATTGATTAAAAAAATAATGTTGATAATTACTAATGGTTGATACCATTGATAAGGGATATTAACCAGTTGCCTGGCACGGTCACATCAGATGCGACCACACCAGCCTGGGCTTTCCCTGACATAATAGCATCTGACACGACCAGTCAGAAGTGCCCACAAGGCGGCTTCGGGAAGCTAATCTTCCAGCAGCCGCCTACATCAGAGGGACCTGCTGGTCCCTCTGCACCCATGGCTGTGCCTCCAGTGTGCCCCAATCACTGCTGGCCACAGTGATCGGGCACCTGGCGCAGGGGTGTTTCTAGAGAGGAGGGGGCCCATGTGCAGTCTCCGTCACGGGTCCCCTCCTCTCTGTCCGGCAGCACAGTGAGTGTGCCCAGAGTCTATAGCGCATGCGCAGGTCACTTGGAAAATTGCTGCGGCGGACATTTTCCAGCCGCATTTTACATCGCAGACACCAGCGCCGATGTGGGACTCAGGAGAAGTAAGTATAATATGGATGCAGGGTGTGCGGTATGGGTCCCCCTGGACCCAGGGGCCTGTGTACCCCGCACACCCAGCACCCATTATAAATACGCCCCTGACCCGGCAGCACCCCCCTCCCTGCAGTCGTTGCAAGCAGTAGTCGCGGCTCCTGCTGTTCTCCCCAGGCATCCAGCGCACATCATCTACTCCCTGGCACGGCTGCCTACTGCTGTGTCCCTGGTCCACCCGCTCCTCCTGGCGTGGCAGCGGCTGCTGCTGTGCCCCAGGGCCAGCCCACCCTCCACCCTCTCCTCCCGGCGCCCTACGCTATGCAGGAAAAACAAGAAAAATATTCTCAGGCTCTTGGTCTATGAAGTGATGGATCATCCTTCTGCCCATTAATCCGTTGTTTATTAGTGAAGACTTGGGGCGCTTTCAGGCTCGTCATGGCAGATTTTTATTGCTTTGGGTGTCAGGATGTCAATTATCTTCTGAAACAGTCGCCTGCTGTCCATCTTTACCGACCCATTAGAGCACAGGGGAAGCGTCAAGTGACGTTGTTGCCTCCTCGCCAGGAGTGTCTTAAGAGAGGAGGGGGCTCATGTGCATTCTCCATGCAGGGTCCCCTCCTCTCTCCCCGGTGGCTGGCAGCTGACTGATGCGGCTGGCCGGCCACTGCAGAAGCAGAACACTCTGGGCCACTAGAGTGTGCCCTGAGTCTACTGCACATGTGGAGAATGCAAGAGAAATGGCTGTGGCAGCCAATTCCGGTGTTCTGTGCAGCGCTGACATCTGACGCGGGACTACGCACAGGTGAGTTTTAAATTATATGGGTGCAGGGTGTGCGGTGCGAGGCCCCCCTACCCTGCACCCATTATAGATACGCCCCTGCCCCTCGACCCATGAGTGAGCCACATGTACTATTCTAACCAGTACCACTGACACATTGCTAGCGATGTTCCCACACACAAGACCAGCAGCGCCTGAACGCATTATACTAGAAGTGCCCCCCACAAATTATACCAGGGGGTAATTTATTAAAGGTCGATTTTAAATCGATCTAAATTGATGATGTGCTTTAGGGGCTAAATCGCAGATTTTTTAACATTTAAATATCGATATAAAAAAAAAATCATGATTTTTTTTTCCCCGTGTGCTCTGTAAAGTCATCCTACAGTATAGTCCGTCCTTCAGTGCCTGGAATCTAGAGCAAGTCTCTCCCAATACAGGTGCTGCTGGGGTCATGCCAATTCAGCAAGGAAAGGGTTAACTTCTCTCCTAAGAAAACACAGACACAAAGAGACACCGCTGGGCGCTGGCCACAAATTAAAAGAGTTTATCTGGAATCCGCCGCTAGAATAGGAGGGATTACTGGAACCCTGGCTGACAAAGCAGATAATTGAATAAGCAAAGAAGCGCTGAGTCCAGATAACAAATTTAATATCACAATAAAATATAATACAATATAAGCTACACGCGGTCAAGTGGTTGAATTAAAGGTACATAATCTCATACAAAAACATTTATATAATAATAACCTAATTAGGACAATTCATTAGCTGAATATTATTAGTAGTAGATCAATCTGGATTCAGCAATTCTTTACTTATTCACTTTTCTCCTAAGACATGGGCCAGATCAACAAGTCCTATCTTGATTTCAGCCAGAGCGCCTGGCCTGCAATTCTGTTCCTGCTGTAACTAGAACTCGAGGACCTGGAAGTTACAGTTGCAACTTGTAACCTATTCCTTAGCTAATAGTCTTACTTCTGGGCAACCAGCTTCCAGTATTACAGTATTTCCAGCTTGTGACCAGCTGTTCCCCAGTGTGTTGTATCCTGTCCATCACTTCAGATTGTTACACCTGGGACATCTTGGTCATCAGACACTTTCCAGCTTCTTTTCTCACTGCAAGTATATTATACACCAACATTCTGTGTGTCTCCAGTCCCTATGTGCAGATCACTGTCTGCATTGTCTCCCTGTCAGCATTGTCTCCTGCAGTCCCCAGCTCCAGGACTGTGCATCTGCTTATTATACTCCTTGCTCTTCTGCGGTTACTGGACTGTGTATCACACTAATTATTGCTAGTTACCTTACTGCAGACTCTGCTTTAGTTGTGTGCCCCTGCATCTCTCCGGTTACTGGACTGTGTATTACACTAATTATTGCTAGTTACCTTACTGCAGACTCTGCTTTAGTTGTGTGCCCCTGCATCTCTCCGGTTACTGGACTGTGTATTACACTAATTATTGCTAGTTACCTTACTGCAGACTCTGCTTTAGTTGTGTGCCCCTGCATCTCTCCGGTTACTGGACTGTGTATCACACTAATTATTGCTAGTTACCTTACTGCAGACTCTGCTTTAGTTGTGTGCCCCTGCATCTCTCCGGTTACTGGACTGTGTATTACACTAATTATTGCTAGTTACCTTACTGCAGACTCTGCTTTAGTTGTGTGCCCCTGCATCTCTGAGGTTACTGGACTGTGTATCACACTAATTATTGCTAGTTACCTTACTGCAGACTCTGCTTTAGTTGTGTGCCCCTGCATCTCTGAGGTTACTGGACTGTGTATCACACTAATTATTGCTAGTTACCTTACTGCAGACTCTGCTTTAGTTGTGTGCCCCTGCATCTCTCCGGTTACTGGACTGTGTATTACACTAATTATTGCTAGTTACCTTACTGCAGACTCTGCTTTAGTTGTGTGCCCCTGCATCTCTGAGGTTACTGGACTGTGTATCACACTAATTATTGCTAGTTACCTTACTGCAGACTCTGCTTTAGTTGTGTGCCCCTGCATTTCTGAGGTTACTGGACTGTGTATCTCACTAATTATTGCTAGTTACCTTACTGCAGACTATGCTTTAGTTGTGCGCCCCTGCATCTCTCCGGTTACTGGACTGTGTATCACACTAATTATTCCTAGTTACCTTACTGCAGACTCTGCTTTAGTTGTGTGCCCCTGCATCTCTCCGGTTACTGGACTGTGTATCACACTAATTATTGCTGGTTACCTTACTGCAGACTCTGCTTTAGTTGTGTGCCCCTGCATCTCTGAGGTTACTGGACTGTGTATCACACTAATTATTCCTAGTTACCTTACTGCAGATTCTGCTTTAGTTGTGTGCCCCTGCATCTCTGAGGTTACTGGACTGTGTATCTCACTAATTATTGCTAGTTACCTTACTGCAGACTCTGTTTTAGTTGTGCGCCCCTGCATCTCTGAGGTTACTGGATTGTGTATCACACTAATTATTCCTAGTTACCTTACTGCAGACTCTGCTTTAGTTGTGCGCCCCTGCATCTCTGCGGTTACTGGACTGTGTATCACACTAATTATTGCTAGTTACCTTACTGCAGACTCTGCTTTAGTTGTATGCCCCTGCATCTCTGCAGTTACTGGACTGTGTATCACACTAATTATTGCTAGTTACCATAGTGCAGACTCTGCTTTAGTTGTGTGCCCCTGCATCCCTGCGGTTACTGGACTGTGTATCACACTAATTATTGCTAGTTACCTTACTGCAGACTCTGCTTTAGTTGTGTGCCCCTGCATCTCTGAGGTTACTGGACTGTGTATCACACTAATTATTGCTGGTTACCTTACTGCAGACTCTGCTTTAGTTGTGTGCCCCTGCATCCCTGCGGTTACTGGACTTTGTACACCCTAATTTAGAGGTTCCCAAAATCGGTCCTCAAGGCACCTTAATAGTCCAGGCTTTAAGGATATCTATTCTTGATCACAGGTTACCTCATTAGTACCTCAGTCAATTTGATTTAACCACCTGTGCTCAACCACGGATATCTCTAAAACCTGAACTTTTGGGGTGCCTTCAGGTCTGAGGTTAGGTACCTCTGTTCTAGACTCTTTTGTTTTGCTTTGTGTGCCCTGCATCTCTGCAGTTATTCTCAGCAACGGGACTTGTTCCGTTTCTTGATCACAGTCGGCCTCGAGGAGTTTTAGTACAGTGTGTCCTACTATAACACTACTACATACAGGTACAGTGTGCACTACTACATATAGGTACAGTGTGCACTACTATAACACTAATACATACAGGTACAGTGTGCACTACTATAACACCTCTATATACAGGTACAGTGTGTACTACTATAACACTACTACATACAGGTACAGTGTGCACTACTACATACAGGTACAGTGTGCACTACTACATATAGGTACAGTGTGCACTACTATAACACTAATACATACAGGTACAGTGTGCACTACTATAACACTACTACATACAGGTACAGTGTGCACTACTATAACACTACTACATACAGGTACAGTGTGCACTACTATAACACTACTACATACAGGTACAGTGTGTACTATTATAACACTACTACATACAGGTACAGTGTGCACTACTATAACACTAATACATACAGGTACAGTGTGCACTACTATAACACCTCTATATACAGGTACAGTGTGCACTACTATAACACTACTACATACAGGTACAGTGTGCACTACTATAACACTACTACATACAGGTACAGTGTGCACTACTATAACACTTCTACATACAGGTACAGTGTGCACTACTACATACAGGTACAGTGTGCACTACTATAACACTTCTACATATAGGTACAGTGTGCACTACTACATACAGGTACAGTGTGCACTACTACATACAGGTACAGTGTGCACTACTATAACACTTCTACATATAGGTACAGTGTGCACTACTACATACAGGTACAGTGTGCACTACTATAACACTACTACATACAGGTACAGTGTGTACTACTATAACACTACTACATACAGGTACAGTGTGCACTACTACATACAGGTACAGTGTGCACTACTATAACACTACTACATATAGGTACAGTGTGCACTACTATAACACTACTACATACAGGTACAGTGTGCACTACTATAACACTACTACATACAGGTACAGTGTGCACTACTATAACACTACTACATACAGGTACAGTGTGTACTACTATAACACTACTACATACAGGTACAGTGTGCACTACTATAACACTACTACATACAGGTACAGTGTGTACTACTATAACACTACTACATACAGGTACAGTGTGCACTACTATAACACTACTACATACAGGTACAGTGTGCACTACTATAACACTACTACATACAGGTACAGTGTGCACTACTATAACACTTCTACATACAGGTACAGTGTGCACTACTATAACACTAATACATACAGGTACAGTGTGCACTACTATAACACCTCTATATACAGGTACAGTGTGTACTACTATAACACTAATACATACAGGTACAGTGTGCACTACTATAACACCACTACATACAGGTACAGTGTGCACTACTATAACACTACTACATACAGGTACAGTGTGCACTACTATAACACCTCTATATACAGGTACAGTGTGCACTACTATAACACTACTACATACAGGTACAGTGTGCACTACTATAACACTACTACATACAGGTACAGTGTGTACTACTATAACACCTCTATATACAGGTACAGTGTGCACTACTATAACACCACTACATACAGGTACAGTGTGCACTACTATAACACTACTACATACAGGTACAGTGTGCACTACTATAACACTACTACATACAGGTACAGTGTGCACTACTATAACACTTCTACATACAGGTACAGTGTGCACTACTATAACACTACTACATACAGGTACAGTGTGCACTACTATAACACTACTACATACAGGTACAGTGTGCACTACTATAACACCTCTATATACAGGTACAATGTGCACTACTATAACACTACTACATACAGGTACAGTGTGCACTACTATAACACCACTACATACAGGTACAGTGTGCACTACTATAACACTACTACATATAGGTACAGTGTGCACTACTATAACACTACTACATACAGGTACAGTGTGCACTACTATAACACCACTACATACAGGTACAGTGTGCACTACTATAACACTACTACATACAGGTACAGTGTGCACTGCTACATACAGGTACAGTGTGCACTACTACATATAGGTACAGTGTGCACTACTATAACACTACTACATACAGGTACAGTGTGCACTACTATAACACTTCTACATACAGGTACAGTGTGCACTACTATAACACTACTACATACAGGTACAGTGTGCACTACTACATACAGGTACAGTGTGCACTACTATAACACCACTACATACAGGTACAGTGTGTCCTACTATAACACTACTACATATAGGTACAGTGTGCACTACTATAACACTACTACATACAGGTACAGTGTGCACTACTATAACACTACTACATACAGGTACAGTGTGCACTACTATAACACTACTACATACAGGTACAGTGTGTACTACTATAACACTACTACATACAGGTACAGTGTGCACTACTATAACACTACTACATACAGGTACAGTGTGTACTACTATAACACTACTACATACAGGTACAGTGTGTACTACTATAACACTACTACATACAGGTACAGTGTGTACTACTATAACACCACTACATACAGGTACAGTGTGCACTACTATAACACTACTACATACAGGTACAGTGTGCACTACTACATACAGGTACAGTGTGCACTACTATAACACTTCTACATACAGGTACAGTGTGCACTACTACATACAGGTACAGTGTGCACTACTATAACACTTCTACATACAGGTACAGTGTGCACTACTACATACAGGTACAGTGTGCACTACTATAACACTTCTACATATAGGTACAGTGTGCACTACTACATACAGGTACAGTGTGCACTACTATAACACTACTACATACAGGTACAGTGTGCACTACTATAACACTACTACATACAGGTACAGTGTGTACTACTATAACACTACTACATACAGGTACAGTGTGTACTACTATAACACTACTACATACAGGTACAGTGTGTACTACTATAACACTACTACATACAGGTACAGTGTGCACTACTATAACACTACTACATACAGGTACAGTGTGCACTACTATAACACCACTACATACAGGTACAGTGTGTCCTACTATAACACTACTACATACAGGTACAGTGTGCACTACTATAACACTACTACATACAGGTACAGTGTGCACTACTATAACACTACTACATACAGGTACAGTGTGCACTACTATAACACTACTACATACAGGTACAGTGTGCACTACTATAACACTTCTACATACAGGTACAGTGTGCACTACTACATACAGGTACAGTGTGCACTACTATAACACTTCTACATATAGGTACTGTGTGCACTACTACATACAGGTACAGTGTGCACTACTACATACAGGTACAGTGTGCACTACTATAACACTTCTACATATAGGTACAGTGTGCACTACTACATACAGGTACAGTGTGCACTACTATAACACTACTACATACAGGTACAGTGTGTACTACTATAACACTACTACATACAGGTACAGTGTGCACTACTATAACACTACTACATATAGGTACAGTGTGCACTACTATAACACTACTACATACAGGTACAGTGTGCACTACTATAACACTACTACATACAGGTACAGTGTGCACTACTATAACACTACTACATACAGGTACAGTGTGTACTACTATAACACTACTACATACAGGTACAGTGTGCACTACTATAACACTACTACATACAGGTACAGTGTGTACTACTATAACACTACTACATACAGGTACAGTGTGCACTACTATAACACTACTACATACAGGTACAGTGTGCACTACTATAACACTACTACATACAGGTACAGTGTGCACTACTATAACACTTCTACATACAGGTACAGTGTGCACTACTATAACACTAATACATACAGGTACAGTGTGCACTACTATAACACCACTACATACAGGTACAGTGTGCACTACTATAACACTACTACATACAGGTACAGTGTGCACTACTATAACACCACTACATACAGGTACAGTGTGTCCTACTATAACACTACTACATACAGGTACAGTGTGCACTACTATAACACCACTACATAGAGGTACAGTGTGCACTACTATAACACTACTACATACAGGTACAGTGTGCACTACTATAACACCTCTATATACAGGTACAGTGTGCACTACTATAACACTACTACATATAGGTACAGTGTGTACTACTATAACACCACTACATACAGGTACAGTGTGTCCTACTATAACACTACTACATACAGGTACAGTGTGCACTACTATAACACTACTACATACAGGTACAGTGTGCACTACTATAACACTTCTACATACAGGTACAGTGTGCACTACTACATATAGGTACAGTGTGTCCTACTATAACACTACTACATACAGGTACAGTGTGCACTACTATAACACTACTACATACAGGTACAGTGTGCACTACTACATATAGGTACAGTGTGCACTACTATAACACTTCTACATATAGGTACAGTGTGCACTACTATAACACTACTACATACAGGTACAGTGTGCACTACTATAACACTACTACATACAGGTACAGTGTGCACTACTATAACACTACTACATACAGGTACAGTGTGCACTACTATAACACTTCTACATACAGGTACAGTGTGCACTACTATAACACTACTACATACAGGTACAGTGTGCACTACTATAACACTACTACATACAGGTACAGTGTGCACTACTATAACACTTCTACATATAGGTACAGTGTGCACTACTATAACACTTCTACATATAGGTACAGTGTGCACTACTATAACACTTCTACATACAGGTACAGTGTGTCCTACTATAACACTACTACATACAGGTACAGTGTGCACTACTACATACAGGTACAGTGTGCACTACTATAACACCACTACATACAGGTACAGTGTGCACTACTATAACACCTCTATATACAGGTACAGTGTGCACTACTATAACACCACTACATACAGGTACAGTGTGTACTACTATAACACTACTACATACAGGTACAGTGTGCACTACTATAACACTACTACATACAGGTACAGTGTGCACTACTATAACACTTCTACATATAGGTACAGTGTGTACTACTATAACACTACTACATACAGGTACAGTGTGTCCTACTATAACACCACTACATACAGGTACAGTGTGCACTACTATAACACTACTACATACAGGTACAGTGTGCACTACTATAACACTTCTACATATAGGTACAGTGTGCACTACTATAACACTTCTACATATAGGTACAGTGTGCACTACTATAACACTTCTACATACAGGTACAGTGTGTACTACTATAACACTACTACATACAGGTACAGTGTGCACTACTATAACACTAATACATACAGGTACAGTGTGCACTACTATAACACCACTACATACAGGTACAGTGTGCACTACTACATATAGGTACAGTGTGTACTACTATAACACCACTACATACAGGTACAGTGTGTCCTTCTATAACACTACTACATACAGGTACAGTGTGCACTACTATAACACTACTACATACAGGTACAGTGTGCACTACTATAACACTACTACATACAGGTACAGTGTGCACTACTATAACACTACTACATACAGGTACAGTGTGCACTACTACATACAGGTACAGTGTGCACTACTATAACACCACTACATACAGGTACAGTGTGTCCTACTATAACACTACTACATACAGGTACAGTGTGCACTACTATAACACTACTACATACAGGTACAGTGTGCACTACTATAACACTACTACATACAGGTACAGTGTGCACTACTATAACACTACTACATACAGGTACAGTGTGTACTACTATAACACTACTACATACAGGTACAGTGTGCACTACTATAACACTACTACATACAGGTACAGTGTGTACTACTATAACACTACTACATACAGGTACAGTGTGTACTACTATAACACTACTACATACAGGTACAGTGTGTACTACTATAACACCACTACATACAGGTACAGTGTGCACTACTATAACACTTCTACATACAGGTACAGTGTGCACTACTACATACAGGTACAGTGTGCACTACTATAACACTTCTACATACAGGTACAGTGTGCACTACTACATACAGGTACAGTGTGCACTACTATAATACTTCTACATATAGGTACAGTGTGCACTACTACATACAGGTACAGTGTGCACTACTATAACACTACTACATACAGGTACAGTGTGCACTACTATAACACTACTACATACAGGTACAGTGTGTACTACTATAACACTACTACATACAGGTACAGTGTGTACTACTATAACACTACTACATACAGGTACAGTGTGTACTACTATAACACTACTACATACAGGTACAGTGTGCACTACTATAACACTACTACATACAGGTACAGTGTGCACTACTATAACACCACTACATACAGGTACAGTGTGTCCTACTATAACACTACTACATACAGGTACAGTGTGCACTACTATAACACTACTACATACAGGTACAGTGTGCACTACTATAACACTACTACATACAGGTACAGTGTGTACTACTATAACACTACTACATACAGGTACAGTGTGCACTACTATAACACTTCTACATACAGGTACAGTGTGCACTACTACATACAGGTACAGTGTGCACTACTATAACACTTCTACATATAGGTACAGTGTGCACTACTACATACAGGTACAGTGTGCACTACTACATACAGGTACAGTGTGCACTACTATAACACTTCTACATATAGGTACAGTGTGCACTACTACATACAGGTACAGTGTGCACTACTATAACACTACTACATACAGGTACAGTGTGTACTACTATAACACTACTACATACAGGTACAGTGTGCACTACTACATACAGGTACAGTGTGCACTACTATAACACTACTACATATAGGTACAGTGTGCACTACTATAACACTACTACATACAGGTACAGTGTGCACTACTATAACACTACTACATACAGGTACAGTGTGCACTACTATAACACTACTACATACAGGTACAGTGTGTACTACTATAACACTACTACATACAGGTACAGTGTGCACTACTATAACACTACTACATACAGGTACAGTGTGTACTACTATAACACTACTACATACAGGTACAGTGTGCACTACTATAACACTACTACATACAGGTACAGTGTGCACTACTATAACACTACTACATACAGGTACAGTGTGCACTACTATAACACTTCTACATACAGGTACAGTGTGCACTACTATAACACTAATACATACAGGTACAGTGTGCACTACTATAACACCTCTATATACAGGTACAGTGTGTACTACTATAACACTAATACATACAGGTACAGTGTGCACTACTATAACACCACTACATACAGGTACAGTGTGCACTACTATAACACTACTACATACAGGTACAGTGTGCACTACTATAACACCTCTATATACAGGTACAGTGTGCACTACTATAACACTACTACATACAGGTACAGTGTGCACTACTATAACACTACTACATACAGGTACAGTGTGTACTACTATAACACCTCTATATACAGGTACAGTGTGCACTACTATAACACCACTACATACAGGTACAGTGTGCACTACTATAACACTACTACATACAGGTACAGTGTGCACTACTATAACACTACTACATACAGGTACAGTGTGCACTACTATAACACTTCTACATACAGGTACAGTGTGCACTACTATAACACTACTACATACAGGTACAGTGTGCACTACTATAACACTACTACATACAGGTACAGTGTGCACTACTATAACACCTCTATATACAGGTACAATGTGCACTACTATAACACTACTACATACAGGTACAGTGTGCACTACTATAACACCACTACATACAGGTACAGTGTGCACTACTATAACACTACTACATATAGGTACAGTGTGCACTACTATAACACTACTACATACAGGTACAGTGTGCACTACTATAACACCACTACATACAGGTACAGTGTGCACTACTATAACACTACTATATACAGCTACAGTGTGCACTGCTACATACAGGTACAGTGTGCACTACTACATATAGGTACAGTGTGCACTACTATAACACTACTACATACAGGTACAGTGTGCACTACTATAACACTTCTACATACAGGTACAGTGTGCACTACTATAACACTACTACATACAGGTACAGTGTGTACTACTATAACACCACTTCGCACTCTGCTCCTGTCCGGCTGCCGCTGACGGGAATCGAACCGCCGGCCATGCGGCCGGCGGTATATCATACCCATTCCACAGGTACAGTGTGTACTTCCATTACACTACTACATACAGGTACAGTGTGTACTACTATAACTTATATCTTACACAGGCTGCTGAATTACTGCCTTCTCATTTGGTACATCACTACTTCACTTTGATTGTATGATTTGCTTTTTGTACTAAACATAGTTTGAGTACATTAATATTATATCATGATTATATGCAGGGGGCACAGCCCTAAGCTGTGGAGATACCCCATTTTTTATTACTGCAGATAAGAAAGCACAGTTGGATAGCAATTACGCACGCAGTTTCATTGTGATAATATGCTAATCCATTGCGATCGCTATGCCGTCACAGCACAACATAAGGACGCCCACTATACTTACACTCATCCATAATACTTAGCAAGACTGCGAAACCATCGGCACAACCGAGCACCATTGCAGCCTCACGCACACTTGCACAAGCTCTGACCTTACTCGGGAATTACTAACCTCATCACACACAGTGATTACACAAGACTGAGACACCATCAGTAACATGGAGTACCATCACATTCTCACACACACTTACACAGGCTCTGACCTTACTCAGGAATTACTAACCTCATCACACACAGTGATTACACAAGACTGAGAAACCATCAGTAACATGGAGTACCATCACAGCATCACACACACTTACACAGGCTCTGACCTTACTCAGGAATTACTAACCTCATCACACACAGTGATTACACAAGACTGAGAAACCATTAGTAACATGGAGTACCATCACAGCCTCACACACTCTTACACAGGCTCTGACCTTACTCAGGAATTACCTCATCACACACAGTGATTACACAAGACTGAGAAACCATCAGTAACATGGAGTACCATCACAGCCTCACACACACTTACACAGGCTCTGACCTTACTCAGGAATTACTAACCTCATCACACGCAGTGATTACACAAGACTGAGATACCATCAGTAACATGGAGTACCATCACAGCCTCACACACACTTACACAGGCTCTGACCTTACTCAGGAATTACTAACCTCATCACACACAGTGATTACACAAGACTGAGAAACCATCAGTAACATGGAGTACCATCACATCCTCACACACACTTACACAGGCTCTGACCTTACTCAGGAATTACTAACCTCATCACACACAGTGATTACACAAGGCTGAGAAACCATCAGTAACATGGAGTACCATCACAGCCTCACACACACTTACACAGGCTCTGACCTTACTCAGGAATTACTAACCTCATCACACACAGTGATTACACAAGACTGAGAGACCATCAGTAACATGGAGTACCATCACAGCCTCACACACTCTTACACAGGCTCTGACCTTACTCAGGAATTACCTCATCACACACAGTGATTACACAAGACTGAGAAACCATCAGTAACATGGAGTACCATCACAGCCTCACACACACACAGGCTCTGACCTTACTCAGGAATTACTAACCTCATCACACGCAGTGATTACACAAGACTGAGATACCATCAGTAACATGGAGTACCATCACAGCCTCACACACACTTACACAGCTCTGACCTTACTCAGGAATTACTAACCTCATAACACGCAGTGATTACACAAGACTGAGATACCATCAGTAACATGGAGTACCATCACAGCATCACACACTTACATAGGCTCTGACCTTACTCAGGAATTACTAACCTCATCACACACAGTGATTACACAAGACTGAGATACCATCAGTAACATGGAGTACCATCACAGCATCACACACTTACATAGGCTCTGACCTTACTCAGGAATTACTAACCTCATCACACACAGTGATTACACAAGACTGAGAGACCATCAGTAATATGGAGTACCATCACAGCCTCACACACACTTACACAGGCTCTGACCTTACTCAGGAATTACTAACCTCATCACACGCAGTGATTACACAAGACTGAGAAACCATCAGTAACATGGAGTACCATCGCAGCCTCACACACACTTACACAGGCTCTGACCTTACTCAGGAATTACTAACCTCATCACACACAGTGATTACACAAGACTGAGAGACCATCAGTAACATAGAGTACCATCACAGCCTCACACACACTTACACAGGCTCTGACCTTACTCAGGAAATACTAACCTCATCACACACAGTGATTACACAAGACTGAGAGACCATCAGTAACATGGAGTACCATCACAGCATCACACACTTACATAGGCTCTGACCTTACTCAGGAATTACTAACCTCATCACACACAGTGATTACACAAGACTGAGAGACCATCAGTAACATAGAGTACCATCACAGCCTCACACACACTTACACAGGCTCTGACCTTACTCAGGAATTACTAACCTCATCACACACAGTGATTACACAAGACTGAGAGACCATCAGTAACATGGAGTACCATCGCAGCCTCACACACACTTACACAGGCTCTGACCTTACTCAGGAATTACTAACCTCATCACACGTAGTGATTACACAAGACTGAGAGACCATCAGTAACATGGAGTACCATCACAGCCTCACACACACTTACACAGGCTCTGACCTTACTCAGGAAATACTAACCTCATCACACACAGTGATTACACAAGACTGAGAGACCATCAGTAACATGGAGTACCATCACAGCATCACACACTTACATAGGCTCTGACCTTACTCAGGAATTACTAACCTCATCACACACAGTGATTACACAAGACTGAGAGACCATCAGTAACATAGAGTACCATCACAGCCTCACACACACAGTTATACAGGCTGTGACCTTACTCAGGAATTACTAACCTCATCACACACACTGATTACACAAGACTGAGATACCATCAGTAACATGGAG
This sequence comes from Taudactylus pleione, assembly GCA_031769625.1. NCBI lineage: Eukaryota > Metazoa > Chordata > Amphibia > Anura > Myobatrachidae > Taudactylus > Taudactylus pleione. The sequence goes on along the minus strand of JAUIMM010000694.1, from coordinate 5,051,487 downwards.
TACCATCACATCCTCACACACACTTACACAGACTCTGACCTTTCTCAGGAATTACTAATCTCATCACACACAGTGACTACACAAGCTGTATATGGCATTGTAGTGCCTAATTTATGCACGCCCCTGCAATGGCGTTCAAATGTTCTGGCAAGCCTGCGTTTCGCCGACCACCCCCCATCACCACCACCAACTGGTACTACCTGTCAATCACTCTGCATTGGGTCTGCGTAGTGACTGCAATCGCAGTCCAGATCGTAGTGGAGTGTTTGCGCACTGCCATGCATGCACAGAACGCAACAATTGGTCAATTGCATGCGTAATCGCAGTTGCAAATCTTGCTGAATTGGGCCCTTAGCCTTGGAGACGTATAAAATGGATGGAGGTTAAGTACCACCAATCAGCTCCTAACTGTCTTTTTACAGGCTGTATTTGAAAAATGACAGTTAGGAGCTGATTAGTTGGTACTTTATCTCTATCTACTTTATCTCTCTCCAAGACCCCCATAGATATTAAGGTCCTCATTCAGACCCGGTCGCAAGCACTGAGCGCTCGCAACCGGGTCAATGTTAAGGCCCTGCGCATGTGCAATGACCGCACTGCGCGTGCGCAAGCCCCAGAGCAAGAGAGAAACTCTCGCTCCGGAGCTCACTACAAAAGGGCCGGCTGTCGATGTTGATCAACAGCACGGCCCGTTTTGTAGATGGGGCGGGGGGGGGGGTGGTGGTTTCACAAACGGAGGCGTTCCATAAGGAACGCCTGCCGTTTTGTGGGCGGCCGCACTGACATCAGCAGTGATGTTAGTGGGGAGCTTCCTGCTCGATCAGAGCAGGAAGCTCCCTGGGGCTTGAGGCTGCCGAGACCCAACCTTAGGGTCTCGTCGCAAGCCCCGATGGTCTTGACCATCGCGACCATCAACCTGGTCGGTCGCTGTGGTAACCCACAGCTTAGCTAGAGACCAGGAGGCCCCTGAATGAGGGCCTAAATCTCCATGTTGTTTCTTTTTGAAAAAGTAAAACTACATGGGGCTCTATTATTTTGCAATTTTTTGTATGGACCTTTTTTGTACCATTTCCTTTTTGTTTATATATAGTTTCATGCCAAAATAAGTTGTTATTATTATTTAGTATTAAAAAATTATCTTTTTCATTAAATATTTCCATGTAAAGCACAGAGAATAAGACCAGATAAGGAGAATTGCATTCAGTATGCAGAAAAAGAGTAATTGGCCAGTATTGAAGAATAGAACTATTTAAAGAGACAAATATTTGATTAAACTTGGTAATACAGGGCCTCTGGCAGCGCAGCACAGGGGTCAATTCAAAATATAAATGTATTTTTGCAGCTTAGAGCAAAACGAGTGAAGCTACAACCGAGGCAGAACCACAGAGTGTGAACCATTGGGATCACCCGAGAGTGCACTGCTGTAACATGAACATGTCCTGCATAGGAGGGGTCTCTACAGCAATGCTCTGCCGTTATCTGTACTAGTTCTAGATCACTGTCACCAATGTATGAAACTTAAATAAAGGTATGAGGCCAAGTAGCAGATACCGTGTAAGAATGAGATGGAGTCACAGCTGGTCCGCATGCAAACAATTCAATGGTTCATTGTCTGTTTTCGCTACATAATAATTTTCACCTCTTATTTTTTTCTTTGATTCATATTCTTTACTGCACTTTTTGCATCTATTCTCTTGTCGGTATTAGTATATAGGGTTATAGTGGTTTTCTTGTCAGCTGTTTTGTGAATAAGGTGCTTTACTTGGGTCCAGGACAGCCGCCGAGCGGGTCTGCGTACTCCGACAGCGGAAAAATCCCTGTGGAGCAGATGTAATAAGCTCTGGAAAGTGATAAACTACCAACCAGTCAGCTCCTAGCTGTCATTTTTCAAACACAGCCTGTAGCATGACAGTTAGCAGCTGATTGGTTGGTAGTTTATCACTCTCTACTTTATAACTTTCCAGAGCTTAGTACATCTCGCCCCGTATTCCTTATACTGCCGGGGAGTGGGACCAGAGAAATTTGTAGTTATATTTTGAGCACTGTGATGTCATACGGTTGTGGCATTTTGGTAGTCTCCTTTTTTACAGGGTCTTTCCCGATATTGCTATGTTGGATAGGCCAGTGATGCTTTATGTGTTTGTAAATGTGTTTGTTTTTTCCCTGTATTTATTTTTTATGCTAACACTAAATGTTACTCATTATCTGTATTTCTTTTCCTTTTTTTTTCTCCTGTGTCAAATATAATGTTACCGCTGAGCCGCTCCGTAATTTTCTGCCGACACCGCCATCCAAACATCTCCTTCCAAACTGTTAGTTATTGACATTTACTTTCATTCTCACTATGTTCACAATTGTCCTCTCTAGATTGCTTTAACTAGCTGTGAGATGTGCCAGGTTTATCCTGCTAATGTCAATATAAAACGAGCTTTACAGAGTAATGTCTGACAATCTGGAGCGTGAGAGTATTGGCAGGATAAGGTGCTGGGATGAAGCTTTTGGTCTCGGCCAGATCCTTGTGGTCAAGTGTGACGCAAAGGATTTTAAAGGGCCATGTAGTTGTCTAATGGAGAATAAAAATAGAAAGAAGAGATAAAGCAAACTGGTGGTTACACAAGAAGAAAGACAGGTGAACTACAAGCACCAGCATACAATGACATGCAGGGACAAATGAGACCTGTTGTGCCATAATAATAAATAAACACCATGAACAAAATACTCTATTTCAATTAGGACCCCACAGGGTTTAAAAAAAAAAAAGAAATATTATTACTAGTTTTTAATAATTTTTAATAGCAGCAACAAGCATGACATAAGTGACGCTCCATAAATGGTAGCTTGGACCCAGGAAGAATAAATTGCGATGCAGTATTACAAGCTGAGAAACGTTAGTACAATTAGGGCCTCATCTATCAATAAGCTATCATACGCAACAAGTAATGAGACATGTTGTGTATGATAACGGTGCTCCAGCCAATCAGCTACTAACTGTCATCTGTTTGAAAAATGACAGTTGGGAGCTGATTGGCTGGAGCACGATTTATCATATGCAACGAGTTTTATCACTTGTTGCGTATAATAAAGCTTGTTGATACATGAGGCCCTCAGTGTGTACAATATGTGCACATTCACTCTGATTGGTCAGAGCTTGAGAAATCTGCTCTGATTGGCTAGTAGTGGGCAGACTAAACTACGGATCTAAGGGCCTGATTCAGAGCTGAACGCTCTGACCAGAGCGCTCGCTCTGAATCAGGGCCCTCTTCCCTGAAAATGGAGGGTCCTCTTGGACACTCGCATAGCTGTGGGTGACCACCCACAGCATATGCAAGCGTCCATGATGATGGTCGCGATGGTCTTCAACATCGCGACCATCGGCTTGCGACGGAGACCCTGCGGTAGGGTCTCGCTGCCGCAAGCCCAGGAGTGATTTTGGTTCTATCAGAGCCAAAATCACTCCCACTGACATCACTAGTGATGTCAGTGGGGCCGGCTCCAGACGGTAGGCGTTCCCATGGGAACGCCTCCGTCTGGCAGGCACGCCCCCAGCACGCCCACCAAAGGGGGCGTGCTGTCAATCAACATCGACAGCACGCCCCCTTTGGTGCGAGACCCGGAGCGACAGCTTGGCTATCGCAGTCCGGGTCTCGCGCATGCGCGCGACGGACCTCCCTCCATCGTGCGCATGCGCAGTGGGGGAACATCAACCCGTTTGCAAGCGTCCTTTGCTCACGAACGGGTCTGAATGACCCCCTAAGCACAATGACATTGATATAAAATAGTTAATTAACAGAATGTATCTATTACAAAATATGTCCATGTCCTACAATGTATCAATTGAATTGAGCATATTGCAATGAAATACATTGTATACAGGTGATTTGTAAAGTAGGAATATCTGTCTTTATTTTGGGGGTAGTGAATGAAAATTGCCTTTGATATAACCGTACACTATTAGCTGTCTGAGGTTTCTAGGTATTATACAGATACAGGCTGGATGGAGCTGCCCCAAAGCCTCAGTTAAGTGGAATACTCAGCGATCTGACCATAATCCTTTATTCAGGGTAATCAGTATAAATGATCAGAGGTTTTTATCATGAATGCTGAAAGTAATTATTGTGGAGCTTATTATAACTACAAGAAGATGTCAGTGGGAGTTTACAGGGACGGACAAATACTTGAGAATTTAGAACAATTATTCCAGCAGCAGATTAATATTTTCCTGGAATTACAGTAATTTATCTGCTCGCTGAACACTAAGAAAATACACTGGGGTCTGGAAATGTTTGCCAAACAAAGGGCTGGCTTCACCCATGGATTTCCGGGCACACCTCAGGGCAGCGGTGTGACCGTCTGCAGCGTCCTAAGGATGCTTCAGGTGGCACTGCTGCATAGATTCTGGCTGCGGGGTGCCATTGTAGGCACCATGCTCAGTTCCAGATTAAGGTCCTCATTGGCCTGGAGCTGAAATTTATGAAGGGCCTATTGTGTTATGCCGCAAGGGGTGTGCTTACTGATGTGGGGGTGTGGTCTGTTGGGTGCATACTTGCCGACATTCAGCTCCCTCCTTCCGGGAGGGAGCTGAATGCCTGCATTCTGCGGGGGGCGTGGCCGGACTATGAGGCCGTTTTGGGGGCAGGGCCAGGGGCGTGACCGCACGATCGCGTCATCATGGCCCCGCCCCCTCTTCACAATGCCGGGAAAAAGGCATTGTGAAGCAGGGGGCGGAGCCACGATGACGCGATTCAGCGCAAATCGCGTCATCGGGCCCCCCCGCTGCATGGTTTTTTAGCAGTAGTTCGGGGGGGTAGGCGGCAGCCGGGAGGCTTGCCTGCCTTTCCGGGGGGTCGGGAGCGGCACCCGATATTCGGGAGGCTCCCGACCAAATCGGGAGGGTAGGCAAGCCTGGTGGGGTGTGGCTACCATCATGGAGGGCATAGCTACCCACCTACATTCAACCATCTCAATCTCCCTCCCCTCTTTGCTTATATGAAGCACACACCACATGTTCTATACAAAAAATAAATAAAAAACCCCACAAACTATGGTTTATTAATAAAATGCTTTAACAGAGACATACTGTACCTGAAAATCAAAGAGTGGTTTATGCCATCTGAGTATGGTGGTAACCAATGGGGGGGGATTAGCGTTAGGGTTAGGCACTAGGAGGAGGGTTAGGTCCTAAGAGGCACTAGGCATCATGGAGGGAGGTTTAGGGGTAGGTACAGTATCCTAACCCTATCAGGATGCCGGCGTCAGGATTTTGATCGCTGGCATCCCATACCCAACCATTTCAGACATCAAAAAATCAAACATGCTCTCTCTCAATTTATAATATATAGATACTTATTTATAAACATATATATATATATTTATATATTGTATAGCTATGCATACATATATAGAGACATACTGTAGATATAAATTATATATATATTATATATATATATATATACATACACACACACAAACGACAGGCTTAGGGCCTGATTCAGAGCCGGACGCTATTTGCGCTCGCTCGTTCAGAAAAAAGGGGTGGCTATTCAAATGAACCGTTCGCTCTTTGCGGTCTGTTCACGCCTCTAGGTCTGAACGAGCGAACAAAACTTGCGGTCGTTTTTTTGAAAACTACGCCCCCTGGCTGCTCGCATCCTACGTCATGTCCGCTATTTATTAGATTAATCGAGTACATCGACCAGCGTATGAACTGCTCGCTATTCTTGTGGTTGGTTTTTCCTTCCACAATCTTGCGAGCAGTTCTGACTATAAAATAACCAAGTGACGTGGTCAATGACGCTGCTGTATTAATTATACACACCCATAAAACGCCCGTTTTGACCTTTAAGCACGCCTGCGTTCTGATCTCCACTCCCCGTTTTCAAGCACCTTCCCCTGTTACCACCCACATACGCCTCCTCATGTCACTCAAAATAGCAGGCATTCGCTATTTAGCGAACAAACGATTTTCGGCCGCACTGACTGGTTCGCGCATGCGTATTACGATCCGTACACATGCGCAGTTGTGCAAACATTGCTCGGAACGAACGAGCGGCTCTGAATCAGGCCCTTATACCAAGGGCACCCCAGATGGTTGAGTGTTGTGGATTGTGACCACACCATCTACACAAAAAATCTGCTAAACAAATTATTGCAATATTTTGGAGCCAACCTTCCCTATGTTCAAAGGAGTTGCAGTTTGAAAAGCATGCGAGTGCCGAGTTTGTATGATATTTTTTATGTAGATGGTGTGGTCACATGCCAAGGACACCCCAGATGGTTGAGTGCCGTGGATTAAGCCTGCCGTTTATTTACATTTTGTGGTCACACTTGCTAGGGCCCCTGTTTTTCAAATGTAAGACAAACTTTTTTTCTTTTTCCAGGTGCTTATAAACTGATAGCCCTGGGTGTGGTCCTGTCTCTTTAAGGCAGGACCCAGTTTCATGTTTAAAATGTATGCAAGCTTGAGCCAAAGGTGGCAGACCAAGATCATTTATCTGAGAATCAGTGTAGGGACTGGCCAGATGGGAATGACCGTGAAGCGGTGGCCAGCTTAACAAATTATTGCAATATTTTGGAACCAAAATTCCCTATGTTGAAAGGAGTTGCAGTTTGAAAAGCATGTGAGTGCCGAGTTTGTATGATATATATGTGCACACACACACACAGTGTATGTGTATATATATATATATATATATATATATATATATATATATATGCAAAAAACACAGACGAGCGCAGGTGTGAGTAACTTTATAAACAGATAATTACTATATAAAAACAGCTCACATACATCAGAGATAGTAGTAAAATGGTCTCAGCCACCCATCTACGCCGGCGTCTCCATGACTGTCAGCACGATTCTCAATGCGGCTTCACCCCTACACTGATAGAGCACCTCCGGCAGGACATCTAACAGCAGGACTGGTAAAGGACGTCACCACGTTTTACTACTATCTCCGATGTGTGTGAGCTGTTTTTATACAGTAAATATCTGTTTATAAATTTACTCACACGTGCGCTCTTCTGTGTTGTCCTTGGTACGGGTATATTGGAGGAAGCTGGAGGGCATCGGGCTTTATAAATTCGTGACTGGTGCGAGATTTTCTATACTCAGAGAACTACTTTACGTAATCTATATATATCCTTCAAAATATATATATATATATATATACAGTTATACACACATACATACACACACACACACACACACATAGTATATATAGAATTATTAAACTCTGAGCTCAGTCTGCTCTGCATTATACAGTACATACCATTTCTACTGTACTATACTATCAGCAGCAGCATCATGACTACAAGCACCTTACCTCAGTCAGCTCTCGGAGGATCAGACACCCTGCTGCTGCTGCTGCTGCCAGGATGCCTCCACGGAACTGCTGTGTCTGCTGAGGTGAGCCTACGCTGGGCAGATGGACATAGCCTGGCTGCTTCAGAGTGCGGTAATGGTGGGCGGCATCTCTGTGACGTCACACTAAGTAACTTCACGCGGCGCGTAGGCGTTGATAAAATCACTGTGCGATGTGCATTAGCGGCACTGGGAAGGTTAGTGAAGACTAGCTTTCCACTGCACAACCATTATGTTTCCCCGGGCTATTCTGTTGATGTAGGCTTTTGATCCTCGCAGCTGGGGGGATGGGGGGTGCGCGGCCGGGGGAGGGGAGTTTGGGGCATTGGCAGGCTGCTGTAGAAGGAAAGAAAAATTTCTGTCTACAGCAGCACACACAGTAGATGCTGCTGTGGGCCTATTCTGATAGAGGGCCTGGAGCTGTAGCTCCATCAGCCCCATTGTTAATCGCTCCCTGACCATGCTAGCCAGATGAGGCTAGCAGAAAAAAGCTCTGAGGGCCAGACCAAATGATTGTCCTCTCGTATACGCATACTTGCCTACCCTCCCGATTTGGTCGGGAGCCTCCCTAATATCGGGTGCCGCTCCCGACCCCCCGGGAAATCAGGCAATCCTCCTGGCCCTGGTGATGTGTCCGCACCCCCCTGTGCTATTAAGTAAAAACGCCGGCAGCAGGGGGGCCAGTGACGCGATTCGCGCTGATTCGCGTCATAGTGGCTCCGCTCCCGGCTGCACAATGCCATTAATCAATGCATTGTAAAGAGGGGGCAGAGCCATGATGACGCAATCGCGCTGTCACACCCAATGCTCCGCCCCCAATGTCGCGTCATGTGCCGGGCCCCGCCCCCTTTGTCCGCATCACACCCCCAGCCCTGTAAGCCCGACAGCTCCCTCCCGGAAGGAGTGAGCTAAATGCCGGCATGCCTGCGTATGTGGCTCCCGGGCCTGAGGTTCCCCATCCCTGCTCTAATTTAATACTCACAAAATACTGGGAAGAGGTCGTCTTCGTTACATGTAGGCTTCCAGGGTCTTGCCAAAATAACAAACCGATGAACTTTCCCTTTAAAATGCTGTGTCGCTAGAGACAGGGCCACCTTCAATCGCTGTCCATTAAAATGAATGGGAAACCCGCTGATAAGAGTGTAGGAGTATTTATTTATTAAATGTACACAACTGCCCGTGTGTGTGTTCTGTCTAAATTTTAATATATTTGACAGGTGTAATATAGTGGCCAGCGGGCCCTCAATGTCCGGGCAAGCTGGCACTTGTGGTTCAACAAGGGCCATCATGCCGGGGCAGGCTTGCTGGGAATTGTAGGCCGCCTGTAAAAAACAATATTATTAAACACTTTTTTATTAACCATTACTCACACACCCACTGACACCAGGGGTGAGGGGTATAGCTTTCAATCCAGGGCTGGCTGCCCCTGGGGAGGGTAGACCCCCATATTTATTTTATTTATTTATTTTTTGGGTGTGGGATCCTGACTTTCTAGGGATGGAATAGGATTGTATAGCCGCAGGTTCAAATCCCGACAGCGGCTGGCCGAAGGGAGGAAATCCCGACAGCGGAGGTAAGTACAGCTAACCCTCCCCTCTTCTCCCCCTAACCCTCCTTTAGGGGTGCAAGAAAAAATTAGGATGACTCATATAAGTGCCTTGAATCAATTAAGGTGTAATCCAACCGTCAGATGATCAAATATGGAGACTGTGATTGTGAGTTCTTAGTAACCTGGCAACCTATGATGAGGCAAAGTAAAAGCAATTTTGATTGACAGCTAGACTGCTTAAGGATATTAAGGAAACATTTAATCCTCTTTATATTATATGGGAAATCCATTCCACTTGTTTTTATTATGCATATATATTGTTGGTATTTTTTGTACATACAGTGTATTATTATATTATGCTAATTAATGTCATGTGACAATTATTTGATTGGTCAGGACTAGGGGTGAGCGGGTTCGGATTTCTGAAATCCGAACCCCCCCGAGCCCCCCCGATCCGAGTCCGATCCGAGTCAGGCTCGACTTTTCCCGCCTGACTCGGATCTGAAATCGAGGCAAAACGTCATCATCCCGCCTTCCGAGTCTCGCGGGTTTTGGATCCTATATAAGGTACCCGCGTCGGCGCCATTTTCTCACTCGGCTGTGGACAGTGAAGAGGGAGGGTGGGAGTTAGGGCTGTGTAGTGTAGTGTAGTGTAGTGTAGTGTAGTGCTGCTGTTGTCCACTACTTCAAAGTCCATAGGGGCTGGTTGTGTTGTGCTGTGCTGCTGTTGTTAATAGGGGCTGTGTCCACTACTTCAAAGTCCATAGGGGCTGGCTGGACTGTGTTGTGCAGTCAGTTCTCCATAGGGGCTGTGTCCACTCCAAAGTCCTGTGCAGTGTCCCAGACCTAAAGGGGTGCTGTAGTGTTGTCCAGGGGGTGCTCTGTCCATCAGGGGTGCTCCCCCCAAGTGCTAAAAAAATAATATATTTTCTGTGTTTGTGAATTGTGTGCGCAGTAGCCGCACGTGCATCAACAAAGTAGTGCCAAGCGTGCGCCTGTGTCATAAGTAAAGGGCCGGCTGGCTTGACCGTTAAAGGGTGCTGTAACCCCCGAAAGTACACTCCAGTCCAAACCAAAAAAAAATTATTTTCTGTGTTTGTGAATTGTGTGCGCAGTAGCCGCACGTGCATCAACAAAGTAGTGCCAAGCGTGCGCCTGTGTCATAAGTAAAGGGCCGGCTGGCTTGACCTTTAGGGGGGTTCTGTAACCCCCGAAAGTACACTCCAGTCCAAACCAAAAAAAAAATTATTTTCTGTGTTTGTGAATTGTGTGCGCAGTAGCCGCACGTGCATCAACAAAGTAGTGCCAAGCGTGCGCCTGTGTCATAAGTAAAGGGCCGGCTGGCTTGACCGTTAAGGGTGCTGTAACCCCCGAAAGTACACTCCAGTCCAAACCAAAAAAAAAATTATTTTCTGTGTTTGTGAATTGTGTGCGCAGTAGCCGCACGTGCATCAACAAAGTAGTGCCAAGCGTGCGCCTGTGTCATAAGTAAAGGGCCGGCTGGCTTGACCGTTAAGGGTGCTGTAACCCCCGAAAGTACACTCCAGTCCAAACCAAAAAAAAAATTATTTTCTGTGTTTGTGAATTGTGTGCGCAGTAGCCGCACGTGCATCAACAAAATAGTGCCAAGCGTGCGCCTGTGTCATAAGTAAAGGGCCGGCTGGCTTGACCGTTAAAGGGTGCTGTAACCCCCGAAAGTACACTCCAGTCCAAACCAAAAAAAAATTATTTTCTGTGTTTGTGAATTGTGTGCGCAGTAGCCGCACGTGCATCAACAAAGTAGTGCCAAGCGTGCACCTGTGTCATAAGTAAAGGGCCGGCTGGCTTGACCGTTAAAGGGTGCTGTAACCCCCGAAAGTACACTCCAGTCCAAACCAAAAAAAAATTATTTTCTGTGTTTGTGAATTGTGTGCGCAGTAGCCGCACTTGCATCAACAAAGTAGTGCCAAGCGTGCACCTGTGTCATAAGTAAAGGGCCAGCTGGCTTGACCGTTAAAGGGTGCTGTAACCCCCGAAAGTACACTCCAGTCCAAACCAAAAAAAAATTATTTTCTGTGTTTGTGAATTGTGTGCGCAGTAGCCGCACGTGCATCAACAAAGTAGTGCCAAGCGTGCACCTGTGTCATAAGTAAAGGGCCGGCTGGCTTGACCGTTAAAGGGTGCTGTAACCCCCGAAAGTACACTCCAGTCCAAACCAAAAAAAAATTATTTTCTGTGTTTGTGAATTGTGTGCGCAGTAGCCGCACGTGCATCAACAAAGTAGTGCCAAGCGTGCGCCTGTGTCATAAGTAAAGGGCCGGCTGGCTTGACCGTTAAAGGGTGCTGTAACCCCCAAAGTACACTCCAGTCCAAACCAAAAAAAAATTATTTTCTGTGTTTGTGAATTGTGTGCGCAGTAGCCGCACGTGCATCAACAAAGTAGTGCCAAGCGTGCACCTGTGTCATAAGTAAAGGGCCGGCTGGCTTGACCGTTAAAGGGTGCTGTAACCCCCGAAAGTACACTCCAGTCCAAACCAAAAAAAAATTATTTTCTGTGTTTGTGAATTGTGTGCGCAGTAGCCGCACGTGCATCAACAAAGTAGTGCCAAGCGTGCACCTGTGTCATAAGTAAAGGGCCGGCTGGCTTGACCGTTAAAGGGTGCTGTAACCCCCAAAGTACACTCCAGTCCAAACCAAAAAAAAAATTATTTTCTGTGTTTGTGAATTGTGTGCGCATTAGCCGCACGTGCATCAACAAAGTAGTGCCAAGCGTGCGCCTGTGTCATAAGTAAAGGGCCGGCTGGCTTGACCGTTAAAGGGTTCTGTAACCCCCGAAAGTACACTCCAGTCCAAACCAAAAAAAAATTATTTTCTGTGTTTGTGAATTGTGTGCGCAGTAGCCGCACGTGCATCAACAAAGTAGTGCCAAGCGTGCACCTGTGTCATAAGTAAAGGGCCGGCTGGCTTTACCGTTAAGGGTGCTGTAACCCCCGAAAGTACACTCCAGTCCAAACCAAAAAAAAAATTATTTTCTGTGTTTGTGAATTGTGTGCGCAGTAGCCGCACGTGCATCAACAAAGTAGTGCCAAGCGTGCGCCTGTGTCCTAAGTAAAGGGCCGGCTGGCTTGACCGTTAAGGGTGCTGTAACCCCCGAAAGTACACTCCAGTCCAAACCAAAAAAAAAATTATTTTCTGTGTTTGTGAATTGTGTGCGCAGTAGCCGCACGTGCATCAACAAAGTAGTGCCAAGCGTGCGCCTGTGTCATAAGTAAAGGGCCGGCTGGCTTGACCGTTAAAGGGTGCTGTAACCCCCGAAAGTACACTCCAGTCCAAACCAAAAAAAAATTATTTTCTGTGTTTGTGAATTGTGTGCGCAGTAGCCGCACGTGCATCAACAAAGTAGTGCCAAGCGTGCGCCTGTGTCATAAGTAAAGGGCCGGCTGGCTTGACCGTTAAGGGTGCTGTAACCCCCGAAAGTACACTCCAGTCCAAACCAAAAAAAAAATTATTTTCTGTGTTTGTGAATTGTGTGCGCAGTAGCCGCACGTGCATCAACAAAGTAGTGCCAAGCGTGCGCCTGTGTCATAAGTAAAGGGCCGGCTGGCTTGACCGTTAAGGGTGCTGTAACCCCCGAAAGTACACTCCAGTCCAAACCAAAAAAAAAATTATTTTCTGTGTTTGTGAATTGTGTGCGCAGTAGCCGCACGTGCATCAACAAAGTAGTGCCAAGCGTGCGCCTGTGTCATAAGTAAAGGGCCGGCTGGCTTGACCGTTAAGGGTGCTGTAACCCCCGAAAGTACACTCCAGTCCAAACCAAAAAAAAAATTATTTTCTGTGTTTGTGAATTGTGTGCGCAGTAGCCGCACGTGCATCAACAAAGTAGTGCCAAGCGTGCGCCTGTGTCATAAGTAAAGGGCCGGCTGGCTTGACCGTTAAAGGGTGCTTTAACCCCCAAAAGTACACTCCAGTCCAAACCAAAAAAAAATTATTTTCTGTGTTTGTGAATTGTGTGCGCAGTAGCCGCACGTGCATCAACAAAGTAGTGCCAAGTGTGCACCTGTGTCATAAGTAAAGGGCCGGCTGGCTTGACCGTTAAAGGGTGCTGTAACCCCCGAAAGTACACTCCAGTCCAAACCAAAAAAAAATTATTTTCTGTGTTTGTGAATTGTGTGCGCAGTAGCCGCACGTGCATCAACAAAGTAGTGCCAAGCGTGCGCCTGTGTCATAAGTAAAGGGCCGGCTGGCTTGACCGTTAAAGGGTGCTGTAACCCCCGAAAGTACACTCCAGTCCAAACCAAAAAAAAATTATTTTCTGTGTTTGTGAATTGTGTGCGCAGTAGCCGCACGTGCATCAACAAAGTAGTGCCAAGCGTGCGCCTGTGTCATAAGTAAAGGGCCGGCTGGCTTGACCGTTAAAGGGTGCTGTAACCCACAAAGTACACTCCAGTCCAAACCAAAAAAAAAATTATTTTCTGTGTTTAGCCGCACGTATATATCAAATAGATATAACATAAATGGAGGACCAAACTTTCTCCGATAAAAATAAAATAGAGAAAGATCAAGAACCACTTCCTCCTAGTGCTGAAGCTGCTGCCACTAGTCATGACATAGACGATAACATGCCATCAACGTCGTCTGCCAAGGCCGATGCCCAATGTCATAGTAGAGGGCACATACAATCCCAAATGGCAAAGTTCAGGAAAATGACCTTGAAAAAGACATTTAAATCAGCTGAAGAGAAACGTAAACTTGCCAATATGCCATTTACGACACGGAGTGGCAAGGAACGGCTAAGGTCGATCCCTAGTATGTTCATGACTAGTGGTTCAGCTTCACATGACGATGGAAGCCCTCCTCCCACTAAAAAAATCAAAAGAGTTAAGCTGGCAAAAGCACAGCGAAGAACTGTGCTTTCTAAGAAGATATCACAAATCCCCAAGGAGAGTCCAAGTGTGGTGGTGGTTGCGATGCCTGACCTTCCCAGCACTGGACGGGAAGAGGTTGCTCTTTCCACCATTTGCACGCCCCCTGCAAGTGCTGAAAGGAGCACCCACAGTCCACTTGCTGATATGCAAATTGAAGATGTCACTGTTGAAGTACAACAGGATGAGGATACTGGTGTAGCTGGCGCTGAGGAGGAAGTTGGCGAGGAGGATTCTGATGGTGATGTGGTTTGTTTAAATCAGGCTCCGGGGGAGACAGTTGTTGTCCGTGGGATGAAAAAGCCCATCACGGTCATGCCTGGGCAGAAGACCAAACATTCCACCTCTTTGGTCTGGCAATATTTCTATCCAAATCCGGACAACAACTGTCTTGCCATATGTACCATATGTAAAGGTGAAATAAGTAGGGGTAGGGACGTCAACCACCTAGGAACATCCTCCCTTATACGGCACCTGCAGCGCGTTCATAAAAAGTTACTGTCAAGTTCAGAAACTTTGGCTAAGACCGTAAGCAGTCCAGGGACACCTAAATCCCGTTGTCCTGTTGTATCCAAGCGCCTGCAAACCACACCGTCAACTCCCTCCTCGTCAATTTCCTCCTTAGTCAGGATCGGAAGTAGTCCTGCAGGCCATGTCACTGGCATGACTGACTCTCCTATCCTTGATTCCTCTGGAGGATCCTGCATTGCTACGCCTACTGCTGCCGCTGCTGCTGTTGCTGCTGCTGGGAGTCGTTCATCATCCCAGAGAGGAAGTAGGAACACCACTACTTTTACTAAACAATTGACCCTCCAACAGTCCTTAGCGAGGAGGATGAAGTACGACAGCAGTCATCCTGAAGCAAAACGTATAACTGAGGCCTTGACTGCTATGTTGGTGTTAGATGTGCGTCCGGTATCCGCCATTAGTGCAGTGGGATTTAGACAATTGATGGAGGTAGTGTGTCCCCGGTTCCAAATCCCGTCTAGATTCCACTTCACTAGGCAGGCGATACCGAGACTGTACAGAAACGTCAGAAAAAGTGTCCTCAGTGTCCTGAATAATGCCGTTGTACACAATGTCCACTTAACCACGGACATGTGGACAAGTGGAACAGGGCAGACTAAGGACTATATGACTGTGACAGCCCACTGGGTAGATGTATCACCTTACGCAGCAACAGCAGCAGCGTCACCAGTAGCAGCATCTCAGAAATGCCAGCTCGTTACAAGGCAGGCTACGCTGTGTATCACCGGTTTCAGTAAGAGGCACACCGCCGACAACCTCTTAGAGAAACTGAGGGAAATCATCGCCCAGTGGCTTACCCCACTTAGACTCTCCTGGGGATTTGTGATATCTGACAACGCCACCAATATTGTGCGGGCATTACATCTGGGCAAATTCCAGCACGTCCCATGTTTTGCTCACACAATAAACTTGGTGGTGCAGAATTTTCTGAAAAGCGACAGGGGCGTGCAGGAGACGCTTTGGGTGGCCCGAAAAATTTCTGGCCACTTTCGCCATTCAGCGACTGCGTGCCGAAGACTGGAGCGCCAGCAAACACTCTTGAACCTGCCCCGCCATCACCTGAAGCAAGAGGTTGTGACGCGGTGGAACTCAACCCTCTATATGCTTCAGAGGATGGAGGAGCAGCAAAAGGCCATACAAGCCTATACATCCACCTATGACATAGGCAAAGGAGGGGGTATGCACCTGACTCAAGCGCAGTGGAGAATGATTTCCGTGTTGTGCAAGGTTCTCCAGCCCTTCGAACTTGCCACACGTGAAGTCAGTTCAGACACTGCCAGCTTGAGTCAGGTCATTCCCCTCATCAGGCTTTTGCAGAAGCAGCTGGAGAAAGTGAAGGAGTAGCTAAGACGGAGCGATTCCGCTCGGCATGTGGGACTTGTGGATGAAGCCCTTCATTCGCTTTGCCAGGATTCCAGGGTGGTCAATCTGTTGAAATCAGACCACTACGTTTTGGCCACCGTGCTCGATCCTAGGTTTAAAGCCTATGTGGTGTCTCTCTTTCCGGCCGACACAAGCCTGCAGAGGTGCAAAGACCTGCTGGTGAACACACTGTCAGCTGAAGCGGAACGTGACACGTCAACGGCTCCTTCTTCATTTTCTCCTGCAACTGGGGCTGCCAGGAAAAAACTTAGGTATCCTAAGCAACCCGCTGGCGGTGATGCAGGGCAGGCAGGACCAAGTTTGGACATCTGGTCCGGACTGAAGGACCTGGCAACAATTTCTGACATGTCTACTGTCACTGCATATGATACTGTCACCATTGACAGAATGGTGGAGGATTACATCGGTGACAGCATCCAAGTAGGCATGGCAGACAGTCCATACCTGTACTGGCAGGAAAAAGAGGCAATTTGGAGGCCCCTGTACAAACTGGCTCTATTTTACCTGAGTTGCCCCCCCTCCAGTGTGTACTCCGAAAGAGTGTTTAGTGCAGCCGGGAACCTTGTCAGCGAAAGGCGTAGGAGGTTGCTTCCACAGAATGTGGAGAAGATGATGTTCATCAAAATGAATTATCAGCTCTTCCAGGGAGACCAGCCTCCAGAAGGTACAGAGGGACCTGTGGTGGTGGATTCAAGTGGGGACGAGTTAATACTTTGTGAGGATGAGGATGTACACACTGAAGAGGGTGAGGAATCAGTGGATGAGGAGGATGAGGATGACATCTTGCCTCCATAGAGCCAGTTTGTGCAGGGACACATTAATTGCCAGCTTGTTTTGTGGGGGCCCAAACGAACCAATCATTTCAGCCACAGTTGTGTGGCAGACCCTGGCGCTGAAATGATTGGTTTGTTAAAGTGTGCATGTCCTGTTTATACAACATAAGGGTGGGTGGGAGGGCCCAAGGACAATTCCATCTTGCACCTCTTTTTTTTCTTTGCATTATGTACAGTTTGGGGCCTAGTTTTTCAAACTGCCATCCTGTCTGCCACTGCAGTTTCACGCCTAGATGGGTCACGTGTTTGTGCCGCCCACTCGTGTCGCTTAGCATAGTCATCCAGCTACCTCGGTGCAACGTTTTGGACATAAAAACACTATTGTGAGGTGTGAGGTGTTCAGAATAGACTGGAAATGAGTGGAAATTAAGGTTATTGAGGTTAATAATAGCATAGGAGCAGAAAAACCTACAAATTCTGTGATTTTAGCTGTTTTTATGCTTTTTAAAAAAAAATACAGATCCAAAACACAAAACCCAGAACCCAAAACACGGAAGGGTGGTTTTGGCAAAACCAATCCAGATCCAAAACACGAAGAAAGATCCAGATCCAAAACCAAAACACAAAACACGAAAAGTGGCCGGTGCACACCCCTAGTCAGGACTGGTTTAACTACCAGGTCATTTAGAACTCCCCTATACCTTGAAAAAGACCACAGGCTGGTCGAAACATGTTGGTGGAGGGGAACTTTGTAACCATTGACGAGAGAGGAGGACCAACATTCCTGCTGGCGGTATACCAGGGTTTCTTAACCGCTGCTTGAATTGAGGCCCTGCTTGTCTCACACCATGTCTGGTAGGAGTGCATTATTGGCACTTTTGTCTTTGTACACATTTAATAAAAGGTTTTATGCTATATTGCTTCTCTCTCTGCTTCCAGCAGACAACACTAGAACTGAAAACAATAGGAGGGTCTATGTGGAACAAAGGGCCTGATTCAGAGCCGGACGCTATTTGCGGTCGTTCGTTCTGAAAAAAGGGGTGGCTATTCAAATGAACCATTCGTTCTTTGCGGTCTGTTCACGAATCTATGTCTGAACGAGCGAACAAAACTTGCGGTCGTTTTTTTGGAAACTACGCCCCCTGGCCGCTCGCGTCCTACGTCATGTCCGCTATTTATTAGATTAATCGAGTACATCGACCAGCGTATGAACTGCTCGCTATTCTTGTGGTTGGTTTTTCCTACCGCAATCTTGCGAGCAGTTCTGACTATAAAATAACCCAGTGATGTGGTCAATGACGCTGCTGTATTAATTATGCACACCCATAAAACGCCCGTTTTGACCTTTAAGCACGCCTGTGTTCTGATCTCCACTCCCCGCTTTCAAGCACCTTCCCCTGTTACCACCCACATACGCCTCCTCCTGTCACTCAAAATAGCAGGCATTCGCTATTTAACGAACAAACGATTTTCGGCCGCACTGACTGGTTCGCACATGCGTATTGCGATCCGTACACATGTGCTGTTTGGCAAACATCGCTCGGAGGGAACGAGCGCCCGCTTACGAGCGGCTCTGAATCAGGCCCAAAGACTCTATGAGTGACTAAGAACTCACAATCACAGTCTTCATATTTAATCATCTGACGGTTGGATTACACCTTAATTGATTCGAGGTACTTATATGAGTCATCCTAATTTTTTCTTGCATATTTGATATTTTGAGTGATAGGTGTCACGTATAAGGTTGACTTGTGATAGTACTTTGGCGCAGGATACGGACATCACTTGTTTTCCTTCTTTATGTCACGAATGGTGTCTGTGAGTTACCTGTCTCAGGTGATGAGCGGGATTCAACGGAGACCGGCATGACTGGAACCACAGATGACGTAGATAGCTCTATTGCAAGATTTATGTAGCAGTGAGAACTGCCTTTGATGATAAATGACAGGAACTTGGAGGAACCGGACTGGGACCGGCAGGAAGACTTGTTGAGTTGAACTGGTGAACTTGGAACTTGACTCTGGACTGGAATAATGTGGATTGAACCAATGAACTTGGAACTTGACTCTGGACTGGAATAACGTGGATTGAACTGAAGAACTTGGAACTTGACTCTGGACTGGAACAACGTGGACTGAACTGATGAACTTGGAACTTGACTCTGGACTGGAATATTGTGGATTGCACTTGGAACTTGACTCTGGACTGGAGTGATGCGACAATGGCTGAAGAGAAATCAGGTAATGCTGAGACGAGGGCTAAACAGGGTAGAAATGCTGTGACAGAGACTGGAACTCAGGTGCAGGCTGGACAGAGTAATTGGGAATAACAGGTTCAGGAAGGAATGGGTAGAATTGGGATTTTAGGTTCAGGGAGTGAGTGGGTAGGTAGAAGGAGCAGGACTTGATCCACAGCAGGAAGCAAGATGCAGGTTTGCAGGGTGCCAGGGACCAACCAGGAGTAGGGCTAGCAGAGCACAGGACTAAGGTCAGGAGCACAGGAACTCACTTACAGCTGATGCTAGCAGGACGTCTAGATTGCCAGGTATTGCTGTAGCAGGTTTTCTGGATTGCCAGGTATTGCAGTAGCAGGTTTTCAGGATGCACCAGGGGATGCTGTCAGCAGGAGACAGGGATACACTTGTATACAGAAACAGCACGAACCATACACCACGGAAGTAACAAGATGTTCAGGCCCAGAATGCTATCAGGGGAGGATATATACCCTGGGTCTGGCTGCAATTGGTGGATATGGACAGGTGGTCTGGCAGTAGTATTCTGAGTGGTGGAAGGCACAACATGCAGAGGGAGTATTCATCTCTTCAGCATTGAGTCATGACCACACCGTGTGATTATAATCAGGGCTAGCACTGTTCACAGACAGGAAAGGACCCAGGTGAAATAATCACTGTGGAAGGAATGCATAGAGAAGTGCTGCAGCAGCATGACCAGAACAGGTCCTCCAGGCAAATTACACACACAGATCCATGGAGACATCTGGCAGTGGTAAGTCAACAGGCAAAAGGTGAAAACTAGACATGATTCTGACACTTTAGGGGTGCCTAACCTCCCCCCTAGTGCCTAACCCTAACCACCCCCTGTTAGTGCCTAAACCTAACCCCACCCCTACCCGCACCCTAAATCTAACCCTCCTGTGGGGGTGCCTAACCCTAACCTCCCCCTGGGACTGCCTAACCCTAAAATCCCCCCCCCCCCTGTGGCTAAGAGGACGGGCACCCGTACTTACCTCGTTCGGGCCTGCAACGATCTGTATTCCGGAATCAGGATTATGACAGGCGTCAGTATCTTGATGCCTGTCATAAATCCCTAGCCGGCATTTTAGCGTCGGAATTGCGACTGTCGCCGGTCACATAACTACATCCCGCGAAGGATTATAGCCCTGGGCTTAACAGCTTAAGGCTGGCTGCCATTATGGCAGGAGCACACTACTCTGTGTCTTCCTGCTAAAGCATTATCCCCCGAGCTGGCTCAGCCTAGTGCTGGTTATTGGAAAGTAGGGGGGACCCCACACTGCTTTTCCCCCCTGTTTAACATTACCTGACCATATGTATGGGGCTAGTTATTGATTGGGGAAGGACTACAAAAATAATTTAATGTTTAACCTAACAAAGCCTGCACAGATCATACCATTGATGGATTCCCGGTGTTTGTATTTAACACGGCCAAATGTTGCTGTAGTCTGATCGCAGAGAGGTGTTTCCAGCCGACAAATAAATCTGTTTATAAATAACTTAGTATTTTCAGCCCAGAAATGTTTTCAAATTAATTTGGCTGTAAAAAAATAAAGAGAATTTGAAATAATTGGATTTCAAACAGTGGACGAAAGGAAACATCTACAGTGCAGGAATAATTACAATCTAATACAATGACAGTGATTATTATAATGGTATAATGAAATAATTAGCAAATGCACAAAAAACAAACGTACTAGCCAGATTAAATTAATAATTCAATAGGAAATTAATTAACCAGTTTTATGTACAGACTGGAATGAGAAAAGCGCAACACTTACGTTGTGTAAGCTGAATAGGAGCTAAACAACACTCTCATTGTGTTATTTCATGTAAGACAAAACACAGCACAGCACAAAACAGAGCACAGCACAAAACAGAGCACAGCACAAAACACATCACAGCACAAAACATAGCACAGCACAAAGCACAGCACAGCACAGCACAGCACAAAGCACAACACAAAGCACAGCACAGCACAAAACATAGCACACCACAAAGCACAGCACAAAACAGAAAACAACACAAAACACAGCACAGCACAAAACAGAACACAGCACAAAACACAGCACAACACAAAACAGAGCACAGCACAAAACAGAAAACAACACAAAACACAGCACAAAACAGCGCAGCACAACAAAAAACATAGCACAGCACAAAACACAGCACAGCACAGCACAATACAAAACACAGCACAGCACAATACAAAACAGTACAGCACAAAACACAGCACAACACAACACAAAGCACAGCACAACACAAAGCACAGCACAACACAAAGCACAGCACAAAACACAGCACAGCACAAAACACATCACAGCACAAAACATAGCACAGCACAAAGCACAGCACAAAGCACAACACAACACAAAGCACAGCACAAAACAGAAAACAACACAAAACACAGCACAGCACAAAACAGAGCACAGCACAAAACAGAGCACAGCACAAAACAGAGCACAGCACAAATCAGAAAACAACACAAAACACAGCACAAAACACAGCACAGCACAAAACACAGCGCAGCACAACACAAAACACAGCACAGAACAAAACACAGCACAAAACACAGCACAGCACAAAACACAGCACAGCACAACCCACTGCCTTTGGAGTACTAGGGACAGACCACCTGTTCTTAGCACAGAATAATGTGGTTGGAAAAGCAGCGTTTGAAACGCTAGAGACCCTCCACCTGCACCTGCATAGATGTGAGGGAAGAAGTCTAGAACAGGGAGCAGTGAACCCCTATACCTGGGAGGAAACTATTGCTATAGAAGTTGTTGTCAGGAAGTGGACAAGTGGACTACTCCTGTAATAATTAATATCCAATATTTTTCACTTTATTGGGATATAGATATATATATATATACACAGTAGATACTGTGAGTGTGTATATGTATGTATGTATGTATGTGTGTGTGTATATATATATATATATATATATATATATTAGGGGTGTGCACCGGCCCCTTTTCGTGTTTTGGTTTTGGATCTGGATCTTTCTTCGTGTTTTGGATCTGGATTGGTTTTGCCAAAACCACCCTTCCGTGTTTTGGGTTCTGGGTTTTGTGTTTTGGATCTGTATTTTTTTTTAAAAAAGCATAAAAACAGCTAAAATCACAGAATGTGTTGGTTTTTCTGCTCCTATGCTATTATTAACCTCAATAACCTTAATTTCCACTCATTTCCAGTCTATTCTGAACAACTCATACCTCACAATAGTGTTTTTATGTCCAAAAGGTTGCACCGAGGTAGCTGGATGACTATGCTAAGAGATACGAGTGGGCGACACAAACACGTGACCCATCTAGGCGTGGCACTGCAGTGGCAGACAGGATGGCAGTTTGAAAAACTAGGCCCCAAACTGTACATAATGCAAAGAAAAAAAAGAGGTGCAAGATGGAATTGTCCTTGGGCCCTCCCACCCACCCTTATGTTGTATAAACAGGACATGCACACTTTAACAAACCAATCATTTCAGCGCCAGGGTCTGCCACACAACTGTGGCTGAAATGATTGGTTCGTTTGGGCCCCCACAAAACAAGCTGGAAATTAATCTGTCCCTGCACAAACTGGCTCTACGGAGGCAAGATGTCGTCCTCATCCTCCTCATCCACCAATTCCTCACCCTCTTCAGTGTTGTGTACATCCTCATCCTCACAGAGTATTAACTCGTCCCCACTGGAATCCACCACCACAGGTCCCTCTGTACGTTCTGGAGGCTGGTCTCCCTGGAAGAGTTGATAATTCATTTTGATGAACATCATCTTCTCCACATTTTGTGGAAGCAACCTCCTACGCCTTTCGCTGACAAGGTTCCCGGCTGCACTAAACACTCTTTCACAGTACACACTGGAGGGGGCAACTCAGGTAAAATAGAGCCAGTTTGTACAGGGGCCTCCAAATTGCCTCTTTTTCCTGCCAGTACAGGTATGGACTGTCTGACATGCCTACTTGGATGCTGTCACCGATGTAATCCTCCACCATTCTGTCAATGGTGACAGTATCATATGTAGTGACAGTAGACATGTCAGAAATTGTTGCCAGGTCCTTCAGTCCGGACCAGATGTCCAAACTTGGTCCTGCCTGCCCTGCATCACCGGCAGCGGGTTGCTTAGGATAGCTAAGTTTTTTCCTGGCAGCCCCAGTTGCGGGAGAAAATGAAGAAGGAGCTGTTGACGTGTCACGTTCCGCTTCAGCTGACAGTGTGTTCACCAGCACGTCTTTGCTCCTCTGCAGGCTTGTGTCGGCCGGAAAGAGAGACACCACATATGCTTTAAACCTAGGATCGAGCACGGTGGCCAAAATGTAGTGGTCTGATTTCAACAGATTGACCACCCTGGAATCCTGGCAAAGAGAATGAAGGGCTTCATCCACAAGTCCCACATGCCGAGCGGAATCGCTCCGTCTTAGCTCCTCCTTCACTTTCTCCAGCTGCTTCTGCAAAAGCCTGATGAGGGGAATGACCTGACTCAAGCTGGCAGTGTCTGAACTGACTTCACGTGTGGCAAGTTTGAAGAGCTGGAGAACCTTGCACAACACGGAAATCATTCTCCACTGCGCTTGAGTCAGGTGCATACCCCCTCCTTTGCCTATGTCATAGGTGGATGTATAGGCTTGTATGGCCTTTTGCTGCTCCTCCATCCTCTGAAGCATATAGAGTGTTGAGTTCCACCGCGTCACAACCTCTTGCTTCAGGTGATGGCGGGGCAGGTTCAAGAGTGTTTGCTGGCGCTCCAGTCTTCGGCACGCAGTCGCTGAATGGCGAAAGTGGCCAGAAATTTTTCGGCCCACCCAAAGCGTCTCCTGCACGCCCCTGTCACTTTTCAGAAAATTCTGCACCACCAAGTTTATTGTGTGAGCAAAACATGGGACGTGCTGGAATTTGCCCAGATGTAATGCCCGCACAATATTGGTGGCGTTGTCAGATATCACAAATCCCCAGGAGAGTCTAAGTGGGGTAAGCCACTGGGCAATGATTTCCCTCAGTTTCTCTAAGAGGTTGTCGGCGGTGTGCCTCTTACTGAAACCGGTGATACACAGCGTAGCCTGCCTTGGAACGAGCTGGCGTTTCTGAGATGCTGCTACTGGTGACGCTGCTGCTGTTGCTGCATAAGGTGATACATCTACCCAGTGGGCTGTCACAGTCATATAGTCCTTAGTCTGCCCTGTTCCACTTGTCCACATGTCCGTGGTTAAGTGGACATTGGGTACAACGGCATTTTTCAGGACACTGAGGACACTTTTTCTGACGATTCTGTACAGTCTCGGTATCGCCTGCCTAGTGAAGTGGAATCTAGACGGGATTTGGAACCGGGGACACACTACCTTCATCAATTGTCTAAATCAAACTGCACCAATGGCGGATACCGGATGCACGTCTAACACCAACATAGCAGTCAAGGCCTCAGTTATTCGTTTTGCTTCAGGATGACTGCTGTCGTACTTCATCCTCCTCGCTAAGGACTGTTGGAGGGTCAATTGTTTAGCAAAAGTAGTGGTGTTCCTACTTCCTCTCTGGGATGATGAACAACTCCCAGCAGCAGCAACAGCAGCAGCGGCAGCAGGAGGCGTAACAATGCAGGATCCTCCGGAGGAATCCCGGATAGGAGAGTCAGTCATGCCAGTGACATGGCCTGCAGGACTACTTCCGATCCTGACTAAGGAGGAAATTGACGAGGAGGGAGTTGACGGTGTGGTTTGCAGGCGCTTGGATACAACAGGACAACGGGATTTAGGTGTCCCTGGACTACTTACGGTCTTAGCCAAAGTTTCTGAACTTGACAGTAACTTTTTATGAACGCGCTACAGGTGCCATATAAGGGAGGATGTTCCTAGGTGGTTAACGTCCCTACCCCTACTTATTTCACCTTTACATATGGTACATATGGCAAGACAGTTGTTGTCCGGATTTGGATAGAAATATTGCCAGACCAAAGAGGTGGAATGTTTGGTCTTCTGCCCAGGCATGACCGTGATGGGCTTTTTCATCCCACGGACAACAACTGTCTCCCCCGGAGCCTGATTTAAACAAACCACATCACCATCAGAATCCTCCTCGCCAACTTCCTCCTCAGCGCCAGCTACACCAGTATCCTCATTCTGTTGTACTTCAACAGTGACATCTTCAATTTGCATATCAGCAAGTGGACTGTGGGTGCTCTTTTCAGCACTTGCAGGGGGCGTGCAAATGGTGAAAAGAGCCACCTCTTCCCGTCCAGTGCTGGGAAGGTCAGGCATCGCAACCACCACCACACTTGGACTCTCCTTGGGGATTTGTGATATCTTCTTAGAACGCACAGTTCTTCGCTGTGCTTTTGCCTGCTTAACTCTTTTGATTTTTTTAATGGGAGGAGGGCTTCCATCGTCATGTGAAGCTGAACCACTAGTCATGAACATAGGGAAAGACCTTAGCCATTCCTTGCCACTCCGTGTCGTAAATAGCATATTGGCAAGTTTACGTTTCTCTTTAGATGATTTAAATGTTTTTTTCAAGGTCATTTTCCTGAACTTTGCCATTTGGCATTGTATGTGCCCCCTACTATGACATTGGGCTTCGGCCTTGGCAGACGACGTTGATGCCATGTTATCGTCTATGTCATGACTAGTGGCAGCAGCTTCAGCACTAGGAGGAAGTGGTTCTTGATCTTTCTTTATTTTATTTTTATCGGAGAAAGTTTGGTCCTCCATTTATGTTATATCGATTTGATATATACGTGCGGCTAAGGCGCACACAAACACAGAAAATATTTTTTTATTTTTGCTGGAGAGTAGTGCACTTTGTGGGTTACACCACCCTTTAACAAATGAGCCAACCGGCTCTTTACTTATGGGACACAGGCGCACGCTTGGCGCTGCTCCTTTGTTGATGCACGTGTGGCTACTGCGCACACAATTCACAAACACAGAAAATATCTTTTTATTTGGTTTGGACTGGAGTGTACTTTGGGGGTTACAGCACCCTTTAACGGTCAAGCCAGCCGGCCCTTTACTTATGACACAGGCGCACGCTTGGCACTACTTTGTTGATGCACGTGCGGCTACTGCGCACACAATTCACAAACACAGAAAATATCTTTTTATTTGGTTTGGACTGGAGTGTACTTTGGGGGTTACAGCACCCTTTAACGGTCAAGCCAGCCGGCCCTTTACTTATGACACAGGCGCACGCTTGGCACTACTTTGTTGATGCACGTGCGGCTACTGCGCACACAATTCACAAACACAGAAAATATTTTTTTATTTGGTTTGGAGTGTACTTTGGGGGTTACAGCACCCTTTAACTGTCAAGCCAGCCGGCCCTTTACTTATGACACAGGCGCACGCTTGGCACTACTTTGTTGATGCACGTGCGGCTACTGCGCACACAATTCACAAACACAGAAAATATTTTTTTATTTGGTTTGGACTGGAGTGTACTTTGGGGGTTACAGCACCCTTTAACGGTCAAGCCAGCCGGCCCTTTACTTATGACACAGGTGCACGCTTGGCACTACTTTGTTGATGCACGTGCAGCTACTGCGCACACAATTCACAAACACAGAAAATATTTTTTTATTTGGTTTGGACTGGAGTGTACTTTGGGGGTTACAGCATCCTTTAATGGTCAAGCCAGCCGGCCCTTTACTTATGACACAGGAGCACGCTTGGCACTACTTTGTTGATGCACGTGCGGCTACTGCGCACACAATTCACAAACACAGAAAATATTTTTTTTTTTAGCACTTGGGGGGAGCACCCTTGACGGACAGAGCACCCCCTGGACAACACTACAGCACCCCTTTAGGACTGGGACACTGCACAGGACTTTGGAGTGGACACAGCCCCTATGGACAACAGACTGCACAACACAGTCCAGCCAGACCCTATGGACTTTGAAGTAGTGGACACAGCCCTTATTAACAACAGCAGCACAGCACAACACAGCCAGCCCCTATGGACTTTGAAGGAGTGGACACAGCCCCTATGGACAACAGCAGCACAGCACAGCACAGCACAGCACAGCACAGCACAACACTACTCTGCACTACACTACACTACACAGCCTAGCCAGCCCTAACTCCCACCCTCCCTCTTCACTGTCCACAGCCAAGTGAGAAAATGGCGCCGACGCGGGTACCTTATATAGGATCCAAAACCCGCGAGACCCGGAAGGCGGGATGATGACGTTTTGCCTCGATTTCAGATCCGAGTCAGGCGGGAAAAGTCGAGCCTGACTCGGATCGGCCTCGGATCGGGGGGGCTCGGGGGGGTTCGGATTTCAGAAATCCGAACCCGCTCACCCCTAATATAAATATATATATATATATATATATATATAATGTCATGTAGATGGGCACTCCAGAATAAGGTTTAGTTGCCGTGGTGCCTTCTTATAAAAAGTATACAATCGGCGGGTCTTCCGAGAACAGAAGGAGGCGGCACTCATCCGGACTTATTTAGAAGGTAAATAGCATATTTAATAAGCCGACGTTTCAAAGCCGATCAGGCTTTGTCATCAGGGTGTAAAATGTAACAAGATATAGGGCCTGATTCAGACCCACTCGCGAGCGGCTGTACGCTCGCAAGTGGGTCGATGGTCTGCACTGAGCATGCGCACGACGGAGGGAGCTCCGTCGTGCGCATGCGCCAGACACGACGAGCGAAGGACTTTCCTTCGCTCGTTGTGTCCGATCAAAGGGGGCGTGCTGTCAATGTTGATTGACAGCACGCCCCCTTTGGTGGGCGTGCCGGGGGCGTGCCTCCCAGACGGGGGCGTTCCCACGGGAACGCCTACCGTCAGAAGCCGGCCCACTGACATCACTAGTGATGTCAGTGGGAGTGATTTTGGCTCTGATAGAGCCAAAATCACTCCGGAGCTTGCGGTTGAAAACCTCAACCGCAGGCTCCGGCTCGCAGTTTCGATGGTCGCGATGGTCACGACCATCGCGGCCATCAAAATGCACGCTCGTATAGCCTGTGGGTGGTGACCCACAGCTATACGAGCGTCCAGGAGGACGCTCCATGAAAAAGGAGCCCGGCCCTCATGCAGAGCGTGCGCTCTGTTCAGAGCGTACGGCTCTGAATGAGGGCCATAGTGAACAGTGCTTACCTTATACAAGTTAACAATAACGATGAAGTACAGTGCTTCTCGTGTTCCATCAACCCGGGCGGCGGGGGACTCCGACGTCATCAACCCACGACTAAGCGAAGAGCACTCTGGGCCAGTTGCCAGGGACGCTGTCGGGTCCCGCTGATGTCATTGTTGCCCAGCAACAATGTCAAAACGCCGCGGCTGTGGAACAGAAGAATAGAGAGTAAATACATAAAGGAATAAATAATACTAATACTATATATATTAGTTCATGTTAGTGACAAGTATAAAATATAACCTATTATAAGAGGGACATATATATATATATATTAGGGGTGTGCACCGGCCACTTTTCGTGTTTTGTGTTTTGGTTTTGGATCTGGATCTTTCTTCGTGTTTTGGATCTGGATTGGTTTTGCCAAAACCACCCTTCCGTGTTTTCGGTTCTGGGTTTTGTGTTTTGGATCTGTATTTTTTTTTTAAAAAGCATAAAAACAGCTAAAATCACAGAATTTGTTGGTTTCTCTGCTCCTATGCTATTATTAACCTCAATAACCTTAATTTCCACTCATTTCCAGTCTATTCTGAACACCTCACACCTCACAATAGTGTTTTCATGTCCAAAAGGTTGCACCGAGGTAGCTGGATGACTATGCTAAGCGACACGAGTGGGCGGCACAAACACGTGACCCATCTAGGAGTGACACTGCAGTGGCAGACAGGATGGCAGTTAGAAAAACTAGGCCCCAAACTGTACATAATGCAAAGAAAAAAAAGAAGTGCAAGATGGAATTGTCCTTGGGCCCTCCCACCCACCCTTATGTTGTATAAACAGGACATGCACACTTTAACAAATCAATCATTTCAGTGCCAGGGTCTGCCACACAACTGTGGCTGAAATGATTGGTTCGTTTGGGCCCCCACAAAACAAGCTGGAAATTAATGTGTCCCTGCACAAACTGGCTCTACGGAGGCAAGATGTCATCCTCATCCTCCTCATCCACCGATTCCTCACCCTCTTCAGTGTGTACATCCTCATCCTCACAAAGTATTAACTCGTCCCCACTTGAATCCACCACCACAGGTCCATCTGTACCTTCTGGAGGCTGGTCTCCCTGGAAGAGCTGATAAATCATTTTGATGAACATCATCTTCTCCACATTCTGTGGAAGCAACCTCCTACGCCTTTCGCTGACAAGGTTCCCGGCTGCACTAAACACTCTTTCGGAGTACACACTGGAGGGGGGGCAACTCAGGTAAAATAGAGCCAGCTTGTACAGGGGCCTCCAAATTGCCTCTTTTTCCTGCCAGTACAGGTATGGACTGTCTGACATGCCTACTTGGATGCTGTCACCGATGTAATCCTCCACCATTCTGTCAATGGTGACAGTATCATATGCAGTGACAGTAGACATGTCAGAAATTGTTGCCAGGTCCTTCAGTCCAGACCAGATGTCCAAACTTGGTCCTGCCTGCCCTGCATCACCGCCAGCGGGTTGCTTAGGATACCTAAGTTTTTTCCTGGCAGCCCCAGTTGCGGGAGAAAATGAAGAAGGAGCCGTTGACGTGTCACGTTCCGCTTCAGCTGACAGTGTGTTCACCAGCAGGTCTTTGCACCTCTGCAGGCTTGTGTCGGCCGGAAAGAGAGACACCACATAGGCTTTAAACCTAGGATCAAGCACGGTGGCCAAAATGTAGTGGTCTGATTTCAACAGATTGACCACCCTGGAATCCTGGCAAAGCGAATGAAGGGCTTCATCCACAAGTCCCACATGCCGAGCGGAATCGCTCCGTCTTAGCTCCTCCTTCACTTTCTCCAGCTGCTTCTGCAAAAGCCTGATGAGGGGAATGACCTGACTCAAGCTGGCAGTGTCTGAACTGACTTCACGTGTGGCAAGTTCGAAGGGCTGGAGAACCTTGCACAACACGGAAATCATTCTCCACTGCGCTTGAGTCAGGTGCATACCCCCTCCTTTGCCTATGTCATAGGTGGATGTATAGGCTTGTATGGCCTTTTGCTGCTCCTCCATCCTCTGAAGCATATAGAGTGTTGAGTTCCACCGCGTCACAACCTCTTGCTTCAGGTGATGGCGGGGCAGGTTCAAGAGTGTTTGCTGGCGCTCCAGTCTTCGGCACGCAGTCGCTCGAATGGCGAAAGTGGCCAGAAATTTTTCGGGCCACCCAAAGCGTCTCCTGCACGCCCCTGTCGCTTTTCAGAAAATTCTGCACCACCAAGTTTATTGTGTGAGCAAAACATGGGACGTGCTGGAATTTGCCCAGATGTAATGCCCGCACAATATTGGTGGCGTTGTCAGATATCACAAATCCCCAGGAGAGTCTAAGTGGGGTAAGCCACTGGGCGATGATTTCCCTCAGTTTCTCTAAGAGGTTGTCGGCGGTGTGCCTCTTACTGAAACCGGTGATACACAGCGTAGCCTGCCTTGTAACGAGCTGGCGTTTCTGAGATGCTGCTACTGGTGACGCTGCTGCTGTTGCTGCGTAAGGTGATACATCTACCCAGTGGGCTGTCACAGTCATATAGTCCTTAGTCTGCCCTGTTCCACTTGTCCACATGTCCGTGGTTAAGTGGACATTGTGTACAACGGCATTTTTCAGGACACTGAGGACACTTTTTCTGACGTTTCTGTACAGTCTCGGTATCGCCTGCCTAGTGAAGTGGAATCTAGACGGGATTTGGAACCGGGGACACACTACCTCCATCAATTGTCTAAATCCCACTGCACTAATGGCGGATACCGGACGCACGTCTAACACCAACATAGCAGTCAAGGCCTCAGTTATACGTTTTGCTTCAGGATGACTGCTGTCGTACTTCATCCTCCTCGCTAAGGACTGTTGGAGGGTCAATTGTTTAGTAAAAGTAGTGGTGTTCCTACTTCCTCTCTGGGATGATGAACGACTCCCAGCAGCAGCAACAGCAGCAGCGGCAGCAGTAGGCGTAGCAATGCAGGATCCTCCAGAGGAATCCCGGATAGGAGAGTCAGTCATGCCAGTGACATGGCCTGCAGGACTACTTCCGATCCTGACTAAGGAGGAAATTGACGAGGAGGGAGTTGATGGTGTGGTTTGCAGGCGCTTGGATACAACAGGACAACGGGATTTAGGTGTCCCTGGACTGCTTACGGTCTTAGCCAAAGTTTCTGAACTTGACAGTAACTTTTTATGAACGCGCTGCAGGTGCCGTATAAGGGAGGATGTTCCTAGGTGGTTGACGTCCCTACCCTACTTATTTCACCTTTACATATGGTACATATGGCAAGACAGTTGTTGTCCGGATTTGGATAGAAATATTGCCAGACCAAAGAGGTGGAATGTTTGGTCTTCTGCCCAGGCATGACCGTGATGGGCTTTTTCATCCCACGGACAACAACTGTCTCCCCCGGAGCCTGATTTAAACAAACCACATCACCATCAGAATCCTCCTCGCCAACTTCCTCCTCAGCGCCAGCTACACCAGTATCCTCATCCTGTTGTACTTCAACAGTGACATCTTCAATTTGCATATCAGCAAGTGGACTGTGGGTGCTCCTTTCAGCACTTGCAGGGGGCGTGCAAATGGTGGAAAGAGCCACCTCTTCCCGTCCAGTGCTGGGAAGGTCAGGCATCGCAACCACCACCACACTTGGACTCTCCTTGGGGATTTGTGATATCTTCTTAGAAAGCACAGTTCTTCGCTGTGCTTTTGCCAGCTTAACTCTTTTGATTTTTTTAGTGGGAGGAGGGCTTCCATCGTCATGTGAAGCTGAACCACTAGTCATGAACATACTAGGGATCGACCTTAGCCGTTCCTTGCCACTCCGTGTCGTAAATGGCATATTGGCAAGTTTACGTTTCTCTTCAGCTGATTTAAATGTCTTTTTCAAGGTCATTTTCCTGAACTTTGCCATTTGGGATTGTATGTGCCCTCTACTATGACATTGGGCATCGGCCTTGGCAGACGACGTTGATGGCATGTTATCGTCTATGTCATGACTAGTGGCAGCAGCTTCAGCACTAGGAGGAAGTGGTTCTTGATCTTTCTCTATTTTATTTTTATCGGAGAAAGTTTGGTCCTCCATTTATGTTATATCGATTTGATATATACGTGCGGCTAAACACAGAAAATAATTTTTTTTTTGGTTTGGACTGGAGTGTACTTTGTGGGTTACAGCACCCTTTAACGGTCAAGCCAGCCGGCCCTTTACTTATGACACAGGCGCACTCTTGGCACTACTTTGTTGATGCACGTGCGGCTACTGCGCACACAATTCACAAACACAGAAAATAATTTTTTTTGGTTTGGACTGGAGTGTACTTTCGGGGGTTACAGCACCCTTAACGGTCAAGCCAGCCGGCCCTTTACTTATGACACAGGCGCACGCTTGGCACTACTTTGTTGATGCACGTGCGGCTACTGCGCACACAATTCACAAACACAGAAAATAATTTTTTTTGGGTTTGGACTGGAGTGTACTTTCGGGGGTTACAGCACCCTTTAACGGTCAAGCCAGCCGGCCCTTTACTTATGACACAGGCGCACGCTTGGCACTACTTTGTTGATGCACGTGCGGCTACTGCGCACACAATTCACAAACACAGAAAATAATTTTTTTTTGGTTTGGACTGGAGTGTACTTTCGGGGGTTACAGCACCCTTTAACGGTCAAGCCAGCCGGCCCTTTACTTATGACACAGGCGCACGCTTGGCACTACTTTGTTGATGCACGTGCGGCTACTGCGCACACAATTCACAAACACAGAAAATAATTTTTTTTTGGTTTGGACTGGAGTGTACTTTCGGGGGTTACAGCACCCTTTAACGGTCAAGCCAGCCGGCCCTTTACTTATGACACAGGCGCACGCTTGGCACTACTTTGTTGATGCACGTGCGGCTACTGCGCACACAATTCACAAACACAGAAAATAATTTTTTTTGGTTTGGACTGGAGTGTACTTTCGGGGGTTACAGCACCCTTTAACGGTCAAGCCAGCCGGCCCTTTACTTATGACACAGGCGCACGCTTGGCACTACTTTGTTGATGCACGTGCGGCTACTGCGCACACAATTCACAAACACAGAAAATAATTTTTTTTTTGGTTTGGACTGGAGTGTACTTTGGGGGTTACAGCACCCTTTAATGGTCAAGCCAGCCGGCCCTTTACTTATGACACAGGCGCACGCTTGGCACTACTTTGTTGATGCACGTGCGGCTACTGCGCACACAATTCACAAACACAGAAAATAATTTTTTTTTTGGTTTGGACTGGAGTGTACTTTCGGGGGTTACAGCACCCTTAACGGTCAAGCCAGCCGGCCCTTTACTTATGACACAGGCGCACGCTTGGCACTACTTTGTTGATGCACGTGCGGCTACTGCGCACACAATTCACAAACACAGAAAATAATTTTTTTTTTGGTTTGGACTGGAGTGTACTTAGGGGGTTACAGCACCCTTTAACGGTCAAGCCAGCCGGCCCTTTACTTATGACACAGGCGCACGCTTGGCACTACTTTGTTGATGCACGTGCGGCTACTGCGCACACAATTCACAAACACAGAAAATAATTTTTTTTTTGGTTTGGACTGGAGTGTACTTTCGGGGGTTACAGCACCCTTAACGGTCAAGCCAGCCGGCCCTTTACTTATGACACAGGCGCACGCTTGGCACTACTTTGTTGATGCACGTGCGGCTACTGCGCACACAATTCACAAACACAGAAAATAATTTTTTTTTGGTTTGGACTGGAGTGTACTTTCGGGGGTTACAGCACCCTTTAACGGTCCAGCCAGCCGGCCCTTTATTTATGACACAGGCGCACGCTTGGCACTACTTTGTTGATGCACGTGCGGCTACTGCGCACACAATTCACAAACACAGAAAATAATTTTTTTTTTGGTTTGGACTGGAGTGTACTTTCGGGGGTTACAGCACCCTTAACGGTCAAGCCAGCCGGCCCTTTACTTATGACACAGGTGCACGCTTGGCACTACTTTGTTGATGCACGTGCGGCTACTGCGCACACAATTCACAAACACAGAAAATAATTTTTTTTTTGGTTTGGACTGGAGTGTACTTTCGGGGGTTACAGCACCCTTAACGGTCAAGCCAGCCGGCCCTTTACTTATGACACAGGCGCACGCTTGGCACTACTTTGTTGATGCACGTGCGGCTACTGCGCACACAATTCACAAACACAGAAAATAATTTTTTTTTTGGTTTGGACTGGAGTGTACTTTCGGGGGTTACAGCACCCTTAACAGTCAAGCCAGCCGGCCCTTTACTTATGACACAGGCGCACGCTTGGCACTACTTTGTTGATGCACGTGCGGCTACTGCGCACACAATTCACAAACACAGAAAATAATTTTTTTTTGGTTTGGACTGGAGTGTACTTTCGGGGGTTACAGCACCCTTTAACGGTCAAGCCAGCCGGCCCTTTACTTATGACACAGGCGCACGCTTGGCACTACTTTGTTGATGCACGTGCGGCTACTGCGCACACAATTCACAAACACAGAAAATATATTATTTTTTTAGCACTTGGGGGGAGCACCCCTGATGGACAGAGCACCCCCTGGACAACACTACAGCACTCCTTTAGGACTGGGACACTGCACAGGACTTTGGAGTGGACACAGCCCCTATGGAGAACTGACTGCACAACACAGTCCAGCCAGCCCCTATGGACTTTGAAGTAGTGGACACAGCCCCTATTAACAACAGCAGCACAACACAGCCAGCCCCTATGGACTTTGAAGTAGTGGACAACAGCAGCACTACACTACACTACACTACACAGCCCTAACTCCCACCCTCCCTCTTCACTGTCCACAGCCGAGTGAGAAAATGGCGCCGAAGCGGGTACCTTATATAGGATCCAAAACCCGCGAGACTCGGAAGGCGGGATGATGACGTTTTGCCTCGATTTCAGATCCGAGTCAGGCGGGAAAAGTCGAGCCTGACTCGGATCGGACTCGGATCGGGGGGGCTCGGGGGGGTTCGGATTTCAGAAATCCGAACCCGCTCACCCCTAATATATATGTCTCATTAGAGCTGTCAAGCCAAGACATATAGATATCAAATGTCAAATAACAATATTATGGGACATAATATCTATAATCAAAAAAATGGATACTACTTACAACCCTGAAACGGATATACAACCTATAAGGTGATTGTTTCACTCATAATGCAAAAGATTACAGGAAAGCAGACCACGTAATTTTATCATTAAGACCTTTCAGATGAATGGTCTCTAAAGTAGAAATCCATTTGGATTCCATGCGAAGAAGTCTATTTGCTCGATCCCCTCCCAACAATAAGGGAGGTACGTGATCAATAATCTTATATCTAAGATTTGCAAGTTGATGGTTTGCTTCTTTAAAGTGTCTCGCCACGGGCTGATCCGTTTCTCTTCCTAAATATGATAAGCCAGCATTTGGAAACAGCCCTACTGCCAAATCCCTGCCCATTAGTGATGTTAGGGAACACACATTGAGCGGCCCGATCGGTAGGTCTGTATAGCTTTCCTGATCGGCTGCTGTGTCTGTGGATCTACCCGTCGGCGGATCCATTGGCATAGTGTGTACCCAGCTTCAGAGTAAGCACTCTATGTATTCTGTGTTAGCGTGTGTGTGTGTGTGTGTGTGTGTATTAGGGGTGAGCGGGTTCGGATTTCTGAAATCCGAACCCCCCCGAGCCCCCCCGATCCGAGTCCGATCCGAATCAGGCTCGACTTTTCCCGCCTGACTCGGATCTGAAATCGAGGCAAAACGTCATCATCCCGCCTTCCGAGTCTCGCGGGTTTTGGATCCTATATAAGGTACCCACGTCGGCGCCATTTTCTCACTCGGCTGTGGACAGTGAAGAGGGAGGGTGGGAGTTAGGGCTGTGTAGTGTAGTGTAGTGTAGTGCTGCTGTTGTCCACTACTTCAAAGTCCATAGGGGCTGGCTGTGTTGTGCTGTGCTGCTGTTGTTAATAGGGGCTGTGTCCACTACTTCAAAGTCCATAGGGGCTGGCTGGACTGTGTTGTGCAGTCAGTTCTCCATAGGGGCTGTGTCCACTCCAAAGTCCTGTGCAGTGTCCCAGTCCTAAAGGAGTGCTGCAGTGTTGTCCAGGGGGTGCTCTGTCCATCAGGGGTGCTCCCCCCAAGTGCTAAAAAAATAATATATTTTCTGTGTTTGTGAATTGTGTGTGCGCAGTAGCCGCACGTGCATCAACAAAGTAGTGCCAAGCGTGCGCCTGTGTCATAAGTAAAGGGCCGGCTGGCTTGACCGTTAAGGGTGCTGTAACCCCCGAAAGTACACTCCAGTCCAAACCAAAAAAAAAATTATTTTCTGTGTTTGTGAATTGTGTGCGCAGTAGCCGCACGTGCATCAACAAAGTAGTGCCAAGCGTGCGCCTGTGTCATAAGTAAAGGGCCGGCTGGCTTGACCGTTAAGGGTGCTGTAACCCCCGAAAGTACACTCCAGTCCAAACCAAAAAAAAAATTATTTTCTGTGTTTGTGAATTGTGTGCGCAGTAGCCGCACGTGCATCAACAAAGTAGTGCCAAGCGTGCGCCTGTGTCATAAGTAAAGGGCCGGCTGGCTTGACCGTTAAGGGTGCTGTAACCCCCGAAAGTACACTCCAGTCCAAACCAAAAAAAAAATTATTTTCTGTGTTTGTGAATTGTGTGCGCAGTAGCCGCACGCGCATCAACAAAGTAGTGCCAAGCGTGCGCCTGTGTCATAAGTAAAGGGCCGGCTGGCTTGACCGTTAAGGGTGCTGTAACCCCCGAAAGTACACTCCAGTCCAAACCAAAAAAAAAATTATTTTCTGTGTTTCAGCGTGCGTCTGTCTGTTAAAGGGTGGTGACACCCTCAAAGTGTGCTACACAAACAATTAAAATATTGTTCTTTTTTTTTTGGTCTTTGTGAAATGTGTGGGCTGTAGCCGCACCTGCATCCTTAAAGCAGCAGCGACAAGCGTGCGTCTGTCTGTTAAAGGGTGGTGACACCCTCAAAGTGTGCTACACAAACAATTAAAATATTGTTCTTTTTTTTTTGGTCTTTGTGAAATGTGTGGGCTGTAGCCGCACCTGCATCCTTAAAGCAGCAGCGACAAGCGTGCGTCTGTCTGTTAAAGGGTGGTGTAACTCTCAAAGTGCTCCAAAAAATAAAAAACTATTTTTTTAATGTGTTTGTGACTTGTGTGCGATGTAGCCGCACCTGCATCCTTAAAGCAGCAGCGACAAGCGTGCGTCTGTCTGTTAAAGGGTGGTGACACCCTCAAAGTGTGCTACACAAACAATAAAAATATTCTTCTTTTTTCTGTCTATGTGAATTGTGTGGGCTGTAGCCGCACCTGCATCCTTAAAGCAGCAGCGGACAAGCGTGCGTCTGTCTGTTAAAGGGTGGTGACACCCTCAAAGTGTTCTACACAAACAATTAAAATATTGTTCTTTTTTTTTCGGTCTTTGTGAAATGTGTGGGCTGTAGCCGCACCTGCATCCTTAAAGCAGCAGCGACAAGCGTGCGTCTGTCTGTTAAAGGGTGGTGTAACTCTCAAAGTGTTCCAAAAAATAAAAAACTATTTTTTTAATGTGTTTGTGACTTGTGTGCGATGTAGCCACACTTGCATCCTCAAAGCAGCAGCGACAAGCGTGCGTCTGTCTGTTAAAGGGTGGTGACACCCTCAAAGTGTGCTACACAAACAATTAAAATATTGTTCTTTTTTTTCTGTCTATGTGAATTGTGTGGGCTGTAGCCGCACCTGCATCCTTAAAGCAGCAGCGACAAGCGTGCGTCTGTCTGTTAAAGGGTGGTGACACCTCAAAGTGTTCTACACAAACAATTAAAATATTGTTCTTTTTTTTTTGGTCTTTGTGAAATGTGTGGGCTGTAGCCGCACCTGCATCCTTAAAGCAGCAGCGACAAGCGTGCGTCTGTCTGTTAAAGGGTGGTGACACCTCAAAGTGTTCTACACAAACAATTAAAATATTCTTCTTCTTTTTTCTGTCTTTGTGAATTGTGTGGGCTGTAGCCGCACTTGCATCCTCAAAGCAGCAGCGACAAGCGTGCGTCTGTCTGTTAAAGGGTGGTGTAACCCTCAAAGTGTGCTCCACAAACAATAAAAATATTCTTTTTTTTTTCTGTCTTTGTGAATTGTGTGGGCTGTAGCCGCACTTGAATCCTCAAAGCAGCAGCGACAAGCGTGCGTCTGTCTGTTAAAGGATTACATCGGTGACAGCATCCAAGTAGGCATGTCAGACAGTCCGTACCTGTACTGGCAGGAAAAAGAAGCAATTTGGAGGTCCCTGTACAAACTGGCTCTATTTTACCTGAGTTGCCCCCCCTCCAGTGTGTACTCCGAAAGAGTGTTTAGTGCAGCCGGGAACCTTGTCAGCGAAAGGCGTAGGAGGTTGCTTCCACAAAATGTGGAGAAGATGATGTTCATAAAATGAATTATCAACTCTTCCAGGGAGACCAGCCTCCAGAACGTACAGAGGGACCTGTGGTTCCAGCAGGGACGAATTAATACTCTGTGAGGATGAGGATGTACACACTGAAGAGGGTGAGGAATCGGTGGATGAGGAGGATGAGGATGACATCTTGCCTCCGTAGAGCCAGTTTGTGCAGGGACAGATAAATTGCCAGCTTGTTTTGTGGGGGCCCAAACGAACCAATCATTTCAGCCACAGTTGTGTGGCAGACCCTGGCGCTGAAATGATTGGTTTGTTAAAGTGTGCATGTCCTGTTTATACAACATAAGGGTGGGTGGGAGGGCCCAAGGACAATTCCATCTTGCACCTCTTTTTTTTCTTTGCATTATGTACAGTTTGGGGCCTAGTTTTTCAATGCCATCCTGTCTGCCACTGCAGTTTCACGCCTAGATGGGTCACGTGTTTGTGCCGCCCACTTGTGTCGCTTAGCATAGTCATCCAGCTACCTCGGTGCAACCTTTTGGACATAAAACCACTATTGTGAGGTGTGAGGTATTCAGAATAGACTGGAAATGAGTGGAAATTAAGGTTATTGAGGTTAATAATAGCATAGGAGCAGAAAAACCTACAAATTCTGTGATTTTAGCTGTTTTTATGCTTTTTTTCAAAAAAATACAGATCCAAAACACAAAACCCAGAACCCAAAACACGCAAGGGTGGTTTTGGCAAAACCAATCCAGATCCAAAACACGAAGAAAGATCCAGATCCAAAACCAAAACACAAAACACGAAAAGTGGCCGGTGCACACCCCTAGTGTGTATGTATTTGGAAGAGACATGTCCAAAATAAAATCTAGATTATAGGATAAAAATAGAGCTGTCCAGCATTTGTGGGCTACATGCAAAGGCAGCTGATATTTGCCCTGCATGCAAACATAATAAATGTATTTGTTCCAGAGAGGAGGGGTCCGTGTGCAGTCTCCGTCCAGGGCCCCCTCCTCTCTACCTGGCGGCCAGCAGCGCACTGAGCGCAGCAGTAGACTCTGGGCACTAGTCTGTGCGCAGGTCACATGGGGAAATGGCGCGGCAGCCATTTTCCTGGTGATTTCCCAGCCATGCATGTGCAAAACGCCAGGAAAATGGCCGCAGCAGGCATTTTCTAAGCAATTTTTACAGCGGCACTACCACTGATGCGGGACTCTGGTAAGGTAAGTATTGAATAAATGGGTGCAGGGTCTGTAGTGTGGGTCGTGTGCACCGCGCTCCCTGCACCCATTATAGATACACCCCTATTTGTACCCCTTGTATTGCAGCATGGTTTGTTCCTGACACAAAGTTACTTGTTAGTTTTATTTGCTCCCAACTCAGAATCAGCCCCTAATGGCGGATACACACTTGGACGATATTGTGCAGTGTGTGTGTACCGTATGCTCGTTCCCGCGGTCGCATGCAACGCCGTCAGGTTTGATGTGCTGCACATCGCATCTCACATGCGGCCCCATCCATGTTAATGAAGGACGGAACGAGTGATCATTATACCACTCTGATATGTACCTTTAAGGCGGATAAACAGTTGCTGAGCCCTGGTTGCCCGAACAACTGCCGGTAATTTATCACTCGTAATCCAACCTGAGAATAGTGGTACAAATGGATTACACCCACTAATTATGGCGCAGCCTTGTGCTGAGAAGCCAGTACATTACCGCAATTTGCTAACGTGCAGTGATCTACATTTGCAGACGCAATACGGTGTTTAATCATAGACATTGGCATAGCAATTTTTTAAGGACAGGCATCTCGCTGATTAATAGAACAATAGGCAAAATAAAGCCAGCTCCGATATTTCTATAGCAGCTTTTATTCATTTAATGAGGCAATGAAGTGAGGTCGCAAAGAATAGTTCCAATCAGGGATAACAAACGCCTGACGGAGGAATCAATAAAGTGAAGACTTTATGCCTGCGTTTTATCACTTAATGGATGAAATTTTAATAACCATAATGGTTTGGGAAAAATGTGGGTACATTAATAGCGATTTGTTTTTAAACGGTGCTTAAAGCCTGTTCAAAGCTGCGCAAGAGGAGGGAACGTGGAAGAGAATCTGTAATATCATATATGGGAATATTTATTGTCTGACGAAAAAGGCATTCATTGCTTATTAGGCCCAGCACTAGGGCTACTGTGCAGCGAGATGTCTTATTTAGTAACAGCAAAGACCTATTGTACAATGAAGCCTGAAATAGCATCAAGTTATGGTGCAGCGAATGTTTCATCCAGCGGTGGGGCTGACAGGCTTCTGGAATTCACTGCATCACTTTAGACTCGGGACCCCTGAAGACCACTCCCCTATGACTAAAGTCACATCAGCCTATGAGAACTCTGCTTAACAGATGACCACATCCATGATTAAATGACAAGTGGTGCTAATAAAATAATGATTTATGGGCCTGATTCAGACTCGCTCGCAAGCACGTCGATGGTGGCCCAGTGCGCATGCGTGAGACCCGGATAGCGACGGGCAAACCATCGCTCCGGGTCTCGTACCAAAGGGGGCGTGCTGTCGAGTGACAGCACGCCCCCTTTGGTGGGCGTGGCTGCCCAGAAGGAGGCGTTCCCATGGGAACGCCTACCGTCTGGGGCCGGCCCCACTGACATCACAAGTGATGTCAGTGGGAGTCCTTTCGGGTCTCTGTTTGAGCCGAAAGCACTCCAGGGCTTGCTCCAACGAGACCCTACCACAAGGGTCTCGTCGCAAGCCCGATGGTCGCGATGGTCTTGACCATCGCGACCATCTTCCTGGCCGCTCACTATAGCTGTGGGAGGTCACCCACAGCTATACGAGCGGCCAGGAGGCCGCTCTAAAAATCGAGAAGGACGGCCCTGATTCAGAGCGAGCGCTCTGTCAGAGCGTCCGGCTCTGAATCAGGGCCACTGTTCATTATACTGTTGCTGTATTGCTGATGAAGCCACATGATAATGTGTGAGTTTATGTCAGATAGGTTGCTATTAATTAAAGATAACTGTGGGCACTTGAGACTTGGGGGGTCATTCAGACCCGGTCGTTAGCGCCGATGCGCTCGGACCGGGTCGATGGCCCCCCACAGAGCATGCACACGACGGTGCCGGCGCCGTCGTGCGCATGCATGAGACCCGCTACGACCGGCAGGGCCGGTCGTAGCGGGTCTCGATCCAAAGGGGACGAACTGTCGATGTTGATTGACAGCTCGCCCCGTTTGGGCCGGGAGGGTGGCAGCCCAAACGGGGGCGTTCCCATGGGAACGCCTACCGTTTGGGGGCGGGGGGGTGGCAGACAGAGCCGAAAGCTCTCCGGGGCTTACGACAAGGGAGACCCTACCCTAGGGTCTCGATGTAAGCCCTGATGGTCGCGATGGTCTTGACCATCGCGACCATCACCTTAGGCGGTCGTAAGGCTGTGGGTGTTAACCCACAGCCTTACCACCGCAAAGGATGACGTCTTGAAAATTCAAGAGGTCCTCTCCT
This sequence comes from Taudactylus pleione, assembly GCA_031769625.1. NCBI lineage: Eukaryota > Metazoa > Chordata > Amphibia > Anura > Myobatrachidae > Taudactylus > Taudactylus pleione. Next base: position 5,009,739 of record JAUIMM010000694.1, on the reverse strand, counting down.
CATTCAGACCGACCGCACGCTCTGTGCGACCGGCTCTGAATGAGGTCCTTGGTGCTTAGGACCAGTAAGTCCCCTGCCCATCTGACACAGGGCCTGATTCAGAGCCAGATGCTCTGATAAGAGCGCTCGCTCTGAATCAGGGCCCTCCTACTTAAAAATGGAGCGGCCTCCTGGCTGCTCGCATAGCTGTGGGTGACCACCCACAGCTTATGCGAGCGGCCAAAAAAATGGTCGTGATGGGCATGACCATCGCGACCATCGGGCTTGCGACGAGACCCTGCGGTAGGGTCTCACTGCCGCAAGCCCAGGAGTGCTTTTGGCTCTATCAGAGAAAAAAGCACTCCTACTGACATCACTAGTGATGTCAGTGGGGCCGGCCCCAGACGGTAGGCGTTCCCATGGGAACGCCTCCGTCTGGGCAGCAACGCCCCCGGCACGCCCACCAAAGGGGGCGTGCTGTCAATCAACATTGACAGCACGCCCCCATTGGTGCAAGACCCATAGCGACGGCTTGGCCGTCGCTATTCAGGTCTCGCGCGTGCGCACGATGGAGCTCCCTCCGTCGTGCGCATGCGTACTAGGGCACCATCGACCCGCTTGCAAGCGCTCAGAATCAGGCCCACAGTTCCTGAAGGATAGAATATATGGGGCCCTCTTTCTCAGTACTGGAGCAGCCTGACATGTTGGATACAATTCGGGAAGTAACAAAGCGACTTTTACAGTGTGTAGCGCAGTAATATTTACGGTAACAACATTTCAATGGGTTCCAATGACTTTACTTGAAGATGTGTGGAGGGTGAAGAGAAGTGTCCCCCGAGTCAGGGCCGGATTAAGGCTTGTGGGGGCCACAGGGCAACTTAGTTGTGGGGGCCCCCTTCAAGCCACACAGAGCCGAGCCTAAGCCCCCCCCACCCGAAGGCCCCACACAAACCCAGCCCCCACCCAGGCTGCATGAAGACAGGGGCAAACACCAACACATGCACATAAACAGTATACACACACTAACACATACAGTATATACACATTAACACATATATACACAGTATACACACACTGACACATACAGTATATACAAATTAACACATATATACACAGTATACACACACTAACACATACAGTATATACACATTAACACATATATACACAGTATACACACACTAACACATACAGTATATACACATTAACACATACATACACAGTATACACACTAACACATATGCCATACATGCCTACCCTCCTGGAATTCGCGGGAGGCTCCCAATTTTCGGTTAACCCCCAGCGACACTGGATGGGTATGCATTTCTCCCGCAATCTGCCCACTTCCTAATGAAGTAGGCAGAATGGGGAGACTGTTAGTAGCGATCGGCGGGTTTGTGCGTTGGGGGCGGGACATAATGACATGATTCTATGATAATTGCATTATTTAGCCCCGCCCCCTAATTACTGCGAGGGACACGCCTTAATAAAAGCTATTTTGCCCCACCCACAACTCTGCCCACTTGCTTCTCCTCTCCAGTCTTCACCCGGGGAGGAGAAATTCACACTCGGTAAGTATGACCTATGCACAACATCACATACATACATACACACACACATACACACACACACACACACTAAAACAGTGCACATACATACTTAGACTTAATGCAGCAGCAGCTGCTGGCCTGGTACAGGTTGCAAAGGGATCCGGGCCTAGGGTTGGCCATCGACCATCGATGATTCATAATCATCGATGGTTTATGGGCGATGTTGGATGTTTTTGCCATCGATGGGGAGAACCAGATGGTTTCCCTCCATCGATGTCCAAGCATAACCGGATAGTAGTTTTTTAACTAAGTGCTGGGACACAGAGCATAGCTCCACCCACCAGCACCCACGAAGCCCTGTTCCCAGGTTCTGATTGGCCCACAGGCCATTCAGTCATAAAACAGGGATGACCATCAATTGATGAAACCATCGATGGTCATCCATAGAATTTTAAGAAAAATCACGAGGCGTGGCTAATTCTCAGGTTTAAAGGCATGGCACATTTGGCCATACAGTATAGCTAGGTTTTAGGAAATGTGTATGTGGACACATCTGTACAGGCATGGTCACACATACATACATACATACATACAGGCAGGGTCACACATATATATATATATGTATATACATATGTATATATATATATATATATACATATAGGCAGGTTCACACATACAAACATACATCCATAGACAAAAAAAAACGTACGGTTTCCCATGTCCCATTAAGGCTGCTTAGACACTAAACTCCAAAAAGCAATGAAATTACGATCATTAAGGCTGATGCCTTAATGGCCGTGTTCCTTGCACAATACAGATAAGGTATGCCATCACACCCTGTGGTTAACTGCAGATTCAGCACTCTCACAGAATGAGATTGCTGTCACTCACAAAATGGTGGAGCTGCTAATTCACAGAATTGTGTGCTCGGATGTTCCCGCCTTACTCGGATCTCTGACATTGAGGCAAAACCATAGGGACGAAATCTCGCGGCTCACGAGCTTTCGTCTATATATATAAGGGATGCGGCGGATGCCATTTCACTCCGGGTGTGGAGACTGAACAGGGAGGGTGGGTAGTGTAGGGCTGGGGAGAGGTGCTGTGCTGTTCTGTCTGCTGTGTCCTGTTCTGTCTGCTGTGTCCTGGGCTGGTGCTGATCCATTCTGGGCTGGTGCTGTGCTGTCTGCTGTTTCCATCTGGGCTGTTGCTGATCCATCTGGGCTGGTGCTGTCTGCTGTGCTGTCTGCTGCGTCCATCTGGCCCCAAATAAAGTGTATTTTTTTAGTGTAATATATATTTGTCTGTGTGCGTGTTAGGCTTAACCGCACAAAATACAAGTCAGCAACGCACACTATTACTGCCCGACTCCAGTCATCATCAGTCTGTGCTCTGGGCCCAAAGTTCTGGAGCTGAAAAAAAATAAAAACAACTTGTATTTTGTTTTCTAATAATTGTCTGTGTGTCTGTGCGTGTTGGCTTAGCCGCGCAAGATCTAGCAAGTCGGCAATGCAACCGAGTGCTGCCCAACTCCAGTCGTCACCAATCTGTGCTCTGGGCCCAAGTTCTGGACCCCCCCCCAAAAAAATATTGTCTTTTGTATATTTTTTTTGTGTGTGTGCATGACTGCACGTCTGTGAATTTTGTAACCGCACCTTGGCTACACTATTGGTGCTTGTGACACTGCTTCAAGATCGCAGAAAATATGGAGGGCTGTCACATGACAGGAGAGCAAGGCCAAGAACCACATGTTGTAGCTGCCGCCAGCAGTCATCATGATAATACAAGACTGTCAACTTCCTTGTCCTCTATGAAGGCCCAAGCCTTCAATCCTCAAGGGTATCCCAACCATCATCTTTTCACAGTCCTCAACTCTATTAATAATTATATCAATCAGTTTTGAGCCAGCAAGCTGGATGCAACCTTTTGGCCCTTTAACTAGATGAAAAAAAATCAATATTGTGAGCTGTGAGGTAACCAAAATTGACTGGAAAAGAGTGGAAATAAATGTTATTGAGGTTATGAATACTGTAGGAACAAAAAAAGTCCCATTTTATGTGATTTTAGCTGTTTCTTTTTTCTTTTTTAAGAAAAAATCCAGATCCAAAACCAAAACACGAAAACAAAACACGGAGGTGAGGTTTCGACAAGACCAATCCAGATCCAAAACCAAGGGAGATCCACATCCAAAACCAAAACCAAAACACGGGGGTCGGTGCACATCTCTAATTTTACCTGGTCTATGTGATTCTTGTCACAATGCATACATACATACATGCATGCATGCATGCATGCATGCATACATACATGCATACACATACAGGCAGGGTCACACACACATACATACATGCATTACATACATACAGGCAGGGAGGGTGATAGACATAACCAGACAGAATAACTGGGGTATAATCTCTCTCACCTTTATGTGGACCCGGCAGCTTCTTCCTCCATGTTACAGGATAGATCCCCATCGCCATGCTGCTGTAGCCCTGCCCTCTGCTGGGGTCAAATGAGCATGTGCTGAGTTCCACCAATCAGGGCTCAGCACAAGCTCCTCTGACCACGGAATCTCTCACTAGAGGGTCTATGTACTAAGCCTTTGATGGAGATAAAGTGAACGGAGATAAAGTCCCAAACAATCAGCTCCGGTCATGTCACAGGATGTGTTTGAAAAATGACAGGAGCTGATTGGTTTGGACTTTATCTCCGTTCACTTTATCTCCATCCAAGGCTTAGTAAATAGACCCCTAGAGCAGCAGGAAGGCAGGACTGGAGCATGGTTGCCGACATTCTGTCTCCCCCTCCCCATTTGGTGGGCGGAGCAGGGCCACGCAATCACATCATTTTGGCCACGCCCCTGCTACAGAATGGCGATATTAGACATTGTGAAGCAGGGGGCGGGGCCAAAATTATGCGATGCAGCGTGAATCGCATCTCTGCCCCCCCCTCGTTGCGGGGGTTTCTCAGGTTATCGGGGGGGGCCGGAGGGATCTTTCCGGGGGTCGGGAGCTGCACACAATTTTCGGGAGGGTAGGCAAGTATGGACTGGAGCTGCTGCTGCTCTGTATTCACAACACCTGGCAGGCAGGGCACGGAAGCTATTTCACAGCTGGATCCGGAGTCTGACTTCAGGGCGCCCTCTGGCAACTTCGGTGCCCGGAGCTTGCGCTCTGGTGGAACCGCCCTCCTTATGCCTCTGGTCCAACCAACACCATTCACCCTGGTTGTGCAAAACCTGGCGCAGCTGTGATGTGGCAGAAATTTTGAAATTTAGTTGGTCATACCTAAAAAAAGCTGCAGACTCAATTTATCTGTGGGGGTGGCATGTGTTGGAGAACCTGCGTCTTGGCAGTATCAAGGCTTAATACCATCAGAAGTTAGGAGATGGACAACATACAGGACCTCAGTGACCCTGAAACGACCCTTGTCCGGGTTTAATTGCATGTTGATTTCACAGATTATTTGAAGGTCCTTGCAGAGGCGCATGTCGTGTTCTTCCATGGTGCCACCCCAAGCGAGGATGTCATCCACAATGATCTTGTGAAGGTTGTCTCTTGCTTCATGCAACGTTGAAGTCCTTCATAGCCAGAGGGCACATATGGGAGCACATACTGTGGGAGAAACATAGGTCCTGATTCAGAGCAACTCGCTAGTGCATTGCTAAACGCAGATTCCTGATGTACAGGCCTGATGTACAGTCAGTGATCGACAGTCTGCTGCCGTACGGGGCGGGGAGTGGGTCGCGACAGCCTCCATTACCCGAAACTGAGGCGTGTCGCCGTCGTTGGGGGGGAGGGAAGAGGCCAGGATCTTCGTCGGGTGACGGAGATTTCCTGGCCTCTTCCTGCAAACTGCGGCATCCAGCTGCGGGACCCCCTGCGTCACCGCAGCCGGCCGATGGTACGCAGATTAACCGATGCTGCCTTGAACAACGCAGCACGGTTAAGTAATGCCCAGGGAACGGGATGCCTCCTGTGCGTTAGCCTACTGGCAGTGTTGCAATTACGATCCTTGCTGAACCAGTCCCAGTGTCCTCTAAGCGCATGTGATAGATGACTGGGAGTTTTCTACTGGTATTAAAATTGAACAGATCAGCAAAGTCTTTTAACTCTGGAACATCCTGTAGAATGACATGCATGTCAGCACTAAAAGGTCCTAACCCTAGTTTTATGCAGTCCAGCAAAACTAGGAATGGTTGGATATTACGGTCCCCTATATAAAACTGCAGCAGGAAATTTGTGTATTGCTGCGTGGCTACATCCATGGTTTTGATTACCGGGCCACAGTAAGCAATTAGATTCATGGGGTTATACGAGTATTTACTAAAGAGAGAGTTTTTGGAAGTTGAGATGTTGCCATTGCCACCAGTTAGATTCATAGTTGCCGACTTTCTGGCTGCTCCTTCCGGGAGGGAGCAGCCAGATCGGCAGGGCAGCGTGGGGCGTGGTTGGAAAAGGGGGCGTGGCCGGGCAGGTGCCTGACGTTTGTAGGCGTGATGGGGGCGGGGTCACGTGATCACGTCATTTTGGCCCCGCTACACAATGCCAAAAATACAGGCATTGTGAAGGAGGGGGCGGGGCCAAACTGACGCAATTCAGCATGAATCGTGTCACTGGCCGCCTTCGCAGTGGGGTTTAACAGTAAATTGCGGATGGGGTCGGGGGGAGGCTTGCATGTCTTTCCGGGGGGCCCGGGAGCTGCACCCGATTATCGGGAGGCTTCCGGCCAAATCAGGAGAGTAGGTAACCCTGGTTAGATTCTACTTATCATTTATCTAGTACATTCTAGAAGATAATAGCTAGAATCTGATTGGTTGCTATGGGAAACATCTCCACTTCTGAAAACTCTCACTTACATGATTTTAGCTGATTTGCATTGATTTTTAAAAATAAAACCGAATCCAAACCAAAACACTCGAGGGTGGTTTTACCACAACACAATGATAAATCAAAACCAAAACATGGGGGTCCACGCTCATCTCTGTATTAAACCCATTTTGTAAAGAGATAAAGGCCCCACATAGCACAGGTTAAACTACTTGCACTAACCGCTGTGATGTGAATTATTTACTAGATATCATGGCTCTGTCAAGGAAAGCGTTGTACTGCGCCACGGCGGCCTGTGCCCCAGGCTCAGCGCGCATTATTGCTACAGACCATTAGCAGTTACCACAGAGGAGATGCTGCTGCTGCTACACGGAATGGCTGATTCACTGAGTGGGTGAAGACAATGTGCCGTCTGTCTGTGACTCTGCTGTGTTACTAACGTATGACACCGATGTGTGTGGGGGGGAGATGGCCGGAATCCGTGTGCGTAGTGAGTAATGTATCTACATGTCATCATGACACGGGACAGCAGGAGAGGCTGCATCTCCACAGAAAGGAAGGAGACTATTAACCAAATATGGCTTACCTAGCGCTGCAGCGCAGAAAAGGGATAGAGAGAAACAAGTGCTGATGTCTAATAATAAATACAGTGATATGTCACTCTGAGAAGGTTACATGGAGCGGATCTGCTGTACTTAGCGTACACCTGCCATTCACCTCCCATGGAGGCAGCCATTTTGTGTATGAGCCGAATCGGCATTCACTTCAGGCCTGAGTGATGTCATTGGCTCCAAGAGAACAGATTGGCTGCATTTCTATTAATATTCCCTCCGGTATTGGGTTCCGCACTCTCATGTTTGTAGTTCGGCCATACCTCCCAACTCTTTTAGTTGTCCCATAATGGGGCAGGTGCACAACAGCCTGCAATAGGGGGTGGATATATTACTTTGGTGTTGTGCCACATTCCTCTGGGACCTTCTAGTCCCTCTTCTTTACCACTAATAACATCCCTACACTGCAGCACACGTCTGCCGCTAGTATGTGGGACATTAATGGGGACGTGTCATTTCCCAACAGTCCCATACTCAGGACTAAAGTGAGGAACATCAGGACTGTCCCACCTAGGAACGTTTGGAAGGTGTGATTCTGAACTGTGCTACTAAACAAGTAGAAAGAAGAATTTGACGGCAATGGATGGAACGTTTGCACGTTTGCATAGTGCCACTCCTAAATATCCTCCCCCTATTTGAATAACAAGATACTGTACACCTTTACTTTACAGCAGGCATGGGGACAGGGGGTACAAGGGGAACACCTCTCCTGGGCTCCGGGGGAACACCTCTCCTGGGCTCCGAGGGAACACCTCTCCTGGGCTCCGAGGGAACACCTCTCCTGGGCTCCGAGGGAACACCTCTCCTGGGCTCCGAGGGAACACCTCTCCTGGGCTCCGAGGGAACACCTCTCCTGGTGTTGGAGCATCCCCGTCACTGCCTCCGTGGATCCCGACGCAGCCCCCTAAGAGGACGCAGGAGCGGAGGCATCAGTGTACCGGGCCCCAAGATTTCTGTTGCCAGCCCTGCCTTATGTGGACAGCTCCTGGTTATGGAGAGATCCAGCAGCTTGATCTACCTTGGAAAGCTCTGAGAGGCTATTTGCTACATTGTGGGCCCAGATGGGTGTGAAAGAAAAATGTTACTGTGAAATACTGTATTGGTCCGTCCATTTAATTAATGGCGACTTAGAGCTCTGCGGAAGCAGTATGGATGGACTGAGTCATACAATGCTGACAAACGTCTACCAGATACAATAATCAGGAGAATTTCACAGGTGAGGTCAGGCGGATGCCCCCTCGGTGTGTTACAATTTATCTAGGAGGGTGGATTGAACAACAGTTGCAACAGTGACACCTGCAGGCCATAACACATAGTGAAAAACTACTAGAGATGTGTGCAGACCTTTGCATTTTGGTTTTGGCACTCTCAAATGTTTTGGTTAAGAGTCAGTTTTGGTTTTGGATTGCTTTAAAACTAATAAAAACAACTAAAATCATGTAATTTAGACCTGCTTACATGCAATCCAAAACCTGAGATTCGTTTTTTAAATCTGAGTTCCGAACTTACAGCAGACCCAAGCCGAGACTCAGGGCCCGATTCAGACCCGCTGGCAAGTGCGCACGCAGTGCGCACGCGTGAGCCCCGGAGCATGCGCAAAAAGCACTCGCTCCATGTCTCACTACAAAAGGGGCGGCTGTCGATGTTGATCGACAGCTCGTCCCATTTTGTAGGCGTGGCGGGGGGGTGGCTTCACAAACTGAGGCATTCCCAAGCGAATGCCTGCCGTTTGTGGGCGGCCCATCACAAGTGAAGTCAGTGGGAGTGCTTCCGGCTCTATTAGAGCCGGAAGCTCTCTGGGGCTTGCGGCCACGAGCCCCTGCCACAAGGGTCTCGTCGCAAGCCCGATGGTCGTGATGGTCCATCGCGACCATCATCCTGGCCACTCGCAATAGCTGTGGGTGGTTACCCACAGTGTAATGCGAGCGGCCAGGAGGCCGCTCCAAAAATTGAAAAAAAACGCCCAGATTCAGAGCGAACGCACTTTCAGAGCGTCCGGCTCTGAATCGGGGCCTCAGTTCAACTCGAAAAGCGATCAGAGCTGGGTAGGCTAAGTTACCATACTATACCTTTAAACCTTGACACTCATGATTTACTGGCTGGAGTGCATGTCCCCTGGTTTTAATCAGCCACAGAACCTGTGTAATTCATGAATGTCCTGGTTGTAAGGGATAGTATGGCAAGCCTGTATATAAAGGGATAGTATAGCAAGCCTATATATATAAAGGGATAGTATAGTAAGCCTATGTATATATAAAGGGACAGTATAGTAAGCCTACAGTATGTATATAAAAGGATAGTATAGTAAGCCTATGTGTATATAAAGGGATAGTATAGTAAGCCTTCAGTATGTATATAAAGAGATAGTATAGTACAGTATGTATGTATATATATATATACATATATATATATACATATATATATATATATATATATATATGGACAGTATAGTAAGCCTACAGAATGTATATAAAGGGATAGTATAGTAAGCCTGTATATAGGGATAGTATAGCAAGCCTATGTATATAAAGGGATAGTATAGTAAGCCTATGTGTATATATAAAGTAGGGGTGAGCGGGTTCGGATTTCTGAAATCCGAACCCCCCCGAGCCCCCCCGATCCGAGTCCGATCCGAGTCAGGCTCGACTTTTCCCGCCTGACTCGGATCTGAAATCGAGGCAGAACGTCATCATTCCGCCTTCCGAGTCTCGCGGGTTTTGGATCCTATATAAGGTACCCGCGTCGGCGCCATTTTCTCACTCGGCTGTGGACAGTGAAGAGGGAGGGTGGGAGTTAGGGCTGTGTAGTGTAGTGTAGTGTAGTGCTGCTGTGTTGGGCTGTGTTGTGCTGTGCTGCTGTTGTTAATAGGGGCTGTGTCCACTACTTCAAAGTCCATAGGGGCTGGCTGGACTGTGTTGTGCAGTCAGTTCTCCATAGGGGCTGTGTCCACTCCAAAGTCCTGTGCAGTGTCCCAGTCCTAAAGGGGTGCTGTAGTGTTGACCAGGGGGTGCTCTGTCCATCAGGGGTGCTCCCCCCAAGTGCTAAAAAAATAATATATTTTCTGTGTTTGTGAATTGTTTGCGCAGTAGCCGCACGTGCATCAACAAAGTAGTGCCAAGCGTGCGCCTGTGTCATAAGTAAAGGGCCGACTGGCTTGACCGTTAAAGGGTGCTGTAAGCCCCGAAAGTACACTCCAGTCCAAACCAAAAAAAATATAATTTTCTGTGTTTGTGAATTGTGTGCGCAGTAGCCGCACGTGCATCAACAAAGTAGTGCCAAGCGTGCGCCTGTGTCAAAAATAAAGGGCCGGCTGGCTTGACCGTTAAAGGGTGCTGTAACCCCCAAAAGTACACTCCAGTCCAAACCAAAAAAAAAATTATTTTCTGTGTTTGTGAATTGTGTGCGCAGTAGCCGCACGTGCATCAACAAAGTAGTGCCAAGCGTGCGCCTGTGTCATAAGTAAAGGGCCGGCTGGCTTGACCGTTAAAGGGTGCTGTAATCCCCAAAGTACACTCCAGTCCAAACCAAAAAAAAAATTATTTTCTGTGTTTGTGAATTGTGTGCGCAGTAGCCGCACGTGCATCAACAAAGTAGTGCCAAGCGTGCGCCTGTGTCATAAGTAAAGGGCCGGCTGGCTTGACCGTTAAAGGGTGCTGTAACCCCCAAAGTATACTCCAGTCCAAACCAAAAAAATATATATTTTCTGTGTTTGTGAATTGTGTGTGCAGTAGCCGCACGTGCATCAACAAAGTAGTGCCAAGCGTGCGCCTGTGTCATAAGTAAAGGGCCAGCTGGCTTGACCGTTAAAGGGTGCTGTAATCCCAAAAGTACACTCCAGTCCAAACCAAAAAAAAAATTATTTTCTGTGTTTGTGAATTGTGTGCGCAGTAGCCGCACGTGCATCAACAAAGTAGTGCCAAGCGTGCGCCTGTGTCATAAGTAAAGGGCCGGCTGGCTTGACCGTTAAAGGGTGCTGTAACCCCCAAAGTACACGCCAAACCAAAAAAAATATATATTTTCTGTGTTTGTGACTTGTGTGCACTGTGGCTGCACGTGCATCAACAAAGGAGCAGCGCCAAGCGTGCGCCTGTGTCCCATAAGTAATGAGCCGGCTGGCTCATTTCTTAAAGGGTGGTGTAACCCACAAAGTGCACTACTCTCCAGCAAAAATAAAAAAATATTTTCTGTGTTTGTGTGCGCTTTAGCCGCACGTATATATCAATATAACATAAATGGAGGACCAAACTTTCTCCGATAAAAATAAAATAGGGAAAGATCAAGAACCACTTCCTCCTAGTGCTGTTGCTGCTGCTGGGAGTTGTTCATCATCCCAGAGAGGAAGTAGGAACATCACTACTTTTACTAAACAATCGACCCTCCAACAGTCCCTAGCGATGAGGATGAAGTACGACAGCAGTCATCCTGAAGCAAAACGTATAACTGAGGCCTTGACTGCTATGTTGGTGTTAGACGTGCGTCCGGTATCCGCCATTAGAGCAGTGGGATTTAGACAATTGATGGAGGTAGTGTGTCCTCGGTTCCAAATCCCGTCTAGATTCCACCTGCATCCTCAAAGCAGCAGCGACAAGCGTGCATCTGTCTGTTAAAGGTTGGTGACACCCTCAAAGTGTGCTACACAAACAATAAAAATATTGTTCTTTTTTTTTCTGTCTTTGTGAAATGTGTGGGCTGTAGCCGCACCTGCATCCTTAAAGCAGCAGCGACAAGCGTGCGTCTGTCTGTTAAAGGTTGGTGACACCCTCAAAGTGTGCTACACAAACAATAAAAATATTGTTCTTTTTTCTGTCTTTGTGAATTGTGTGGGCTGTAGCCGCACTTGCATCCTCAAAGCAGCAGCGACAAGCGTGCGTCTGTCTGTTAAAGGGTGGTGACACCCTCAAAGTGTGCTACACAAACAATAAAAATATTGTTCTTTTTTCTGTCTTTGTGAATTGTGTGGGCTGTAGCCGCACTTGCATCCTCAAAGCAGCAGCGACAAGCGTGCGTCTGTCTGTTAAAGGGTGGTGACACCCTCAAAGTGTGCTACACAAACAATAAAAATATTCTTCTTTTTCTGTCTTTGTGAATTGTGTGGGCTGTAGCCGCACTTGCATCCTCAAAGCAGCAGCGACAAGCGTGCGTCTGTCTGTTAAAGGGTGGTGTAACCCTCAAAGTGCTCCAAAAAATAATAAAACTATTTTTTTAATGTGTTTGTGACTTGTGTGCGATGTAGCCGCACGTGCATCAACATAGTAGCAGCGCCAAGCGTGCGCCTGTGTCATAAGTCAAGGGCTGGTTTGGACATCTGGTCCAGACTGAAGGACGTGCCAACAATTTCTGACAAGTCTACTGTCACTGCATATGATACTGTCCTCAATGCAGCAGCGACAAGCGTGCGTCTGTCTGGTAAAGGGTGGTGACACCCTCAAAGTGTGCTACACAAACAATAAAAATATTGTTCTTTTTTCTGTCTTTGTGAATTGTGTGGGCTGTAGCCGCACTTGCATCCTCAAAGCAGCAGCGACAAGCGTGCGTCTGTCTGTTAAAGGGTGGTGTAACTCTCAAAGTGCTCCAAAAAATAAAAAACTATTTTTTTAATGTGTTTGTGACTTGTGTGCGATGTAGCCGCACTTGCATCCTCAAAGCAGCAGCGACAAGCGTGCATCTGTCTGTTAAAGGGTGGTGACACCCTCAAAGCATGCTACACAAACAATAAAAATATTCTTCTTTTTTCTGTCTTTGTGAATTGTGTGGGCTGCAGCCGCACTTGCATCCTCAAAGCAGCAGCGACAAGCATGCGTCTGTCTGTTAAAGGGTGGTGTAACCCTCAAAGTGCGCTCCACAAACAATAAAAATATTCTTCTTTTTTTTCTGTCTTTGTGAATTGTGTGGGCTGTAGCCGCACTTGCATCCTCAAAGCAGCAGCGACAAGCGTGCGTCTGTCTGTTAAAGGATTACATCGGTGACAGCATCCAAGTAGGCATGTCAGACAGTCCGTACCTGTACTGGCAGGAAAAAGAAGCAATTTGGAGGTCCCTGTACAAACTGGCTCTATTTTACCTGAGTTGCCCCCCCTCCAGTGTGTACTCCGAAAGAGTGTTTAGTGCAGCCGGGAACCTTGTCAGCGAAAGGCGTAGGAGGTTGCTTCTACAAAATGTGGAGAAGATGATGTTCATAAAATGAATTATCAACTCTTCCAGGGAGACCAGCCTCCAGAACGTACAGAGGGACCTGTGGTTGTGGATTCCAGCGGGGACGAATTAATACTCTGTGAGGATGAGGATGTACACAACACTGAAGAGGGTGAGGAATCGGTGGATGAGGAGGATGAGGACGACATCTTGCCTCCGTAGAGCCAGTTTGTGCAGGGACAGATTAATTGCCAGCTTGTTTTGTGGGGGCCCAAACGAACCAATCATTTCAGCCACAGTCGTGTGGCAGACCCTGGCGCTGAAATGTTTGGTTTGTTAAAGTGTGCATGTCCTGTTTATACAACATAAGGGTGGGTGGGAGGGCCCAAGGACAATTCCATCTTGCACCTCTTTTTTTTCTTTGAATTATGTATAGTTTGGGGCCTAGTTTTTCAAACTGCCATCCTGTCTGCCACTGCAGTGTCACTCCTAGATGGACCACGTGTTTGTGCCGCCCACTCGTATCTCTTAGCATAGTCATCCAGCTACCTCGGTGCAACCTTTTTTACATAAAAACACTATTGTGAGGTGTTCAGAATAGACTGGAAATGAGTGGAAATTAAGGTTATTGAGGTTAATAATAGCATAGGAGCAGAAAAACCCACAAATTCTGAGATTTTAGCTGTTTTTATGCTTTTTTTAAAAAAAAATACAGATCCAAAACACAAAACCCAGAACCCAAAACACGAAAGGGTGGTTTTGGCAAAACCAATCCAGATCCAAAACACGAAGAAAGATCCAGATCCAAAACCAAAACACAAAACATGAAAAGTGGCCGGTGCACACCCCTAATATAAAGGGATAGTATAATAAGCCTACAGTATGTATATAAAGGGATAGTGTAGTAAGCCTATGTGTATATAAAGGGATAGTATAGTAAGCCTATGTATATAAAAATGGATAGTATAGCAAGCCTATGTATATAAAGGGATAGTATGGTAAGCCTATGTATATAAAGGTACAGTATAGTATAGCAAGCCTATGTATACAATGGGATAGTATGGTAAACCTATGTATATAAAGGGATAGTGTGGTAATTCTATGTATATATTAAGGGATAGTATGGTAAGCCTATGTATATAAAGGGATAGTATAGTAAGCCTATGTATATAAAGGGATAGTATAGTAAGCCTATGTATATATAAAGAAATAGTATAATAAGTATAAAGGGATAGTACAGTAAGCCTCTGTATATAAAGGGATAGTATAGCACGCCTATGTATATAAAGGGATAGTATAGCAAGCCTATGTATATAAAGGGATAGTATTGTAAACCTATGTATATAAATGGATAGTATAGTAAGCCTATGTATATATAAAGGATAGTATAGCAAGCCTATGTATATAAAGGGATAGTATGGTAAGCCTATGTATATAAAGGTACAGAATAGTATAGCATGCCTATGTATACAAAGGGATAGTATGGTAAACCTATGTATATAAAGGGATAGTGTGGTCATTCTATGTATATATAAAGGGATAGTATGGTAATCCTATATATATATATATATATATATATAGATAGATAGATAGATAGATAGATAGATAGATAGATAGATAGGGATAGTATGGTAAGCCTATGTATATAAATGGATAGTATGGTAAGCCTATGTATATATAAAGGGATTAGTATGGTAAGCCTATGTATATATAGAGGGATAGTATGGTAAGACTATGTATATAAAGGGATAGTATGGTAAGCCTATGTATATATAAAGGGATAGTATGGTAAGCCTATGTATGTCAAGGGATAGTATAGCAAGCCAATGTATATAAAGTGATAGTATGGTAAGCCTATGTATATATATAGAGGGATTAGTATAGTAAGCCTATGTATATATAAATTGATAGTATGTTAAGCCTATGTATATAAAGGGATAGTATGGTAAGCCTATGTGTATATAAAGGATAGTATATTAAGCCTATGTATATAAAGGGATAGTATGGTAAGCCTATGTATATAAAGGGATCATATAGTAAGTTTATGTATATATAAATGGATAGTATAGTAAGCCTATGTATATAAAGGGAAAGTGTAGTAAGCCTATGTATATACAGGGATAGTATATTAAGCTTATGTATATATAAATGGATAGTATAGTAAGCTTATGTATATATAAATGGATAGTATAGTAAGCCTATGTATATAAAGGGATAGTATAGTAAGCCTATGTATATAAAGGGATAGTATAGTAAGCTTATGTATATATAAATGGATAGTATAGTAAGCCTATGCATATAAAGGGATAGTATAGTAAGCCTATGCATATAAAGGGATAGTATAGTAAGCCTATGTATATATAAAGGGATTAGTATAGTAAGCCTATGTATATATAATGGGATAGTATGGTAATCCTATGTATATAAAGGGATAGTATAGAAAGCCTATGTATATAAAGGGATAGTATAGTAAGCATATGTATATAAAGGGATAGTATGGTAAGCCTATGTATATAAAGGGATAGTACAGTAAGCCTATGTATATAAAGGGATAGTATAGTAAGCATATGTATATAAAGGGATAGTATGGTAAGCCTATGTATATAAAGGGATAGTATAGTAAGCCTATGTATATAAAGGGATAGTATAGTAAGCATATGTATATAAAGGGATAGTATGGTAAGCCCATGTAAATATAAAGGGATAGTATGTTAAGCCCATGTAAATATAAAGGGATAGTATGTTAAGGCTATGTATATATAAAGGAATAGTACGGTAAGCCTATGTGTATACAAAAGGGATAGTATGGTAAGCCTATGTATATAAAGGGATAGTATAGTAAGCCTACTGTATGTATATAAAGAGAGTGTATATATAGTAAACCTATGTATATCAAGGGATAGCATATCAAGCCTATGTATATAAAGGGATAGTATAGTAAGCCTATGTATATATAAAGGATAGTATATTAAGCCTATTTATATAAAGGGATAGTATAGTAAGCCTATGTATACAAAGGGATAGTATAGTAAGCCTATGTATATAAAGGGATAGTATAGTAAGTCTATGTATACAAAGGGATAGTATGGTAAGTCTATGTATATATAAAGGGATAGTATAGTAAGCCTATGTATATAAAGGGATAGTATAGTAAGCCTATGTATATATAAAGGATAGTATATTAAGCCTATGTATATTAAGGGATAGTATAGTAAGCCTATGTATACAAAGGGATAGTATAGTAAGCCTATGTATATAAAGGGATAGTATAGTAAGCCTATGTATACAAAGGGATAGTATAGTAAGCCTATGTATATAAAGGGATAGTATAGTAAGCCTATGTATACAAAGGGATTGTATAGTAAGCCTATGTATATAAAGGGATAGTATAGTAAGTCTATGTATATAAAGGGATAGTATGTTAAGTCTATGTATATATAAAGGGATAGTATAGTAAGCCTATGTATATAAAGGGATAGTATAGTAAGCCTATGTATATATAAAGGGATAGTATATTAAGACTATTTATATAAAGGTTTAGTATAGTAAGCCTTTGTATATAAAGGGATAGTATGGTAAGCCCATGTAAATATAAAGGGATAGTATGTTAAGCCTATGTATATACAAAAGGGATAGTATGGTAAGCCTATGTATATAAAGGGATAGTATAGTAAGCCTACTGTATGTATATAAAGAGAGTGTATATATAGTAAACCTATGTATATCAAGGGATAGCATATCAAGCCTATGTATATAAAGGGATAGTATAGTAAGCCTATGTATATAAAGGGATAGTATAGTAAGCCTACTGTATGTATATAAAGAGAGTGTATATATAGTAAACCTATGTATATCAAGGGATAGCATATCAAGCCTATATATATAAAGGGATAGTATAGTAAGCCTATGTATATAAAGGGATAGTATAGTAAGCCTATGTATATATAAAGGGATAGTATAGTAAGCCTATGTATATATAAAGGGATAGTATAGTAAGCCTATGTATATAAAGGGATAGTATAGTAAACCTGGAGCCGGGAATCGATTCGACTTGGAACCCCAAAGCTCGGATGTGTTCGTTTTTCAGGAAAACTGAACAGTACATCTCTGCAAACTCCGTTCCAGTCTCCAATTTACACCTCCTGATTTTTCTTTTGTGGACCTTAAACTTTTCTTTCTCCTGATCCCCTCAACCCCTATTATATTCCAGGGGGGGGGGGGGTGTTTCCCTTATGCCACATTACCAACATCTTCCCAGGTGCTATTTTATTATCTTCTAGGAGGTGGAGAAGAATCTGATTGGTTGCTATGGGCAATATCACCACTTCTAAAAACCCGCTATTTAGCAAATATACCCCCAAGGCTTGGTACATCTCCCACACTGTCTTTACCTTCTATGTTACTGAACATTTTAAACACAGTAGCAAATATTTAGCAATACAAAAGTTACAAACCAACTGTTCATACCGAAGACCGGACTGGGCATACAGTATCTGCTGTGGTAAATTCATTTTTTTATTTAAAATGAGCATTTTGGGGTTTCTATAAAATTAACACCTATTCCTGTGTTCTAACTTTGGGCCTCATTCAGAGGTGGTCGTAGGATGCAAGCGGTCGCTCAGAAACAGGGCGGCCGCTTGCATCCTGAACAGCCGCCTCCATGTCGGTCGTTAGACTGACAGCTCTAACGACCGCTAAAGGAGATGGTCGCGATGGGGGCTTACGACGAGACCCTAGGGTAGGGTCTCGTCAACCTTAAGCCCCAGGGAGCTTCCTGCTCTGTTTGAGCAGGAAGCTCCCCACTGACATCACTGATGATGTCAGTGGGGACGCCCACAAAACGGCAAGCATTCCGAAAGGAACGCCTCCATTTGGCCGGGCACGCCCCCTGCCCGCCCAGCAAACGGAGCGAGCTATCAATCAACATTGACATCTGCTTCGAGCCCGCTAACGACGGGTGATCCGTCGTTAGCGGGGGCTCGTGCATGCGCACGATGGAGCCGTCTCCGTCGTGCGCATGCCCTGTGGACCAACATCGAGTTGGTTGCGAGCGCTCAGCGCTCGCGACCGACTCTGAATAAGGTCCCTTGTCTCCATGAAAACTGATTTTCCAGCAATATTTAATTTTCTTCTCTTAGAAATCGGGCTAGATATCCCACTGTATTATGGCCCTGATTCAGAGCCGGACGCAAGTGGCTGCTCGTTCGCTCCGAGCGATGTTTGCCCAACTGCGCATGCGTACGGATCGAAATACGCATGCGCGAACCACTCAGTGCGGCCGAAAATCGTTTGTTCGCTCTATAGTGAATGCCTGCTATTTTGAGTGACAGGATGAGGCGTATGTGGGTGGTAACAGGGGAAGGTGCTTGAAAACGGGGAGTGGAGATCCGATCGCAGGCGTGCTTAAAGGTCAAAACGGGCGTTTTATGGGTGTGCATAATTAAAACAGCAGCGTCATTGACCACGTCACTGGGTTATTTCATAGCCAGAACTGCTCGCAAGATTGTGGTAGCAAAAACCAACCACAAGAATAGCGAGCAGCTCATACCCTGGTCGATGTACTCGATTAATCTAATAAATAGCGGACATGACGTAGGATGCGAGCGGCCAGGGGGCGTATTTTTCCAAAAAACGAATGCAAGTTTTGTTCGCTCGTTAAGACCTAGAGGCGTGAACAGACCGCAAACAGCGAACGGTTCATTTGAATAGCCAGCCCTTGTTTTAGAACGAACGACCGCAAATAGCGAGCGGCTCTGAATGAGGGCCAATATCTCAGTCTCTTGTTTGTTGCTGTCAGAGGGCCTGATTCAGCGTGGATCGCAATTGCCAATATGCACGCAATTGGTTAATTGTTGCCTACTGCTCATACGTATGCATTGCAGTGCGATCGCAGTGACTATGCAGACCCATCGCAGAGTGATTGACAGGAAATACCGTTTGTGGGAGGTGACGGGGGGGGTGGTCGTCGAAATGTAGGCGTGCCAGTGCGTTTGAACGCCATTGCAGGGACGTGCATAAATCATCCACTACGATGCCTTACGCAGCTTGAGGACTCATAGCGTACGTGGATGTTAGCAAGTTCTGAGTAAGGCCAGGGCTTGTGCAAGTGTGTGTGAGGCTGCGATGGTGCTCGATTGTACCGATGGTTTTGCAGTCTTGCTAAACATTACGGATGTGTGTAAGGTAACGTGGGTGTCCTTGTGTTGCGCTGCGATGGCATAGCGATCGCTATCGATTAACATACTATCACACTTGGACTGCGTGTGTAATCACTGATGCATTTGCAGTTGCGATTGGTAGTGACTCAGAGTGTATAGATGTGGAGGGTGACACAGTGTACTGGGGGGATGGGCGGGGGGTGTTTCATTCCCACTGTGTTCTGTCCTCACAGATAATTATCTCACTGTACAATTTTACAAGAGCATCGTCTGTGCCATTCAGGGAGGCTAAAATACGCATCTCTTTTATGTTTATGTGTCGTATGCTATAAACATAAATCTAAAGATATATACTGCCATTAATCTGGGATACGTGTGCCATTACATGTTTAGATATACATGTATTAATTACAGCATATAAAGCAGGAAGTACTGTATGTGTGCAGACTTACACCACGGCTCTGACCCTCCAGTGTACACCTGGGCTGGACAGATGACCAGACGCTAAAAGTGTATTTTCAATGTCAGTTTCTTTAGTCCTCTTGGACTGAGGGTAAATTGTTTTGTTTTCTGCGCCGTGTTTAAAACGCTTTGATGGTTGAGACTGACTCTGAGAACCTCCTGCCGTCACTTGCATGGAATTCAGAAACGCCTGCAGCACCTTCTCTCCTACATGCCAGGAGCAGGTGTGGAGCAGGGAGACCTCGCAGACTATTCCAGGCTCCTGGATGCAGCGTGAAGAGAGGGAAATGCTTCAAATGTTTTTATACAAAGAGAAAATTAAGTGTTGGTCTGGTCGTGCCCTAATGCAATGCGGCCGTGCTGCTCACTCGTTCCTCAAAGCACACACACAGGCCCTGGACTGTTACTGTGTCTTCAGGCTCGCGTTAGAGAATTACAGTAATTGAGAAATATGTGGAAGTAGCTATATTTACAACATACTTGCCGACAAATTGGCTGCCTCTTCCGGGAGGAGGCAGCCAGCTCGGCACTGCAGTGGGGGGGAAGGGGGCATGATACGTTTTGGGGGGCGGAACAGGGGGGGGCGCGGCCGCAACTTCGTGTCATCGCGGCCCCGCTTCACAACACATATATTATCGGCGTTGTGTAGCCGGGGGCGGGGCCACGATGACGCGATTCAGCCGACCCAGCCTCTTTGACCAGGTAAGTGGTGACGCCGGCAGGGGGGAGCGGATGCAAGCGGGGGGTGCGCCGGCCATGAGACTTGCCCTCTCTTCTGGGGGGTCGGGAGCGACACCCGATTTTTCGGGAGGCTCCCGACAATTTTGGGAGGGTAGGCAGGTATGACTTACAATGCACAATGCTCCGCTCCTGGGCTTCCTACTTACATACCTTCAATATGTCCCCTTCCACTATGTACACAGTGCTCTGCTCCTGGGCTTCCCACTTACACACCCTCCTACATGTCCCCTTCCACCAGGTACACAGTGCTCTGCTTCTGGGCTTCCCACTTACACACCTTCCTACATGTCCCCCTCCACCAGGTACACAGTGCTCTGCTTCTGGGCTTCCCACTTACACACCCTCCAACATGTCCCCTTCCACCAGGTACACAGTGCTCTGTTCCTGGGCTTCCCACTTACACACCTTCCTACATGTCCCCTTCCACCAGGTACACAGTGCTCTGCTCCTGGCCTTTCCCACTTACCCTCCAACATGACCCTTTCCACCAGGTACACAGTGCTCTGCTTCTGGGCTTCCCACTTACACACCCTCCAACATTTCCCCTTCCATCAGGTACACAGTGCCTCATTCAGAGGCGTTCGGAGGATGCAAGCAGTCGCTCAGAAACCGGGCGGCCACTTACATCCTGACCGCCCGCCTCTGTTGCAGTCGTTAGGCTGTGGGTTAACACCCACAGCTCTAGCGACCGCTCGGGTGATGGTCGCGATGGTCAGAGACCATCGCGACCATCGGGGCTTACGACGAGACCCTAGGGAAGGGTCTCACTTGTCGTAAGCCCCAGAGCGCTTCTGGCTCTGTCTGAGCCGGAAGCTCTCCACTGACATCACTAGTGATGTCAGTGGGGAATCCCCCAAATGGCAGGCGTTCCCATAGGAACGCCTCCGTTTGGGCTGCCACCCCCCCCGGCCTGCCTTCCAAAGGGGGCGAGCTGTCAATCAACATCGACAGCTCGCTCCCTTTGGAAAGAGACCCGCTATGACCAGCGCTGTCGGTCGTAGCGGGTCTCACGCATGCGCACGAGGGAGCCGGCTCCCTCGTGCGCATGCGCACTGGCAAAACATTGAGGCGGCCGTGCGGTCGTAGACCGTACGGCCGCCTCTGAATAAGCTCCACAGTGCTCTGCTCCTGGGCTTCCCATTTACACACCTTCCACCATGACCCCTTCCAGCAGGTACAAGTGCTCTGCTTCTGGGCTTCCCACTTACACACCCTCCAACATGATCCCTTCCAGCTAGTACACACTGCTCTGCTCCTGGACTTCCCACTTACACACCTGCAAAACGTCCCCTTCCACCAGGTACACAATGCTCTGCTCCTGGACCTCTCACTTACACACCTGCAATATGACCCTTTCCAGCAGGTACACAATGCTCTGCTCCTGGGCTTCCCACTTATACACCCTCCAACATGACCCCTTCCAGCTAGTACACAATGCTCAGCTCCTGGGTGTCACGGCTTGGCGTGCGCTTGGACCCGGAGTGGAGTCGGATGAGGAATGAGGACTTGTTTGCTGGTACTTGAAGGCAGCCGGCCTTAGGGGAGTATGACTCATGAAGCAGTGGCACGCGACGGGATCAGAACCAGGCTGCGAGACACTGGCGGAACTTAGAAACCCGGGGTAGGCTGGGTATAGCAAGTAGACGGGATCAGGAGACAGGTAGTAACAGGAGCAAACTGCACCAAGGCTGAGAGGGGAGTCTGCAGAAACACACTGGTACTGACACTTTAAATCAGCAAAGGAGCACAGAGAACTAGCTCACAGCATACGCTGTGATAGACGTTGCACTGGCAACTAAAGAGCCTCTGGACAGCCCTTTAGTACCCTCAGGTAGTGCAGGATTGGTTGCTAGCCTCCCCAGCCCAGACTGAACCTGATTGGCCAGAAAAGACATGTGACCCAAATCAAAGATGGCCGCACCCAGTGGTCACAGCATGGAAGCTCTGCCAGTCTCAGCCCCTCTCACCTGCCTCCATATGGAAGCCCTTGGTCTGCGGAGACTCACAGCACCCAGCGCTATTCTCCAGGAACCTGCACCTCTGCTGGAAACACCATGCACCAGCGCCAGGAGCGGTAAGCGCCGCGATCTCAGCAGCCTGTCACCCCTGGTCGTGACAGTACCCCCTCCTTTAGGAGTGGCCTCTGGACACTTCTTGGGTTTACCAGGATTCTCAGAGTGAAACTTAAGCACTAGGCGAGGAGCGTAGACATCCTCAGCTTTCACCCAGCAACGTTCTTCGGGACCGTAACCTTTCCAATCCAGTAGATATTGGAGTTGCCCATAACGAAAACGAGAGTCCAGGACCTATTTGATCTCGAACTCTACACCCCCCACAGTCAAGACTTTGGGGGAGCGTGGCAGAGTCTTGCGAAAGCGATTCAGGATGAGAGGTTTCAGCAGGGAAATATGAAAGGAATTTGGTATTTTGAGGTAGGACGGAAGTTTTAATTTATAGGCTACTGGATTGATCACTTGAACGATGGGAAAAGGACCGATGAAACGAGGAGCAAATTTCATAGACGGCACTTTAAGGCGAAGATTACGAGTGGATAGCCATACTAAGTCACCTGTTTTTAGGTTGGGCACCGCTCTCCTTTTTTTGTCCGCTGTTAATTTATATCGAAGAGAGGCTTTTTGTAAGGAGGAATGGACCTGAGTCCAAATCTGAGACAATTTCTGTAGGGTGGAGGTCACTGCTGGTACATCGAAGACTGGCAGTTCTTGAAACTCTGGTACTCTGGGATACAGTCCAAAAACTACAAAGAATGGGGTTTGCCCCGTAGATGAATGATAGGAGCTGTTATGGGCAAATTCGGCCCAGGGTAAGGTGTCCGCCCAGTTGTCTTGTGATGAAGACGTGAATTCTTAAGAAAGTCTCAAGGTCTTGATTGACCCTCTCTGTAGACCCGTTAGACTGAGGATGGTAAGCTGTTGAAAAATTCAGTTTGATTTGAAAGATAGAACATATAGCTCTCCAAAATCTGGCTATGAACTGTACCCCTCTATCAGAAACAATCTCAGTTGGAAGTCCATGGAGACGGAAGATGTTGTCGACGAATAACTGAGCCAACTCTGGAGCAGACGGCAACTTCTTGAAGGGAACGAAATGAACCATTTTGGAGAAACGATCCACTACTACCCAGATGGTGGTAAACCCATTAGAAACAGGTAGATCCGTTACAAAGTCCATGGAAAGGTGTGTCCAAGGATGGGTTGGTACTGACAGAGGTAGGAGTGTGCCGGCAGGAACCTGTCTGGATGTTTTATGTTGAGCACACTGTGGACAGGAGGCGATAAAAGCTTCAATTTCCGACTTCATAGCTGGCCACCAGTATGATCGTTGCAGGAATTCCAAGGTCTTGCGTATGCCCGGGTGTCCGGCAAAACGAGAGGTATGAGCCCACTTCAAAAGCTGCTTGCGCATATCTGTGGCCACAAATGTCTTCCCGGGAGGAGGTTGAATGCAAGTGGTAGCGAATACTCTGGAGTCTAGAACTGGAGTTTCCTTATGACTTTCGGAAGATGTGTCGGAGGAGAGTGATCGAGAGAGGGCATCTGCTTTTTGATTTAGTGAGCCTGGGCGAAAAGTTAAAGTAAAATTGAAACGAGAAAAGAATATTGACCATCGAGCCAGGCGGGAACTCAGACACTGAATATTTTTTAGGTATAGGAGATTCCGATGATCTGTATAAACGGTGATGGGATACATCGCGCCCTCAAGAAGATAACGCCACTCTTCAAAAGCTAGTTTCACAGCCAATAATTCCTGCTCTCCAATGGGATAATTCTTTTCTGCTTGGGAAAATTTCTTTGAGAAGAAGCCACAGGGATGAAACTTGCTATCCTCGAGTTTCTGGGATAGTACTGCCCCTACCGCTTCAGAAGAGGCGTCTACCTCAAGAAAGAATGGGTAGTTAATGTTGGGTTGTCTCAGCACGGGGGCGGAAATGAAGGCTTGCTTTAAG
Source organism: Taudactylus pleione (assembly GCA_031769625.1). Taxonomy (NCBI): domain Eukaryota; kingdom Metazoa; phylum Chordata; class Amphibia; order Anura; family Myobatrachidae; genus Taudactylus; species Taudactylus pleione. Next base: position 4,985,317 of record JAUIMM010000694.1, on the reverse strand, counting down.
AGTTGAAAGGCAGTTTCAGCCTCTGGAGGCCATCGGGATGGATTTGCCCCCTTGCAAGTTAGGGCGGTGTCACGACCAGGGGTGACAGGCTGCTGAGATCGCGGCGCTTACCGCTCCTGGCGCTGTGGCATGGTGTTTCCAGCAGAGGTGCAGGTTCCTGGAGAATAGCGCTGGGTGCTGTGAGTCTCCGCAGACCAAGGGCTTCCATCTGGAGGCAGGTGAGAGGGGCTGAGACTGGCAGAGCTTCCATGCTGTGACCACTGGGTGCGGCCATCTTGGATTTGGGTCACATGTCGTTTCTGGCCAATCAGGTTCAGTCTGGGCTGGGGAGGCTAGCAACCAATCCTGCACTACCTGAGGGTACTAAAGGGCTGTCCAGAGGCTCTTTAGTTGCCAGTGCAACGTCTATCACAGCGTATGCTGTGAGCTAGTTCTCTGTGCTCCTTTGCTCATTTAAAGTGTCAGTACCAGTGTGTTTCTGCAGACTCCCCTCTCAGCCTTGGTGCAGTTTGCTCCTGTTACTACCTGTCTCCTGATCCCGTCTACCTGCTATACCCAGCCTACCCCGGGTCTCTAAGTTCCGCCAGTGTCTCGCAGCCTGGTTCTGATCCCGTCGCGTGCCACTGCTTCATGAGTCATACTCCCCTAAGGCCGGCTGCCTTCAAGTACCAGCAAACAAGTCCTCATTCCTCATCCGACTCCACTCCGGGTCCAAGCGCATGCCAAGCCGTGACAGTTTGCACTGGCCAGATGGATTCGGCCAGTGGACAGGATCTGAGGGCCGACTTGCTCCAGGGTATCGCCAGTCGCCTAGAGGGACTAGAGGCGTCTCAGCGCCAAATGGCTCCGTTCCTGCAGGAAATGTCTCTTCGTCAGGATACGCTGCAAGCTTCCCTAGTTACTGTTAATTTGCCTGCCGCCACCAACCAGCCAGCAGCTCCAGCTGTCCCTGTTCCACCTGCACCATCTCATTTGCACCTTCCGACTCCCAATAAGTTTGACGGGGACCCCAAGTTGTGCCGAGTGTTTCTCAACCAGTGTGACGTCCACTTCACACTACAGCCTGCGAACTTTCCATCTCCAAAATCCAAAGTGGCATATATAGTGTCTCTACAGACCGGTTCTGCCCTGGACTGGGTTTCGCCTCTCTGGGAGAGGTCCAACCCGTTACTAGACAACTACTCTGGATTCCTCACATCCTTCCGGAGGATTTTCGACGAGCCCGGCAGAACAACCTCCGCGGCGATGGAAATCCTGCGACTTCGCCAAGGGAACCGACCAGTCAGTCAGTATATCATTCAATTTCAAACGCTGGCTTTGGAACTAAAATGGAATGAAGAAGCCCTGACTTCCACCTTTTGGAATGGATTGACAGATCGCATAAAAGATGACCTCGCCACTCGTGATCCGCTGGCTACCCTCAATGATCTTATCTCCCTTTGCAATAAAGTGGATTTGCGGTACAGAGAACGCCAGAGTGAAAAAACTAGGGGAGATCGCTTTAGGTTCCGGCCGACCACTACTCCAACCCTCCCTCCGTCTGAACCTGCGGGTGACGAACCCATGCAGATTAACCGGGCCCGCCTCACGGTAGAAGAACGGCAAAGACGCAGACGAGAAAATCTATGCACGTACTGCGGGGAGACCAGTCATATGGTTGCAGCCTGCCCACGTCGTCCGGGAAACTCCCGATCCTAATCTGTGCCGGAGACACCAGGTTAGGAGTGATGTCTCCGTCAAAAAATGAATCTACCCTCTCCATTACTTTTGAGATCTCCACTGGTTCTAAAACTGTTCTTTCTCTCCTCGATTCAGGGGCCGCTGAAAATTTTATCACCGCTGAACTTGTCCAGAGGCTTCGGCTTCCTGTCTCCTCTCTCGACCACACCATCACTCTATCTGCTGTAGATGGCACTCAGATTACCAACGGAATCGTCTCTCAACGTACCCTTCCTGTGCCAGTTCGTATCGGAGCTCTCCACACTGAAACTATCCGATTCCTAGTAATTCCCAAAGCCTCCCATGAGGTCATCCTTGGATACCCCTGGTTATGCAAGCACTCCCCCAATATTGACTGGGGCACCATGCAGATCTTGTCCTGGGGTGAAACTTTTCAAGTATCCTGCCTTCCTCAAATCCAACCCGTCAAAGGTAGTTACATTGCAACCACTACTCCAATTCCCTACCAGTATCGCTCCTTCTCCGATGTCTTCTGTAAGACCGGAGCCGATATTCTGCCTCCTCATCGGGAGTGGGACTGTCCTATTGAGTTGATTCCTGGCAAAACTCCTCCGCGAGGTCGTACTTACCCACTCTCCCTACCCGAGACTGAAGCCATGTCAGCATACATCCAGGAGAACCTGCAAAAGGGGTTCATTCGACCATCCTCCTCACCGGCAGGGGCAGGATTTTTTTGTTGTGTCTAAGAAGGATGGAGGCCTGCGTCCTTGCATCGATTACAGGGGCTTAAACGATATAACCATCAAAAATCGCTACCCGATACCCCTCATTACCGAACTTTTCAATCGAGTAAAAGGTGCTACTATTTTTACCAAGCTGGATTTAAGAGGGGCCTACAATCTCATTAGGATACAAGCCGGGGACGAATGGAAAACAGCATTGAATACTCGAGATGGGCATTTTGAATACCTGGTAATGCCTTTTGGTCTCTGTAACGCTCCTGCTGTGTTCCAAAACTTTGTGAATGAGATCTTTCGCGACTTACTATATATCTCTGTGGTAGTATACCTCGACGATATTCTGATATTCTCCTCCAACATTGTCAGTCATCGATCCCAAGTCAAGGAGGTGTTAACTCGCCTACGAAAGAACCACCTGTACTGCAAAGCTGAAAAATGCGTATTTGAAGTTCCCTCAGTTCCCTTTTTAGGTTACATCGTTTCAGGTGCCGGCCTTGAAATGGATCCCCAGAAAGTTCAGGCAATATTGGACTGGTCTCGTCCGAATTCTTTGAAGGCAGTACAAAGATTTTTGGGCTTCGCAAATTATTATCGAAGGTTTATCAAAGGATTTTCCACTCTCATGGCACCCATTTCCGCCCTAACTTGCAAGGGGGCAAATCCATCCCGATGGCCTCCAGAGGCTGAAACTGCCTTTCAACTCTTAAAGCAAGCCTTCATTTCCGCCCCCGTGCTGAGACAACCCAACATTAACTACCCATTCTTTCTTGAGGTAGACGCCTCTTCTGAAGCGGTAGGGGCAGTACTATCCCAGAAACTCGAGGATAGCAAGTTTCATCCCCGTGGCTTCTTCTCAAAGAAATTTTCCCAAGCAGAAAAGAATTATCCCATTAGAGAGCAGGAATTATTGGCTGTGAAACTAGCTTTTGAAGAGTGGCGTTATCTTCTTGAGGGCGCGATGTATCCCATCACCGTTTATACAGATCATCGGAATCTCCTATACCTAAAAAATATTCAGTGTCTGAGTTCCCGCCTGGCTCGATGGTCAATATTCTTTTCTCGTTTCAATTTTACTTTAACTTTTCGCCCAGGCTCACTAAATCAAAAAGCAGATGCCCTCTCTCGATCACTCACCTCCGACACATCTTCCGAAAGTCATAAGGAAACTCCAGTTCTAGACTCCAGAGTATTCGCTACCACTTGCATTCAACCTCCTCCCGGGAAGACATTTGTGGCCACAGATATGCGCAAGCAGCTTTTGAAGTGGGCTCATACCTCTCGTTTTGCCGGACACCCGGGCATACGCAAGACCTTGGAATTCCTGCAACGATCATACTGGTGGCCTGCTATGAAGTCGGAAATTGAAGCTTTTATCGCCTCCTGTCCACAGTGTGCTCAACATAAAACATCCAGACAGGTTCCTGCCGGCACACTCCTACCTCTGTCAGTACCAACCCATCCTTGGACACACCTTTCCATGGACTTTGTAACGGATCTACCTGTTTCTAATGGGTTTACCACCATCTGGGTAGTAGTGGATCGTTTCTCCAAAATGGTTCATTTCGTTCCCTTCAAGAAGTTGCCGTCTGCTCCAGAGTTGGCTCAGTTATTCGTCGACAACATCTTCCGTCTCCATGGACTTCCAACTGAAATTGTTTCTGATAGAGGGGTACAGTTCGTAGCCAGATTTTGGAGAGCTATATGTTCTATCTTTCAAATCAAACTGAATTTTTCAACAGCTTACCATCCTCAGTCTAACGGGTCTACAGAGAGGGTCAATCAAGACCTTGAGACTTTCTTAAGAATTCACATGTCTTCATCACAAGACAACTGGGCGGACACCTTACCCTGGGCCGAATTTGCCCATAACAGCTCCTATCATTCATCTACGGGGCAAACCCCATTCTTTATAGTTTTTTGGACTGTATCCCAGAGTTCCAGAGTTTCAAGAATTGCCAGTCTTCGATGTACCAGCAGTGACCTCCACCCTACAGAAATTCTCTCAGATTTGGACTCAGGTCCATTCCTCCTTACAAAAAGGCTCTCTTCGATATAAATTAACAGCGGACAAAAAAAGGAGAGCGGTGCCCAACCTAAAAACAGGTGACTTAGTATGGCTATCCACTCGTAATCTTCGCCTTAAAGTGCCGTCTATGAAATTTGCTCCTCGTTTCATCGGTCCTTTTCCCATCGTTCAAGTGATCAATCCAGTAGCCTATAAATTAAAACTTCCGTCCTACCTCAAAATACCAAATTCCTTTCATATTTCCCTGCTGAAACCTCTCATCCTGAATCGCTTTCGCAAGACTCTGCCACGCTCCCCCAAAGTCTTGACTGTGGGGGGTGTAGAGTTCGAGATCAAATAGGTCCTGGACTCTCGTTTTCGTTATGGGCAACTCCAATATCTACTGGATTGGAAAGGTTACGGTCCCGAAGAACGTTGCTGGGTGAAAGCTGAGGATGTCTACGCTCCTCGCCTAGTGCTTAAGTTTCACTCTGAGAATCCTGGTAAACCCAGAGGCCACTCCTAAAGGAGGGGGTACTGTCACGACCAGGGGTGACAGGCTGCTGAGATCGCGGCGCTTACCGCTCCGGGCGCTGTGGCATGGTGTTTCCAGCAGAGGTGCAGGTTCCTGGAGAATAGCGCTGGGTGCTGTGAGTCTCCGCAGACCAAGGGCTTCCATCTGGAGGCAGGTGAGAGGGGCTGAGACTGGCAGAGCTTCCATGCTGTGACCACTGGGCGCGGCCATCTTGGATTTGGGTCACATGTCGTTTCTGGCCAATCAGGTTCAGTCTTGGCTGGGGAGGCTAGCAACCAATCCTGCACTACCTGAGGGTACTAAAGGGCTGTCCAGAGGCTCTTTAGTTGCCAGTGCAACGTCTATCACAGCGTATGCTGTGAGCTAGTTCTCTGTGCTCCTTTGCTGATTTAAAGTGTCAGTACCAGTGTGTTTCTGCAGACTCCCCTCTCAGCCTTGGTGCAGTTTGCTCCTGTTACTACCTGTCTCCTGATCCCGTCTACCTGCTATACCCAGCCTACCCCGGGTCTCTAAGTTCCGCCAGTGTCTCACAGCCTGGTTCTGATCCCGTCGCGTGCCACTGCTTCATGAGTCATACTCCCCTAAGGCCGGCTGCCTTCAAGTACCAGCAAACAAGTCCTCATTCCTCATCCGACTCCACTCCGGGTCCAAGCGCACGCCAAGCTGTGACAGGCGGAAATGGGTGCCATTAGAGTGGAAAATCCTTTGATAAACCTTCGATAATAATTTGCGAAGCCCAAAAATCTTTGTACTGCCTTCAAAGAATTCGGACGAGACCAATCCAATATTGCCTGAACTTTCTGGGGATCCATTTCAAGGCCGGCACCTGAAACGATGTAACCTAAAAAGGGAATTGAGGGAACTTCAAATACGCATTTTTCAGCTTTGCAGTACAGGTGGTTCTTTCGTAGGCGAGTTAACACCTCCTTGACTTGGGATCGATGTCTGACAATGTTGGAGGAGAATATCAGAATATCGTCGAGGTATACTACCACAGAGATATATAATAAGTCCCGAAAGATCTCATTCACAAAGTTTTGGAACACAGCAGGAGCGTTACAGAGACCAAAAGGCATTACCAGGTATTCAAAATGCCCGTCTCGAGTATTGAAAGCTGTTTTCCATTCGTCCCCGGCTCGTATCCTAATGAGATTGTAGGCCCCTCTTAAATCCAACTTGGTAAAAATAGTAGCACCTTTTACTCGATCGAAAAGTTCAGTAATGAGGGGTATCGGGTAGCGATTTTTGATGGTTATATTGTTTAAGCCCCTGTAATCGATGCAAGGACGCAGGCCTCCATCCTTCTTAGACACAAAAAAGAATCCTGCCCCTGCCGGTGAGGAGGATGGTCGAATGAACCCCTTTTGCAGGTTCTCCTGGATGTATGCTGACATGGCTTCAGTCTCGGGTAGGGAGAGTGGGTAAGTACGACCTCGCGGAGGAGTTTTGCCAGGAATCAACTCAATAGGACAGTCCCACTCCCGATGAGGAGGCAGAATATCGGCTCTGGTCTTACAGAAGACATCGGAGAAGGAGCGATACTGGTAGGGAATTGGAGTAGTGGTTGCAATGTAACTACCTTTGACGGGTTTGATTTGAGGAAGGCAGGATACTTGACAAGTCTCTCCCCAGGACAAGATCTGCATGGTGCCCCAGTCAATATTGGGGGAGTGCTTGCGTAACCAGGGGTATCCAAGGATGACCTCATGGGAGGCTTTGGGAATTACTAGGAATCGGATAGTTTCAGTGTGGAGAGCTCCGATACGAACTGGCACAGGAAGGGTACGTTGAGAGACGATTCTGTTGGTAATCTGAGTGCCATCTACAGCAGATAGAGTGATGGTGTGGTCGAGAGAGGAGACAGGAAGCCGGAGCCTCTGGACAAGTTCAGCGGTGATAAAATTTTCAGCGGCCCCTGAATCGAGGAGAGAAAGAACAGTTTTAGAACCAGTGGAGATCTCAAAAGTAATGGAGAGGGTAGATTCATTTTTTGACGGAGACGGAGACATCACTCCTAACCTGGTGTCTCCGGCACAGATTAGGATCGGGAGTTTCCCGGACGACGTGGGCAGGCTGCAACCATATGACCGGTCTCCCCGCAGTACATGCATAGATTTTCTCGTCGGCGTCTTTGCCGTTCTTCTACCGTGAGGCGGGCCCGGTTAATCTGCATGGGTTCGTCACCCGCAGGTTCAGACGGAGGGAGGGTTGGAGTAGTGGTCGGCTGGAACCTAAAGCGATCTCCCCTAGTTTTTTCACTCTGGCGTTCTCTGTACCGCAAATCCACTTTATTGCAAAGGGAGATAAGCTCATTGAGGGTAGCCGGCGGATCACGAGTGGCGAGGTCATCTTTTATGCGATCTGTCAATCCATTCCAAAAGGTGGAAGTCAGGGCTTCTTCATTCCATTTTAGTTCCGAAGCCAGCGTTTGAAATTGAATGATATACTGACTGACTGGTCGGTTCCCTTGGCGAAGTCGCAGGATTTCCGTCGCCGCGGAGGTTGTTCTGCCGGGCTCGTCGAAAATCCTCCGGAAGGACGTGAGGAATGCAGAGTAGTTGTCTAGTAACGGGTCGGACCTCTCCCAGAGAGGCGAAACCCAGTCCAGGGCAGAACCGGTCAGTAGAGACACTATATATGCCACTTTGGATTTTGGAGATGGAAAGTTCGCAGGCTGTAGTGTGAAGTGGACGTCACACTGGTTGAGAAACCCTCGGCACAACTTGGGGTTCCCGTCAAACTTATTGGGAGTCGGAAGGTGCAAATGAGATGGTGCAGGTGGAACAGGGACAGCTGGAGCTGCTGGCTGGTTGGTGGCGGCAGGCAAATTAACAGTAACCAGGGAAGCTTGCAGCGTATCCTGACGAAGAGACATTTCCTGCAGGAACTGAGCCATTTGGCGCTGAGACGCCTCTAGTCCCTCTAGGCGACTGGCGATACCCTGGAGCAAGTCGGCCCTCAGATCCTGTCCACTGGCCGAATCCATCTGGCCAGGGCAAACTGTCACGGCTTGGCGTGCGCTTGGACCCGCAGTGGAGTCGGATGAGGAATGAGGACTTGTTTGCTGGTACTTGAAGGCAGCCAGCCTTAGGGGAGTATGACTCATGAAGCAGTGGCATGCGACGGGATCAGAACCAGGCTGCGAGACACTGGCGGAACTTAGAGACCCGGGGTAGGCTGGGTATAGCAGGTAGACGGGATCAGGAGACAGGTAGTAACAGGAGCAAACTGCACCAAGGCTGAGAGGGGAGTCTGCAGAAACACACTGGTACTGACACTTTAAATGAACAAAGGAGCACAGAGAACTAGCTCACAGCATACGCTGTGATAGACGTTGCACTGGCAACTAAAGAGCCTCTGGACAGCCCTTTAGTACCCTCAGGTAGTGCAGGATTGGTTGCTAGCCTCCCCAGCCCAGACTGAACCTGATTGGCCAGAAAAGACATGTATCCCAAATCCAAGATGGCCGCGCCCAGTGGTCACAGCATGGAAGCTCTGCCAGTCTCAGCCCCTCTCACCTGCCTCCAGATGGAAGCCCTTGGTCTGCGGAGACTCACAGCACCCAGCGCTATTCTCCAGGAACCTGCACCTCTGCTGGAAACACCATGCCACAGCGCCCGTAGCGGTAAGCGCCGCGATCTCAGCAGCCTGTCACCCCTGGTCATGACTGGGCTTCCCACTTATAAACCCTCCAACATGACCCCTTCCAGCTAGTACACAATGCTCTGCTCCTGGGCTTCCCACTTATAAACCCTCCAACATGACCCCTTCCAGCTAGTACACAATGCTCTGCTCCTGGGCTTCCCACTTATAAACCATCCAACATGACCCCTTCCAGCTAGTACACATTGCTCTGCTCCTGGGCTTCCCACTTACACACCCTCCAACATGACCCCTTCCAGCTAGTACACATTGCTCAGCTCCTGGGCTTCCCATTTATAAACCCTCCAACATGACCCCTTCCAGCTAGTACACATTGCTCTGCTCCTGGGCTTCCCACTTACACACCCTCCAACATGATCCCTTCCAGCTAGTACACACTGCTCTGGTCCTGGGCTTCCCACTTACACACCTGCAAAACGTCCCCTTCCACCAGGTACACAGTGCTCTGCTCCTGGACCTCTCACTTACACACCTGCAATATGACCCTTTCCAGCAGGTACACAATGCTCTGCTCCTGGGCTTCCCACTTATACAACCTCCAACATGTCCCATTCCAGCAGGTACACAATGCTCTGCTCCTGGGCTTCCCACTTATACACCCTCCAACATGACCCCTTCCAGCTAGTACACATTGCTCTGCTCCTGGGCTTCCCACTTATAAACCCTCCAACATGACCCCTTCCAGCTAGTACACAATGCTCTGGTCCTGGGCTTCCCACTTACACACCCTCCAACATGTCCCCTTCTGTCCGCAGATAATTGGGATGTATGCGCTGTGCGACTCAGACATCAGCGCATGTGCAGACTAAAAACATCAGTCACTTGTGTACGACATCCACACTACATGTGCCGCTGATTGCTCTGAATGGGTATTCCTCCGTACAAGCACCTCTGGATGCAATTACAACTGTGAATCAGACGCAAGCGGAAAACTGGATGAATCTCATGGACTTCAGTACATTGTGCACTCGCCAGAGTAAAAAATCTGCAACTGTGTATGCACTAGATAGGGACAGAGGGCCTGATTCAGACCCACTCGCAAGCGGGTCGATGGTGCCCTAGTGCGCATGTGCACGACGGAGGGAGCTCCGTCGTGTGCATGCGCGAGACCCGAATAGCGATGGCCAAGCCGTCGCTATGGTTCTCGCACCAAAGGGGCATGCTGTCGATGGTGAGTGACAGCACGCCCCCTTTGGTGGGCGTGCCGGGGGCGTTGCTGCCCAGACGGAGGCGTTCCCTTGGGAACGCCTACCGTCTGGGGCTGGCCCCACTGACATCACTAGTGATGTCAGTGGGAGTGATTTTGGCTCTGATAGAGCCAAAAGCACTCTTGGGCTTGCGGCAGCAAGACCCTACCGCAGGGTCTCGTCGCAAGCACGATGGTCGCGATGGTCTTGACCATCGCGACCATCTTTTTGGCCGCTCGCATAAGCTGTGGGTGGTCACCCACAGCTATGCGAGCGGCCAGGAGGCTGCTCCAATAATAGGTAGGAAGGCCCTGATTCAGAGCGTCCGGCTCTGAATCAGGCCCAGAGACTGTTAGTGCGTACGGATTGAAATGGGCTTTTCTGGGCGCTAAGTGGGTGGCAAAGGAACTGTTCCTTGCGAGGGAGCCGCCTTCTGTGCATGATCAGAATTTGGACTCGGCATGTGTCTGGATACTAATGATAACGGCTGCAGACAGAAACACAGCGGGTGGGATGGGCTTCCACAGGCTGTTAGGCGTATACCGGAGGATTCTCACATTAGCACAATGATATAAGCAGCGCGCCGCCATGTGAGATTCAGGCCCTGTGTGTATTTGGGTGTTTACCAGATTTGTGCATGTGCACACTGCGGGCCTGAGTTGTGCGCTAATACCGCTGCTGCTGCGCTCGTGTATGCCGATGCTATGCGAACATATGCAAATGGCAGCCACCGAGGATCTGCCCACCGGCAGATTTGCAAGTCCAAGCATCTGCAGCATCGATTGCAGATCCTTCGATTATCGCAGTCCTGAGTCTATGGTCATGCAGAATGGCCGCAGGGTCTGAGACACAGGAGCCATATTCCTTGCATACAGGATCACGGTCGCAGGGTGTGACGCGCCCCTGAAATGGTAACACATCTGCGTTTTTTACCACCGCTCCCCGTTACCTCCCACAAACGGTCCCTGACTGTCAATTACACTGCGAGTAAATAGTCGCTGCGAGTGACTACGGCACTGTACCTTGATGCATGCGCGCCACTGGTTAGACGCATGCCAATTTTGCAGATTTTCGCTGAACTGCGAGAACGGCATATGGTGCAATTCTGAATCATGTCCTATGATATTATGATTTTCATCCACTCCTTGCAGTATTGCTCCAGCTCCGTCACATTGTTTGGGTTATAGGTGACCAGGAACGTTGGAATATGTACAGGGGCGTATCTATAATGGGTGCAGGGTGTGCAGGGAACACGGGCCCCTGGGTCCAGGGGGACCCCGCACTGCACACTCTGCACCCATGATATTACTTACCTCTCCAGAGTCCCACGTCGGCGCGGGGGTCCGGCGCTGTAAAACAACTGGTCACCTGTGCATACACTAAAGACTCTGGGCACACTCTAGTGCCCAGAGTCTATAACTCCGGCGCTGGCCGCGTACAGCTCAGTGCGTTGCCGGCCACTGGGCGGAGAGGAGGGGGCCTGTGTCAGAGACTGCACACGGGCCCCCTCCTCTCTAGAAACGCCCCTGAATATGTAAGTTACTTTTGCTGTATGCTATAGGTCATAGCCCTTCTGGAAAATAGATCTTCTCCCAAGCTCTATATCTATTGTAGGGTATATGTTTAATATGCCAGCGGACAGGATCCCGGGCGTTGATATACCGACGCCGGAATCCCGACACCTGGCATAATGCCGATGACAACATGCAGAAGAGGATCGGGATACCGACGTCGAAGGTAAGAAAATGGGTAAGTATGATACTTAGCCCGGGGATGGGGGGGGGTAAGGTTTAGGCACCCCTGGGGGGAGATTAGGGTTAGGCACCGGGAGGGTTAGGCTACAGGGAGGGGGGGTTAGGATTAGGCACCATTGGGGGGGAGGTTACGGTTAGGCACTCCATGGTTTGGGTTAGGTTTAGGGTGGCGGAAGAGGGGCCAGGGTTAGGCACCACCGGGGGGAGGTTACGGTAAGGCACTCCCCGGGGAGGTTAGGGTTAGGCACCACCAAGGGAGGTACTTACCACCCCTGTCGGGATCCTGGATGATCGAGCTTCCGGTGTCGGTGTTTGAACCGCCGGGATATCATACCGATTCCATATTGCAGAAAGCAGCAGGTTTTGCTACAGAATTTGCCCATATCTTGCTCCACCCATTTTGACAAGTTATCCAGTTCCTGAAGCCAGTATCATATGTAAGGTTTCCAGACGCCTGTGGCAGTGAAATACTTGAATAAAGGGGCCCATACATCATGTTGGTTGTTTCCCCACCCCGACTGGATATGCCAGTCGGAAACACCGATTGGCAGCTATCGATGCTCCCCAATCCGTCAGGGAATTAGGGCAATTCTTCATGTTAAAAATCCCCTATTTGGCGTACTCAATCAAATTTTGGTCGGGATGGGCAAATCAGGAAAATCCAACATGTATCCCTAGGGGCCTTAACAAAAATTTCTTCTCAGCAGCGTTGTGACACCATGATATTATGCACTTAGAAACCGTGGAACCTATTACAGATTAATGTTATTTGATTTATTTTACAGTAATTTGAAACACCAATTGTACACCAGTTGCTTTCCAATTAAATTTTGGAACTTCTGAAGACAGCTGATTGGACATCGTTTGTTTAAATGACAAAAAGAGATGAATATTTATATAATCAATCAGTTGTTTTTTTTTTTACTAGGAATTAAAATAAGCTTAGAGTTTTTCTTCTTAGTTTCTTTTTTTTATTTGATAATAGAATATTTTATGTAAATCAGTGGTAATAATTCCGGAATAAATCCAATTTCATATCGTGCAAAGAATTCCTAAGGCCGTGAATATCTTTTTTTTCTGCTATTGTCTTTTTCTTCTCCTTGTCCTTGAAACTTGTCTTCTACATATCAGTTAATATGACATCTCTGGAGAATCTCAGGCATTCAACTAAAATATATTGTCAACTATCTGATACACTGAACTTTGAAAAACAAACCTGGCCCACACATACTGTACATTAAATGCATGCCAAAGCGAATGCTGAAGTTTATTTTCACACTGAGCTTATAAATCCATCAAACACACCCATATAAACATGTAAAAAAAAGCCCTTTTAATGCTCCACTGACAGCATGGCTTGTGCGATGTCCCGGTGGCTTGTGAGGTGGAGTTGGTGTAATGTGTACAGCATAGCGGTACCTTCATGTAGAATGGTCTTCCACTGGAAATACTTTCCTGCTGTACCCCGCCCAAGCAGAGAGGCAAGGGTTTCCCCCAGGTCAACAGAGATAGGATTCAAAACAAAAACGCAATTTATTATGTGATCTGCTTTAAGGGCTAAACCAATCACAATATAGATCTTATTGGTAAGGAATTTGTATAGAATCACAGTAACTAACACTTTGGTTCAACAAGTTTAATTTTCTCAAATATGCACAATATACATGAACGATATTCATACCTAAGTAATACAATTGACTGCACATACAGCACACGCTATGCTGAATTGCACGCTCTCTCAAATACTATACAAAAATAGTAAATTAGCTATACTTTTGCAACAAATAGTCTCTCTCTGTCATGCATCAGAGTAGGCTTTGCTGCTCCCGGCTGGTGCACAGTAAATGTTGGCTAACATCAGAGTAAGAATAAAGCTTAAAGTCCTGTACAGTAACAAGAACAGTTGCACCACTGTCTGAAATAAAGGTGTAAGGTGGATTATTGCGAGGACTTCAGTGTAAAAAACAGGCATGTGACGTGTACTATGACGCTGTGTGTTAATTATGCACGCCTCTAAAACGGCATTGAAACACTCAGGCACGCCTGCATTCGCACCTCCACTCCCCCGTTACTAGTTCCTGCCCCTGTTACCACCCAGAAACGGCCTCTCCTGTCACTCATTTCACTGGGCTGTCTTTGCTGGGCGAGCGAGTGGCCTACGATCCCACAGAGTAGTTCGCGCACACACAGAACGTACGCAAACCATCGGGCCGCAAACCATCGGGCCGCTTGCGAGCGCTCAGCGCTAGCGAGAGACTCTGAATGAGGTCATTTATCTCTCTCCACGGCTCAGGGGGGAATTCAGTTAGGTGCGAAAAGTTGCATTTTGGCAAAAAACTTTCGCAGGTGCGAACACATAAGTGCGTATTGCGCTGTTCAATTCCCGAGTGTTCGCATGAGCGAGTACTCCATAGACAGAAATCAGCGAAAAGTTTTCACCATCTCAGAGCAGCTGAAAAAATTTGAAAAATCCCTATTTTTACCTGAAAATGTGGGGACTTTGGGCCTGATTCAGCAAGGAACGCAGTTGCCAATACGCACGCAATTGGTCGATTAATTCGCATTGCACATGCATTGCCGTGCATGAGCGTGAACTAGCATTTGCAATGGGAACTGCGTTTGCAGAGGCTACGCAGATTCAAAGCAGAGTGATTGACAGGAAGTGCTGTTTGTGGGTGGTGACGGGGGGAGTTGCCCGAATGCAGGCGTGCCAGTGCGTTGCAATTCCATTGCAGGGGCGTGCATAAATTAGCCACCTCGTGGCCATACGCAGCCTGAGGCCTCATAGCGTGCGCTGAAGTTAACAATTCCTGAGTGAGGTCTGACTTGTCTTACCTGTGCGTATGGGTCCGATGTTACTCGATGTTACCGATTGTATCGCTATGTTGCCTGAGTATGCGGATGTGAGTAAGGGGAAGCGGGCATCTTTATGTCAGGCCGAGATCGCAATGCGATTGCAAATATTTACATATCCCCGCTGATATTAGCAACTGCGCTGCGTGCGTATTAGCAGAATAGCCATCCTTGCTGTATCAGGCTCTTGGTTCAGAGGCCCTGATTCAGACCCGGTCGTGAGCGCTGAGCGCTCGCAAGCGGGTCGATGTTGCCCAAGTGCGCATGCGCACGACGGAGGCGGCACCGTTGTGCGCATGCGCGAGATCTGAATAACGACGGCCAAGCCGTCACAATGGGTCTCGCACCAAAGGGGGCGTGCTGTCGATGGTGATTGACAGCACACCCCCTTTGGTGGGTGTGCCAGGGGTGTGGCTGCCCAGACGGAGGCATTCCCATGGTAACGCCTACCGTCTGCGGCCGGCCCCACTGACATCACTAGTGACTAGTGACATGTCAGTGGGAGTGCATTTGGCTCTGATAGAGCCAAAAGCACTCCTGGGCTTGCGGAAGCGAGACCCTACCGCAAGGGTCTCCTCGCAAGCCCGATGGTCGCGATGGTCTTGACCATCGCGACCATCATTTTGACCGCTCGCTATAGCTGTGGGTGGTTACCCTCAGCTATGCGAGCGGCCAGGAGGCCGCTCCAAAAAGGAGGAGGGACGGCCCTTATTCAGAGCGAGCGCTCTGTCAGAGTGTCTGGCTCTGAATCAGGGCCAGAATCCTTTAGACACCCCCCCTAATGACTAATTAGGCAAAAATAGTTTTTTAGTTAACTTAATTCCCCCTAATAATGACATGTCATTTTTGGGGTGAAAATTTTAAAAGTGTTGGAAAATGGGTTTAAAGTACTGGATCAGATATTTTGGGGAGGCTGTATGGATGGGACAGGTGTTTGGGGAGCTGTATAGATGGGACAGGTGTTTTGGGAGCTGTATGGATGAGACAGGTGTTTGGGGAGCTGTATGGATGGGACAGGTGTTTGGGGAGCTGTATGGATGGGACAGGTGTTTTGGGGAGGCTGTATGGATGAGACAGGTATTTGGGGTGCTGTATGGATGAGACAGGTGTTTGGGGGCTGTATGGATGATGCAGGTGTTTGGGTCTGTATGGATGAGACAGGTGTTTGGGGGGCTGCGTGGATGAGACAGGTGTTTGGGGAGGCTGTATGGATGAGACAGGTGTTTGGGGAGGCTGTATGGATGAGACAGGTATTTGGGGTGCTGTATGGATGAGACAGGTGTTTGGGGGCTGTATGGATGAAGCAGGTGTTTGGGGGGCTGTATGGATGAGACAGGTGTTTGGGGGCTGCGTGGATGAGACAGGTGTTTGGGTGGCTGTATGGATGGGACAGGTGTTTGGGGGGCTGTATGGATGGGACAGGTGTTTGGGGAGGTTGTATGGATGAGACAGGTATTTGGGGTGCTGTATGGATGAGACAGGTGTTTGCGGGGCTGTATGGATGAGACAGGTGTTTGGGGTGCTGTATGGATGAGACAGGTGTTTGGGGGCTGTATGGATGTGACAGGTGTTTGGGGGACTGTATGGATGGGACAGGTGTTTGGGGGGACTGTATGGATGGGACAGGTGTTTGGGGAGCTGCATGGATGAGACAGGTGTTTTGGGGGGCTGTATGGATGGGACAGGTGTTTGGGGAGCTGTATAGATGAGACAGGTGTTTTGGGGGCTGTATGGATGGGACAGGTGTTTTGGGGGGCTGTATGGATGAGACAGGTGTTTTGGGGGCTGTATGGATGGGACAGGTGTTTTGGGGGGCTATGTGGATGGGACAGGTGTTTTGGGGTGCTGTATGGATGAGATAGGTGTTTTGGGGTGCTGTATGGATGAGACAGGTGTTTGGGGGCTGTATGGATGGGACAGGTGTTTTGGGGTGCTGTATGGATGAGACAGGTGTTTTGGGGTGCTGTATGGATGAGATTGTGTTTTGGGGTGCTGTATGGATGAGACAGGTGTTTTTGGGTACTGTATGGATGGGACAGGTGTTTTGGGGGTCTGTATGGATGGGACAGGTGTTTTGGGGGGCTGTATGGATGAGACAGGTGTTTTGGGGGCTGTATGGATGAGACAGGTGTTTTGGGGTGCTGTATGGATGAGATAGGTGTTTTGGGGTGCTGTATGGATGAGACAGGTGTTTTGGGGGCTGTATGGATGGGACAGGTGTTTTGGGTGGCTGTATGGATGGGACAGGTGTTTTGGGGTGCTGTATGGAAGGGACAGGTGTTTTGGGGTGCTGTATGGATGAGACAGGTGTTTTGGGGTGCTGTATGGATGAGACAGGTGTTTTGGGGTACTGTATGGATGGGACAGGTGTTTTTAGGATAACAGGTGGCTGCAGCAGGTGTATTTTAAAAAAAAAATTAAAAGTGCTCTTTAAAGACACAAAAATATACTTGCACCCATTTTAATGTATCCCCAATTTAACTGCAGTAATTATTTTGTCCCCAAAATATTGCTATTTATCAATTATGCAATATGCACATAACAACCATTTCACACAATTTAAGAACCCAATATACTTTTATTAGGGCTAGTAATACACCTCTATATTGACTTCCTATGTCAGTTAGGCTTTTTAAAATGAGATATATCAAACCTTCTACAGAGTGGAGGAGAGGACAAGTGGTGAAGTCTCCCATAGCAACCAATTAGTTTCTAACTGCCATTTTATAGAATGTATTTCATAAATGCTACCTCAAAGCTGATTGGTTGCTATGGGCAACTTTAATACATTTTTCGGGTAGTGTCTGTAATTGCTTTTCAATGAGATTATTCATGTCTTCTGTGTTTGGGTTGACTGTCTATTATTATAATTTACTATAACATTTATCTATAGATTCACGGATATTACCAAGGTGCCTAGCGCGTCTAACACGCAGAAACACCTTTTCCCCATGATGTGTGGGAGACGAGATAAAGTACCCGACCACAGGGGTCTGCTACACCCGTTATCCGGCTCCCTAGAAACATACCCTCTGCTGGGATCACTCTCTTAATTCAACACAGGACTTTCTGTGAGAGCGGCAGGATGCTAATTACTATACTGTATGAGAATGTATTTTTAGTTCAGTTTGAAATGAAAGATAATTATCTCTGTCAATATGTAAGAGTGTAACCTATAAAAACATATATTTTTCTGCAGAACATTAATCAGACAACAAGTGAGGCATGAGTCACCGTAGCCAGGAGGTAAACAGGCAAACAGTGGGACATTGCTAAGAAAGAGGAGGAAAGCGATGTACCATACGGGGTACACAATAATTGCACCAGTCTTTACGGTGCACGTGCTGATGTGCTAGGTAAACAGATCCCACTCACTACTGCTGTTGGGGGAAACCTAAATATCAGGAAGATAAGATGACATAAACTATCTGGATGGTCGTAACTGTCAACGCCAGTAGAAGGTGGAGTGCTACTTATACACTTGTGCTCCATTGTTGCCTGCGGGAACCCCAAGCGACTTTATGCAATTCTTCTAGGGCCCCAAGTGCCCGAGTGGTTATGTTCTGGGCCCCAAGTAACGGAATCAGTATGATTTACCGCCACCCTCATGGCCGGCGGTTCAAATCCCGACAGCAGCAGCCCGACAGAGGAGGAAATCCCAATCGTCCTAAGGTAAGTACTACTACTAACTAATTCTGACGCATCGGAACAACAAATCGTCAATATTGTGTAGTGTGTATGAGCTACCGTTGAAGCATGTACATGCAGGAAGATCATACGATGCGGCTGATGTTCCCATGCAGTACTATGCGGCGGGGGCTGGCATATCAGGTGGTCGGGCCCAGCAGGGCGGGTTCCAGCATAAGCCACGCCCTGTGCGGCGAGGAAGCCAACACCCCAAATCATGCGCACAAATCCGCTGAAAAGGGGTCGTGACCTAAGTACCGTAGGCCAAGCCCCTAAATGACGCTATTTGGGGGTGTGTCCGTATGGTATGCCTCCTGTTTAATGGAACGACCATCCGCAAATAGTGTCAGGCTCTGAATCAGGCCCAGTATCCATTCTTGTTTCCAGGGTACGGCACTGCCACACAGCTGCGGTGGTGGAGGTGCCCAACATCCCGACCGCCCATGGGACACTTTGGGGTCCGGTGCTGGTTTTAAATATAGGGGTACCCAAATGCAATTTTTTTCCCCCTATATTTAAAACCAGGACTGGCACTGCAGCCTGGTGCTGGATCCTAAATTACGGTGGAAACCTTCTCGTTTTGTTCCCCGTAATATTAGGAACCAGGACTGGTTGACAAGTCCGGGGCTGGTTATGGCTTTTGGGGGGGGACCCTTCGTAATTTTTTTAATAGATTTGAACCTGTTTTTTACAGGTACAACACAAGCAGCCTTCACATATCTCACTGATATGGAACAGCGGGTCCCATGCCTCTGGTCGAACATGCCTCGTGTGTGCCGACCTCCCGATATGTCGGCTATTGGTGCTGGGATCGCGGGTCGCATCGCTGGTTACACAATCATTAAGTATGTGCCCAGCTTAAGAGGTGATTGTGGACTTTGGCGCAACAAAGAACAGGAGAAAAGGGCACAGTACAAAGTATGGCGATGATTAATTCTATTTCCACATGAACCTACCCGGGCACATTGGTCCATACTGCAACGGCTCAATCATCACGACCATTGCCATACCGTTAATGTCCCTGAGTCATGGCTGGTGCATGCTTACTGACAACTAGCCACCAGCTGAATTAAGGACAGCAGGGATGGGCAGGTACAGAATACCTGGGCATGGGCCTGACTGGCTGCCAGGAGACAATCTAGGAGGCATCTATATAATCATGCCCCCAAAATGGCATGTCACGCCATCCCCAGCGCACTCCATTTAGTAAGTTTCTTCAGAGGGCCCGGTGTTCACAATGGGGTGTGGCACGCACCCGCACTTGATCATGATGCCCTCATGTTCCGGTCCTGATTGATCTCATGGCGGCCCAGCTCCTGGGATGGGGTACATTCCCCAAAAGATTGGCTTTACAGATGTGAATGAAGTTATCCTGTAACTGATGTAGCTTCTATACTCTCAGCTTTCCATTGCAGACAGAGAGGTCTATTTACTAAGCCTTGGATGGAGATAAAGTACAAACCAACCAGCTCCTGTCATTTTTCAAATACAGCCTATGACATGGCAGTTAGGAAGAGCTGATTCGCTGGTACTTTATCTCCATCCAAGGCTTAGTAAATAGACCCCAAAGTACCAGCCAATCAGCTCCTGTCATGTCGCAGGCTGTGTTTGAAAAATAACAGGAGCTGATTGGCTTGTACCTTATCACCTTATCCAAGAGCCACGCCCAGGTGACAGGGGGCGTGGCCTAATCGTGGGAGGCGTTGTCACGCCCCCTTAGGAAATAAACACAAAAACTATTTAGCAGTGCTGCGCGCTGGGAGGGGGCGCTGTGAGCCCCTCAGCCCGGCGCACAGCCAATGGGGTCGTGATCAGCATGATCGCTCCCCCCATAGGCATAGGAGACTGCTCCAGCTGCTGCGAGCGGTCTCCCACTGCGGCCCAGCACACAGCAGCATGTAGAAGGGAAGGGGGGCTTGCTGGAGGGACCCCCGCCGGGTCCCTCCAGCAAGCCCAGGCCCGGGTAATTTGTACCCGCTCCCCCCCCTCCCTCCCAGCACCCCCTGACATTATCTCCACCCAAGGCTTAGTAAATAGACCCCAGAATCCCCCATCCACCTACAGTACAAGTTTGTCATGAAAAATCTTCAGCCGTCTTGTGAAGATCAGTAAATACATTTATTACTGGCTCGAGATATTAGACAAATATGAAGTCTGAATTTAAACTTCAAATGATGTTAGAGAATTTCTTACCGTCTCCTGCCCAACACCTCTATGTGCTCCTTAGTCACACGTTCTAAATAAAACCTTCACAAAGCAATGGTGAGAAACGGAAAATCTTATTAAACATTTCAAGATTTCTCTTCCAAGTAACACGTCTGCAGTAAGAGAAAGTAAGATAAAATACTTTTTTACTTGTTAAAGTCAGTGTTCCGCCCTGGAAAATGCTGATGTATCAATTTCAAACACTTATAAAATAGGTTACAATTTGTCTGAATCCTTCAGAATGTTCCAGGAGCAAATACCAGGTTGTAGAATAAGCTGAACAGGGTCCCTGCAATTGCTGAAACATCACCGTGCTGGGAACACTCCTAATGATTACACAGCTACCTGACTCTGGCAGCGAGGGCATACAATTAAAGGGGAACGATCATTAATACACCTATTTTACATATTGTGCATAATTGCATATTAAAACTCATTGCTGTTTATCTCATTAGAGAAACTTGCATATGCTCAGTTATATTCAATGTTCTGCTTTAATTCTCTTCAGTTGTATAAAACTGAAGGGTGATAAAAATGATGTCATCACATTTGTGCACAGTGGTGTCCTTTCACCCTCATAATGACAGCTGCAACCGAGTAGGCACCCATACTTGAAAGCGGGGAGCCCCAATTTTCAAACTATGTGGCCCCACTGATTACCAGAAAATATCGCCCAGCGATATGGGAAAAACTTGTTTTCCATAAATGGGGGGGGGGGCACATTGTGCCCTATCTCCCCCATACTGGCCCGCACACACATGGGGGGTGGGCTGTCTTGAATGAGGGAAATCTCTTTTAATCAATTTTCCCACTTAGTAGACACTGTGGAAGATGTACTAAGCCTTGGATGGAGAGCGATAAAGTACCAGCCAATCAGCTCCTATCTGCCATGTTACAGGCTGTGTTTGAAAACTGACAGTTAGGAGCGGATTGGTTGGTAGTTTATCTCCATCCACTTTATCTCTCTCCAAGGCTTTAGTACATCAGTCCCAATAACTGATACAGCACATAATACATTTCCACAATAGAAGGGGGATGGATCTAAAGCCCAGGGGCTTATTTGCAAGCACCGCTGCCAGTGGCGTAACTAGGGTATTTGGAGCCCATGGCAAATTTGAAAAGGGAGCCTCCCCCCGATATGTGCGCGCGCCTAAGGCGTACGCGGCAAAAAAACATGGACATGGTCGCTTAAAAATGGGGCGTCAACATGCCACACCCCTTTATTTTCACGCTGAACATTCCTATACATATGCACCTTAACCCCAGTAGTGCCCCTTATACAGTACCCCCAGTATGCAGTTGTGGTCCCTCTTATGCAGGCCCATAGTAGTGGTCCCCCTTATATAGCCCCCAATTAGTTCCCCTTATTCGGGGCCCCCAGTAGTGGTCTGCCCAAATGCAGTGCGCCCAGTAGTGGTATCACCTTATGCAGTGCCCTTTATATAGTGCCCCCAGTAGTAGACCCTCCCCCCATGCAGTGCCCTTTAAATAGTGCCCCCAGCAGTAGTCTCCCCCCCATGCAGTTTTCCCAGTAGTGGTCCCCCTTATGCAGTCACCCAGTAGTGATCCCCCCTATCTAGTGCCCCCTGTAGTGGTCCCCCCAGTGCAGTGCCCCTAGCAGTAAGCCCCTTACATAGTGCCCCCAGCAGTAGTCCCGCCCCCATGCAGTGGTCCCCCTTATGCAGGCCCCCAGTAGTGATCCCCCCCTATCCAGTGCCCCCTGTAGTGGTCCTTCCTATTTCTGCCCCCAGTAGTGGTCCCCCCAGTGCAGTGCCCCTAGTAGTAGGCCTCTTTTATAATGCCCCAGTAGTAGTCCCCTGTAGAGGTTCCCCCTCCCGATTAAGTGCCCCCAGTAGAGGTCCTCCCAGTAATGGTGCCCCCAGTAGTAGCCAACCCCCCCCCCTTTGTGCCCCCACCCCCAGTAGAGGTCCCCCCAGTAGTAGCCACCCCCTCCCCCGTTGTGCCCCCAGTAGTGCAGACAGGTTTAAAAAAAATCTATATACAAATATACTTACCTGAATCCACGCTGCTGCTCCGGACCGCGACACCGCTCCCGCCGCCGCCCGCCAGTCCTCCCGGGCTGGCGCGCTCAGCATTATGGGAGAGACGTCATGATGTCATGACGTCTGTCCCATTACCCACTGCAGGAGCCGGACGGAAGCCCGGCTCTTGCAGTGGGTGCTGCAGCAGTCAATGAGAGTCTATCTGACTCTCATTGGCTGCTGTTTAACACACGCATCGCCGCCAGCGATGGCGGCGATGCGTGTGTTATGCATAGCCTGAGCCCGCCTCCTGGCGCTATTGAGCAAGTGCTCAGGGGGCGGGAACGGGCTCAGCTGTGCAGCACAAGACCGGCGCTGGAAGCCTAGCGCCGGTCCTGTGTAAATGTGTAGCGCTGACCGCAGTCACTGCGGTCGGCGCTACACTGGCTAACTAGGGCGGGCCGGACCGTGGCCGGCAGCGCCCCCCAGCGCCGCACCCCGCTCGCCCTGCCCTAGTTACGCCACTGACCGCTGCTTCCTGGCGGGTTGCAGGTGGAAATTTAAAACAGCACCTGAAGTCAGTGTACGTCATGCCGTGCTTTCCACAGACTGCGGGCGCCGTTTTACATTTTTACCTGCAACCCGCTGAGAAGCAGCAGCTTATAAAAGCTGCTGCTTTGTAAATGAAGCCCCAACTCTCCCCCATCAGCGCGGTCTCCTATCAATACAAATTTGGGGTACCTCATTTTTTTATGCGGTAGGTTGTGTCGTTTTTAAAATGACAGGTCTTGTTAGGTTCCTATATTCTTCCGATTCGTAGAAAGCGTTTAAATTGAGACAGTGAACATTTAAAAAAAAAAAAAAAATTTAAATTTTTTTGTCACAACCTACACATAGGGGCATATTCAATAGGCTGCGTGAAAAGCAAAAAACCCGCACCTGCGAGGTTTTTCCTGCAGGTGCGGGTTTTTTGCTATTCTATTAGGTGCGTGTTTTGTTTTAAAACACGCGCCGGGATGTTTTTTTTGCGCACCTCCTGAGCAAGCGTGATTTTTCCTGAAATCGATGATTTCAGGATAAATCACCGGGACTTGCTCTGACACCCCCGCGGCGCCCCCCCGAGGACTAATTAACCATTTAGCTTAATTAGTCCTTAATTACTTACCTTCTGCAGCGCTGTCTTCTCATCTTCTTCTTCATCCTGCGTCGGGAACCGGCTCTTCTGCAGCAGCGGTGAGTATGTCAGTGTGTGTGCTGTATGTGTGTTTGAGAGTGTGTGCCCCCGCAGTGGTTGTGTGGCCCCCCGGAATTGGCGCTGGGAGAACTACATCTCCCAACAGCCCTTGCTCCTCCCATCAGCCCCCGGGACTCCCAGCAGCCCCCTCTCCAGTAGGAAGAGAGAGGGGAGGCCGCCGGGAGCCGCGGGGACCTGGGCAGGTAAGTGACTTTTTTTTTTTTTAATTTACGTGGCGCAGGGTTTTGAGTGATGAAAACCCTGTGTCCACTGTTTTTTAATTGAATCCCGCGGGTATCGGGAGCGCGCATACCCGCGGGATTCCGAAATTGGCCGCGAGGGGCGCAAGGTTTTTTCCTCGCAAAACCTCGCGCCCAATTGAATATACCCCATAGAATCCTGCTTTTTACTATTTCGGAAATAGATTACTGACAAAACAAGACGCGCAAAGTATTTATTTCTGGTGTTTAGAATTAGAAGAAGAAGAAAAAATGGAGCTTTGCTTTTAGTTCCCTTTCTTGGAATTATTTTTGGCGATTTGAGTTACAAATATGTTGTCTGAGTACAAAGACTAATGGTACTTTCTGAAAATACAAAGTGCGGTGCGGTGATCACATGTCATCACAGGACAATACAGGGGCGTCACAAGAGAGAAGGGGACCCGTGTGCATTCCCCGTCCGGGGATCCCTCCTCTCTCTTCGGCGGCCGGCCGCTGACTGGCAGCATCAGTAGATCTGGGCATTAGGGTGTGCCCAGAGTCTACAGTGCATGCGCAAATCGCAGGAAAATGGCATGGCCATCATTTTCCCGGTGATTTCCTCATTAAGCATGGACAAAACACCGGAAAAATGGCTGCGGCGGGCATTTTCCGGAATTTTGTGTAGCGCTGAGACAACCCAAAGTTGGACCTTGGAAAGGTACGTTTTAGATAATATGGGTGCAGGGTGTGCAGTGTGGGCACTCCCTGGACCCAGGGGCCCATGTGCACTGCACACCCTGCACCCATTATAGATATGCCCGTGGGACAATATCAGCCCGCACCTGCGGCTCAGCAGTAGCGCTAGTGGCTTCAGAGTTCTGTTCCAGACATCATGCAGGCCACAAGCAGCAGCAATGGTGCCACTCATAGGGCTCCGCGCTCCCTGTACAGCAGCAATGGTGCCACTCATAGGGCTCCGCGCTCCCTGTGCAGCACCAATAGTGCCACTCATAGGGCTCCGTGCTCCCTGTGCAGCACCAATAGTGCCACTCATAGGGCTCCGTGCTCCCTGTGCAGCACCAATAGTGCCACTCATAGGGCTTTGTGCTCCCTGTGCAGCAGCAATGGTGCCACTCATAGGGCTCCGTGCTCCCTGTACAGCAGCAATGGTGCCACTCATAGGGCTCCGCGCTCCCTGTGCAGCACCAATAGTGCCACTCATAGGGCTCCGCGCTCCCTGTACAGCAGCAATGGTGCCACTCATAGGGCTCCGCGCTCCCTGTACAGCAGCAATGGTGCCACTCATAGGGCTCCGCGCTCCCTGTGCAGCACCAATAGTGCCACTCATAGGGCTCCGCGCTCCCTGTACAGCAGCAATGGTGCCACTCATAGGGCTCCGCGCTCCCTGTGCAGCAGCAATGGTGTCACTCATAGGGCTCCGCACTCTCTAAGCAGCAGCAATGGTGCCACTCATAGGGCTCCGCGCTCCCTGTGCAGCACCAATAGTGCCACTCATAGGGCTCCGCGCTCCCTGTACAGCAGCAATGGTGCCACTCATAGGGCTCCGCGCTCCCTGTGCAGCAGCAATGGTGTCACTCATAGGGCTCCGCACTCTCTAAGCAGCAGCAATGGTGCCACTCACAGGGCTCCGCGCTCCCTGTGCAGCACCAATAGTGCCACTCATAGGGCTCCGCGCTCCCTGTACAGCAGCAATGGTGCCACTCATAGGGCTCTGCGCTCCCTGTACAGCAGCAATGGTGCCACTCATAGGGCTCCGCGCTCCCTGTGCAGCACCAATGGTGCCACTCATAGGGCTCCGCGCTCCCTGTACAGCAGCAATGGTGCCACTCATAGGGCTCCGCGCTCCCTGTACAGCAGCAATGGTGCCACTCATAGGGCTCTGCGCTCCCTGTGCAGCAGCAATGGTGCCACTCATAGGGCTCCGCGCTCTCTGTACAGCAGCAATGGTGCCACTCATAGGGCTCCGCGCTCCTTGTGCAGCACCAATGGTGCCACTAATAGGGCTCCGCGCTGCCTGTACAGCAGCAATGGTGCCACTCATAGGGCTCCGAGCTCCCTGTGCAGCACCAATGGTGCCACTCATAGGGCTCTGCGCTCCCTGTACAGCTGCAATGCTGTCACTCATAGGGCTCCGCGCTCCCTGTGCAGCACCAATGGTGCCACTCATAGGGCTCCGCGCTCCCTGTGCAGCAGCAATGGTTTCACTCATAGGGCTCCGCGCTCTCTATGCAGCAGCAATGGTGTCACTCATAGGGCTCCGCGCTCTCTATGCAGCAGCAATGGTGCCACTCATAGGGCTCCATGCTCTCTATGCAGCAGCAATGGTGCCACTCATAGGGCTCCGCGCTCCCTGTACAGCAGCAATGGTGTCACTCATAGGGCTCCGCGCTCCCTGTACAGCAGCAATGGTGCCACTCATAGGGCTCCGCGCTTCCTGTACAGCAGAAGTGATATCACTCATAGGGCTCCGCGCTTCCTGTACAGCAGCAATGGTGCCACTCATAGGGCTACGCGCTCTCTATATAGCAGCAATGGTGTCACTCATAGGGCTCCGCGCTCCCTGTACAGCAGCAATGGTGTCGCTTATAGGGCTCCGCGCTCCCTGTACAGCAGCAATGGTGCCACTCATAGGGCTCCGCGCTCCCTGTTCAGCAGCAATGGTGTCACTCATAGGGCTCCGCGGTCCCTGTGCAGCAGCAATGGTGTCACTCATAGGGCTCCGCGCTCCCTGTGCAGCAGCAATGGTGCCACTCATAGGGCTCCGCGGTCCCTGTGCAGCAGCAATGGTGTCACTCATAGGGCTCCGCGGTCCCTGTGCAGCAGCAATGGTGCCACTCATAGAGCTCCGCGCTCCCTGTGCAGCTCCAATGGTGCCACTCATAGGGCTCCGCGCTCCCTGTACAGCAGCAATGGTGCCACTCATAGGGCTCCGCGCTCTCTATGCAGCAGCAATGGTGTCACTCATAGGGCTCCGCGGTCCCTGTCCAGCTGCAATGGTGTCACTCATAGGGCTCCGCGCCCTTTATGCAGCAGCAATGCTGTGACTCATAGGGCTCCGCGCTCCCTGTGCAGCAGCAATGGTGCCACTCATAGGGCTCCGCGCTCTCTATGCAGCAGCAATGGTGCCACTCATAGGGCTCCGCGCTCCCTGTACAGCAGCAATGGTGCCAATCATAGGGCTCCGCGCTCCCTGTACAGCAGCAATGGTGCCACTCATAGGGCTCCGCACTCTCTATGCAGCAGCAATGGTATCACTCATAGGGCTCCGCGCTCCCTGTACAGCAGCAATGGTGTCACTCATAGGGCTCCGCGCTCTCTATGCAGCAGCAATGGTGCCACTCATAGGGCTCCGCGCTCCTTGTACAGCAGCATTGGTGTCACTCATAGGGCTCCGCGCTCCCTGTACAGCAGCAATGGTGTCACTCATAGGGCTCCGCGCTCCCTGTACAGCAGCAATGGTGCCACTCATAGGGCTCCGCACTCACTGTACAGCAGCAATGGTGCCACTCATAGGGCTCCGCACTCACTGTACAGCAGCAATGGTGTCACTCATAGGGCTCCGCACTCACTGTACAGCAGCAATGGTGCCACTCATAGGGCTCTGCGCTCCCTGTACAGCAGCAATGGTGTCACTCATAGGGCTCCGCTCTCCCTGTGCAGCAGCAATGGTGCCACTCATAGGGCTCCGCGCTCTCTATGCAGCAGCAATGGTGCCACTCATAGGGCTCCGCGCTCCCTGTACAGCAGCAATGGTGCCAATCATAGGGCTCCGCGCTCCCTGTACAGCAGCAATGGTGCCACTCATAGGGCTCCGCACTCTCTATGCAGCAGCAATGGTATCACTCATAGGGCTCCGCGCTCCCTGTACAGCAGCAAGTGTCACTCATAGGGCTCCGCGCTCTCTATGCAGCAGCAATGGTGCCACTCATAGGGCTCCGCGCTCCCTGTACAGCAGCAATGGTGCCTCTCATAGGGCTCCGCGCTCCTTGTACAGCAGCAATGGTGTCACTCATAGGGCTCCGCGCTCCCTGTACAGCAGCAATGGTGTCACTCATAGGGCTCCGCGCTCCCTGTACAGCAGCAATGGTGCCACTCATAGGACTCCGCACTCACTGTACAGCAGCAATGGTGCCACTCATAGGGCTCCGCACTCACTGTACAGCAGCAATGGTGTCACTCATAGGGCTCCGCACTCACTGTACAGCAGCAATGGTGCCACTCATAGGGCTCTGCGCTCCCTGTACAGCAGCAATGGTGCCACTCATAGGGCTCCGCGCTTCCTGTACAGCAGAAGTGATATCACTCATAGGGCTCCGCGCTTCCTGTACAGCAGCAATGGTGCCACTCATAGGGCTACGCGCTCTCTATATAGCAGCAATGGTGTCACTCATAGGGCTCCGCGCTCCCTGTACAGCAGCAATGGTGTCGCTTATAGGGCTCCGCGCTCCCTGTACAGCAGCAATGGTGCCACTCATAGGGCTCCGCGCTCTCTATGCAGCAGCAATGGTGTCACTCATAGGGCTCCGCGCTCTCTATGCAGCAGCAATGGTGCCACTCATAGGGCTCCATGCTCTCTATGCAGCAGCAATGGTGCCACTCATAGGGCTCCGCGCTCCCTGTACAGCAGCAATGGTGTCACTCATAGGGCTCCGCGCTCCCTGTACAGCAGCAATGGTGCCACTCATAGGGCTCCGCGCTTCCTGTACAGCAGAAGTGATATCACTCATAGGGCTCCGCGCTTCCTGTACAGCAGCAATGGTGCCACTCATAGGGCTACGCGCTCTCTATATAGCAGCAATGGTGTCACTCATAGGGCTCCGCGCTCCCTGTACAGCAGCAATGGTGTCGCTTATAGGGCTCCGCGCTCCCTGTACAGCATCAATGGTGCCACTCATAGGGCTCCGCGCTCCCTGTTCAGCAGCAATGGTGTCACTCATAGGGCTCCGCGGTCCCTGTGCAGCAGCAATGGTGTCACTCATAGGGCTCCGCGCTCCCTGTGCAGCAGCAATGGTGCCACTCATAGGGCTCCGCGGTCCCATTGCAGCAGCAATGGTGTCACTCATAGGGCTCCGCGGTCCCTGTGCAGCAGCAATGGTGCCACTCATAGAGCTCCGCGCTCCCTGTGCAGCTCCAATGGTGCCACTCATAGGGCTCCGCGCTCCCTGTACAGCAGCAATGGTGCCACTCATAGGGCTCCGCGCTCTCTATGCAGCAGCAATGGTGTCACTCATAGGGCTCCGCGGTCCCTGTCCAGCTGCAATGGTGTCACTCATAGGGCTCCGCGCCCTTTATGCAGCAGCAATGCTGTGACTCATAGGGCTCCGCGCTCCCTGTGCAGCAGCAATGGTGCCACTCATAGGGCTCCGCGCTCTCTATGCAGCAGCAATGGTGCCACTCATAGGGCTCCGCGCTCCCTGTACAGCAGCAATGGTGCCAATCATAGGGCTCCGCACTCCCTGTACAGCAGCAATGGTGCCACTCATAGGGCTCCGCACTCTCTATGCAGCAGCAATGGTATCACTCATAGGGCTCCGCGCTCCCTGTACAGCAGCAATGGTGTCACTCATAGGGCTCCGCGCTCTCTATGCAGCAGCAATGGTGCCACTCATAGGGCTCCGCGCTCCTTGTACAGCAGCATTGGTGTCACTCATAGGGCTCCGCGCTCCCTGTACAGCAGCAATGGTGTCACTCATAGGGCTCCGCGCTCCCTGTACAGCAGCAATGGTGCCACTCATAGGGCTCCGCACTCACTGTACAGCAGCAATGGTGCCACTCATAGGGCTCCGCACTCACTGTACAGCAGCAATGGTGTCACTCATAGGGCTCCGCACTCACTGTACAGCAGCAATGGTGCCACTCATAGGGCTCTGCGCTCCCTGTACAGCAGCAATGGTGTCACTCATAGGGCTCCGCTCTCCCTGTGCAGCAGCAATGGTGCCACTCATAGGGCTCCGCGCTCTCTATGCAGCAGCAATGGTGCCACTCATAGGGCTCCGCGCTCCCTGTACAGCAGCAATGGTGCCAATCATAGGGCTCCGCGCTCCCTGTACAGCAGCAATGGTGCCACTCATAGGGCTCCGCACTCTCTATGCAGCAGCAATGGTATCACTCATAGGGCTCCGCGCTCCCTGTACAGCAGCAAGTGTCACTCATAGGGCTCCGCGCTCTCTATGCAGCAGCAATGGTGCCACTCATAGGGCTCCGCGCTCCCTGTACAGCAGCAATGGTGCCTCTCATAGGGTTCTCCGCGCTCCTTGTACAGCAGCAATGGTGTCACTCATAGGGCTCCGCGCTCCCTGTACAGCAGCAATGGTGTCACTCATAGGGCTCCGCGCTCCCTGTACAGCAGCAATGGTGCCACTCATAGGGCTCCGCACTCACTGTACAGCAGCAATGGTGCCACTCATAGGGCTCCGCACTCACTGTACAGCAGCAATGGTGTCACTCATAGGGCTCCGCACTCACTGTACAGCAGCAATGGTGCCACTCATAGGGCTCTGCGCTCCCTGTACAGCAGCAATGGTGCCACTCATAGGGCTCCGCGCTTCCTGTACAGCAGAAGTGATATCACTCATAGGGCTCCGCGCTTCCTGTACAGCAGCAATGGTGCCACTCATAGGGCTACGCGCTCTCTATATAGCAGCAATGGTGTCACTCATAGGGCTCCGCGCTCCCTGTACAGCAGCAATGGTGTCGCTTATAGGGCTCCGCGCTCCCTGTACAGCAGCAATGGTGCCACTCATAGGGCTCCGCGCTCCCTGTGCAGCAGCAATGGTATCACTCATAGGGCTCCGCGCTCCCTGTACAGCAGCAATGGTGTCACTCATAGGGCTCCGCGCTCTCTATGCAGCAGCAATGGTGCCACTCATAGGGCTCCGCGCTCCCTGTACAGCAGCAATGGTGCCTCTCATAGGGCTCCGCGCTCCTTGTACAGCAGCAATGGTGTCACTCATAGGGCTCCGCGCTCCCTGTGCTGCAGCAATGGTGCCACTCATAGGGCTCCGCGGTCCCTGTGCAGCACCAATGGTGCCACTCATAGGGCTCCGCGCTCCCTGTACAGCAGCAATGGTGCCACTCATAGGGCTCCGCGCTCTCTATGCAGCAGCAATGGTGTCACTCATAGGGCTCCGCGGTCCCTGTCCAGCTGCAATGGTGTCACTCATAGGGCTCCGCGCCCTTTATGCAGCAGCAATGCTGTCACTCATAGGGCTCCGCGCTCCCTGTGCAGCAGCAATGCTGCCACTCATAGGGCTCCGCGCTCTCTATGCAGCAGCAATGGTGCCACTCATAGGGCTCCGCGCTCCCTGTACAGCAGCAATGGTGCCAATCATAGGGCTCCGCGCTCCCTGTACAGCAGCAATGGTGCCACTCATAGGGCTCCGCACTCTCTATGCAGCAGCAATGGTATCACTCATAGGGCTCCGCGCTCCCTGTACAGCAGCAATGGTGTCACTCATAGGGCTCCGCGCTCTGTATGCAGCAGCAATGGTGCCACTCATAGGGCTCCGCGCTCCCTGTACAGCAGCAATGGTGCCTCTCATAGGGCTCCGCGCTCCTTGTACAGCAGCAATGGTGTCACTCATAGGGCTCCGCGCTCCCTGTGCAGCAGCAATGGTGTCACTCATAGGGCTCCGTGCTCTCTATGCAGCAGCAAAGGTGCCACTCATAGGGCTCTGCGCTCCCTGTACAGCAACAATGGTGTCACTCATAGGGCTCCGCACTCCCTGTACAACAGCAATGGTGCCACTCATAGGGCTCCGCGCTTCCTGTACAGCAGAAGTGATATCACTCATAGGGCTCCGCGCTTCCTGTACAGCAGCAATGGTGCCACTCATAGGGCTACGCGCTCTCTATATAGCAGCAATGGTGTCACTCATAGGGCTCCGCGCTCCCTGTACAGCAGCAATGGTGTTGCATATAGGGCTCCGCGCTCCCTGTACAGCAGCAATGGTGCCACTCATAGGGCTCCGCGCTCCCTGTGCAGCAGCAATGGTGTCACTCATAGGGCTCCGAGGTCCCTGTGCAGCAGCAATGGTGTCACTCATAGGGCTACGCGCTCCCTGTGCAGCAGCAATGGTGCCACTCATAGGGCTCCGCGGTCCCTGTGCAGCAGCAATGGTGTCACTCATAGGGCTCCGCGGTCCCTGTGCAGCAGCAATGGTGCCACTCATAGGGCTCCGCGCTCCCTGTGCAGCACCAATGGTGCCACTCATAGGGCTCTGCGCTCCCTGTACAGCAGCAATGGTGCCACTCATAGGGCTCCGCGCTCTCTATGCAGCAGCAATGGTGTCACTCATAGGGCTCCGCGGTCCTTGTCCAGCTGCAATGGTGTCACTCATAGGGCTCCGCGCCCTTTATGCAGCAGCAATGCTGTCACTCATAGGGCTCCGCGCTCCCTGTGCAGCAGCAATGGTGCCACTCATAGGGCTCCGCGCTCTCTATGCAGCAGCAATGGTGCCACTCATAGGGCTCCGCGCTCCCTGTACAGCAGCAATGGTGCCAATCATAGGGCTCCGCGCTCCCTGTACAGCAGCAATGGTGCCACTCATAGGGCTCCGCACTCTCTATGCAGCAGCAATGGTATCACTCATAGGGCTCCGCGCTCCCTGTACAGCAGCAATGGTGTCACTCATAGGGCTCCGCGCTCTCTATGCAGCAGCAATGGTGCCACTCATAGGGCTCCGCGCTCCCTGTACAGCAGCAATGGTGCCTCTCATAGGGCTCCGCGCTCCTTGTACAGCAGCAATGGTGTCACTCATAGGGCTCCGCGCTCCCTGTACAGCAGCAATGGTGTCACTCATAGGGCTCCGCGCTCCCTGTACAGCAGCAATGGTGCCACTCATAGGGCTCCGCACTCACTGTACAGCAGCAATGGTGCCACTCATAGGGCTCCACACTCACTGTACAGCAGCAATGGTGTCACTCATAGGGCTCCGCACTCACTGTACAGCAGCAATGGTGCCACTCATAGGGCTCTGCGCTCCCTGTACAGCAGCAATGGTGTCACTCATAGGGCTCCGCTCTCCCTGTACAGCAGCAATGGTGCCCGTCGTAGGGCTCCGCGCTCCCTGTGCAGCAGCAATGGTGTCACTCATAGGGCTCCGCGCTCCCTGTACAGCAGCAATGGTGTCACTCAAAGGGCTCCGCACTCCCTGTGCAGCGGCAATGGTGGCACTCATAGGGCTCCACGCTCCCTGTGCAGCAGCAATGGTGCCACTCATAGGGCTCAGCGCTCTCTGTACAGCAGCAATGGTGCCACTCATAGGGCTCCGCGCTCCCTGTACAGCAGCAATGGTGCCAGTCATAGGGCTCCGCGCTCTCTATGCAGCAGCAATGGTGCCACTCATAGGGCTCCGCGATCTCAATGCAGCAGCAATGGTGCCACTCATAGGGCTCCGCGCTCCCTTTGCAGCAGCAATGGTGTCACTCATAGGGCTCCGCACTCTCTATGCAGCAGCAATGGTGTCACTCATAGGGCTCCGCGCTCCCTGTGCAGCAGCAATGGTGTCACTCATAGGGCTCCGCGGTCCCTGTGCAGCAGCAATGGTGTCACTCATAGGGCTCCGCGCTCCATGTACAGCAGCAATGGTATCACTCATAGGGCTCCGCGCTCCCTGTGCAGCAGCAATGGTGCCACTCATAGGGCTCCGCGCTCCCTGTACAGCAGCAATGGTGCCACTCATAGGGCTCCGCGCTCCCTGTACAGCAGCAATGGTGCCACTCATAGGGCTCCGCGGTCCCTGTGCAGCAGCAATGGTGTCACTCATAGGGCTCCGCGCTCTTTATGCAGCAGCAATGGTGTCACTCATAGGGCTCCGCGCTCCCTGTAAGGCAGCAATGGTGCCACTCATAGAGCTCTGCGCTCTCTGTACAGCAGCAATGGTGTCACTCATAGGGCTCCACGCTCTCTATGCAGCAGCAATGGTGTCACTCATAGGGGTCCGCGCTCCCTGTGCAGCAGCAATGGTGCCACTCATAGGGCTCCGCGCTCCCTGTACAGCAGCAATGGTGCCACTCATAGGGCTTCGCGCTCTCTATGCAGCAGCAATGGTGCCACTCATAGGGCTCCGCGCTCCCTGTACAGCAGCAATGGTGCCACTCATAGGGCTCCGCATTCCTTGTACAGCAGCAATGGTGCCACTCATAGGGCTCCGCGCTTCCTGTACAGCAGAAATGATATCACTCATAGGGCTCCGCGCTTCCTGTACAGCAGCAATGGTGTCACTCATAGAGCTCCGCGCTCCTTGTACAGCAGCAATGGTGTCACTCATAGGGCTCCGCGCTCCCTGTACAGCAGCAATGGTGCCACTCATAGGGCTCCGCGCTCACTGTACAGCAGCAATGGTGTCTCTCATAGGGCTCCGCGCTCTCTATATAGCAGCAATGGTGTCACTCATAGGGCTCCGCGCTGCTTGTACAGCAGCAATGGTGTCGCTTATAGGGCTCCGCGCTCTCTATGCAGCAGCAATTGTGTCACTCATAGGGCTCCGCGCTCTCTATGCAGCAGCAATGGTGTCACTCATAGGGCTCCGCGCTCCCTGTACAGCAGCAATGGTGCCACTCATAGGGCTCTGCGCTCCCTGTACAGCAGCAATGGTGCCACTCATAGTGCTCCGCGCTCCCTGTGGAGCACCAATAGTGCCACTCATAGGGCTCCGTGCTCCCTGTACAGCAGCAATGGTGCCACTCATAGGGCTCTGCGCTCCCTGTACAGCAGCAATGGTGCCACTCATAGGGCTCCGCGCTCCCTGTGCAGCACCAATGGTGCCACTCATAGGGCTCCGCGCTCCCTGTACAGCAGCAATGGTGACACTCATAGGGCTCCGCGCTCCCTGTACAGCAGCAATGGTGCCACTCATAGGGCTCCGCTCTCCCTGTACAGCAGCAATGGTGCCCCTCGTAGGGCTGCGCGCTCCCTGTACAGCAGCAATGGTGTCACTCAAAGGGCTCCGCACTCCCTGTGCAGCGGCAATGGTGTCACTCATAGGGCTCCGCGGCCCCTGTGCAGCAGCAATGGTGCCACTCATAGGGCTCCGCGCTCCCTGTGCAGCACCAATGGTGCCACTCATAGGGCTCCGCGCTCCCTGTACAGCAGCAATGGTGCCACTCATAGGGCTCCGCGCTCTCTATGCAGCAGCAATGGTGTCACTCATAGGGCTCCGCGGTCCCTGTGCAGCTGCAATGGTGTCACTCATAGGGCTCCGCGCTCTTTATGCAGCAGCAATGCTGTCACTCATAGGGCTCCGCGCTCCCTGTGCAGCAGCAATGGTGCCACTCATAGGGCTCCGCGCTCTCTATGCAGCAGCAATGGTGCCACTCATAGGGCTCCGCGCTCCCTGTACAGCAGCAATGGTGCCACTCATAGGGCTCCGCGCTCCCTGTACAGCAGCAATGGTGCCACTCATAGGGCTCCGCACTCTCTTTGCAGCAGCAATGGTATCACTCATAGGGCTCCGCGCTCCCTGTACAGCAGCAATGGTGTCACTCATAGGGCTCCGCGCTCTCTATGCAGCAGCAATGGTGCCACTCATAGGGCTCCGCGCTCCCTGTACAGCAGCAATGGTGCCTCTCATAGGGCTCCGCGCTCCTTGTACAGCAGCAATGGTGTCACTCATAGGGCTCCGCGCTCCCTGTACAGCAGCAATGGTGTCACTCATAGGGCTCCGCGCTCCCTGTACAGCAGCAATGGTGCCACTCATAGGGCTCCGCACTCACTGTACAGCAGCAATGGTGCCACTCATAGGGCTCCGCACTCACTGTACAGCAGCAATGGTGTCACTCATAGGGCTCCGCACTCACTGTACAGCAGCAATGGTGCCACTCATAGGGCTCTGCGCTCCCTGTACAGCAGCAATGGTGTCACTCATAGGGCTCCGCTCTCCCTGTACAGCAGCAATGGTGCCCGTCGTAGGGCTCCGCGCTCCCTGTGCAGCAGCAATGGTGTCACTCATAGGGCTCCGCGCTCCCTGTACAGCAGCAATGGTGTCACTCAAAGGGCTCCGCACTCCCTGTGCAGCGGCAATGGTGTCACTCATAGGGCTCCACGCTCCCTGTGCAGCAGCAATGGTGCCACTCATAGGGCTCAGCGCTCTCTGTACAGCAGCAATGGTGCCACTCATAGGGCTCCGCGCTCCCTGTACAGCAGCAATGGTGCCACTCATAGGGCTCCGCGCTCTCTATGCAGCAGCAATGGTGCCACTCATAGGGCTCCGCAATCTCTATGCAGCAGCAATGGTGCCACTCATAGGGCTCCGCGCTCCCTGTGCAGCAGCAATGGTGTCACTCATAGGGCTCCGTGGTCCCTGTGCAGCAGCAATGGTGTCACTCATAGGGCTCCGCGCTCCATGTACAGCAGCATCGGTATCACTCATAGGGCTCCGCGCTCCCTGTGCAGCAGCAATGGTGCCACTCTTAGGGCTCCGCGCTCCCTGTACAGCAGCAATGGTGCCACTCATAGGGCTCCGCGCTCCCTGTACAGCAGCAATGGTGCCACTCATAGAGCTCTGCGCTCTCTGTACAGCAGCAATGGTGTCACTCATAGGGCTCTGCGCTCTCTATGCAGCAGCAATGGTGTCACTCATAGGGGTCCGCACTCCCTGTGCAGCAGCAATGGTGCCACTCATAGGGCTCCGCGGTCCCTGTGCAGCAGCAATGGTGTCACTCATAGGGCTCCGCGCTCTTTATGCAGCAGCAATGGTGTCACTCATAGGGCTCCGCGCTCCCTGTACAGCAGCAATGGTGCCATTCATAGAGCTCTGCGCTCTCTGTACAGCAGCAATGGTGTCACACATAGGGCTCCGCGCTCTCTATGCAGCAGCAATGGTGTCACTCATAGGGGTCCGCGCTCCATGTGCAGCAGCAATGGTGCCACTCATAGGGCTCCGCGCTCCCTGTACAGCAGCAATGGTGCCACTCATAGGGCTCCGCGCTCTCTATGCAGCAGCAATGGTGCCACTCATAGGGCTCCGCGCTCCCTGTACAGCAGCAATAGTGCCACTCATAGGGCTCCGCATTCCTTGTACAGCAGGAATGGTGCCACTCATAGGGCTCCGCGCTTCCTGTACAGCAGAAATGATATCACTCATAGGGCTCCGCGCTTCCTGTACAGCAGCAATGGTGTCACTCATAGAGCTCCGCGCTCCTTGTACAGCAGCAATGTTGTCATTCATAGGGCTCCGCGCTCCCTGTACAGCAGCAATGGTGCCACTCATAGGGCTCCGCGCTCACTGTACAGCAGCAATGGTGTCTCTCATAGGGCTCCGCGCTCTCTATATAGCAGCAATGGTGTCACTCATAGGGCTCCGCGCTCCCTGTACAGCAGCAATGGTGTCGCTTATAGGGCTCCGCGCTCTCTATGCAGCAGCAATGGTGTAACTCATAGGGCTCCGCGCTCTCTATGCAGCAGCAATGGTGTCACTCATAGGGCTCCGCGCTCCCTGTACAGCAGCAATGGTGCCACTCATAGGGCTCTGCGCTCCCTGTACAGCAGCAATGGTGCCACTCATAGTGCTCCGCGCTCCCTGTGGAGCACCAATAGTGCCACTCATAGGGCTCCGCGCTCCCTGTACAGCAGCAATGGTGCCACTCATAGGGCTCTGCGCTCCCTGTACAGCAGCAATGGTGCCACTCATAGTGCTCCGCGCTCCCTGTGCAGCACCAATGGTGCCACTCATAGGGCTCCGCGCTTCCTGTACAGCAGCAATGGTTCCACTCATAGGGCTCCGCGCTCCCTGTACAGCAGCAATGGTGCCACTCATAGGGCTCTGCTCTCCCTGTACAGCAGCAATGGTGCCCCTCGTAGGGCTCCGCGCTCCCTGTGCAGCAGCAATGGTGCCACTCATAGGGCTCCGCGCTCCCTGTACAGCAGCAATGGTGCCACTCATAGGGCTCCGCGCTCCCTGTATAGCAGCAATGGTGCCACTCATAGGGCTCCGCGCTCTCTATGCAGCAGCAATGGTGTAACTCATAGGGCTCCGCGCTCTCTATGCAGCAGCAATGGTGTCACTCATAGGGCAGCACAGACGGTGTAATGGTTAGCGTTACTGCCTCACAGCACTGAGTTCATGGGTTTGATTCCCACCATGGCCCTACCTGTGTGGAGTTTGTATATTCTCCCTGTGCTTGCGTGGGTTTCCTCCGGGTACTCCGGTTTCCTCCCACACTCCAAAAATATACTGGTAGGTTAATTGGCTCCCAACACAAATTACCCTAGTGTGTATGTGTGTGTGTGTGTGTACATGTGGTAGGGAATATAGATTGTAAGCTCCACTGGGGCAGGGACTGATGTGAATGTCCAGATCTTCTCTGTAAAGCGCTGCGGAATATGTGTGCGCTATATAAATAACTGGTAATAATAATAATAATAATAATAATAGGGCTCCGCGCTCCCTGTACAGCAGCAATGGTGTCACTCAAAGGGCTCCGCACTCCCTGTGCAGCGGCAATGGTGTCACTCATAGGGCTCCGCGCTCCCTGTGCAGCAGCAATGGTGCCACTCATAGGGCTCCGCGCTCTCTGTACAGCAGCAATGGTGCCACTCATAGGGCTCCGCGCTCCCTGTACAGCAGCAATGGTGCCACTCATAGGGCTCCGCGCTCTCTATGCAGCTGCAATGGTGCCACTCATAGGGCTCCGCGATCTCTATGCAGCAGCAATGGTGCCACTCATAGGGCTCCGCGCTCCCTGTGCAGCAGCAATGGTGTCACTCATAGGGCTCCGCGCTCCATGTGCAGCTGCAATGGTGCCACTCATAGGGCTCCGCGGTCCCTGTGCAGCAGCAATGGTGTCACTCATAGTGCTCCGCGCTCCCTGTGCAGCAGCAATGGTGCCACTCATAGGGCTCTGCACTCTCTGTACAGCAGCAATGGTGCCACTCATAGGGCTCCGCACTCTCTTTACAGCAGCAATGGTGCCACTCATAGGGCTCCGCGCTCTCTATGCAGCAGCAATGGTGTCACTCATAGGGCTCCGCGCTCTCTATGCAGCAGCAATGGTGTCACTCATAGGGCTCTGCGCTCCCTGTACAGCAGCAATGGTGCCACTCATAGGGCTCCGCGCTCTCTATGCAGCAGCAATGGTGCCACTCATAGGGCTCCGCGCTTCCTCTGCAGCAGCAATGGTGTCACTCATAAGGCTCCGCGCTCCCTGTACAGCAGCAATGGTGTCACTCATAGGGCTCCGCGCTCTCTATGCAGCAGCAATGGTGTCACTCATAGGGCTCCGCGCTCTCTGTACAGCAGCAATGGTGTCACTCATAGGGATCCGCGCTCTCTGTACAGCAGCAATGGTGTCACTCATAGGGCTCCGCGCTCTCTGTACAGCAGCAATGGTGTCACTCATAGGGCTCCGCGCTCCCTGTGCAGCAGCAATGGTGTCACTCATAGGGCTCCGCGCTCCCTGTGCAGCAGCAATGGTGTCACTCATAGGGCTCCGCGCTCCCTGTGCAGCAGCAATGGTGTCACTCATAGGGCTCCGCGCTCTCTATGCAGCAGCAATGGTGCCACTCATAGGGCTCCGCGCTCCCTGTACAGCAGCAATGGTGTCACTCATAGGGCTCCGCGCTCCCAGTACAGCAGCAATGGTGCCACTCATAGGGCTCCGCGCTTCCTGTACAGCAGCAATGGTGTCACTCATAGAGCTCCGCGATCCTTGTACAGCAGCAATGGTGCCACTCATAGTGCTCCGCGCTTCCTGTACAGCAGAAATGATATCACTCATAGGGCTCCGCGCTTCCTGTACAGCAGCAATGGTGTCACTCATAGAGCTCCGCGCTCCTTGTACAGCAGCAATGGTGCCACTCATAGTGCTCCGCGATCCCAGTGCAGCAGCAATGGTGCCACTCATAGAGCTCTGCGCTCCTTGTACAGCAGCAATGGTGCCACTCATAGGGCTCCGCGCTCACTGTACAGCAGCAATGGTGCCACTCATTGGGCTCCGCGCTCCCTGTACAGCAGCAATGGTGTCACTCATAGGGCTCCGCGCTCTCTATGCAGCAGCAATGGTGCCACTCATAGGGCTCCGCGCTCCCTGTACAGCAGCAATGGTGTCACTCATAGGGCTCCGCGCTCTCTATGCAGCAGCAATGGTGCCACTCATAGGGCTCCGCGCTCCCTGTACAGCAGCAATGGTGCCACTCATAGGGCTCCGCGCTTCCTGTACAGCAGAAATGATATCACTCATAGGGCTGCGCGGTCCCTGTACAGCAGCAATGGTGCCACTCATAGGGCTCCGCGCTTCCTGTACAGCAGCAATGGTATCACTCATAGGGCTCCGCGGTCCCTGTACAGCAGCAATGGTGTCACTCATAGGGCTCCGCGCTCCCTGTACAGCAGCAATGGTGTCACTCATAGGGCTCCGCGCTCCCTGTACAGCAGCAATGGTGTCGCTTATAGGGCTCCACGCTCCCTGTGCAGCAGCAATGGTGTCACTCATAGGGCTCCGCGGTCCTTGTGCAGCAGCAATGGTGCCACTCATAGGGCTCCGCGCTCTCTATACAGCAGCAATGGTGTCACTCATAGGGCTCCGCGCTCCCTGTGCAGCAGCAATGGTGCCACTCATAGGGCTCCGCGCTCCCTGTACAGCAGCAATGGTGTCGCTTATAGGGCTCCGCGCTCCCTGTGCAGCAGCAATGGTGCCACTCATAGGGCTCCGCGGTCCCTGTGCAGCAGCAATGGTGTCACTCACAGGGCTCCGCGCTCTTTATGCAGCAGCAATGGTATCACTCATAGGGCTCCGCGCTCCCTGTACAGCAGCAATGGTGTCACTCATAGGGCTCCGCGCTCTTTATGCAGCAGCAATGGTATCACTCATAGGGCTCCGCGCTCCCTGTACAGCAGCAATGGTGTCACTCATAGGGCTCCGCGCTCTCTATGCAGCAGCAATGTTGCCACTCATAGGGCTCCGCGCTCCCTGTACAGCAGCAATGGTGTCACTCATAGGGCTCCGCGCTCCCTGTACAGCAGCAATGGTGCCACTCATAGGGCTCCGCATTCCTTGTACAGCAGCAATGGTGCCACTCATAGGGCTCTGCGCTCCCTGTACAGCAGCAATGGTGCAACTCATAGGGCTCCGCGCTCCCTGTACAGCAGCAATGGTGCCTCTCATAGGGCTCCGCGCTCCTTGTACAGCAGCAATGGTGCCACTCATAGGCTCCGCGCTCCCTGTACATCAGCAATGGTGCCACTCATAGGGCTCCGCGCTCCCTGTACAGCAGCAATGGTGCCACTCAAAGGTCTCCGCGCTCCCTGTACAGCAGCAATGGTGCCACTCATAGGGCTCCGCGCTCCCTGTATAGCAGCAATGGTGCCACTCATAGGGCTCCGCGCTCTCTATGCAGCAGCAATGGTGCCACTCATAGGGCTCCGCGCTCCCTGTACAGCAGCAATGGTGCCACTCATAGGGCTCCGCGCTCTCTATGCAGCAGCAATGGTGTCACTCATAGGGCTCCGCGCTCTCTATGCAGCAGCAATCGTATCACTCAAAGGGCTCCGCACTCCCTGTGCAGCGGCAATGGTGTCACTCATAGGGCTCCACGCTCCCTGTGCAGCAGCAATGGTGCCACTCATAGGGCTCAGCGCTCTCTGTACAGCAGCAATGGTGCCACTCATAGGGCTCCGCGCTCCCTGTACAGCAGCAATGGTGCCAGTCATAGGGCTCCGCGCTCTCTATGCAGCAGCAATGGTGCCACTCATAGGGCTCCGCGATCTCAATGCAGCAGCAATGGTGCCACTCATAGGGCTCCGCGCTCCCTTTGCAGCAGCAATGGTGTCACTCATAGGGCTCCGCACTCTCTATGCAGCAGCAATGGTGTCACTCATAGGGCTCCGCACTCTCTATGCAGCAGCAATGGTGTCACTCATAGGGCTCCGCGCTCCCTGTGCAGCAGCAATGGTGTCACTCATAGGGCTCCGCGGTCCCTGTGCAGCAGCAATGGTGTCACTCATAGGGCTCCGCGCTCCATGTACAGCAGCAATGGTATCACTCATAGGGCTCCGCGCTCCCTGTGCAGCAGCAATGGTGCCACTCATAGGGCTCCGCGCTCCCTGTACAGCAGCAATGGTGCCACTCATAGGGCTCCGCGCTCCCTGTACAGCAGCAATGGTGCCACTCATAGGGCTCCGCGGTCCCTGTGCAGCAGCAATGGTGTCACTCATAGGGCTCCGCGCTCTTTATGCAGCAGCAATGGTGTCACTCATAGGGCTCCGCGCTCCCTGTAAGGCAGCAATGGTGCCACTCATAGAGCTCTGCGCTCTCTGTACAGCAGCAATGGTGTCACTCATAGGGCTCCACGCTCTCTATGCAGCAGCAATGGTGTCACTCATAGGGGTCAGCGCTCCCTGTGCAGCAGCAATGGTGCCACTCATAGGGCTCCGCGCTCCCTGTACAGCAGCAATGATGCCACTCATAGGGCTTCGCGCTCTCTATGCAGCAGCAATGGTGCCACTCATAGGGCTCCGCGCTCCCTGTACAGCAGCAATGGTGCCACTCATAGGGCTCCGCATTCCTTGTACAGCAGCAATGGTGCCACTCATAGGGCTCCGCGCTTCCTGTACAGCAGAAATGATATCACTCATAGGGCTCCGCGCTTCCTGTACAGCAGCAATGGTGTCACTCATAGAGCTCCGCGCTCCTTGTACAGCAGCAATGGTGTCACTCATAGGGCTCCGCGCTCCCTGTACAGCAGCAATGGTGCCACTCATAGGGCTCCGCGCTCACTGTACAGCAGCAATGGTGTCTCTCATAGGGCTCCGCGCTCTCTATATAGCAGCAATGGTGTCACTCATAGGGCTCCGCGCTGCTTGTACAGCAGCAATGGTGTCGCTTATAGGGCTCCGCGCTCTCTATGCAGCAGCAATTGTTTCACTCATAGGGCTCCGCGCTCTCTATGCAGCAGCAATGGTGTCACTCATAGGGCTCCGCGCTCCCTGTACAGCAGCAATGGTGCCACTCATAGGGCTCTGCGCTCCCTGTACAGCAGCAATGGTGCCACTCATAGTGCTCCGCGCTCCCTGTGGAGCACCAATAGTGCCACTCATAGGGCTCCGTGCTCCCTGTACAGCAGCAATGGTGCCACTCATAGGGCTCTGCGCTCCCTGTACAGCAGCAATGGTGCCACTCATAGGGCTCCGCGCTCCCTGTGCAGCACCAATGGTGCCACTCATAGGGCTCCGCGCTCCCTGTACAGCAGCAATGGTGACACTCATAGGGCTCCGCGCTCCCTGTACAGCAGCAATGGTGCCACTCATAGGGCTCCGCTCTCCCTGTACAGCAGCAATGGTGCCCCTCGTAGGGCTGCGCGCTCCCTGTACAGCAGCAATGGTGTCACTCAAAGGGCTCCGCACTCCCTGTGCAGCGGCAATGGTGTCACTCATAGGGCTCCGCGGCCCCTGTGCAGCAGCAATGGTGCCACTCATAGGGCTCCGCGCTCCCTGTGCAGCACCAATGGTGCCACTCATAGGGCTCCGCGCTCCCTGTACAGCAGCAATGGTGCCACTCATAGGGCTCCGCGCTCTCTATGCAGCAGCAATGGTGTCACTCATAGGGCTCCGCGGTCCCTGTGCAGCTGCAATGGTGTCACTCATAGGGCTCCGCGCTCTTTATGCAGCAGCAATGCTGTCACTCATAGGGCTCCGCGCTCCCTGTGCAGCAGCAATGGTGCCACTCATAGGGCTCCGCGCTCTCTATGCAGCAGCAATGGTGCCACTCATAGGGCTCCGCGCTCCCTGTACAGCAGCAATGGTGCCACTCATAGGGCTCCGCGCTCCCTGTACAGCAGCAATGGTGCCACTCATAGGGCTCCGCACTCTCTTTGCAGCAGCAATGGTATCACTCATAGGGCTCCGCGCTCCCTGTACAGCAGCAATGGTGTCACTCATAGGGCTCCGCGCTCTCTATGCAGCAGCAATGGTGCCACTCATAGGGCTCCGCGCTCCCTGTACAGCAGCAATGGTGCCTCTCATAGGGCTCCGCGCTCCTTGTACAGCAGCAATGGTGTCACTCATAGGGCTCCGCGCTCCCTGTACAGCAGCAATGGTGTCACTCATAGGGCTCCGCGCTCCCTGTACAGCAGCAATGGTGCCACTCATAGGGCTCTGCACTCACTGTACAGCAGCAATGGTGCCACTCATAGGGCTCCGCACTCACTGTACAGCAGCAATGGTGTCACTCATAGGGCTCCGCACTCACTGTACAGCAGCAATGGTGCCACTCATAGGGCTCTGCGCTCCCTGTACAGCAGCAATGGTGTCACTCATAGGGCTCCGCTCTCCCTGTACAGCAGCAATGGTGCCCGTCGTAGGGCTCCGCGCTCCCTGTGCAGCAGCAATGGTGTCACTCATAGGGCTCCGCGCTCCCTGTACAGCAGCAATGGTGTCACTCAAAGGGCTCCGCACTCCCTGTGCAGCGGCAATGGTGTCACTCATAGGGCTCCACGCTCCCTGTG
Source organism: Taudactylus pleione (assembly GCA_031769625.1). Classification (NCBI taxonomy): domain Eukaryota; kingdom Metazoa; phylum Chordata; class Amphibia; order Anura; family Myobatrachidae; genus Taudactylus; species Taudactylus pleione. The sequence goes on along the minus strand of JAUIMM010000694.1, from coordinate 4,941,131 downwards.
CAGCAGCAATGGTGCCACTCATAGGGCTCAGCGCTCTCTGTACAGCAGCAATGGTGCCACTCATAGGGCTCCGCGCTCCCTGTACAGCAGCAATGGTGCCACTCATAGGGCTCCGCGCTCTCTATGCAGCAGCAATGGTGCCACTCATAGGGCTCCGCAATCTCTATGCAGCAGCAATGGTGCCACTCATAGGGCTCCGCGCTCCCTGTGCAGCAGCAATGGTGTCACTCATAGGGCTCCGCACTCTCTATGCAGCAGCAATGGTGTCACTCATACGGCTCCGCACTCTCTATGCAGCAGCAATGGTGTCACTCATAGGGCTCCGCGCCCCCTGTGCAGCAGCAATGGTGTCACTCATAGGGCTCCGTGGTCCCTGTGCAGCAGCAATGGTGTCACTCATAGGGCTCCGCGCTCCATGTACAGCAGCATCGGTATCACTCATAGGGCTCCGCGCTCCCTGTGCAGCAGCAATGGTGCCACTCTTAGGGCTCCGCGCTCCCTGTACAGCAGCAATGGTGCCACTCATAGGGCTCCGCGCTCCCTGTACAGCAGCAATGGTGCCACTCATGGAGCTCTGCGCTCTCTGTACAGCAGCAATGGTGTCACTCATAGGGCTCTGCGCTCTCTATGCAGCAGCAATGGTGTCACTCATAGGGGTCCGCACTCCCTGTGCAGCAGCAATGGTGCCACTCATAGGGCTCCGCGGTCCCTGTGCAGCAGCAATGGTGTCACTCATAGGGCTCCGCGCTCTTTATGCAGCAGCAATGGTGTCACTCATAGGGCTCCGCGCTCCCTGTACAGCAGCAATGGTGCCACTCATAGAGCTCTGCGCTCTCTGTACAGCAGCAATGGTGTCACACATAGGGCTCCGCGCTCTCTATGCAGCAGCAATGGTGTCACTCATAGGGGTCCGCGCTCCATGTGCAGCAGCAATGGTGCCACTCATAGGGCTCCGCGCTCCCTGTACAGCAGCAATGGTGCCACTCATAGGGCTCCGCGCTCTCTATGCAGCAGCAATGGTGCCACTCATAGGGCTCCGCGCTCCCTGTACAGCAGCAATAGTGCCACTCATAGGGCTCCGCATTCCTTGTACAGCAGGAATGGTGCCACTCATAGGGCTCCGCGCTTCCTGTACAGCAGAAATGATATCACTCATAGGGCTCCGCGCTTCCTGTACAGCAGCAATGGTGTCACTCATAGAGCTCCGCGCTCCTTGTACAGCAGCAATGTTGTCATTCATAGGGCTCCACGCTCCCTGTACAGCAGCAATGGTGCCACTCATAGGGCTCCGCGCTCACTGTACAGCAGCAATGGTGTCTCTCATAGGGCTCCGCGCTCTCTATATAGCAGCAATGGTGTCACTCATAGGGCTCCGCGCTCCCTGTACAGCAGCAATGGTGTCGCTTATAGGGCTCCGCGCTCTCTATGCAGCAGCAATGGTGTAACTCATAGGGCTCCGCGCTCTCTATGCAGCAGCAATGGTGTCACTCATAGGGCTCCGCGCTCCCTGTACAGCAGCAATGGTGCCACTCATAGGGCTCTGCGCTCCCTGTACAGCAGCAATGGTGCCACTCATAGTGCTCCGCGCTCCCTGTGGAGCACCAATAGTGCCACTCATAGGGCTCCGCGCTCCCTGTACAGCAGCAATGGTGCCACTCATAGGGCTCTGCGCTCCCTGTACAGCAGCAATGGTGCCACTCATAGTGCTCCGCGCTCCCTGTGCAGCACCAATGGTGCCACTCATAGGGCTCCGCGCTTCCTGTACAGCAGCAATGGTGCCACTCATAGGGCTCCGCGCTCCCTGTACAGCAGCAATGGTGCCACTCATAGGGCTCTGCTCTCCCTGTACAGCAGCAATGGTGCCCCTCTTAGGGCTCCGCGCTCCCTGTACAGCAGCAATGGTGTCACTCAAAGGGCTCCGCACTCCCTGTGCAGCGGCAATTGTGTCACTCATAGGGCTCCGCGCTCCCTGTGCAGCAGCAATGGTGCCACTCATAGGGCTCCGCGCTCTCTGTACAGCAGCAATGGTGCCACTCATAGGGCTCCGCGCTCCCTGTACAGCAGCAATGGTGCCACTCATAGGGCTCCGCGCTCTCTATGCAGCTGCAATGGTGCCACTCATAGGGCTCCGCGATCTCTATGCAGCAGCAATGGTGCCACTCATAGGGCTCCGCGCTCCCTGTGCAGCAGCAATGGTGTCACTCATAGGGCTCCGCGCTCCATGTGCAGCTGCAATGGTGCCACTCATAGGGCTCCGCGGTCCCTGTGCAGCAGCAATGGTGTCACTCATAGTGCTCCGCGCTCCCTGTGCAGCAGCAAAGGTGCCACTCATAGGGCTCTGCACTCTCTGTACAGCAGCAATGGTGCCACTCATAGGGCTCCGCACTCTCTGTACAGCAGCAATGGTGCCACTCATAGGGCTCCGCGCTCTCTATGCAGCAGCAATGGTGTCACTCATAGGGCTCCGCGCTCTCTATGCAGCAGCAATGGTGTCACTCATAGGGCTCTGCGCTCCCTGTACAGCAGCAATGGTGCCACTCATAGGGCTCCGCGCTCTCTATGCAGCAGCAATGGTGCCACTCATAGGGCTCCGCGCTCCCTCTGCAGCAGCAATGGTGTCACTCATAAGGCTCCGCGCTCCCTGTACAGCAGCAATGGTGTCACTCATAGGGCTCCGCGCTCTCTATGCAGCAGCAATGGTGTCACTCATAGGGCTCCGCGCTCTCTGTACAGCAGCAATGGTGTCACTCATAGGGATCCGCGCTCTCTGTACAGCAGCAATGGTGTCACTCATAGGGCTCCGCGCTCTCTGTACAGCAGCAATGGTGTCACTCATAAGGCTCCGCGCTCCCTGTGCAGCAGCAATGGTGTCACTCATAGGGCTCCGCGCTCCCTGTGCAGCAGCAATGGTGTCACTCATAGGGCTCCGCGCTCCCTGTGCAGCAGCAATGGTGTCACTCATAGGGCTCCGCGCTCTCTATGCAGCAGCAATGGTGCCACTCATAGGGCTCCGCGCTCCCTGTACAGCAGCAATGGTGTCACTCATAGGGCTCCGCGCTCCCAGTACAGCAGCAATGGTGCCACTCATAGGGCTCCGCGCTTCCTGTACAGCAGCAATGGTGTCACTCATAGAGCTCCGCGCTCCTTGTACAGCAGCAATGGTGCCACTCATAGTGCTCCGCGCTTCCTGTACAGCAGAAATGATATCACTCATAGGGCTCCGCGCTTCCTGTACAGCAGCAATGGTGTCACTCATAGAGCTCCGCGCTCCTTGTACAGCAGCAATGGTGCCACTCATAGTGCTCCGCGATCCCAGTGCAGCAGCAATGGTGCCACTCATAGAGCTCTGCGCTCCTTGTACAGCAGCAATGGTGCCACTCATAGGGCTCCGCGCTCACTGTACAGCAGCAATGGTGCCACTCATTGGGCTCCGCGCTCCCTGTACAGCAGCAATGGTGTCACTCATAGGGCTCCGCGCTCTCTATGCAGCAGCAATGGTGCCACTCATAGGGCTCCGCGCTCCCTGTACAGCAGCAATGGTGTCACTCATAGGGCTCCGCGCTCTCTATGCAGCAGCAATGGTGCCACTCATAGGGCTCCGCGCTCCCTGTACAGCAGCAATGGTGCCACTCATAGGGCTCCGCGCTTCCTGTACAGCAGAAATGATATCACTCATAGGGCTGCGCGGTCCCTGTACAGCAGCAATGGTGCCACTCATAGGGCTCCGCGCTTCCTGTACAGCAGCAATGGTATCACTCATAGGGCTCCGCGGTCCCTGTACAGCAGCAATGGTGTCACTCATAGGGCTCCGCGCTCCCTGTACAGCAGCAATGGTGTCACTCATAGGGCTCCGCGCTCCCTGTACAGCAGCAATGGTGTCGCTTATAGGGCTCCACGCTCTCTATGCAGCAGCAATGGTGCCACTCATAGGGCTCCGCGCTCCCTGTACAGCAGCAATGGTGTCACTCAAAGGGCTCCGCACTCCCTGTGCAGCGGCAATTGTGTCACTCATAGGGCTCCGCGCTCCCTGTGCAGCAGCAATGGTGCCACTCATAGGGCTCCGCGCTCTCTATACAGCAGCAATGGTGTCACTCATAGGGCTTCGCGCTCCCTGTGCAGCAGCAATGGTGCCACTCATAGGGCTCCGCGCTCCCTGTACAGCAGCAATGGTGTCGCTTATAGGGCTCCGCGCTCCCTGTGCAGCAGCAATGGTGCCACTCATAGGGCTCCGCGGTCCCTGTGCAGCAGCAATGGTGTCACTCACAGGGCTCCGCGCTTTTTATGCAGCAGCAATGGTATCACTCATAGGGCTCCGCGCTCCCTGTACAGCAGCAATGGTGTCACTCATAGGGCTCCGCGCTCTTTATGCAGCAGCAATGGTATCACTCATAGGGCTCCGCGCTCCCTGTACAGCAGCAATGGTGTCACTCATAGGGCTCCGCGCTCTCTATGCAGCAGCAATGGTGCCACTCATAGGGCTCCGCGCTCCCTGTACAGCAGCAATGGTGTCACTCATAGGGCTCCGCGCTCCCTGTACAGCAGCAATGGTGCCACTCATAGGGCTCCGCATTCCTTGTACAGCAGCAATGGTGCCACTCATAGGGCTCTGCGCTCCCTGTACAGCAGCAATGGTGCAACTCATAGGGCTCCGCGCTCCCTGTACAGCAGCAATGGTGCCTCTCATAGGGCTCCGCGCTCCTTGTACAGCAGCAATGGTGCCACTCATAGGCTCCGCGCTCCCTGTACATCAGCAATGGTGCCACTCATAGGGCTCCGCGCTCCCTGTACAGCAGCAATGGTGCCACTCAAAGGTCTCCGCGCTCCCTGTACAGCAGCAATGGTGCCACTCATAGGGCTCCGCGCTCCCTGTATAGCAGCAATGGTGTCACTCATAGGGCTCCGCGCTCTCTATGCAGCAGCAATGGTGCCACTCATAGGGCTCCGCGCTCCCTGTACAGCAGCAATGGTGCCACTCATAGGGCTCCGCGCTCTCTATGCAGCAGCAATGGTGTCACTCATAGGGCTCCGCGCTCTCTATGCAGCAGCAATCGTATCACTCATAGGGCTCCGCGCTCCCTGTGCAGCAGCAATGGTGTCACTCAAAGGTCTCCGCGCTCTCTTTGCAGCATCAATGGTGCCACTCATAGGGCTCCGCGCTTCCTGTACAGCAGCAATGGTGCCACTCATAGGGCTCCGCGCTCCCTGTGCAGCAGCAATGGTGTCACTCATAGGGCTCCGCGCTCTCTATGCAGCAGCAATGGTGCCACTCATAGGGCTCCGCGCTTCCTGTACAGCAGCAATGGTGCCACTCATAGGGCTCCGCGCTTCCTGTACAGCAGCAATGGTGTCACTCATAGGGCTCCGCGCTCTCTATGCAGCAGCAATGGTGTCACTCATAGAGCTCCGCGCTCCTTGTACAGCAGCAATGGTGTCACTCATAGGGCTCCGCGCTCCCTGTACAGCAGCAATGGCGTCGCTTATAGGGCTCCGCGCTCCCTGTACAGCAGCAATGGTGCCACTCATAGGGCTCCGCGCTCCCTGTGCAGCAGCAATGGTGTCACTCATAGGGCTCCGCGGTCCCTGTGCAGCAGCAATGGTGTCACTCATAGGGCTCCGCGCTCCCTGTGCAGCAGCAATGGTGCCACTCATAGGGCTCTGCGCTCCCTGTGCAGCAGCAATGGTGTCACTCGTAGGGCTCCGCGGTCCCTGTGCAGCAGCAATGGTGTCACTCATAGGGCTCCGCGGTCCCTGTGCAGTAGCAATGGTGTCACTCATAGGGCTCCGCGCTCTTTATGCAGCAGCAATGCTGTCACTCATGGGGCTCCGCCCTCTTTATGCAGCAGCAATGGTGTCACTCATAGGGCTCCGCGCTCCCTGTGCAGCAGCAATGGTGCCACCCATAGGGCTCCGCGCTCTCTATGCAGTAGCAATGGTGCCACTCATAGGGCTCCGCGCTCCCTGTGCAGCAGCAATGGTGTCACTCATAGGGCTCTGCGCTCTCTATGCAGCAGCAATGGTGCCACTCATAGGGCTCCGCGCTCCCTGTACAGCAGCAATGGTGTCACTCATAGGGCTCCGCGCTCCCTGTACAGCAGCAATGGTGCCACTCATAGGGCTCCGCATTCCTTGTACAGCAGCAATGGTGCCACTCATAGGGCTCCACGCTCCCTATACAGCAGCAATGGTGCCACTCATAGGGCTCCGCGCTCCCTGTACAGCAGCAATGGTGCCTCTCATAGGGCTCCGCGCTCCTTGTACAGCATCAATGGTGTCACTCATAGGGCTCCGCGCTCCCTGTACAGCAGCAATGGTGCCACTCATAGTGCTCCGCGCTCACTGTACAGCAGCAATGGTGTCACTCATAGGGCTCCGCGCTCTCTATATAGCAGCAATGGTGTCACTCATAGGGCTCCGCGCTCCCTGTACAGCAGCAATGGTGTCGCTTATAGGGCTCCGCGCTTCCTGTACAGCAGCAATGGTGCCACTCATAGGGCTCCGCGCTCCCTGTACAGCAGCAATGGTGTCACTCATAGGGCTCCGCGCTCCCTGTACAGCAGCAATGGTGTCACTCATAGGGCTCCGTGCTCCCTGTACAGCAGCCGTGGTGTCACTCAAAGGTCTCCGCGCTCCCTGTACAGCAGCAATGGTGTCACTCATAGGGCTCCGCGCTCCCTGTACAGCAGTAATGGTGTCACTCATAGGGCTCCTCGCTCCCTGTACAGCAGCAATGGTGCCACTCATAGGGCTCCGCATTCCCTGTACAGCAGCAATGGTGCCACTCATAGGGCTCCGCGCTCCCTGTACTGTAGCAATGGTGCCCCTCATAGGGCTCCGCGCTCCCTGTACAGAAGCAATGGTGCCACTCATAGGGCTCCCCGCTCCCTGTACAGCAGCAATGGTGCCACTCATAGGGCTCCGCGCTCCCTGTGCAGCAGCAATGGTGTCACTCAAAGGGCTCCGCGCTCTCTATGCAGCATCAATGGTGCCACTCATAGGGCTCCGCGCTCCCTGTACAGCAGCAAAGGTGCCACTCATAGGGCTCCGCGCTCCCTGTGCAGCAGCAATGGTGTCACTCATAGGGCTCCGCGCTCCCTGTGCAGCAGCAATGGTGTCACTCATAGAGCTCCGCGCACTCTATGCAGCAGCAATGGTGTCACTCATAGGGCTCCACGTTCCCTGTGCAGCAGCAATGGTGTCACTCAAAGGGCTCCGCGCTCTCTATGCAGCATCAATGGTGTCACTCATAGGGCTCCGCGGTCCCTGTGCAGCAGCAATGGTGTCACTCATAGGGCTCCGCGCTCTTTATGCAGCAGCAATGGTGTCACTCATAGGGCTCCGCGCTCCCTGTACAGCAGCAATGGTGCCACTCATAGGGCTCTGCGCTCCCTGGGCAGCAGCAATGGTGCCACTCATAGGGCTCCGCGCTCCCTGTGCAGCAGCAATGGTGCCACTCATAGGGCTCCGCGGTCCCTGTGCAGCAGCAATGGTGTCACTCATAGGGCTCCGCGCTCTTTATGCAGCAGCAATGGTGTCACTCATAGGGCTCCGCGCTCCCTGTACAGCAGCAATGGTGCCACTCATAGAGCTCTGCGCTCTCTGTACAGCAGCAATGGTGTCACACATAGGGCTCCGCGCTCTCTATGCAGCAGCAATGGTGTCACTCATAGGGGTCCGCGCTCCATGTGCAGCAGCAATGGTGCCACTCATAGGGCTCCGCGCTCCCTGTACAGCAGCAATGGTGCCACTCATAGGGCTCCGCGCTCTCTATGAAGCAGCAATGGTGCCACTCATAGGGCTCCGCGCTCCCTGTACAGCAGCAATGGTGCCACTCATAGGGCTCCGCATTCCTTGTACAGCAGCAATGGTGCCACTCATAGGGCTCCGCGCTTCCTGTAAAGCAGAAATGATATCACTCATAGGGCTCCGCGCTTCCTGTACAGCAGCAATGGTGTCACTCATAGAGCTCCGCGCTCCTTGTACAGCAGCAATGGTGTCACTCATAGGGCTCCGCGCTCCCTGTACAGCAGCAATGGTGCCACTCATAGGGCTCCGCGCTCACTGTACAGCAGCAATGGTGTCTCTCATAGGGCTCCGCGCTCTCTATATAGCAGCAATGGTGTCACTCATAGGGCTCCGCGCTCCCTGTACAGCAGCAATGGTGTCGCTTATAGGGCTCCGCGCTCTCTATGCAGCAGCAATGGTGTCACTCATAGGGCTCCGCGCTCTCTATGCAGCAGCAATGGTGTCACTCATAGGGCTCCGCGCTCCCTGTACAGCAGCAATGGTGCCACTCATAGGGCTCTGCGCTCCCTGTACAGCAGCAATGGTGCCACTCATAGTGCTCCGCGCTCCCTGTGGAGCACCAATAGTGCCACTCATAGGGCTCCGCGCTCCCTGTACAGCAGCAATGGTGCCACTCATAGGGCTCTGCGCTCCCTGTACAGCAGCAATGGTGCCACTCATAGTGCTCCGCGCTCCCTGTGCAGCACCAATGGTGCCACTCATAGGGCTCCGCGCTTCCTGTACAGCAGCAATGGTGCCACTCATAGGGCTCCGCGCTCCCTGTACAGCAGCAATGGTGCCACTCATAGGGCTCCGCTCTCCCTGTACAGCAGCAATGGTGCCCCTCGTAGGGCTCCGCGCTCCCTGTACAGCAGCATTGGTGTCACTCAAAGGGCTCCGCACTCCCTGTGCAGCGGCAATGGTGTCACTCATAGGGCTCCGCGCTCCCTGTGCAGCAGCAATGGTGCCACTCATAGGGCTCCGCGCTCTCTGTACAGCAGCAATGGTGCCACTCATAGGGCTCCGCGCTCCCTGTACAGCAGCAATGGTGCCACTCATAGGGCTCCGCGCTCTCTATGCAGCAGCAATGGTGCCACTCATAGGGCTCCGCGATCTCTATGCAGCAGCAATGGTGCCACTCATAGGGCTCCGCGCTCCCTGTGCAGCAGCAATGGTGTCACTCATAGGGCTCCGCGCTCCCTGTGCAGCAGCAATGGTGCCACTCATAGGGCTCCGCGGTCCCTGTGCAGCAGCAATGGTGTCACTCATAGGGCTCCGCGCTCCCTGTGCAGCAGCAATGGTGCCACTCATAGGGCTCCGCACTCTCTGTACAGCAGCAATGGTGCCACTCATAGGGCTCCGCACTCTCTGTACAGCAGCAATGGTGCCACTCATAGGGCTCCGCGCTCTCTATGCAGCAGCAATGGTGTCACTCATAGGGCTCCGCGCTCTCTATGCAGCAGCAATGGTGTTACTCATAGGGCTCTGCGCTCCCTGTACAGCAGCAATGGTGCCACTCATAGGGCTCCGCGCTCTCTATGCAGCAGCAATGGTGCCACTCATAGGGCTCCGCGCTCCCTCTGCAGCAGCAATGGTGTCACTCATAGGGCTCCGCGCTCCGTGTACAGCAGCAATGGTGTCACTCATAGGGCTCCGCGCTCTCTATGCAGCAGCAATGGTGTCACTCATAGGGATCCGCTCTCTCTGTACAGCAGCAATGGTGTCACTCATAGGGCTCCGCGCTCCCTGTGCAGCAGCAATGGTGTCACTCATAGGGCTCCGCGCTCCCTGTGCAGCAGCAATGGTGTCACTCATAGGGCTCCGCGCTCCCTGTGCAGCAGCAATGGTGTCACTCATAGGGCTCCGCGCTCTCTATGCAGCAGCAATGGTGCCACTCATAGGGCTCCGCGCTCCCTGTACAGCAGCAATGGTGTCACTCATAGAGCTCCGCGCTCCTTGTACAGCAGCAATGGTGCCACTCATAGTGCTCCGCGCTTCCTGTACAGCAGAAATGATATCACTCATAGGGCTCCGCGCTTCCTGTACAGCGCAATCGTGTCACTCATAGAGCTCCGCGCTCCTTGTACAGCAGCAATGGTGCCACTCATAGTGCTCCGCGCTCCCAGTGCAGCAGCAATGGTGCCACTCATTGAGCTCCTCGCTCCTTGTACAGCAGCAATGGTGCCACTCATAGGGCTCCGCGCTCACTGTACAGCAGCAATGGTGCCACTCATTGGGCTCCGCGCTCCCTGTACAGCAGCAATGGTTCACTCATAGGGCTCTGCGCTCTCTATGCAGCAGCAATGGTGCCACTCATAGGGCTCCGCGCTCCCTGTACAGCAGCAATGGTGTCACTCATAGGGCTCCGCGCTCTCTATGCAGCAGCAATGGTGCCACTCATAGGGCTCCGCGCTCCCTGTACAGCAGCAATGGTGCCACTCATAGGGCTCCGCGCTTCCTGTACAGCAGAAATGATATCACTCATAGGGCTCCGCGCTTCCTGTACAGCAGCAATGGTATCACTCATAGGGCTCCGCGGTCCCTGTACAGCAGCAATGGTGTCACTCATAGGGCTCCGCGCTCCCTGTACAGCAGCAATGGTGTCACTCATAGGGCTCCGCGCTCCCTGTACAGCAGCAATGGTGTCGCTTATAGGGCTCCACGCTCCCTGTGCAGCAGCAATGGTGTCACTCATAGGGCTCCGCGGTCCTTGTGCAGCAGCAATGGTGCCACTCATAGGGCTCTGCGCTCTCTATACAGCAGCAATGGTGTCACTCATAGGGCTCCGCGCTCCCTGTGCAGCAGTAATGGTGCCACTCATAGGGCTCCGCGCTCCCTGTACAGCAGCAATGGTGTCGCTTATAGGGCTCCGCGCTCCCTGTGCAGCAGCAATGGTGCCACTCATAGGGCTCCGCGGTCACTGTGCAGCAGCAATGGTGTCACTCACAGGGTTCCGCGCTCTTTATGCAGCAGCAATGGTATCACTCATAGGGCTCCGCGCTCCCTGTACAGCAGCAATGGTGTCACTCATAGGGCTCCGCGCTCTCTATGCAGCAGCAATGGTGCCACTCATAGGGCTCCGCGCTCCCTGTACAGCAGCAATGGTGTCACTCATAGGGCTCCGCGCTCCCTGTACAGCAGCAATGGTGCCACTCATAGGGCTCCGCATTCCTTGTACAGCAGCAATGGTGCCACTCATAGGGCTCCGCGCTCCCTGTACAGCAGCAATGGTGCCACTCATAGGGCTCCACGCTCCCTGTACAGCAGCAATGGTGCCTCTCATAGGGCTCCGCGCTCCTTGTACAGCAGCAATGGTGCCACTCATAGGGCTCCGCGCTCCCTGTACATCAGCAATGGTGCCACTCATAGGGCTCCGCGCTCCCTGTACAGCAGCAATGGTGCCACTCAAAGGTCTCCGCGCTCCCTGTACAGCAGCAATGGTGCCACTCATAGGGCTCCGCGCTCCCTGTATAGCAGCAATGGTGCCACTCATAGGGCTCCGCGCTCTCTATGCAGCAGCAATGGTGCCACTCATAGGGCTCCGCGCTCTCTATGCAGCAGCAATGGTGTCACTCATAGGGCTCCGCGCTCTCTATGCAGCAGCAATCGTATCACTCATAGGGCTCCGCGCTCCCTGTGCAGCAGCAATGGTGTCACTCAAAGGTCTCCGCGCTCTCTATGCAGCATCAATGGTGCCACTCATAGGGCTCCGCGCTTCCTGTACAGCAGCAATGGTGCCACTCATAGGGCTCCGCGCTCCCTGTGCAGCAGCAATGGTGTCAATCATAGGGCTCCGCGCTCTCTATGCAGCAGCAATGGTGCCACTCATAGGGCTCCGCGCTTCCTGTACAGCAGCAATGGTGCCACTCATAGGGCTCCGCGCTTCCTGTACAGCAGCAATGGTGTCACTCATAGGGCTCCGCGCTCTCTATGCAGCAGCAATGGTGTCACTCATAGAGCTCTGCGCTCTCTGTACAGCAGCAATGGTGTCACACATAGGGCTCCGCGCTCTCTATGCAGCAGCAATGGTGTCACTCATAGGGGTCCGCGCTCCATGTGCAGCAGCAATGGTGCCACTCATAGGGCTCCGCGCTCCCTGTACAGCAGCAATGGTGCCACTCATAGGGCTCCGCGCTCTCTATGCAGCAGCAATGGTGCCACTCATAGGGCTCCGCGCTCCCTGTACAGCAGCAATGGTGCCACTCATAGGGCTCCGCATTCCTTGTACAGCAGCAATGGTGCCACTCATAGGGCTCCGCGCTTCCTGTAAAGCAGAAATGATATCACTCATAGGGCTCCGCGCTTCCTGTACAGCAGCAATGGTGTCACTCATAGAGCTCCGCGCTCCTTGTACAGCAGCAATGGTGTCACTCATAGGGCTCCGCGCTCCCTGTACAGCAGCAATGGTGCCACTCATAGGGCTCCGCGCTCACTGTACAGCAGCAATGGTGTCTCTCATAGGGCTCCGCGCTCTCTATATAGCAGCAATGGTGTCACTCATAGGGCTCCGCGCTCCCTGTACAGCAGCAATGGTGTCGCTTATAGGGCTCCGCGCTCTCTATGCAGCAGCAATGGTGTCACTCATAGGGCTCCGCTCTCTCTATGCAGCAGCAATGGTGTCACTCATAGGGCTCCGCGCTCCCTGTACAGCAGCAATGGTGCCACTCATAGGGCTCTGCTCTCCCTGTACAGCAGCAATGGTGCCACTCATAGTGCTCCGCGCTCCCTGTGGAGCACCAATAGTGCCACTCATAGGGCTCCGCGCTCCCTGTACAGCAGCAATGGTGCCACTCATAGGGCTCTGCGCTCCCTGTACAGCAGCAATGGTGCCACTCATAGTGCTCCGCGCTCCCTGTGCAGCACCAATGGTGCCACTCATAGGGCTCCGCGCTTCCTGTACAGCAGCAATGGTGCCACTCATAGGGCTCCGCGCTCCCTGTACAGCAGCAATGGTGCCACTCATAGGGCTCCGCTCTCCCTGTACAGCAGCAATGGTGCCCCTCGTAGGGCTCCGCGCTCCCTGTACAGCAGCAATGGTGTCACTCAAAGGGCTCCGCACTCCCTGTGCAGCGGCAATGGTGTCACTCATAGGGCTCCGCGCTCCCTGTGCAGCAGCAATGGTGCCACTCATAGGGCTCCGCGCTCTCTGTACAGCAGCAATGGTGCCACTCATAGGGCTCCGCGCTCCCTGTACAGCAGCAATGGTGCCACTCATAGGGCTCCGCGCTCTCTATGCAGCAGCAATGGTGCCACTCATAGGGCTCCGCGATCTCTATGCAGCAGCAATGGTGCCACTCATAGGGCTCCGCGCTCCCTGTGCAGCAGCAATGGTGTCACTCATAGGGCTCCGCGCTCCCTGTGCAGCAGCAATGGTGCCACTCATAGGGCTCCGCGGTCCCTGTGCAGCAGCAATGGTGTCACTCATAGGGCTCCGCGCTCCCTGTGCAGCAGCAATGGTGCCACTCATAGGGCTCCGCACTCTCTGTACAGCAGCAATGGTGCCACTCATAGGGCTCCGCACTCTCTGTACAGCAGCAATGGTGCCACTCATAGGGCTCAGCGCTCTCTATGCAGCAGCAATGGTGTCACTCATAGGGCTCCGCGCTCTCTATGCAGCAGCAATGGTGTTACTCATAGGGCTCTGCGCTCCCTGTACAGCAGCAATGGTGCCACTCATAGGGCTCCGCGCTCTCTATGCAGCAGCAATGGTGCCACTCATAGGGCTCCGCGCTCCCTCTGCAGCAGCAATGGTGTCACTCATAGGGCTCCGCGCTCCGTGTACAGCAGCAATGGTGTCACTCATAGGGCTCCGCGCTCTCTATGCAGCAGCAATGGTGTCACTCATAGGGATCCGCTCTCTCTGTACAGCAGCAATGGTGTCACTCATAGGGCTCCGCGCTCCCTGTGCAGCAGCAATGGTGTCACTCATAGGGCTCCGCGCTCCCTGTGCAGCAGCAATGGTGTCACTCATAGGGCTCCGCGCTCCCTGTGCAGCAGCAATGGTGTCACTCATAGGGCTCCGCGCTCTCTATGCAGCAGCAATGGTGCCACTCATAGGGCTCCGCGCTCCCTGTACAGCAGCAATGGTGTCACTCATAGAGCTCCGCGCTCCTTGTACAGCAGCAATGGTGCCACTCATAGTGCTCCGCGCTTCCTGTACAGCAGAAATGATATCACTCATAGGGCTCCGCGCTTCCTGTACAGCGCAATGGTGTCACTCATAGAGCTCCGCGCTCCTTGTACAGCAGCAATGGTGCCACTCATAGTGCTCCGCGCTCCCAATGCAGCAGCAATGGTGCCACTCATTGAGCTCCGCGCTCCTTGTACAGCAGCAATGGTGCCACTCATAGGGCTCCGCGCTCACTGTACAGCAGCAATGGTGCCACTCATTGGGCTCCGCGCTCCCTGTACAGCAGCAATGGTTCACTCATAGGGCTCCGCGCTCTCTATGCAGCAGCAATGGTGCCACTCATAGGGCTCCGCGCTCCCTGTACAGCAGCAATGGTGTCACTCATAGGGCTCCGCGCTCTCTATGCAGCAGCAATGGTGCCACTCATAGGGCTCCGCGCTCCCTGTACAGCAGCAATGGTGCCACTCATAGGGCTCCGCGCTTCCTGTACAGCAGAAATGATATCACTCATAGGGCTCCGCGCTTCCTGTACAGCAGCAATGGTATCACTCATAGGGCTCCGCGGTCCCTGTACAGCAGCAATGGTGTCACTCATAGGGCTCCGCGCTCCCTGTACAGCAGCAATGGTGTCACTCATAGGGCTCCGCGCTCCCTGTACAGCAGCAATGGTGTCGCTTATAGGGCTCCACGCTCCCTGTGCAGCAGCAATGGTGTCACTCATAGGGCTCCGCGGTCCTTGTGCAGCAGCAATGGTGCCACTCATAGGGCTCTGCGCTCTCTATACAGCAGCAATGGTGTCACTCATAGGGCTCCGCGCTCCCTGTGCAGCAGCAATGGTGCCATTCATAGGGCTTCGCGCTCCCTGTACAGCAGCAATGGTGTCGCTCATAGGGCTCCGCGCTCCCTGTACAGCAGCAATGGTGTCGCTTATAGGGCTCCGCGCTCCCTGTGCAGCAGCAATGGTGCCACTCAAAGGGCTCCGCGGTCACTGTGCAGCAGCAATGGTGTCACTCACAGGGTTCCGCGCTCTTTATGCAGCAGCAATGGTATCACTCATAGGGCTCCGCGCTCCCTGTACAGCAGCAATGGTGTCACTCATAGGGCTCCGCGCTCTCTATGCAGCAGCAATGGTGCCACTCATAGGGCTCCGCGCTCCCTGTACAGCAGCAATGGTGTCACTCATAAGGCTCCGCGCTCCCTGTACAGCAGCAGTGGTGCCACTCATAGGGCTCCGCATTCCTTGTACAGCAGCAATGGTGCCACTCATAGGGCTCCGCGCTCCCTGTACAGCAGCAATGGTGCCACTCATAGGGCTCCACGCTCCCTGTACAGCAGCAATGGTGCCTCTCATAGGGCTCCGCGCTCCTTGTACAGCAGCAATGGTGCCACTCATAGGGCTCCGCGCTCCCTGTACATCAGCAATGGTGCCACTCATAGGGCTCCGCGCTCCCTGTACAGCAGCAATGGTGCCACTCAAAGGTCTCCGCGCTCCCTGTACAGCAGCAATGGTGCCACTCATAGGGCTCCGCGCTCCCTGTATAGCAGCAATGGTGCCACTCATAGGGCTCCGCGCTCTCTATGCAGCAGCAATGGTGCCACTCATAGGGCTCCGCGCTCTCTATGCAGCAGCAATGGTGTCACTCATAGGGCTCCGCGCTCTCTATGCAGCAGCAATCGTATCACTCATAGGGCTCCGCGCTCCCTGTGCAGCAGCAATGGTGTCACTCAAAGGTCTCCGCGCTCTCTATGCAGCATCAATGGTGCCACTCATAGGGCTCCGCGCTTCCTGTACAGCAGCAATGGTGCCACTCATAGGGCTCCGCGCTCCCTGTGCAGCAGCAATGGTGTCAATCATAGGGCTCCGCGCTCTCTATGCAGCAGCAATGGTGCCACTCATAGGGCTCCGCGCTTCCTGTACAGCAGCAATGGTGCCACTCATAGGGCTCCGCGCTTCCTGTACAGCAGCAATGGTGTCACTCATAGGGCTCCGCGCTCTCTATGCAGCAGCAATGGTGTCACTCATAAAACTCCGCGCTCCTTGTACAGCAGCAATGGTGTCACTCATAGGGCTCCGCGCTCCCTGTACAGCAGCAATGGCGTCGCTTATAGGGCTCCGCGCTCCCTGTACAGCAGCAATGGTGCCACTCATAGGGATCCGCGCTCCGTGTGCAGCAGCAATGGTGTCACTCATAGGGCTCCGCGGTCCCTGTGCAGCAGCAATGGTGTCACTCATAGGGCTCCGCGCTCCCTGTGCAGCAGCAATGGTGCCACTCATAGGGCTCCGCGCTCCCTGTGCAGCAGCAATGGTGTCACTCGTAGGGCTCCGCGGTCCCTGTGCAGCAGCAATGGTGTCACTCATAGGGCTCCGCGGTCCCTGTGCAGTAGCAATGGTGTCACTCATAGGGCTCCGCGCTCTTTATGCAGCAGCAATGCTGTCACTCATGGGGCTCCGCGCTCTTTATGCAGCAGCAATAGTGTCACTCATAGGGCTCCGCGCTCCCTGTGCAGCAGCAATGGTGCCACTCATAGGGCTCCGCGCTCTCTATGCAGCAGCAATGGTGCCACTCATAGGGCTCCGCGCTCCCTGTGCAGCAGCAATGGTGTCACTCATAGGGCTCTGCGCTCTCTATGCAGCAGCAATGGTGCCACTCATAGGGCTGCGCGCTCCCTGTACAGCAGCAATGGTGTCACTCATAGGGCTCCGCGCTCCCTGTACAGCAGCAATGGTGCCACTCATAGGGCTCCGCATTTCTTGTCCAGCAGCAATGGTGCCACTCATAGGGCTCCACGCTCCCTGTACAGCAGCAATGGTGCCACTCATAGGGCTCCGCGCTCCCTGTACAGCAGCAATGGTGCCTCTCATAGGGCTCCGCGCTCCTTGTACAGCATCAATGGTGTCACTCATAGGGCTCCGCGCTCCCTGTACAGCAGCAATGGTGCCACTCATAGGGCTCCGCGCTCACTGTACAGCAGCAATGGTGTCACTCATAGGGCTCCGCGCTCTCTATATAGCAGCAATGGTGTCACTCATAGGGCTCCGCGCTCCCTGTACAGCAGCAATGGTGTCGCTTATAGGGCTCCGCGCTCCCTGTACAGCAGCAATGGTGCCACTCATAGGGCTCAGCGCTCCCTGTACAGCAGCAATGGTGTCACTCATAGGGCTCCGCGCTCCCTGTACAGCAGCAATGGTGTCACTCATAGGGCTCCGCGCTCCCTGTACAGTAGCTGTGGTGTCACTCAAAGGTCTCCGCGCTCCCTGTACAGCAGCAATGGTGTCACTCATAGGGCTCTGCGCTCCCTGTACAGCAGTAATGGTGTCACTCATAGGGCTCCTCGCTCCCTGTACAGCAGCAATGGTGCCACTCATAGGGCTCCGCATTCCCTGTACAGCAGCAATGGTGCCACTCATAGGGCTCCGCGCTCCCTGTACTGCAGCAATGGTGCCCCTCATAGGGCTCCGCGCTCCCTGTACAGAAGCAATGGTGCCACTCATAGGGCTCCCCGCTCCCTGTACAGCAGCAATGGTGCCACTCATAGGGCTCTGCGCTCCCTGTGCAGCAGCAATGGTGTCACTCAAAGGGCTCCGCGCTCTCTATGCAGAATCAATGGTGCCACTCATAGGGCTCCGCGCTCCCTGTACAGCAGCAAAGGTGCCACTCATAGGGCTCCGCGCTCCCTGTGCAGCAGCAATGGTGTCACTCATAGGGCTCCGCGCTCCCTGTGCAGCAGCAATGGTGTCACTCATAGAGCTCCGCGCACTCTATGCAGCAGCAATGGTGTCACTCATAGGGCTCCGCGCTCCCTGTGCAGCAGCAATGGTGTCACTCAAAGGGCTCCGCGCTCTCTATGCAGCATCAATGGTGTCACTCATAGGGCTCCGCCCTCCCTGTACAGCAGCAATGGTGCCACTCATAGGGCTCTGCGCTCCCTGGACAGCAGCAATGGTGCCACTCATAGGGCTCCGCGCTTCCTGTGCAGCAGCAATGGTGCCACTCATAGGGCTCCACGTTCCCTGTACAGCAGCAATGGTGCCACTCATAGGGCTCCGCGCTCCCTGTACAGCAGCAATGGTGTCACTCATAGGGCTCCGCGCTCTCTTTGCAGCAGCAATGGTGCCACTCATAGGGCTCTGCGCTCCCTGTACAGCAGCAATGGTGCCACTCATAGGGCTCCGCGCTCCCTGTACAGCAGCAATGGTGCCACTCATAGGGCTCCGAGCTCCCTGTACAGCAGCAATGGTCCCACTCATTGGGCTCCGCGCTCCCTGTGCAGCAGCAATGGTTCCACTCATAGGGCTCCGCGCACCCTGTACAGCAGCAATGGTGCCACTCATAGGGCTCCGCGCTCACTGTACAGCAGCAATGGTGCCACTCATAGGGCTCCGCGCTCCCTGTGCAGCAGCAATGGTTCCACTCATAGGGCTCCGCGCACCCTGTACAGCAGCAATGGTGCCACTCATAGGGCTCCGCGCTCCCTGTACAGCAGCAATGGTCCCACTCATAGGGCTCCGCGCTCCCTGTGCAGCAGCAGTGGTGCCACTCATAGGGCTCCACGTTCCCTGTACAGCAGCAATGGTGCCACTCATAGGGCTCCGCGCTCTCTATGCAGCAGCAATGGTGTCACTCATAGGGCTCCGCGCTCTCTATGCAGCAGCAATGGTGCCACTCATAGGGCTCCGCGCTCCCTGTGCAGCAGCAATGGTGTCACTCATAGGGCTCCGCGCTCTCTATGCAGCAGCAATGGTATCACTCATAGGGCTCCGCGCTTCCTGTACAGCAGCAATGGTGTCACTCATAGAGCTCCAAGGTCTCTATGCAGCAGCAATGGTATCACTCATAGGGCTCCGCGCTTCCTGTACAGCAGCAATGGTGCCACTCATAGGGCTCCGCGCTCCCTGTGTAGCAGCAATGGTGTCACTCATAGGGCTCCGCGCTCTCTATGCAGCAGCAATGGTGCCACTCATAGGGCTCCGCGCTTCCTGTACAGCAGCAATGGTGCCACTCATAGGGCTCCGCGCTTCCTGTACAGCAGCAATGGTGTCACTCATAGGGCTCCGCGCTCTCTATGCAGCAGCAATGGTGTCACTCATAGAGCTCCGCGCTCCTTGTACAGCAGCAATGGTGTCACTCATAGGGCTCCGCGCTCCCTGTACAGCAGCAATGGCGTCGCTTATAGGGCTCCGCGCTCCCTGTACAGCAGCAATGGTGCCACTCATAGGGCTCCGCGCTCCCTGTGCAGCAGCAATGGTGTTACTCATAGGGCTCCGCGGTCCCTGTGCAGCAGCAATGGTGTCACTCATAGGGCTCCGCGCTCCCTGTGCAGCAGCAATGGTGCCACTCATAGGGCTCCGCGGTCCCTGTGCAGCAGCAATGGTGTCACTCGTAGGGCTCCGCGGTCCCTGTGCAGCAGCAATGGTGTCACTCATAGGGCTCCGCGGTCCCTGTGCAGTAGCAATGGTGTCACTCATAGGGCCCCGCGCTCTTTATGCAGCAGCAATGCTGTCACTCATGGGGCTCCGCGCTCTTTATGCAGCAGCAATGGTGTCACTCATAGGGCTCCGCGCTCCCTGTGCAGCAGCAATGGTGCCACTCATAGGGCTCCGCGCTCTCTATGCAGCAGCAATGGTGCCACTCATAGGGCTCCGCATTCCTTGTACAGCAGCAATGGTGCCACTCATAGGGCTCCGCGCTCCCTGTACAGCAGCAATGGTGCCACTCATAGGGCTCCGCGCTCCCTGTACAGCAGCAATGGTGCCTCTCATAGGGCTCCGCGCTCCTTGTACAGCATCAATGGTGTCACTCATAGGGCTCCGCGCTCCCTGTACAGCAGCAATGGTGCCACTCATAGCGCTCCGCGCTCACTGTACAGCAGCAATGGTGTCACTCATAGGGCTCCGCGCTCTCTATATAGCAGCAATGGTGTCACTCATAGGGCTCCGCGCTCCCTGTACAGCAGCAATGGTGTCGCTTATAGGGCTCCGCGCTCCCTGTACAGCAGCAATGGTGCCACTCATAGGGCTCCGCGCTCCCTGTACAGCAGCAATGGTGTCACTCATAGGGCTCCGCGCTCCCTGTACAGCAGCAATGGTGTCACTCATAGGGCTCCGCTCTCCCTGTACAGCAGCAATGGTGTCACTCAAAGGTCTCCGCGCTCCCTGTACAGCATCAATGGTTTCACTCATAGGGCTCCGCGCTCCCTGTACAGCAGTAATGGTGTCACTCATAGGGCTCCTCGCTCCCTGTACAGCAGCAATGGTGCCACTCATAGGGCTCCGCATTCCCTGTACAGCAGCAATGGTGCCACTCATAGGGCTCCGCGCTCCCTGTACTGCAGCAATGGTGCCCCTCATAGGGCTCCGCGCTCCCTGTACAGCAGCAATGGTGCCACTCATAGGGCTCCCCGCTCCCTGTACAGCAGCAATGGTGCCACTCATAGGGCTCCGCGCTCCCTGTGCAGCAGCAATGGTGTCACTCAAAGGGCTCCGGGCTCTCTATGCAGCATCAATGGTGCCACTCATAGGGCTCCGCGCTCCCTGTACAGCAGCAAAGCTGCCACTCATAGGGCTCCGTGCTCCCTGTGCAGCAGCAATGGTGTCACTCATAGGGCTCCGCGCTCCCTGTGCAGCAGCAATGGTGTCACTCATAGAACTCCGCGCACTCTATGCAGCAGCAATGGTGTCACTCATAGGGCTCCGCGCTCCCTGTGCAGCAGCAATGGTGTCACTCAAAGGGCTCCGCGCTCTCTATGCAGCATCAATGGTGTCACTCATAGGGCTCCGCCCTCCCTGGACAGCAGCAATGGTGCCACTCATAGGGCTCTGCGCTCCCTGGACAGCAGCAATGGTGCCACTCATAGGGCTCCGCGCTTCCTGTGCAGCAGCAGTGGTGCCACTCATAGGGCTCCACGTTCCCTGTACAGCAGCAATGGTGCCACTCATAGGGCTCCGCGCTCCCTGTACAGCAGCAATGGTGTCACTCATAGGGCTCTGCGCTCCCTGTACATCAGCAATGGTGCCACTCATAGGGCTCTGCGCTCACTGTACAGCAGCAATGGTGCCACTCATAGGGCTCCGTGCTCCCTGTACAGCAGCAATGGTGCCACTCATAGGGCTCCGCGCTCCCTGTACAGCAGCAATGGTCCCACTCATAGGGCTCCGCGCTCCCTGTGCAGCAGCAATGGTTCCACTCATAGGGCTCCGCGCTCCCTGTGCAGCAGCAATGGTTCCACTCATAGGGCTCCGCGCACCCTGTACAGCAGCAATGGTGCCACTCATAGGGCTCCGCGCTCCCTGTACAGCAGCAATGGTCCCACTCATAGGGCTCCGCGCTCCCTTTGCAGCAGCAATGGTGCCACTCATAGGGCTCCGCGTTCCCTGTACAGCAGCAATGGTGCCACTCATAGGGCTCCGCGCTCACTGTACAGCAGCAATGGTGCCACTCATAGGGCTCTGCGCTCCCTGTACAGCAGCTATGGTGTCGCTTATATGGCTCCGCGCACCCTGTACAGCAGCAATGGTGCCACTCATAGGGCTCCGCGCTCTCTGTACAGCAGCAATGGTGCCACTCATAGGGCTCCACGCTCCCTGTACAGCAGCAATGGTGCCACTCATAGGGCTCCGCGCTCCCTGTACAGCAGCAATGGTGTCACTCATAGGGCTCTGCGCTCCCTGTACAGCAGCAATGGTGTCACTCATAGGGCTCCGCGCTCTCTATGCAGCAGCAATGGTGCCACTCATAGGGCTCTGCGCTCCCTGTACAGCAGCAATGGTGCCACTCATAGGGCTCCGCGCTCCCTGTACAGCAGCAATGGTGCCACTCATAGGGCTCCGCGCTCCCTGTACAGCAGCAATGGTCCCACTCATAGTGCTCCACGCTCCCTGTGCAGCAGCAATGGTGCCACTCATAGGGCTCCGCGCACCCTGTGCAGCAGCAATGGTGCCACTCATAGGGCTCCGCGCACCCTGTACAGCAGCAATGGTGCCACTCATAGGGCTCCGCGCTCCCTGTACAGCAGCAATGGTGCCACTCATAGGGCTCCGCGCTCCCTGTACAGCAGCAATGGTGTCACTCATAGGGCTGCGCGCTCTCTATGCAGCAGCAATGGTGCCCCTCATAGGGCTCCGCGCTCCCTGTACAGCAGCAATGGTGTCACTCATAGGGCTCCGCGCTCTCTATGCAGCAGCAATGGTGCCCCTCATAGGGCTCCGCGGTCCCTGTGCAGCAGTAATGATGTCACTCATAGGGCTCTGCGCTCCCTGTACAGCAGCAATGGTGGCACTCATAGGGCTCTGCGCTCCAAGTACAGCAGCAATGGTGCCACTCATAGGGCTCCGCGCTCCCTGTGCAGCAGCAATGGTATCACTCATAGGGCTCCGCGCTCCCTGTACAGCAGCAATGGTGTCGCTTATATGGCTCCGCACTCCCTGTGCAGCAGCAATGGTGTCACTCATAGGGCTCCGCGCTTCCTGTGCAGCAGCAATGGTGCCACTCATAGGGCTCCGCGCTCCCTGTACAGCAGCAAGGGTGCCACTCATAGGGCTCCGCGCTCACTGTACAGCAGCAATGGTGCCACTCATAGGGCTCTGCGCTCCCGGTACAGCAGCAATGGTGTCGCTTATAGGGCTCCGCGCTCCCTGTGCTGCAGCAATGGTATCACTCATAGGGCTCCGCGCTCCCTGTGCAGCAGCAATGGTATCACTCATATGGCTCCGCGCTCCCTGTACAACAGCAATGGTATCACTCATATGGCTCCGCGTTTCCTGTACAGCAGCAATGGTGCCACTCATAGGTCTCCGCGCTCCATGTGCAGCAGCAATGGTGCCACTCATAGGGCTCCGCGCTCCCTGTGCAGCATCAATGGTTCCACTCATAGGTCTCCGTTCACCCTGTGCAGCAGCAATGGTGCCACTCATAGGGCTCCGCGCTCCCTGTACAGCAGCAATGGTGCCACTCATAGGGCTCCGCGATCCCTGTACAGCTGCAAGGGTGCCACTCGTAGGGCTCCACGTTCCCTGTACAGCAGCAATGGTTCCACTCATAGGGCTCCGCGCTCCATGTACAGCAGCAATGGTTCCACTCATAGGGCTCCGCGCACCCTGTACAGCAGCAATGGTGCCACTCATAGGGCTCCGCGCTCCCTGTACAGCAGCAATGGTGCCACTCATAGGGCTCTGCGCTCCCTGTACAGCAGCAACGGTTCCACTCATAGGGCTCCGCGCTCTCTGTGCAGCAGCAACGGTTCCACTCATAGGGCTCCGCGCTCTCTGTACAGCAGCAATGGTGCCACTCATAGGGCTCCGCGCTCCCTGTACAGCAGCAATGGTGCCACTCATAGGGCTCCACGCTCCCTATACAGCAGCAATGGTGTCACTCATAGGGCTCTGCGCTCCCTGTACAGCAGTAATGGTGTCACTCATAGGGCTCCGCGCTCTCTATGCAGCAGTAATGGTGCCACTCATAGGGCTCTGCGCTCCCTGTACAGCAGCAATGGTGCCACTCATAGGGCTCCGCGCTCCCTGTACAGCAGCAATGGTGCCACTCATAGGGTTCCGCGCTCCCTGTGCAGCAGCAATGGTGTCACTCAAAGGGCTCCGCGCTCTCTATGCAGCAGCAATGGTGCCACTCATAGGGCTCCGCGCTCCCTGTACAGCAGCAATGGTGCCACTCATAGGGCTCCGCGCTCCCTGTACAGCAGCAATGGTGCCACTCATAGGGCTCCGCGCTCCCTGTACAGCAGCAATGGTGTCACTCATAGGGCTGCGCGCTCTCTATGCAGCAGCAATGGTGCCCCTCATAGGGCTCCGCGCTCCCTGTACAGCAGCAATGGTGTCACTCATAGGGCTCCGCGCTCTCTATGCAGCAGCAATGGTGCCCCTCATAGGGCTCCGCGGTCCCTGTGCAGCAGTAATGATGTCACTCATAGGGCTCTGCGCTCCCTGTACAGCAGCAATGGTGGCACTCATAGGGCTCTGCGCTCCAAGTACAGCAGCAATGGTGCCACTCATAGGGCTCCGCGCTCCCTGTGCAGCAGCAATGGTATCACTCATAGGGCTCCGCGCTCCCTGTACAGCAGCAATGGTGTCGCTTATATGGCTCCGCACTCCCTGTGCAGCAGCAATGGTGTCACTCATAGGGCTCCGCGCTTCCTGTGCAGCAGCAATGGTGCCACTCATAGGGCTCCGCGCTCCCTGTACAGCAGCAAGGGTGCCACTCATAGGGCTCCGCGCTCACTGTACAGCAGCAATGGTGCCACTCATAGGGCTCTGCGCTCCCGGTACAGCAGCAATGGTGTCGCTTATAGGGCTCCGCGCTCCCTGTGCTGCAGCAATGGTATCACTCATAGGGCTCCGCGCTCCCTGTGCAGCAGCAATGGTATCACTCATATGGCTCCGCGCTCCCTGTACAACAGCAATGGTATCACTCATATGGCTCCGCGTTTCCTGTACAGCAGCAATGGTGCCACTCATAGGTCTCCGCGCTCCATGTGCAGCAGCAATGGTGCCACTCATAGGGCTCCGCGCTCCCTGTGCAGCATCAATGGTTCCACTCATAGGTCTCCGTTCACCCTGTGCAGCAGCAATGGTGCCACTCATAGGGCTCCGCGCTCCCTGTACAGCAGCAATGGTGCCACTCATAGGGCTCCGCGATCCCTGTACAGCTGCAAGGGTGCCACTCGTAGGGCTCCACGTTCCCTGTACAGCAGCAATGGTTCCACTCATAGGGCTCCGCGCTCCATGTACAGCAGCAATGGTTCCACTCATAGGGCTCCGCGCACCCTGTACAGCAGCAATGGTGCCACTCATAGGGCTCCGCGCTCCCTGTACAGCAGCAATGGTGCCACTCATAGGGCTCTGCGCTCCCTGTACAGCAGCAACGGTTCCACTCATAGGGCTCCGCGCTCTCTGTGCAGCAGCAACGGTTCCACTCATAGGGCTCCGCGCTCTCTGTACAGCAGCAATGGTGCCACTCATAGGGCTCCGCGCTCCCTGTACAGCAGCAATGGTGCCACTCATAGGGCTCCACGCTCCCTATACAGCAGCAATGGTGTCACTCATAGGGCTCTGCGCTCCCTGTACAGCAGTAATGGTGTCACTCATAGGGCTCCGCGCTCTCTATGCAGCAGTAATGGTGCCACTCATAGGGCTCTGCGCTCCCTGTACAGCAGCAATGGTGCCACTCATAGGGCTCCGCGCTCCCTGTACAGCAGCAATGGTGCCACTCATAGGGTTCCGCGCTCCCTGTGCAGCAGCAATGGTGTCACTCAAAGGGCTCCGCGCTCTCTATGCAGCAGCAATGGTGCCACTCATAGGGCTCCGCGCTCCCTGTACAGCAGCAAAGGTGCCACTCTTAGGGCTCCGCGCTCCCTGTGCAGCAGCAATGGTGTCACTCATAGGGCTCCGCGCTCCCTGTGCAGCAGCAATGGTGTCACTCATAGAGCTCCGCGCTCTCTATGCAGCAGCAATGGTGTCACTCATAGTGCTCCGCGCTCTCTATGCAGCAGCAATGGTGTCACTCATAGGGCTCCGCGCTCCCTGTACAGCAGCAATGGTGCCACTCATAGGGCTCCGCGCTCCCTGTACAGCAGAAATGGTGCCACTCATAGGGCTCCGCGCTCTCTGTACTGCAGCAATGGTGCCACTCATAGGGCTCCGCGCTCCCTGAACAGCAGCAATGGTGTCACTCATAGGGCTCTGCGCTCCCTGTACAGCAGCAATGGTATCACTCATAGGGCTCCGCGCTCCCTGTGCAGCAGCAATGGTGTCACTCAAAGGGCTCCGCGCTCTTTGTCCAGCAGCAATGGTGTCACTCATAGGGCTCCGCGCTCTCTATGCAGCAGCAATGGTGCCACTCATAGGGCTCTGCGCTCCCTGTACAGCGCAATGGTGCCACTCCTAGGGCTCCGCGCTCTCTGTACAGCAGCAATGGTGTCACTCATAGGGTTCCGCACTCTCAATGCAGCAGCGATGGTGCCACTCATAGGGCTCTGCGCTCCCTGTACAGCAGCAATGGTGCCACTCATAGGGCTCCGCGCTCCCTGTACAGCAGCAATGGTGCCACTCATAGGGCTCCGAGCTCCCTGTACAGCAGCAATGGTCCCACTCATAGGGCTCCGCGCTCCCTGTGCAGCAGCAATGGTTCCACTCATAGGGCTCCGCGCACCCTGTACAGCAGCAATGGTGCCACTCATAGGGCTCCGCGCTCACTGTACAGCAGCAATGGTGCCACTCATAGGGCTCCGCGCTCCCTGTGCAGCAGCAATGGTTCCACTCATAGGGCTCCGCGCACCCTGTACAGCAGCAATGGTGCCACTCATAGGGCTCCGCGCTCCCTGTACAGCAGCAATGGTCCCACTCATAGGGCTCCGCGCTCCCTGTGCAGCAGCAATGGTGCCACTCATAGGGCTCCACGTTCCCTGTACAGCAGCAATGGTGCCACTCATAGGGCTCCGCGCTCTCTATGCAGCAGCAATGGTGTCACTTATAGGGCTCCGCGCTCCCTGTGCAGCAGCAATGGTGTCACTCATAGGGCTCCGCGCTCTCTATGCAGCAGCAATGGTATCACTCATAGGGCTCCGCGCTTCCTGTACAGCAGCAATGGTGTCACTCATAGAGCTCCAAGGTCTCTATGCAGCAGCAATGGTATCACTCATAGGGCTCCGCGCTTCCTTTACAGCAGCAATGGTGCCACTCATAGGGCTCCGCGCTCCCTGTGCAGCAGCAATGGTGTCACTCATAGGGCTCCGCGCTCTCTATGCAGCAGCAATGGTGCCACTCATAGGGCTCCGCGCTTCCTGTACAGCAGCAATGGTGCCACTCATAGGGCTCCGCGCTTCCTGTACAGCAGCAATGGTGTCACTCATAGGGCTCCGCGCTCTCTATGCAGCAGCAATGGTGTCACTCATAGAGCTCCGCGCTCCTTGTACAGCAGCAATGGTGTCACTCATAGGGCTCCGCGCTCCCTGTACAGCAGCAATGGCGTCGCTTATAGGGCTCCGCGCTCCCTGTACAGCAGCAATGGTGCCACTCATAGGGCTCCGCGCTCCCTGTGCAGCAGCAATGGGGTTACTCATAGGGCTCCGCGGTCCCTGTGCAGCAGCAATGGTGTCACTCATAGGGCTCCGCGCTCCCTGTGCAGCAGCAATGGTGCCACTCATAGGGCTCCGCGATCCCTCTGCAGCAGCAATGGTGTCACTCGTAGGGCTCCGCGGTCCCTGTGCTGCAGCAATGGTGTCACTCATAGGGCTCCGCGGTCCCTGTGCAGTAGCAATGGTGTCACTCATAGGGCTCCGCGCTCTTTATGCAGCAGCAATGCTGTCACTCATGGGGCTCCGCGCTCTTTATGCAGCAGCAATGGTGTCACTCATAGGGCTCCGCGCTCCCTGTGCAGCAGCAATGGTGCCACTCATTGGGCTCCGCGCTCTCTATGCAGCAGTAATGGTGCCACTCATAGGGCTCCGCGCTCCCTGTACAGCAGCAATGGTGTCACTCATAGGGCTCCGCGCTCTCTATGCAGCAGCAATGGTGCCACTCATAGGGCTCCGCGCTCCCTGTACAGCAGCAATGGTGTCACTCATAGGGCTCCGCGCTCCCTGTACAGCAGCAATGGTGCCACTCATAGGGCTCAGCATTCCTTGTACAGCAGCAATGGTGCCACTCATAGGGCTCCGCGCTCCCTGTACAGCAGCAATGGTGCCACTCTTAGGGCTCCGCGCTCCCTGTACAGCAGCAATGGTGCCTCTCATAGGGCTCCGCGCTCCTTGTACAGCATCAATGGTGTCACTCATAGGGCTCCGCGCTCCCTGTACAGCAGCAATGGTGCCACTCATAGGGCTCCGCGCTCACTGTACAGCAGCAATGGTGTCACTCATAGGGCTCCGCGCTCTCTATATAGCAGCAATGGTGTCACTCATAGGGCTCCGCGCTCCCTGTACAGCAGCAATGGTGTCGCTTATTGGGCTCCGCGCTCCCTGTACAGCAGCAATGGTGCCACTCATAGGGCTCCGCGCTCCCTGTACAGCAGCAATGGTGTCACTCATAGGGCTCCGCGCTCCCTGTACAGCAGCAATGGTGTCACTCATAGGGCTCCGCTCTCCCTGTACAGCAGCAATGGTGTCACTCAAAGGTCTCCGCGCTCCCTGTACAGCAGCAATGGTGTCACTCATAGGGCTCCACGCTCCCTGTACAGCAGTAATGGTGTCACTCATAGGGCTCCTCGCTCCCTGTACAGCAGCAATGGTGCCACTCATAGGGCTCCGCATTCCCTGTACAGCAGCAATGGTGCCACTCATAGGGCTCCGCGCTCCCTGTACTGCAGCAATGGTGCCCCTCATAGGGCTCCGCGCTTCCTGTACAGAAGCAATGGTGCCACTCATAGGGCTCCCCGCTCCCTGTACAGCAGCAATGGTGCCACTCATAGGGCTCCGCGCTCCCTGTGCAGCAGCAATGGTGTCACTCAAAGGGCTCCGGGCTCTCTATGCAGCATCAATGGTGCCACTCATAGGGCTCCACGCTCCCTGTACAGCAGCAAAGGTGCCACTCATAGGGCTCCGCGCTCCCTGTGCAGCAGCAATGGTGTCACTCATAGGGCTCCGCGCTCCCTGTGCAGCAGCAATGGTGTCACTCATAGAACTCCGCGCACTCTATGCAGCAGCAATGGTGTCACTCATAGGGCTCCGCGCTCCCTGTGCAGCAGCAATGGTGTCACTCAAAGGGCTCCGCGCTCTCTATGCAGCATCAATGGTGTCACTCAAAGGGCTCCGCCCTCCCTGGACAGCAGCAATGGTGCCACTCATAGGGCTCTGCACTCCCTGGACAGCAGCAATGGTGCCACTCATAGGGCTCCGCGCTTCCTGTGCAGCAGCAATGGTGCCACTCATAGGGCTCCACGTTCCCTGTACAGCAGCAATGGTGCCACTCATAGGGCTCCGCGCTCCCTGTACAGCAGCAATGGTGTCACTCATAGGGCTCTGCGCTCCCTGTACATCAGCAATGGTGTCACTCATAGGGCTCCGCGCTCTCTATGCAGCAGCAATGGTGCCACTCATAGGGCTCTGCGCTCACTGTACAGCAGCAATGGTGCCTCTCATAGGGCTCCGTGCTCCCTGTACAGCAGCAATAGTGCCACTCATAGGGCTCCGCGCTCCCTGTACAGCAGCAATGGTCCCACTCATAGGGCTCCGCGCTCCCTGTGCAGCAGCAATGGTTCCACTCATAGGGCTCCGCGCACCCTGTACAGCAGCAATGGTGCCACTCATAGGGCTCCGCGCTCACTGTACAGCAGCAATGGTGCCACTCATAGGGCTCCGCGCTCCCTGTGCAGCAGCAATGGTTCCACTCATAGGGCTCCGCGCACCCTGTACAGCAGCAATGGTGCCACTCATAGGGCTCCGCGCTCCCTGTACAGCAGCAATGGTCCCACTCATAGGACTCCGCGCTCCCAGTGCAGCAGCAATGGTGCTACTCATAGGGCTCCGCGTTCCCTGTACAGCAGCAATGGTGCCACTCATAGGGCTCCGCGCTCACTGTACAGCAGCAATGGTGCCACTCATAGGGCTCTGCGCTCCCTGTACAGCAGCTATGGTGTCGCTTATATGGCTCCGCGCACCCTGTACAGCAGCAATGGTGCCACTCATAGGGCTCCGCGCTCTCTGTACAGCAGCAATGGTGCCACTCATAGGGCTCCACGCTCCCTGTACAGCAGCAATGTTGCCACTCATAGGGCTCCGCGCTCCCTGTACAGCAGCAATGGTGTCACTCATAGGGCTCTGCGCTCCCTGTACAGCAGCAATGGTGTCACTCATAGGGCTCCGCGCTCTCTATGCAGCAGCAATGGTGCCACTCATAGGGCTCTGCGCTCCCTGTACAGCAGCAATGGTGCCACTCATAGGGCTCCGCGCTCCCTGTACAGCAACAATGGTGCCACTCATAGGGCTCCGCGCTCCCTGTACAGCAGCAATGGTCCCACTCATAGGGCTCCGCGCTCCCTGTGCAGCAGCAATGGTGCCACTCATAGGGCTCCGCGCACCCTGTACAGCAGCAATGGTGCCACTCATAGGGCTCCGCGCTCTCTGTACAGCAGCAATGGTGCCACTCATAGGGCTCCGCGCTCCCTGTACAGCAGCAATGGTGCCACTCATAGGGCTCCGCGCTCCCTGTACAGCAGCAATGGTGTCACTCTTAGGGCTCCGCGCTCTCTATGCAGCAGCAATGGTGCCCCTCATAGGGCTCCGCGCTCCCTGTACAGCAGCAATGGTGTCACTCATAGGGCTCCGCGCTCTCTATGCAGCAGCAATGGTGCCCCTCATAGGGCTCCGCGGTCCCTGTGCAGCAGCAATGATGTCACTCATAGGGCTCTGCGTTCCCTGTACAGCAGCAATGGTGGCACTCATAGGGCTCTGCGCTCCCTGTACAGCAGCAATGGTGCCACTCATAGGGCTCCGCGCTCCCTGTGCAGCAGCAATGGTATCACTCATAGGGCTCCGCGCTCCCAGTACAGCAGCAATGGTGTCGCTTATATGGCTCCGCACTCCCTGTGCAGCAGCAATGGTGTCACTCATAGGGCTCCGCGCTTCCTGTGCAGCAGCAATGGTGCCACTCATAGGGCTCCGCGCTCCCTGTACAGCAGCAATGGTGCCACTCATAGGGCTCCGCGCTCACTGTACAGCAGCAATGGTGCCACTCATAGGGCTCTGCGCTCCCTGTACAGCAGCAATGGTGTCGCTTATAGGGCTCCGCGATCCCTGTGCAGCAGCAATGGTATCACTCATAGGGCTCCGCGCTCCCTGTGCAGCAGCAATGGTATCACTCATATGGCTCCGCGCTCCCTGTACAGCAGCAATGGTATCACTCATATGGCTCCGCGCTTCCTGTACAGCAGCAATGGTGCCACTCATAGGTCTCCGCGCTCCATGTGCAGCAGCAATGGTGCCACTCATAGGGCTCCGCGCTCCCTGTGCAGCATCAATGGTTCCACTCATAGGGCTCCGCGCACCCTGTACAGCAGCAATGGTGCCACTCATAGGGCTCCGCGATCCCTGTACAGCAGCAAGGGTGCCACTCGTAGGGCTCAACGTTCCCTGTACAGCAGCAATGGTTCCACTCATAGGGCTCCGCGCTCCATGTACAGCAGCAATGGTTCCACTCATAGGGCTCCGCGCACCCTGTACAGCAGCAATGGTGCCACTCATAGGGCTCCGCGCTCCCTGTACAGCAGCAATGGTGCCACTCATAGGGCTCTGCGCTCCCTGTACAGCAGCAACGGTTCCACTCATAGGGCTCCACGCTCCCTGTGCAGCAGCAACGGTTCCACTCATAGGGCTCCGCGCTCTCTGTACAGCAGCAATGGTGCCACTCATAGGGCTCCGCGCTCCCTGTACAGCAGCAATAGTGCCACTCATAGGGCTCCGCGCTCCCTGTACAGCAGCAATGGTGTCACTCATAGGGCTCTGCGCTCCCTGTACAGCAGTAATGGTGTCACTCATAGGGCTCCGCGCTCTCTATGCAGCAGTAATGGTGCCACTCATAGGGCTCTGCGCTCCCTGTACAGCAGCAATGGTGCCACTCATAGGGCTCCGCGCTCCCTGTACAGCAGCAATGGTGCCACTCATAGGGTTCCGCGCTCCCTGTGCAGCAGCAATGGTGTCACTCAAAGGGCTCCGCGCTCTCTATGCAGCAGCAATGGTGCCACTCATAGGGCTCCGCGCTCCCTGTACAGCAGCAAAGGTGCCACTCTTAGGGCTCCGCGCTCCCTGTGCAGCAGCAATGGTGTCACTCATAGGGCTCCGCGCTCCCTGTGCAGCAGCAATGGTGTCACTCATAGAGCTCCGCGTTCTCTATGCAGCAGCAATGGTGTCACTCATAGTGCTCCGCGCTCTCTATGCAGCAGCAATGGTGTCACTCATAGGGCTCCGCGCTCCCTGTACAGCAGCAATGGTGCCACTCATAGGGCTCCGCGCTCCCTGTACAGCAGAAATGGTGCCACTCATAGGGCTCCGCGCTCTCTGTACAGCAGCAATGGTGTCACTCATAGGGCTCCGCGCTCCCTGAACAGCAGCAATGGTGTCACTCATAGGGCTCCGCGCTCCCTGTACAGCAGCAATGGTATCACTCATACGGCTCCGCGCTCCCTGTGCAGCAGCAATGGTGTCACTCAAAGGGCTCCGCGCTCTTTGTACAGCAGCAATGGTGTCACTCATAGGGCTCCGCGCTCTCTATGCAGCAGCAATGGTGCCACTCATAGTGCTCTGCGCTCCCTGTACAGCGCAATGGTGCCACTCATAGGGCTCCACGCTCTCTGTACAGCAGCAATGGTGTCACTCAAAGGGCTCCGCGCTCTCTGTACAGCAGCTATGGTGTCACTCATAGGGCTCCGCGCTCTCTGTACAGCAGCAATGGTGTCACTCATAGGGTTCCGCACTCTCAATGCAGCAGCGATGGTGTCACTCATAGGGCTCCGCGCTCTCTATGCAGCAGCAACGGTGTCACTCATAGGGCTCCGCGCTCCCTGTACAGCAGCAATGGTGCCACTCAGAGGTCTCCGCGCTCTCTGTGCAGCAGCAATGGTGTCACTCATAGGGTTCCGCGCTCCCTGTACAGCAGCAATGGTGCCACTCATAGGGCTCCGCGCTCTCTATGCAGCAGCAATGGTGTCACTCATAGGGCTCCGCGCTCCTTGTACAGCAGCAATGGTGTCACTCATAGGGCTCTGCACTCCCTGTACAGCAGCAATGGTGCCACTCATAGTGCTCCGCGCGATCTGTACAGCATCAATGGTGTCACTCATAGGGTTCCGCACTCTCAATGCAGCAGCGATGGTGTCACTCATATGGCTCCGCGCTCTCTATGCAGCAGTAATGGTGCCACTCATAGGGCTCCGCGCTCCCTGTACAGCAGCAATGGTGCCACTCATAGGGCTCCGCGCTCCCTGTACAGCAGTAATGGTGTCACTCATAGGGCTCCGCGCTCTCTATGCAGCAGTAATGGTGCCACTCATAGGGCTCTGCGCTCCCTGTACAGCAGCAATGGTGCCACTCATAGGGCTCCGCGCTCCCTGTACAGCAGCAATGGTGCCACTCATAGGGTTCCGCGCTCCCTGTGCAGCAGCAATGGTGTCACTCAAAGGGCTCCGCGCTCTCTATGCATCAGCAATGGTGCCACTCATAGGGCTCCGCGCTCCCTCTACAGCAGCAAAGGTGCCACTCTTAGGGCTCCGCGCTCCCTGTGCAGCAGCAATGGTGTCACTCATAGGGCTCCGCGCTCCCTGTGCTGCAGCAATGGTGTCACTCATAGAGCTCCGCGCTCTCTATGCAGCAGCAATGGTGTCACTCATAGTGCTCCGCGCTCTCTATGCAGCAGCAATGGTGTCACTCATAGGGCTCAGCGCTCCCTGTACAGCAGCAATGGTGCCACTCATAGGGCTCCGCGCTCCCTGTACAGCAGAAATGGTGCCACTCATAGGGCTCCGCGCTCTCTGTACAGCAGCAATGGTGCCACTCATAGGGCTCCGCGCTCCCTGAACAGCAGCAATGGTGTCACTCATAGGGCTCTGCGCTCCCTGTACAGCAGCAATGGTATCACTCATAGGGCTCCGCGCTCCCTGTGCAGCAGCAATGGTGTCACTCAAAGGGCTCCGCGCTCTTTGTACAGCAGCAATGGTGTCACTCATAGGGCTCCGCGCTCTCTATGCAGCAGCAATGGTGCCACTCATAGGGCTCTGCGCTCCCTGTACAGCGCAATGGTGCCACTCATAGGGCTCCGCGCTCTCTGTACAGCAGCAATGGTGTCACTCAAAGGGCTCCGCGCTCTCTGTACAGCAGCAATGGTGTCAATCATAGGGCTCCGCGCTCTCTGTACAGCAGCAATGGTGTCACTCATAGGGTTCCGCACTCTCAATGCAGCAGCGATGGTGTCACTCATAGGGCTCCGCGCTCTCTATGCAGCAGCAACGGTGTCACTCATAGGGCTCCGCGCTCCCTGTACAGCAGCAATGGTGCCACTCAGAGGTCTCCGCGCTCTCTGTGCAGCAGCAATGGTGTCACTCATAGGGTTCCGCGCTCCCTGTACAGCAGCAATGGTGCCACTCATAGGGCTCCGCGCTCTCTATGCAGCAGCAATGGTGTCACTCATAGGGCTCCGCGCTCCCTGTACAGCAGCAATGGTGCCACTCATAGTGCTCCGCGCGATCTGTACAGCATCAATGGTGTCACTTATAGGGCTCTGCGCTCCCTGTACAGCAGCAATGGTATCACTCATAGGGCTCTGCGCTCTCTATACAGCAGCAATGGAGTCACTCATAGGGCTCCGCGCTCTCTATGCAGCAGCAATAGTGCCACTCATAGGGCTCTGCGCTCCCTGTACAGCAGCAATGGTGTCACTCATAGGGCTCCGCTCTCTCTATACAGCAGCAATGGCATCACTCATAGGGCTCCGCGCTCACTGTGCAGCAGCAATGGTGCTACTCATAGGGCTCCGCGCTCTCTATGCAGCAGCAATGGTATCACTCATAGGGCTTCCGCGCTCCCTGTACAGCAGAAATGGTGCCACTCATAGGGCTCCGCGCTCCCTGTACAGCAGCAATGGTGCCACTCATAGGGCTCCGCGCTCCCTGAACAGCAGCAATGGTATCACTCATAGGGCTCCGCGCTCCCTGTGCAGCAGCAATGGTATCACTCATAGGGCTCCGCGCTCTTTGTACAGCAGCAATGGTGCCACTCATAGGGCTCCACGCTCTCTATGCAGCAGCAATGGTGCCACTCATAGGGCTCCGCGCTCTCTATGCAGCAGCAATGGTGCCACTCATAGGGCTCCGCGCTCTCTGTACAGCAGCAATGGTGTCACTCATAGGGCACCACGCTCTCTATGCTGCAGCAAAGGTGCCACTCATAGGGCTCAGCATTCTCAATGCAGCAGCGATGGTGTCACTCATAGGGCTCCGCGCTCTCTATGCAGCAGCGATGGTGTCACTCTTAGGTCTCCGCGCTCTCTGTGCCGCAGCAATGGTGTCACTCATAGGGCTCCGCGCACCCTGTACAGCAGCAATGGTGCCACTCATAGGGCTCCGCGCTCTCTGTACAGCAGCAATGGTGCCACTCATAGGGCTCCGCGCTCCCTGTACAGCAGCAATGGTGCCACTCATAGGGCTCCGCGCTCCCTGTACAGCAGCAATGGTGTCACTCATAGGGCTCCGCGCTCTCTATGCAGCAGCAATGGTGCCCCTCATAGGGCTCCGCGCTCCCTGTACAGCAGCAATGGTGTCACTCTTAGGGCTCCGCGCTCTCTATGCAGCAGCAATGGTGCCCCTCATAGGGCTCCGCGGTCCCTGTGCAGCAGCAATGATGTCACTCATAGGGCTCCGCGCTCTCTGTACAGCAGCAATGGTGTCACTCATAGGGCACCGCACTCTCTATGCTGCAGCAAAGGTGCCACTCATAGGGCTCCGCGCTCTCTATGCAGCAGCGATGGTGTCACTCTTAGGTCTCCGCGCTCTCTGTGCCGCAGCAATGGTGTCACTCATAGGGCTCCGCGCACCCTGTACAGCAGCAATGGTGCCACTCATAGGGCTCCGCGCTCTCTGTACAGCAGCAATGGTGCCACTCATAGGGCTCCGCGCTCCCTGTACAGCAGCAATGGTGTCACTCTTAGGGCTCCGCGCTCTCTATGCAGCAGCAATGGTGCCCCTCATAGGGCTCCGCGGTCCCTGTGCAGCAGCAATGATGTCACTCATAGGGCTCTGCGCTCCCTGTACAGCAGCAATGGTGGCACTCATAGGGCTCTGCGCTCCCTGTACAGCAGCAATGGTGCCACTCATAGGGCTCCGCGCTCCCTGTGCAGCAGCAATGGTATCACTCATAGGGCTCCGCGCTCCCAGTACAGCAGCAATGGTGTCGCTTATATGGCTCCGCACTCCCTGTGCAGCAGCAATGGTGTCACTCATAGGGCTCCACGCTTCCTGTGCAGCAGCAATGGTGCCACTCATAGGGCTCCGCGCTCCCTGTACAGCAGCAATGGTGCCACTCATAGGGCTCTGCGCTCACTGTACAGCAGCAATGGTGCCACTCATAGGGCTCTGCGCTCCCTGTACAGCAGCAATGGTGTCGCTTATAGGGCTCCGCGCTCCCTGTGCAGCAGCAATGGTATCACTCATAGGGCTCCGCGCTCCCTGTGCAGCAGCAATGGTATCACTCATATGGCTCCGCGCTCCCTGTACAGCAGCAATGGTATCACTCATATGGCTCCGCGCTTCCTGTACAGCAGCAATGGTGCCACTCATAGGTCTCCGCGCTCCATGTGCAGCAGCAATAGTGCCACTCATAGGGCTCCGCGCTCCCTGTGCAGCATCAATGGTTCCACTCATAGGGCTCCGCGCACCCTGTACAGCAGCAATGGTGCCACTCATAGGGCTCCGCGCTCCCTGTACAGCAGCAATGGTGCCACTCAAAGGGCTCCGCGATCCCTGTACAGCAGCAAGGGTGCCACTCGTAGGGCTCCACGTTCCCTGTACAGCAGCAATGGTTCCACTCATAGGGCTCCGCGCTCCATGTACAGCAGCAATGGTTCCACTCATAGGGCTCCGCGCACCCTGTACAGCAGCAATGGTGCCACTCATAGGGCTCCGCGCTCCCTGTACAGCAGCAATGGTGCCACTCATAGGGCTCTGCGCTCCCTGTACAGCAGCAACGGTTCCACTCATAGGGCTCCGCGCTCCCTGTGCAGCAGCAACGGTTCCACTCATAGGGCTCCGCGCTCTCTGTACAGCAGCAATGGTGCCACTCATAGGGCTCCGCGCTCCCTGTACAGCAGCAATGGTGCCACTCATAGGGCTCCGCGCTCCCTGTACAGCAGCAATGGTGTCACTCATAGGGCTCTGCGCTCCCTGTACAGCAGTAATGGTGTCACTCATAGGGCTCCGCGCTCTCTATGCAGCAGTAATGGTGCCACTCATAGGGCTCTGCGCTCCCTGTACAGCAGCAATGGTGTCACTCATAGGGCTCCGCGCTCCCTGTGCAGCAGCAATGGTGTCACTCATAGAGCTCCGCGCTCTCTATGCAGCAGCAATGGTGTCACTCATAGTGCTCCGCGCTCTCTATGCAGCAGCAATGGTGTCACTCATAGGGCTCCGCGCTCCCTGTACAGCAGCAATGGTGCCACTCATAGGGCTCCGCGCTCCCTGTACAGCAGAAATGGTGCCACTCATAGGGCTCCGCGCTCTCTGTACAGCAGCAATGGTGCCACTCATAGGGCTCCGCGCTCCCTGAACAGCAGCAATGGTGTCACTCATAGGGCTCTGCGGTCCCTGTACAGCAGCAATGGTATCACTCATAGGGCTCCGCGCTCCCTGTGCAGCAGCAATGGTGTCACTCAAAGGGCTCCGCGCTCTTTGTACAGCAGCAATGGTGTCACTCATAGGGCTCCGCGCTCTCTATGCAGCAGCAATGGTGCCACTCATAGGGCTCTGCGCTCCCTGTACAGCGCAATGGTGCCACTCATAGGGCTCCGCGCTCTCTGTATAGCAGCAATGGTGTCACTCAAAGGGCTAAGCGCTCTCTGTACAGCAGCAATGGTGTCACTCATAGGGCTCCGCGCTCTCTGTACAACAGCAATGGTGTCACTCATAGGGTTCCGCACTCTCAATGCAGCAGCGATGGTGTCACTCATAGGGCTCCGCGCTCTCTATGCAGCAGCAACGGTGTCACTCATAGGGCTCCGCGCTCCCTGTACAGCAGCAATGGTGCCACTCAGAGGTCTCCGCGCTCTCTGTGCAGCAGCAATGGTGTCACTCATAGGGTTCCGCGCTCCCTGTACAGCAGCAATGGTGCCACTCATAGGGCTCCGCGCTCTCTATGCAGCAGCAATGGTGTCACTCATAGGGCTCCACGCTCCCTGTACAGCAGCAATGGTGTCACTCTTAGGGCTCTGCACTCCCTGTACAGCAGCAATGGTGCCACTCATAGTGCTCCGCGCGATCTGTACAGCATCAATGGTGTCACTCATAGGGTTCCGCACTCTCAATGCAGCAGCGATGGTGTCACTCATAGGGCTCCGCGCTCTCTATGCAGCAGTAATGGTGCCACTCATAGGGCTCCGCGCTCCCTGTACAGCAGCAATGGTGCCACTCATAGGGCTCCGCGCTCCCTGTACAGCAGCAATGGTGTCACTCATAGGGCTCTGCGCTCCCTGTACAGCAGTAATGGTGTCACTCATAGGGCTCCGCGCTCTCTATGCAGCAGTAATGGTGCCACTCATAGGGCTCTGCGCTCCCTGTACAGCAGCAATGGTGCCACTCATAGGGCTCCGCGCTCCCTGTACAGCAGCAATGGTGCCACTCATAGGGTTCCGCGCTCCCTGTGCAGCAGCAATGGTGTCACTCAAAGGGCTCGGCGCTCTCTATGCAGCAGCAATGGTGCCACTCATAGGGCTCCGCGCTCCCTCTACAGCAGCAAAGGTGCCACTCTTAGGGCTCCGCGCTCCCTGTGCAGCAGCAATGGTGTCACTCATAGGGCTCCGCGCTCCCTGTGCAGCAGCAATGGTGTCACTCATAGAGCTCCGCGCTCTCTATGCAGCAGCAATGGTGTCACTCATAGTGCTCCGCGCTCTCTATGCAGCAGCAATGGTGTCACTCATAGGGCTCCGCGCTCCCTGTACAGCAGCAATGGTGCCACTCATAGGGCTCCGCGCTCCCTGTACAGCAGAAATGGTGCCACTCATAGGGCTCCGCACTCCCTGTACAGCAGAAATGGTGCCACTCATAGGGCTCCGCGCTCTCTGTACAGCAGCAATGGTGCCACTCATAGGGCTCCGCGCTCCCTGAACAGCAGCAATGGTGTCACTCATAGGGCTCTGCGCTCCCTGTACAGCAGCAATGGTATCACTCATAGGGCTCCGCGCTCCCTGTGCAGCAGCAATGGTGTCACTCAAAGGGCTCCGCGCTCTTTGTACAGCAGCAATGGTGTCACGCATAGGGCTCCGCGCTCTCTATGCAGTAGCAATGGTGCCACTCATAGGGCTCTGCGCTCCCTGTACAGCGCAATGGTGCCAGTCATAGGGCTCCGCGCTCTCTGTACAGCAGCAATGGTGTCACTCAAAGGGCTCCGCGCTCTCTGTACAGCAGCAATGGTGTCACTCATAGGGCTCCGCGCTCTCTGTACAGCAGCAATGGTGTCACTCATAGGGTTCCGCACTCTCAATGCAGCAGCGATGGTGTCACTCATAGGGCTCCGCGCTCCCTGTACAGCAGCAATGGTGCCACTCATAGGGCTCCGCGCTCTCTATGCAGCAGCAATGGTGTCACTCATAGGGCTCCGCGCTCCCTGTACAGCAGCAATGGTGTCACTCATAGGGCTCTGCACTCCCTGTACAGCAGCAATGGTGCCACTCATAGTGCTCCGCGCGATCTGTACATCATCAATGGTGTCACTTATAGGGCTCTGCGCTCCCTGTACAGCAGCAATGGTATCACTCATAGGGCTCCGCGCTCTCTATACAGCACAATGGAGTCACTCATAGGGCTCCGCGGTCTCTATGCAGCAGCAATGGTGCCACTCATAGGGCTCTGCGCTCCCTGTACAGCAGCAATGGTGTCACTCATAGGGCTCCGCTTTCTCTATACAGCAGCAATGGCATCACTGATAGGGCTCCGCGCTCACTGTGCAGCAGCAATTGTGCCACTCATAGGGCTCCGCGCTCTCTATGCAGCAGCAATGGTATCACTCATAGGGCTCCGCGCTCCCTGTACAGCAGCAATGGTATCACTCATAGGGCTTCCGCGCTCCCTGTACAGCAGAAATGGTGCCACTCATAGGGCTCCGCGCTCCCTGTACAGCAGCAATGGTGCCACTCATAGGGCTCCGCGCTCCCTGAACAGCAGCAATGGTATCACTCATAGGGCTCCGCGCTCCCTGTGCAGCAGCAATGGTATCACTCATAGGGCTCCGCGCTCTTTGTACAGCAGCAATGGTGCCACTCATAGGGCTCCACGCTCTCTATGCAGCAACAATGGTGCCACTCATAGGGCTCCGCGCTCTCTATGCAGCAGCAATGGTGCCACTCATAGGGCTCCGCGCTCTCTGTACAGCAGCAATGGTGTCACTCATAGGGCACCGCGCTCTCTATGCTGCAGCAAAGGTGCCACTCATAGGGCTCCGCATTCTCAATGCAGCAGCGATGGTGTCACTCATAGGGCTCCGCGCTCTCTATGCAGCAGCGATGGTGTCACTCTTAGGTCTCCGCGCTCTCTGTGCCGCAGCAATGGTGTCACTCATAGGGCTCCGCGCTCTCTTTGCTGCAGCAATGGTGTCACTCATAGGGCTCTGCGCTCTCTATGCAGCAGCAATGGTGCCACTCATAGGGCTCCGCGCTCCCTGTACAGCAGCAATGGTGCCACTCATAGGACTTCGCGCTCTCTGTACAGCAGCAATGGTGTCACTCATAGGGCTCCGCACTCCCTGTACAGCAGCAATGGTATCACTCATAGGGCTCCGCGCTCTCTATACAGGAGAAATGGTGTCACTCATAGGGCTCCGCGCTCTCTATGCAGCTGCAATGGTGCCACTCATAGGGCTCCGCGCTCTCTATACAGCAGCAATGGTGTCACTCATAGGGCACCGCGCTCTCTATGCAGCAGCAATGGTGCCACTCATAGGGCTCTGCGCTCCCTGTACAGCAGCAATGGTGTCACTCATAGGGCTCCACGCTCTCTATACAGCAGCAATGGTATCACTCATAGGGCTCCGCGCTCACTGTGCAGCAGCAATGGTGTCAGTCATAGGGCTCCGCGCTCTCTGTACAGCAGCAATGGTGCCACTCATAGGGCTCCGCGCTCCCTGAACAGCAGCAATGGTGTCACTCATAGGGCTCCGCGCTCCCTGTACAGCATCAATGGTATAACTCATAGGGCTCCGCGCTCCCTGTGCAGCAGCAATGGTGTCACTCAAATGGCTCCGCGCTCTTTGTACAGCAGCAATGGTGTCACTCATAGGGCTCTGCGCTCTCTATGCAGCAGCAATGGTGCCACTCATAGGGCTCTGCGCTCCATGTACAGCAGCAATGGTGCCACTCATAGGGCTCCGCGCTCTCTATGCAGCAGCAATGGTGTCACTCATAGGGCTCCGCGCTCTCTATGCAGCAGCAATGGTGCCACTCATAGGTCTCCGCACTCTCTATGCAGCAGCGATGGTGTCACTCATACGGCTCCGCGCTCTCTATGCAGCAGCAACGGTGTCACTCATAGGGCTCCACGCTCTCTATGCAGCAGCAATGGTGTCACTCATAGGGCTCCGCGCTCTCTGTGCAGCAGCAATGGTGTCACTCATAGTGCTCCACGCTCCCTGTACAGCAGCAATGGTGTCACTCATAGGGCTCCGCCCTCTCTGTACTGCAGCAATGGTACCACTCATAGGGCTCCGTGCTCCCTGTACAGCAGCAATGGTGTCACTCAGAGGGCTCCGCGCTCCCTGTACAGCAGCAATGGTGCCACTCATAGGGTTCAGCGCTCTCTGTACAGCAGCAATGGTGTCACTCATAGGGCTCTGCACTCCCTTTACAGCAGCAATAGTGCCACTCATAGTGCTCCGTGCGCTCTGTACAGCAGCAATGGTGTCACTTATAGGGCTCTGCGCTCCCTGTACAGCTGCAATGGTATCACTCATAGGGCTCTGCGCTCCCTGTGCAGCAGCAATGGTATCACTCATAGGGCTCCGCGCTCTCTATACAGGAGAAATGGTGTCACTCATAGGGCTCCGCGCTCTCTATGCAGCAGCAATGGTGCCACTCATAGGGCTCCGCGCTCCCTATACAGCAGCAATGGTGTCACTCATAGGGCACCGCGCTCTCTATACAGCAGCAATGGTATCACTCATAGGGCTCCGCGCTCACTGTGCAGCAGCAATGGTGTCAGTCATAGGGCTCCGCGCTCTCTGTACAGCAGCAATGGTTACACTCATAGGGCTCCGCGCTCTCTGTACAGCAGCAATGGTGTCACTCATAGGGCTCCGCGCTCCCTGTACAGCAGCAATGGTGCCACTCATAGGGCTCCGCGCTCTCTGTACAGCAGCAATGCTGTCACACATAGGGCTCTGCACTCCCTGTACAGCAGCAAGGGTGCCCTCATAGTGCTCCATGCGCTCTGTACAGCAGCAATGGTATCACTCATAGGGCTCTGCGCTCCCTGTGCAGCAGCAATGGTGCCACTCATAGGGCTCCGCACTCTCTGTACTGCAGCAATGGTGCCACTCATAGGGCTCCGTGCTCCCTGTACAGCAGCAAAGGTGCCACTCATAGGGCTCCGCGCTCCCTGTGCAGCAGCAATGGTGTCACTCATAGGGCTCCGTGCTCCCTGTGCAGCAGCAATGTTGCCACTCATAGGGCTCCGCCGCTCTCTATACAGCAGCAATGGTGTCACTCATAGGGCACCGCGCTCTCTATGCAGCAGCAATGGTGCCAATCATAGGGCTCTGCGCTCCCTGTACAGCAGCAATGGTGTCACTCATAGGGCTCCGCGCTCTCTATACAGCAGCAATGGTATCACTCATAGGGCTCCGCGCTCACTGTGCAGCAGCAATGGTGTCAGTCATAGGGCTCCGCGCTCTCTGTACAGCAGCAATGGTGCCATTCATAGGGCTCCGCGCTCCCTGAACAGCAGCAATGGTGTCACTCATAGGGCTCCGAGCTCCCTGTACAGCATCAATGGTATCACTCATAGGGCTCCGCGCTCCCTGTGCAGCAGCAATGGTGTCACTCAAAGGGCTCCGCGCTCTTTGTACAGCAGCAATGGTGTCACTCATAGGGCTCTGCGCTCTCTATGCAGCAGCAATGGTGCCACTCATAGGGCTCTGTGCTCCATGTACAGCAGCAATGGTGCCACTCATAGGGCTCCGCGCTCTCTATGCAGTAGCAATGGTGTCACTCATAGGGCTCCGCGCTCTCTATGCAGCAGCAATGGTGCAACTCATAGGGCTCCGCACTCTCTATGCAGCAGCGATGGTGTCACTCATACGGCTCCGCGCTCTCTATGCAGCAGCAACGGTGTCACTCATAGGGCTCAGCGCTCTCTATGCAGCAGCAATGGTGTCACTCATAGGGCTCCGCGCACTCTGTGCAGCAGCAATGGTGTCACTCATAGGGCTCTGCACTCCCTGTACAGCAGCAATGGTGCCACTCATAGTGCTCCGCGCGATCTGTACAGCATCAATGGTGTCACTCATAGGGTTCCGCACTCTCAATGCAGCAGCGATGGTGTCACTCATAGGGCTCCGCGCTCTCTATGCAGCAGTAATGGTGCCACTCATAGGGCTCCGCGCTCCCTGTACAGCAGCAATGGTGCCACTCATAGGGCTCCGCGCTCCCTGTACAGCAGCAATGGTGTCACTCATAGGGCTCTGCGCTCCCTGTACAGCAGTAATGGTGTCACTCATAGGGCTCCGCGCTCTCTATGCAGCAGTAATGGTGCCACTCATAGGGCTCTGCGCTCCCTGTACAGCAGCAATGGTGCCACTCATAGGGCTCCGCGCTCCCTGTACAGCAGCAATGGTGCCACTCATAGGGTTCCGCGCTCCCTGTGCAGCAGCAATGGTGTCACTCAAAGGGCTCCGCGCTCTCTATGCAGCAGCAATGGTGCCACTCATAGGGCTCCGCGCTCCCTCTACAGCAGCAAAGGTGCCACTCTTAGGGCTCCGCGCTCCCTGTGCAGCAGCAATGGTGTCACTCATAGGGCTCCGCGCTCCCTGTGCAGCAGCAATGGTGTCACTCATAGAGCTCCGCGCTCTCTATGCAGCAGCAATGGTGTCACTCATAGTGCTCCGCGCTCTCTATGCAGCAGCAATGGTGTCACTCATAGGGCTCCGCGCTCCCTGTACAGCAGCAATGGTGCCACTCATAGGGCTCCGCGCTCCCTGTACAGCAGAAATGGTGCCACTCATAGGGCTCCGCGCTCTCTGTACAGCAGCAATGGTGCCACTCATAGGGCTCCGCGCTCCCTGAACAGCAGCAATGGTGTCACTCATAGGGCTCTGCGCTCCCTGTACAGCAGCAATGGTATCACTCATAGGGCTCCGCGCTCCCTGTGCAGCAGCAATGGTGTCACTCAAAGGGCTCCGTGCTCTTTGTACAGCTGCAATGGTGTCACTCATAGGGCTCCGCGCTCTCTATGCAGCAGCAATGGTGCCACTCATAGGGCTCTGCGCTCCCTGTACAGCGCAATGGTGCCACTCATAGGGCTCCGCGCTCTCTGTATCTCTGTACAGCAGCAATGGTGTCACTCAAAGGGCTCCGCGCTCTCTGTACAGCAGCAATGGTGTCACTCATAGGGCTCCACGCTCTCTGTACAGCAGCAATGGTGTCACTCATAGGGTTCCGCACTCTCAATGCAGCAGCGATGGTGTCACTCATAGGGCTCCGCGCTCTCTATGTAGCAGCAACGGTGTCACTCATAGGGCTCCGCGCTCCCTGTACAGCAGCAATGGTGCCACTCAGAGGTCTCCGCGCTCTCTGTGCAGCAGCAATGGTGTCACTCATAGGGTTCCGCGCTCCCTGTACAGCAGCAATGGTGCCACTCATAGGGCTCCGCGCTCTCTATGCAGCAGCAATGGTGTCACTCATAGGGCTCCGCGCTCCCTGTACAGCAGCAATGGTGTCACTCATAGGGCTCTGCACTCCCTGTACAGCAGCAATGGTGCCACTCATAGTGCTCCGCGCGATCTGTACAGCATCAATGGTGTCACTTATAGGGCTCTGCGCTCCCTGTACAGCAGCAATGGTATCACTCATAGGGCTCCGCGCTCTCTATACAGCAGCAATGGAGTCACTCATAGGGCTCCGCGCTCTCTATGCAGCAGCAATGGTGCCACTCATAGGGCTCTGCGCTCCCTGTACAGCAGCAATGGTGTCACTCATAGGGCTCCGCTCTCTCTATACAGTAGCAATGGCATCACTGATAGGGCTCCGCTTTCACTGTGCAGCAGCAATGGTGTCACTCATAGGGCTCCGCGCTCTCTATGCAGCAGCAATGGTATCACTCATAGGGCTCCGCGCTCCCTGTACAGCAGCAATGGTATCACT
Source organism: Taudactylus pleione (assembly GCA_031769625.1). Classification (NCBI taxonomy): domain Eukaryota; kingdom Metazoa; phylum Chordata; class Amphibia; order Anura; family Myobatrachidae; genus Taudactylus; species Taudactylus pleione. Next base: position 4,896,174 of record JAUIMM010000694.1, on the reverse strand, counting down.
CATAGGGCTTCCGCGCTCCCTGTACAGCAGAAATGGTGCCACTCATAGGGCTCCGCGCTCCCTGTACAGCAGCAATGGTGCCACTCATAGGGCTCCGCGCTCCCTGAACAGCAGCAATGGTATCACTCATAGGGCTCCGCGCTCCCTGTGCAGCAGCAATGGTATCACTCATAGGGCTCCGCGCTCTTTGTACAGCAGCAATGGTGCCACTCATAGGGCTCCACGCTCTCTATACAGCAGCAATGGCATCACTGATAGGGCTCCGCGTTCACTGTGCAGCAGCAATGGTGCCACTCATAGGGCTCCGCGCTCTCTATGCAGCAGCAATGGTATCACTCATAGGGCTCCGCGCTCCCTGTACAGCAGCAATGGTATTACTCATAGGGCTTCCGCGCTCCCTGTACAGCAGCAATGGTGCCACTCATAGGACTTCGCGCTCTCTGTACAGCAGCAATGGTGTCACTCATAGGGCTCCGCACTCCCTGTACAGCAGCAATGGTATCACTCATAGGGCTCCGCGCTCTCTATACAGGAGAAATGGTGTCACTCATAGGGCTCCGCGCTCTCTATGCAGCTGCAATGGTGCCACTCATAGGGCTCCGCGCTCTCTATACAGCAGCAATGGTGTCACTCATAGGGCACCGCGCTCTCTATGCAGCAGCAATGGTGCCACTCATAGGGCTCTGCGCTCCCTGTACAGCAGCAATGGTGTCACTCATAGGGCTCCGCGCTCTCTATACAGCAGCAATGGTATCACTCATAGGGCTCCGCGCTCACTGTGCAGCAGCAATGGTGTCAGTCATAGGGCTCCGCGCTCTCTGTACAGCAGCAATGGTGCCACTCATAGGGCTCCGCGCTCCCTGAACAGCAGCAATGGTGTCACTCATAGGGCTCCGCGCTCTTTGTACAGCAACAATGGTGTCACTCATAGGGCTCTGCGCTCTCTATGCAGCAGCAATGGTGCCACTCATAGGGCTCTGCGCTCCATGTACAGCAGCAATGGTGCCACTCATAGGGCTCCGCGCTCTCTATGCAGCAGCAATGGTGTCACTCATAGGGCTCCGCGCTCTCTATGCAGCAGCAATGGTGCCACTCATAGGTCTCCGCACTCTCTATGCAGCAGCGATGGTGTCACTCATACGGCTCAGCGCTCTCTATGCAGCAGCAACGGTGTCACTCATAGGGCTCCGCGCTCTCTATGCAGCAGCAATGGTGTCACTCATAGGGCTCCGCGCTCTCTGTGCAGCAGCAATGGTGTCACTCATAGTGCTCCACGCTCCCTGTACAGCAGCAATGGTGTCACTCATAGGGCTCCGCCCTCTCTGTACTGCAGCAATGGTGCCACTCATAGGGCTCTGCGCTCCCCGTACAGCTGCAATGGTATCACTCATAGGGCTCCGCGCTCCCTGTGCAGCAGCAATGGTATCACTCATAGGGCTCCGCGCTCTCTATACAGGAGAAATGGTGTCACTCATAGGGCTCCGCGCTCTCTATGCAGCAGCAATGGTGCCACTCATAGGGCTCCGCGCTCCCTATACAGCAGCAATCGTGTCACTCATAGGGCACCGCGTTCTCTATACAGCAGCAATGGTATCACTCATAGGGCTCCGCGCTCACTGTGCAGCAGCAATGGTGTCAGTCATAGGGCTCCGCGCTCTCTGTACAGCAGCAATGGTTACACTCATAGGGCTCCGCGCTCTCTGTACAGCAGCAATGGTGTCACTCATAGGGCTCCGCGCTCCCTGTACAGCAGCAATGGTGCCACTCATAGGGCTCCGCGCTCTCTGTACAGCAGCAATGCTGTCACACATAGGGCTCTGCACTCCCTGTACAGCAGCAAGGGTGCCCTCATAGTGCTCCGTGCGCTCTGTACAGCAGCAATGATATCACTCATAGGGCTCTGCGCTCCCTGTGCAGCAGCAATGGTGCCACTCATAGGGCTCCGCACTCTCTGTACTGCAGCAATGGTGCCACTCATAGGGCTCCGTGCTCCCTGTACAGCAGCAAAGGTGCCACTCATAGGGCTCCGCGCTCCCTGTGCAGCAGCAATGGTGTCACTCATAGGGCTCCGTGCTCCCTGTGCAGCAGCAATGTTGCCACTCATAGGGCTCCGCCACTCTGTTGAGCAGCAATGGTGTCACTCATACGGCTCCGCGCTCTCTAAACAGCAGCAATGGTGTCACCCATAGGGCTCCGCGCTGCCTGTACAGCAGCAATGGTGCCACTCATAGGGCTCCGCGCTCTCTATACAGGAGAAATGGTGTCACTCATAGGGCTCCGCGCTCTCTATGCAGCAGCAATGGTGCCACTCATAGGGCTCCGCGCTCTCTATACAGCAGCAATGGTGTCACTCATAGGGCACCGCGCTCTCTATGCAGCAATGGTGCCAATCATAGGGCTCTGCGCTCCCTGTACAGCAGCAATGGTGTCACTCATAGGGCTCCGCGCTCTCTATACAGCAGCAATGGTATCACTCATAGGGCTCCGCGCTCACTGTGCAGCAGCAATGGTGTCAGTCATAGGGCTCCGCGCTCTCTGTACAGCAGCAATGGTGCCATTCATAGGGCTCCGTGCTCCCTGAACAGCAGCAATGGTGTCACTCATAGGGCTCCGAGCTCCCTGTACAGCATCAATGGTATCACTCATAGGGCTCCGCGCTCCCTGTGCAGCAGCAAAGGTGTCACTCAAAGGGCTCCGCGCTCTTTGTACAGCAGCAATGGTGTCACTCATAGGGCTCTGCGCTCTCTATGCAGCAGCAATGGTGCCACTCATAGGGCTCTGTGCTCCATGTACAGCAGCAATGGTGCCACTCATAGGGCTCCGCGCTCTCTATGCAGTAGCAATGGTGTCACTCATAGGGCTCCGCGCTCTCTATGCAGCAGCAATGGTGCCACTCATAGGGCTCCGCACTCTCTATGCAGCAGCGATGGTGTCACTCATACGGCTCCGCGCTCTCTATGCAGCAGCAACGGTGTCACTCATAGGGCTCAGCGCTCTCTATGCAGCAGCAATGGTGTCACTCATAGGGCTCCGCGCTCTCTGTGCAGCAGCAATGGTGTCACTCATAGGGCTCCGCGCTCCCTGTACAGCAGCAATGGTGTCACTCATAGGGCTCCGCACTCTCTGTACTGCAGCAATGGTGCCACTCATAGGGCTCCGTGCTCCCTGTACAGCAGCAATGGTGTCACTCATAGGGCTCCGCGCTCCCTGTACAGCTGCAATGGTGTCACTCATAGGGCTCTGCACTCCCTGTACAGCAGCAATAGTGCCACTCATAGTGCTCCGTGCGCTCTGTACAGCAACAATGGTGTCACTTATAGGGCTCTGCGCTCCCTGTACAGCAGCAATGGTATCACTCATAGGGCTCTGCGCTCCCTGTGCAGCAGCAATGGTATCACTCATAGGGCTCCGCGCTCCCTATACAGCAGCAATGGTGTCACTCATAGGGCACCGCGCTCTCTATACAGCAGCAATGGTATCACTCATAGGGCTCCGCGCTCACTGTGCAGCAGTAATGGTGTCAGTCATAGGGCTCCGCGCTCTCTGTACAGCAGCAATGGTGCCACTCATAGGGCTCCGCGCTCTCTGTACAGCAGCAATGGTGCCACTCATAGGGTTCAGCGCTCTCTGTACAGCAGCAATGGTGTCACTCATAGGGCTCTGCACTCCCTTTACAGCAGCAATAGTGCCACTCATAGTGCTCCGTGCGCTCTGTACAGCAGCAATGGTGTCACTTATAGGGCTCTGCGCTCCCTGTACAGCTGCAATGGTATCACTCATAGGGCTCCGCGCTCCCTGTGCAGCAGCAATGGTATCACTCATAGGGCTCCGCGCTCTCTATACAGGAGAAATGGTGTCACTCATAGGGCTCCGCGCTCTCTATGCAGCAGCAATGGTGCCACTCATAGGGCTCCGCGCTCCCTATACAGCAGCAATGGTGTCACTCATAGGGCACCGCGCTCTCTATACAGCAGCAATGGTATCACTCATAGGGCTCCGCGCTCACTGTGCAGCAGCAATGGTGTCAGTCATAGGGCTCCGCGCTCTCTGTACAGCAGCAATGGTTACACTCATAGGGCTCCGCGCTCTCTGTACAGCAGCAATGGTGTCACTCATAGGGCTCCGCGCTCCCTGTACAGCAGCAATGGTGCCACTCATAGGGCTCCGCGCTCTCTGTACAGCAGCAATGCTGTCACACATAGGGCTCTGCACTCCCTGTACAGCAGCAAGGGTGCCCTCATAGTGCTCCGTGCGCTCTGTACAGCAGCAATGGTATCACTCATAGGGCTCTGCGCTCCCTGTGCAGCAGCAATGGTGCCACTCATAGGGCTCCGCACTCTCTGTACTGCAGCAATGGTGCCACTCATAGGGCTCCGTGCTCCCTGTACAGCAGCAAAGGTGCCACTCATAGGGCTCCGCGCTCCCTGTGCAGCAGCAATGGTGTCACTCATAGGGCTCCGTACTCCCTGTGCAGCAGCAATGTTGCCACTCATAGGGCTCCGCCGCTCTGTTCAGCAGCAATGGTGTCACTCATACGGCTCCGCGCTCTCTAAACAGCAGCAATGGTGTCACCCATAGGGCTCCGCGCTGCCTGTACAGCAGCAATGGTGCCACTCATAGGGCTCCGCGCTCTCTATACAGGAGAAATGGTGTCACTCATAGGGCTCCGCGCTCTCTATGCAGCAGCAATGGTGCCACTCATAGGGCTCCGCGCTCTCTATACAGCAGCAATGGTGTCACTCATAGGGCACCGCGCTCTCTATGCAGCAGCAATGGTGCCAATCATAGGGCTCTGCGCTCCCTGTACAGCAGCAATGGTGTCACTCATAGGGCTCCGCGCTCTCAATACAGCAGCAATGGTATCACTCATAGGGCTCCGCGCTCACTGTGCAGCAGCAATGGTGTCAGTCATAGGGCTCCGCGCTCTCTGTACAGCAGCAATGGTGCCATTCATAGGGCTCCGCGCTCCCTGAACAGCAGCAATGGTGTCACTCATAGGGCTCCGAGATCCCTGTACAGCAGCAATGGTGCCACTCATAGGGCTCTGTGCTCCATGTACAGCAGCAATGGTGCCACTCATAGGGCTCCGCGCTCTCTATGCAGTAGCAATGGTGTCACTCATAGGGCTCCGCACTCTCTATGCAGCAGCAATGGTGCCACTCATAGGGCTCCGCACTCTCTATCCAGCAGCGATGGTGTCACTCATACGGCTCCGCGCTCTCTATGCAGCAGCAACGGTGTCACTCATAGGGCTCAGCGCTCTCTATGCAGCAGCAATGGTGTCACTCATAGGGCTCCGCGCTCTCTGTGCAGCAGCAATGGTGTCACTCATAGGGCTCTGCACTCCCTGTACAGCAGCAATGGTGCCACTCATAGTGCTCCGCGCGATCTGTACAGCATCAATGGTGTCACTCATAGGGTTCCGCACTCTCAATGCAGCAGCGATGGTGTCACTCATAGGGCTCCGCGCTCTCTATGCAGCAGTAATGGTGCCACTCATAGGGCTCCGCGCTCCCTGTACAGCAGCAATGGTGCCACTCATAGGGCTCCGCGCTCCCTGTACAGCAGCAATGGTGTCACTCATAGGGCTCTGCGCTCCCTGTACAGCAGTAATGGTGTCACTCATAGGGCTCCGCGCTCTCTATGCAGCAGTAATGGTGCCACTCATAGGGCTCTGCGCTCCCTGTACAGCAGCAATGGTGCCACTCATAGGGCTCCGCGCTCCCTGTACAGCAGCAATGGTGCCACTCATAGGGTTCCGCGCTCCCTGTGCAGCAGCAATGGTGTCACTCAAAGGGCTCCGCGCTCTCTATGCAGCAGCAATGGTGCCACTCATAGGGCTCCGCGCTCCCTCTACAGCAGCAAAGGTGCCACTCTTAGGGCTCCGCGCTCCCTGTGCAGCAGCAATGGTGTCACTCATAGGGCTCCGCGCTCCCTGTGCAGCAGCAATGGTGTCACTCATAGAGCTCCGCGCTCTCTATGCAGCAGCAATGGTGTCACTCATAGTGCTCCGCGCTCTCTATGCAGCAGCAATGGTGTCACTCATAGGGCTCCGCGCTCCCTGTACAGCAGCAATGGTGCCACTCATAGGGCTCCGCGCTCCCTGTACAGCAGAAATGGTGCCACTCATAGGGCTCCGCGCTCTCTGTACAGCAGCAATGGTGCCACTCATAGGGCTCCGCGCTCCCTGAACAGCAGCAATGGTGTCACTCATAGGGCTCTGCGCTCCCTGTACAGCAGCAATGGTATCACTCATAGGGCTCCGCGCTCCCTGTGCAGCAGCAATGGTGTCACTCAAAGGGCTCCGCGCTCTTTGTACAGCAGCAATGGTGTCACTCATAGGGCTCCGCGCTCTCTATGCAGCAGCAATGGTGCCACTCATAGGGCTCTGCGCTCCCTGTACAGCGCAATGGTGCCACTCATAGGGCTCCGCGCTCTCTGTATCTCTGTACAGCAGCAATGGTGTCACTCAAAGGGCTCCGCGCTCTCTGTACAGCAGCAATGGTGTCACTCATAGGGTTCCGCACTCTCAATGCAGCAGCGATGGTGTCACTCATAGGGCTCCGCGCTCTCTATGTAGCAGCAACGGTGTCACTCATAGGGCTCCGCGCTCCCTGTACAGCAGCAATGGTGCCACTCAGAGGTCTCCGCGCTCTCTGTGCAGCAGCAATGGTGTCACTCATAGGGTTCCGCGCTCCCTGTACAGCAGCAATGGTGCCACTCATAGGGCTCCGCGCTCTCTATGCAGCAGCAATGGTGTCACTCATAGGGCTCCGCGCTCCCTGTACAGCAGCAATGGTGTCACTCATAGGGCTCTGCACTCCCTGTACAGCAGCAATGGTGCCACTCATAGTGCTCCGCGCGATCTGTACAGCATCAATGGTGTCACTTATAGGGCTCTGCGCTCCCTGTACAGCAGCAATGGTATCACTCATAGGGCTCCGCGCTCTCTATACAGCAGCAATGGAGTCACTCATAGGGCTCCGCGCTCTCTATGCAGCAGCAATGGTGCCACTCATAGGGCTCTGCGCTCCCTTTACAGCAGCAATGGTGTCACTCATAGGGGTCCGCTCTCTCTATACAGCAGCAATGGCATCACTGATAGGGCTCCGCGTTCACTGTGCAGCAGCAATGGTGCCACTCATAGGGCTCCGCGCTCTCTATGCAGCAGCAATGGTATCACTCATAGGGCTCCGCGCTCCCTGTACAGCAGCAATGGTATCACTCATAGGGCTTCCGCGCTCCCTGTACAGCAGAAATGGTGCCACTCATAGGGCTCCGCGCTCCCTGTACAGCAGCAATGGTGCCACTCATAGGGCTCCGCGCTCCCTGAACAGCAGCAATGGTATCACTCATAGGGCTCCGCGCTCCCTGTGCAGCAGCAATGGTATCACTCATAGGGCTCCGCGCTCTTTGTACAGCAGCAATGGTGCCACTCATAGGGCTCCACGCTCTCTATACAGCAGCAATGGCATCACTGATAGGGCTCCGCGTTCACTGTGCAGCAGCAATGGTGCCACTCATAGGGCTCCGCGCTCTCTATGCAGCAGCAATGGTATCACTCATAGGGCTCCGCGCTCCCTGTACAGCAGCAATGGTATCACTCATAGGGCTTCCGCGCTCCCTGTACAGCAGCAATGGTGCCACTCATAGGACTTCGCGCTCTCTGTACAGCAGCAATGGTGTCACTCATAGGGCTCCGCACTCCCTGTACAGCAGCAATAGTATCATTCATAGGGCTCCGCGCTCTCTATACAGGAGAAATGGTGTCACTCATAGGGCTCCGCGCTCTCTATGCAGCTGCAATGGTGCCACTCATAGGGCTCCGCGCTCTCTATACAGCAGCAATGGTGTCACTCATAGGGCACCGCGCTCTCTATGCAGCAGCAATGGTGCCACTCATAGGGCTCTGCGCTCCCTGTACAGCAGCAATGGTGTCACTCATAGGGCTCCGCGCTCTCTATACAGCAGCAATGGTATCACTCATAGGGCTCCGCGCTCACTGTGCAGCAGCAATGGTGTCAGTCATAGGGCTCCGCGCTCTCTGTACAGCAGCAATGGTGCCACTCATAGGGCTCCGCGCTCCCTGAACAGCAGCAATGGTGTCACTCATAGGGCTCTGTGCTCCCTGTACAGCATCAATGGTATCACTCATAGGGCTCCGCGCTCCCTGTGCAGCAGCAATGGTGTCACTCAAATGGCTCCGCGCTCTTTGTACAGCAGCAATGGTGTCACTCATAGGGCTCTGCGCTCTCTATGCAGCAGCAATGGTGCCACTCATAGGGCTCTGCGCTCCATGTACAGCAGCAATGGTGCCACTCATAGGGCTCCGCGCTCTCTATGCAGCAGCAATGGTGTCACTCATAGGGCTCCGCGCTCTCTATGCAGCAGCAATGGTGCCACTCATAGGTCTCCGCACTCTCTATGCAGCAGCGATGGTGTCACTCATACGGCTCAGCGCTCTCTATGCAGCAGCAACGGTGTCACTCATAGGGCTCCGCGCTCTCTATGCAGCAGCAATGGTGTCACTCATAGGGCTCCGCGCTCTCTGTGCAGCAGCAATGGTGTCACTCATAGTGCTCCACGCTCCCTGTACAGCAGCAATGGTGTCACTCATAGGGCTCCGCCCTCTCTGTACTGCAGCAATGGTGCCACTCATAGGGCTCCGTGCTCCCTGTACAGCAGCAATGGTGTCACTCATAGGGCTCCGCGCTCCCTGTACAGCAGCAATGGTGCCACTCATAGGGTTCTGCGCTCTCTGTACAGCAGCAATGGTGTCACTCATAGGGCTCTGCACTCCCTTTACAGCAGCAATAGTGCCACTCATAGTGCTCCGTGCGCTCTGTACAGCAGCAATGGTGTCACTTATCGGGCTCTGCGCTCCCCGTACAGCTGCAATGGTAACACTCATAGGGCTCCGCGCTCCCTGTGCAGCAGCAATGGTATCACTCATAGGGCTCCGCGCTCTCTATACAGGAGAAATGGTGTCACTCATAGGGCTCCGCGCTCTCTATGCAGCAGCAATGGTGCCACTCATAGGGCTCCGCGCTCCCTATACAGCAGCAATCGTGTCACTCATAGGGCACCGCGCTCTCTATACAGCAGCAATGGTATCACTCATAGGGCTCCGCGCTCACTGTGCAGCAGCAATGGTGTCAGTCATAGGGCTCCGCGCTCTCTGTACAGCAGCAATGGTTACACTCATAGGGCTCCGTGCTCTCTGTACAGCAGCAATGGTGTCACTCATAGGGCTCCGCGCTCCCTGTACAGCAGCAATGGTGCCACTCATAGGGCTCCGCGCTCTCTGTACAGCAGCAATGCTGTCACACATAGGGCTCTGCACTCCCTGTACAGCAGCAAGGGTGCCCTCATAGTGCTCCGTGCGCTCTGTACAGCAGCAATGGTATCACTCATAGGGCTCTGCGCTCCCTGTGCAGCAGCAATGGTGCCACTCATAGGGCTCCGCACTCTCTGTACTGCAGCAATGGTGCCACTCATAGGGCTCCGTGCTCCCTGTACAGCAGCAAAGGTGCCACTCATAGGGCTCCGCGCTCCCTGTGCAGCAGCAATGGTGTCACTCATAGGGCTCCGTGCTCCCTGTGCAGCAGCAATGTTGCCACTCATAGGGCTCCGCCACTCTGTTGAGCAGCAATGGTGTCACTCATACGGCTCCGCGCTCTCTAAACAGCAGCAATGGTGTCACCCATAGGGCTCCGCGCTGCCTGTTCAGCAGCAATGGTGCCACTCATAGGGCTCCGCGCTCTCTATACAGGAGAAATGGTGTCACTCATAGGGCTCCGCGCTTTCTATGCAGCAGCAATGGTGCCACTCATAGGGCTCCGCGCTCTCTATACAGCAGCAATGGTGTCACTCATAGGGCACCGCGCTCTCTATGCAGCAGCAATGGTGCCAATCATAGGGCTCTGCGCTCCCTGTACAGCAGCAATGGTGTCACTCATAGGGCTCCGCGCTCTCTATACAGCAGCAATGGTATCACTCATAGGGCTCCGCGCTCACTGTGCAGCAGCAATGGTGTCAGTCATAGGGCTCCGCGCTCTCTGTACAGCAGCAATGGTGCCATTCATAGGGCTCCGCGCTCCCTGAACAGCAGCAATGGTGTCACTCATAGGGCTCCGAGCTCCCTGTACAGCATCAATGGTATCACTCATAGGGCTCCGCGCTCCCTGTGCAGCAGCAAAGGTGTCACTCATAGGGCTCTGTGCTCCATGTACAGCAGCAATGGTGCCACTCATAGGGCTCCGCGCTCTCTATGCAGTAGCAATGGTGTCACTCATAGGGCTCCGCGCTCTCTATGCAGCAGCAATGGTGCCACTCATAGGGCTCCGCACTCTCTATGCAGCAGCGATGGTGTCACTCATACGGCTCCGCGCTCTCTATGCATCAGCAACGGTCTCACTCTTAGGGCTCAGCGCTCTCTATGCAGCAGCAATGGTGTCACTCATAGGGCTCCGCGCTCTCTGTGCAGCAGCAATGGTGTCACTCATAGGGCTCCGCGCTCCCTGTACAGCAGCAATGGTGTCACTCATAGGGCTCCGCACTCTCTGTACTGCAGCAATGGTGCCACTCATAGGGCTCCGTGCTCCCTGTACAGCAGCAATGGTGTCACTCATAGGGCTCCGCGCTCCCTGTACAGCAGCAATGGTGCCACTCATAGGGCTCCGCGCTCTCTGTACAGCAGCAATGGTGTCACTCATAGGGCTCTGCACTCCCTGTACAGCAGCAATAGTGCCACTCATAGTGCTCCGTGCGCTCTGTACAGCAACAATGGTGTCACTTATAGGGCTCTGCGCTCCCTGTACAGCAGCAATGGTATCACTCATAGGGCTCTGCGCTCCCTGTGCAGCAGCAATGGTTTCACTCATAGGGCTCCGCGCTCCCTATACAGTAGCAATGGTGTCACTCATAGGGCACCGCGCTCTCTATACAGCAGCAATGGTATCACTCATAGGGCTCCGCGCTCACTGTGCAGCAGCAATGGTGTCAGTCATAGGGCTCCGCGCTCTCTGTACAGCAGCAATGGTGCCACTCATAGGGCTCCGCGCTCTCTGTACAGCAGCAATGGTGTCACTCATAGGGCTCCGCGCTCCCTGTACAGCAGCAATGGTGCCACTCATAGGGCTCCGCGCTCTCTGTACAGCAGCAATGGTGTCACTCATAGGGCTCTGCACTCCCTGTACAGCAGCAAGGGTGCCACTCATAGTGCTCCGTGCGCTCTGTACAGCAGCAATGGTATCACTCATAGGGCTCCACACTCCCTGTGCAGCAGCAATGGTGCCACTCATAGGGCTCCGCACTCTCTGTACTGCAGCAATGGTGCCACTCATAGGGCTCCGTGCTCCCTGTACAGCAGCAATGGTGTCACTCATAGGGCTCCGCGCTCCCTGTACAGCAGCAATGGTGTCACTCATAGGGCTCCGCTCTCCCTGTACAGCAGCAATGGTGTCACTCAAAGGTCTCCGCGCTCCCTGTACAGCAGCAATGGTGTCACTCATAGGGCTCCGCGCTCCCTGTACAGCAGTAATGGTGTCACTCATAGGGATCCTCGCTCCCTGTACAGCAGCAATGGTGCCACTCATAGGGCTCCGCATTCCCTGTACAGCAGCAATGGTGCCACTCATAGGGCTCCGCGCTCCCTGTACTGCAGCAATGGTGCCCCTCATAGGGCTCCGCGCTCCCTGTACAGAAGCAATGGTGCCACTCATAGGGCTCCCCGCTCCCTGTACAGCAGCAATGGTGCCACTCATAGGGCTCCGCGCTCCCTGTGCAGCAGCAATGGTGTCACTCAAAGGGCTCCGGGCTCTCTATGCAGCATCAATGGTGCCACTCATAGGGCTCCGCGCTCCCTGTACAGCAGCAAAGGTGCCACTCATAGGGCTCCGCACTCCCTGTACAGCAGCAATAGTATCATTCATAGGGCTCCGCGCTCTCTATACAGGAGAAATGGTGTCACTCATAGGGCTCCGCGCTCTCTATGCAGCTGCAATGGTGCCACTCATAGGGCTCCGCGCTCTCTATACAGCAGCAATGGTGTCACTCATAGGGCACCGCGCTCTCTATGCAGCAGCAATGGTGCCACTCATAGGGCTCTGCGCTCCCTGTACAGCAGCAATGGTGTCACTCATAGGGCTCCGCGCTCTCTATACAGCAGCAATGGTATCACTCATAGGGCTCCGCGCTCACTGTGCAGCAGCAATGGTGTCAGTCATAGGGCTCCGCGCTCTCTGTACAGCAGCAATGGTGCCACTCATAGGGCTCCGCGCTCCCTGAACAGCAGCAATGGTGTCACTCATAGGGCTCTGTGCTCCCTGTACAGCATCAATGGTATCACTCATAGGGCTCCGCGCTCCCTGTGCAGCAGCAATGGTGTCACTCAAATGGCTCCGCGCTCTTTGTACAGCAGCAATGGTGTCACTCATAGGGCTCTGCGCTCTCTATGCAGCAGCAATGGTGCCACTCATAGGGCTCTGCGCTCCATGTACAGCAGCAATGGTGCCACTCATAGGGCTCCGCGCTCTCTATGCAGCAGCAATGGTGTCACTCATAGGGCTCCGCGCTCTCTATGCAGCAGCAATGGTGCCACTCATAGGTCTCCGCACTCTCTATGCAGCAGCGATGGTGTCACTCATACGGCTCAGCGCTCTCTATGCAGCAGCAACGGTGTCACTCATAGGGCTCCGCGCTCTCTATGCAGCAGCAATGGTGTCACTCATAGGGCTCCGCGCTCTCTGTGCAGCAGCAATGGTGTCACTCATAGTGCTCCACGCTCCCTGTACAGCAGCAATGGTGTCACTCATAGGGCTCCGCCCTCTCTGTACTGCAGCAATGGTGCCACTCATAGGGCTCCGTGCTCCCTGTACAGCAGCAATGGTGTCACTCATAGGGCTCCGCGCTCCCTGTACAGCAGCAATGGTGCCACTCATAGGGTTCAGCGCTCTCTGTACAGCAGCAATGGTGTCACTCATAGGGCTCTGCACTCCCTTTACAGCAGCAATAGTGCCACTCATAGTGCTCCGTGCGCTCTGTACAGCAGCAATGGTGTCACTTATCGGGCTCTGCGCTCCCCGTACAGCTGCAATGGTAACACTCATAGGGCTCCGCGCTCCCTGTGCAGCAGCAATGGTATCACTCATAGGGCTCCGCGCTCTCTATACAGGAGAAATGGTGTCACTCATAGGGCTCCGCGCTCTCTATGCAGCAGCAATGGTGCCACTCATAGGGCTCCGCGCTCCCTATACAGCAGCAATCGTGTCACTCATAGGGCACCGCGCTCTCTATACAGCAGCAATGGTATCACTCATAGGGCTCCGCGCTCACTGTGCAGCAGCAATGGTGTCAGTCATAGGGCTCCGCGCTCTCTGTACAGCAGCAATGGTTACACTCATAGGGCTCCGTGCTCTCTGTACAGCAGCAATGGTGTCACTCATAGAGCTCCGCGCTCCCTGTACAGCAGCAATGGTGCCACTCATAGGGCTCCGCGCTCTCTGTACAGCAGCAATGCTGTCACACATAGGGCTCTGCACTCCCTGTACAGCAGCAAGGGTGCCCTCATAGTGCTCCGTGCGCTCTGTACAGCAGCAATGGTATCACTCATAGGGCTCTGCGCTCCCTGTGCAGCAGCAATGGTGCCACTCATAGGGCTCCGCACTCTCTGTACTGCAGCAATGGTGCCACTCATAGGGCTCCGTGCTCCCTGTACAGCAGCAAAGGTGCCACTCATAGGGCTCCGCGCTCCCTGTGCAGCAGCAATGGTGTCACTCATAGGGCTCCGTGCTCCCTGTGCAGCAGCAATGTTGCCACTCATAGGGCTCCGCCACTCTGTTGAGCAGCAATGGTGTCACTCATACGGCTCCGCGCTCTCTAAACAGCAGCAATGGTGTCACCCATAGGGCTCCGCGCTGCCTGTTCAGCAGCAATGGTGCCACTCATAGGGCTCCGCGCTCTCTATACAGGAGAAATGGTGTCACTCATAGGGCTCCGCGCTCTCTATGCAGCAGCAATGGTGCCACTCATAGGGCTCCGCGCTCTCTATACAGCAGCAATGGTGTCACTCATAGGGCACCGCGCTCTCTATGCAGCAGCAATGGTGCCAATCATAGGGCTCTGCGCTCCCTGTACAGCAGCAATGGTGTCACTCATAGGGCTCCGCGCTCTCTATACAGCAGCAATGGTATCACTCATAGGGCTCCGCGCTCACTGTTCAGCAGCAATGGTGTCAGTCATAGGGCTCCGCGCTCTCTGTACAGCAGCAATGGTGCCATTCATAGGGCTCCGCGCTCCCTGAACAGCAGCAATGGTGTCACTCATAGGGCTCCGAGCTCCCTGTACAGCATCAATGGTATCACTCATAGGGCTCCGCGCTCCCTGTGCAGCAGCAAAGGTGTCACTCATAGGGCTCTGTGCTCCATGTACAGCAGCAATGGTGCCACTCATAGGGCTCCGCGCTCTCTATGCAGTAGCAATGGTGTCACTCATAGGGCTCCGCGCTCTCTATGCAGCAGCAATGGTGCCACTCATAGGGCTCCGCACTCTCTATGCAGCAGCGATGGTGTCACTCATACGGCTCCGCGCTCTCTATGCATCAGCAACGGTCTCACTCTTAGGGCTCAGCGCTCTCTATGCAGCAGCAATGGTGTCACTCATAGGGCTCCGCGCTCTCTGTGCAGCAGCAATGGTGTCACTCATAGGGCTCCGCGCTCCCTGTACAGCAGCAATGGTGTCACTCATAGGGCTCCGCACTCTCTGTACTGCAGCAATGGTGCCACTCATAGGGCTCCGTGCTCCCTGTACAGCAGCAATGGTGTCACTCATAGGGCTCCGCGCTCCCTGTACAGCAGCAATGGTGCCACTCATAGGGCTCCGCGCTCTCTGTACAGCAGCAATGGTGTCACTCATAGGGCTCTGCACTCCCTGTACAGCAGCAATAGTGCCACTCATAGTGCTCCGTGCGCTCTGTACAGCAACAATGGTGTCACTTATAGGGCTCTGCGCTCCCTGTACAGCAGCAATGGTATCACTCATAGGGCTCTGCGCTCCCTGTGCAGCAGCAATGGTATCACTCATAGGGCTCCGCGCTCCCTATACAGTAGCAATGGTGTCACTCATAGGGCACCGCGCTCTCTATACAGCAGCAATGGTATCACTCATAGGGCTCCGCGCTCACTGTGCAGCAGCAATGGTGTCAGTCATAGGGCTCCGCGCTCTCTGTACAGCAGCAATGGTGCCACTCATAGGGCTCCGCGCTCTCTGTACAGCAGCAATGGTGTCACTCATAGGGCTCCGCGCTCCCTGTACAGAAGCAATGGTGCCACTCATAGGGCTCCGCGCTCTCTGTACAGCAGCAATGGTGTCACTCATAGGGCTCTGCACTCCCTGTACAGCAGCAAGGGTGCCACACATAGTGCTCCGTGCGCTCTGTACAGCAGCAATGGTATCACTCATAGGGCTCCACACTCCCTGTGCAGCAGCAATGGTGCCACTCATAGGGCTCCGCACTCTCTGTACTGCAGCAATGGTGCCACTCATAGGGCTCCGTGCTCCCTGTACAGCAGCAATGGTGTCACTCATAGGGCTCCGCGCTCCCTGTACAGCAGCAATGGTGTCACTCATAGGGCTCCGCTCTCCCTGTACAGCAGCAATGGTGTCACTCAAAGGTCTCCGCGCTCCCTGTACAGCAGCAATGGTGTCACTCATAGGGCTCCGCGCTCCCTGTACAGCAGTAATGGTGTCACTCATAGGGATCCTCGCTCCCTGTACAGCAGCAATGGTGCCACTCATAGGGCTCCGCATTCCCTGTACAGCAGCAATGGTGCCACTCATAGGGCTCCGCGCTCCCTGTACTGCAGCAATGGTGCCCCTCATAGGGCTCCGCGCTCCCTGTACAGAAGCAATGGTGCCACTCATAGGGCTCCCCGCTCCCTGTACAGCAGCAATGGTGCCACTCATAGGGCTCCGCGCTCCCTGTGCAGCAGCAATGGTGTCACTCAAAGGGCTCCGGGCTCTCTATGCAGCATCAATGGTGCCACTCATAGGGCTCCGCGCTCCCTGTACAGCAGCAAAGGTGCCACTCATAGGGCTCCGCGCTCCCTGTGCAGCAGCAATGGTGTCACTCATAGGGCTCCGCGCTCCCTGTGCAGCAGCAATGGTGTCACTCATAGAACTCCGCGCACTCTATGCAGCAGCAATGGTGTCACTCATAGGGCTCCGCGCTCCCTGTGCAGCAGCAATGGTGTCACTCAAAGGGCTCCGCGCTCTCTATGCAGCATCAATGGTGTCACTCATAGGGCTCCGCCCTCCCTGGACAGCAGCAATGGTGCCACTCATAGGGCTCTGCGCTCCCTGGACAGCAGCAATGGTGCCACTCATAGGGCTCCACGTTCCCTGTACAGCAGCAATGGTGCCACTCATAGGGCTCCGCACTCCCTGTACAGCAGCAATGGTGTCACTCATAGGGCTCTGCGCTCCCTGTACATCAGCAATGGTGTCACTCATAGGGCTCCGCGCTCTCTATGCAGCAGCAATGGTGCCACTCATAGGGCTCTGCGCTCACTGTACAGCAGCAATGGTGCCTCTCATAGGGCTCCGTGCCCCCTGTACAGCAGCAATGGTGCCACTCATAGGGCTCCGCGCTCCCTGTACAGCAGCAATGGTCCCACTCATAGGGCTCCGCGCTCCCTGTGCAGCAGCAATGGTTCCACTCATAGGCTCCGCGCACCCTGTACAGCAGCAATGGTGCCACTCATAGGGCTCCGCGCTCACTGTACAGCAGCAATGGTGCCACTCATTGGGCTCCGCGCTCCCTGTGCAGCAGCAATGGTTCCACTCATAGGGCTCCGCGCACCCTGTACAGCAGCAATGGTGCCACTCATAGGGCTCCGCGCTCCCTGTACAGCAGCAATGGTCCCACTCATAGGGCTCCGCGCTCCCAGTGCAGCAGCAATGGTGCTACTCATAGGGCTCCGCGTTCCCTGTACAGCAGCAATGGTGCCACTCATAGAGATCCGTGCTCACTGTACAGCAGCAATGGTGCCACTCATAGGGCTCTGCGCTCCCTGTACAGCAGCTATGGTGTCGCTTATATGGCTACGCGCACCCTGTACAGCAGCAATGGTGCCACTCATAGGGCTCCGCGCTCTCTGTACAGCAGCAATGGTGCCACTCATAGGGCTCCACGCTCCCTGTACAGCAGCAATGGTGCCACTCATAGGGCTCCGCGCTCCCTGTGCAGCAGCAATGGTGTCACTCATAGGGCTCTGCGCTCCCTGTACAGCAGCAATGGTGTCACTCATAGGGCTCCGCGCTCTCTATGCAGCAGCAATGGTGCCACTCATAGGGCTCTGCGCTCCCTGTACAGCAGCAATGGTGCCACTCATAGGGCTCCGCGCTCCCTGTATAGCAGCAATGGTGCCACTCATAGGGCTCCGCGCTCCCTGTACAGCAGCAATGGTCCCACTCATAGGGCTCCGCGCTCCCTGTGCAGCAGCAATGGTGCCACTCATAGGGCTCCGCGCACCCTGTACAGCAGCAATGGTGCCACTCATAGGGCTCCGCGCTCTCTGTACAGCAGCAATGGTGCCACTCATAGGGCTCCGCGCTCCCTGTACAGCAGCAATGGTGCCACTCATAGGGCTCCGCGCTCCCTGTACAGCAGCAATGGTGTCACTCATAGGGCTCCGCGCTCTCTATGCAGCAGCAATGGTGCCCCTCTTAGGGCTCCGCGCTCCCTGTACAGCAGCAATGGTGTCACTCATAGGGCTCCGCGCTCTCTATGCAGCAGCAATGGTGCCCCTCATAGGGCTCCGCGCTCCCTGTACAGCAGCAATGGTGTCACTCATAGGGCTCCGCGCTCTCTATGCAGCAGCAATGGTGCCCCTCATAGGGCTCCGCGGTCCCTGTGCAGCAGCAATGATGTCACTCATAGGGCTCTGCGCTCCCTGTACAGCAGCAATGGTGGCACTCATAGGGCTCTGCGCTCCCTGTACAGCAGCAATGGTGCCACTCATAGGGCTCCGCGCTCCCTGTGCAGCAGCAATGGTATCACTCATAGGGCTCCGCGCTCCCAGTACAGCAGCAATGTTGTCGCTTATATGGCTCCGCACTCCCTGTACAGCAGCAATGGTGTCACTCATAGGGCTCCGCGCTTCCTGTGCAGCAGCAATGGTGCCACTCATAGGGCTCCGCGCTCCCTGTACAGCAGCAATGGTGTCACTCATAGGGCTCTGCACTCCCTGTACAGCAGCAATAGTGCCACTCATAGTGCTCCGTGCGCTCTGTACAGCAACAATGGTGTCACTTATAGGGCTCTGCGCTCCCTGTACAGCAGCAATGGTATCACTCATAGGGCTCTGCGCTCCCTGTGCAGCAGCAATGGTATCACTCATAGGGCTCCGCGCTCCCTATACAGTAGCAATGGTGTCACTCATAGGGCACCGCGCTCTCTATACAGCAGCAATGGTATCACTCATAGGGCTCCGCGCTCACTGTGCAGCAGCAATGGTGTCAGTCATAGGGCTCCGCGCTCTCTGTACAGCAGCAATGGTGCCACTCATAGGGCTCCGCGCTCTCTGTACAGCAGCAATGGTGTCACTCATAGGGCTCCGCGCTCCCTGTACAGCAGCAATGGTGCCACTCATAGGGCTCCGCGCTCTCTGTACAGCAGCAATGGTGTCACTCATAGGGCTCTGCACTCCCTGTACAGCAGCAAGGGTGCCACACATAGTGCTCCGTGCGCTCTGTACAGCAGCAATGGTATCACTCATAGGGCTCCACACTCCCTGTGCAGCAGCAATGGTGCCACTCATAGGGCTCCGCACTCTCTGTACTGCAGCAATGGTGCCACTCATAGGGCTCCGTGCTCCCTGTACAGCAGCAATGGTGTCACTCATAGGGCTCCGCGCTCCCTGTACAGCAGCAATGGTGTCACTCATAGGGCTCCGCTCTCCCTGTACAGCAGCAATGGTGTCACTCAAAGGTCTCCGCGCTCCCTGTACAGCAGCAATGGTGTCACTCATAGGGCTCCGCGCTCCCTGTACAGCAGTAATGGTGTCACTCATAGGGATCCTCGCTCCCTGTACAGCAGCAATGGTGCCACTCATAGGGCTCCGCATTCCCTGTACAGCAGCAATGGTGCCACTCATAGGGCTCCGCGCTCCCTGTACTGCAGCAATGGTGCCCCTCATAGGGCTCCGCGCTCCCTGTACAGAAGCAATGGTGCCACTCATAGGGCTCCCCGCTCCCTGTACAGCAGCAATGGTGCCACTCATAGGGCTCCGCGCTCCCTGTGCAGCAGCAATGGTGTCACTCAAAGGGCTCCGGGCTCTCTATGCAGCATCAATGGTGCCACTCATAGGGCTCCGCGCTCCCTGTACAGCAGCAAAGGTGCCACTCATAGGGCTCCGCGCTCCCTGTGCAGCAGCAATGGTGTCACTCATAGGGCTCCGCGCTCCCTGTGCAGCAGCAATGGTGTCACTCATAGAACTCCGCGCACTCTATGCAGCAGCAATGGTGTCACTCATAGGGCTCCGCGCTCCCTGTGCAGCAGCAATGGTGTCACTCAAAGGGCTCCGCGCTCTCTATGCAGCATCAATGGTGTCACTCATAGGGCTCCGCCCTCCCTGGACAGCAGCAATGGTGCCACTCATAGGGCTCTGCGCTCCCTGGACAGCAGCAATGGTGCCACTCATAGGGCTCCGCGCTTCCTGTGCAGCAGCAATGGTGCCACTCATAGGGCTCCACGTTCCCTGTACAGCAGCAATGGTGCCACTCATAGGGCTCCGCGCTCCCTGTACAGCAGCAATGGTGTCACTCATAGGGCTCTGCGCTCCCTGTACATCAGCAATGGTGTCACTCATAGGGCTCCGCGCTCTCTATGCAGCAGCAATGGTGCCACTCATAGGGCTCTGCGCTCACTGTACAGCAGCAATGGTGCCTCTCATAGGGCTCCGTGCCCCCTGTACAGCAGCAATGGTGCCACTCATAGGGCTCCGCGCTCCCTGTACAGCAGCAATGGTCCCACTCATAGGGCTCCGCGCTCCCTGTGCAGCAGCAATGGTTCCACTCATAGGCTCCGCGCACCCTGTACAGCAGCAATGGTGCCACTCATAGGGCTCCGCGCTCACTGTACAGCAGCAATGGTGCCACTCATTGGGCTCCGCGCTCCCTGTGCAGCAGCAATGGTTCCACTCATAGGGCTCCGCGCACCCTGTACAGCAGCAATGGTGCCACTCATAGGGCTCCGCGCTCCCTGTACAGCAGCAATGGTCCCACTCATAGGGCTCCGCGCTCCCAGTGCAGCAGCAATGGTGCTACTCATAGGGCTCCGCGTTCCCTGTACAGCAGCAATGGTGCCACTCATAGGGATCCGTGCTCACTGTACAGCAGCAATGGTGCCACTCATAGGGCTCTGCGCTCCCTGTACAGCAGCTATGGTGTCGCTTATATGGCTCCGCGCACCCTGTACAGCAGCAATGGTGCCACTCATAGGGCTCCGCGCTCTCTGTACAGCAGCAATGGTGCCACTCATAGGGCTCCACGCTCCCTGTACAGCAGCAATGGTGCCACTCATAGGGCTCCGCGCTCCCTGTGCAGCAGCAATGGTGTCACTCATAGGGCTCTGCGCTCCCTGTACAGCAGCAATGGTGTCACTCATAGGGCTCCGCGCTCTCTATGCAGCAGCAATGGTGCCACTCATAGGGCTCTGCGCTCCCTGTACAGCAGCAATGGTGCCACTCATAGGGCTCCGCGCTCCCTGTATAGCAGCAATGGTGCCACTCATAGGGCTCCGCGCTCCCTGTACAGCAGCAATGGTCCCACTCATAGGGCTCCGCGCTCCCTGTGCAGCAGCAATGGTGCCACTCATAGGGCTCCGCGCACCCTGTACAGCAGCAATGGTGCCACTCATAGGGCTCCGCGCTCTCTGTACAGCAGCAATGGTGCCACTCATAGGGCTCCGCGCTCCCTGTACAGCAGCAATGGTGCCACTCATAGGGCTCCGCGCTCCCTGTACAGCAGCAATGGTGTCACTCATAGGGCTCCGCGCTCTCTATGCAGCAGCAATGGTGCCCCTCTTAGGGCTCCGCGCTCCCTGTACAGCAGCAAGGGTGCCACTCATAGGGCTCCGCGCTCCCTGTACAGCAGCAAAGGTGCCACTCATAGGGCTCCGCGCTTCCTGTGCAGCAGCAATGGTGCCACTCATAGGGCTCCGCGCTCCCAGTACAGCAGCAATGTTGTCGCTTATATGGCTCCGCACTCCCTGTACAGCAGCAATGGTGTCACTCATAGGGCTCCGCGCTTCCTGTGCAGCAGCAATGGTGCCACTCATAGGGCTCCGCGCTCCCTGTACAGCAGCAATGGTGTCACTCATAGGGCTCTGCACTCCCTGTACAGCAGCAATAGTGCCACTCATAGTGCTCCGTGCGCTCTGTACAGCAACAATGGTGTCACTTATAGGGCTCTGCGCTCCCTGTACAGCAGCAATGGTATCACTCATAGGGCTCTGCGCTCCCTGTGCAGCAGCAATGGTATCACTCATAGGGCTCCGCGCTCCCTATACAGTAGCAATGGTGTCACTCATAGGGCACCGCGCTCTCTATACAGCAGCAATGGTATCACTCATAGGGCTCCGCGCTCACTGTGCAGCAGCAATGGTGTCAGTCATAGGGCTCCGCGCTCTCTGTACAGCAGCAATGGTGCCACTCATAGGGCTCCGCGCTCTCTGTACAGCAGCAATGGTGTCACTCATAGGGCTCCGCGCTCCCTGTACAGCAGCAATGGTGCCACTCATAGGGCTCCGCGCTCTCTGTACAGCAGCAATGGTGTCACTCATAGGGCTCTGCACTCCCTGTACAGCAGCAAGGGTGCCACACATAGTGCTCCGTGCGCTCTGTACAGCAGCAATGGTATCACTCATAGGGCTCCACACTCCCTGTGCAGCAGCAATGGTGCCACTCATAGGGCTCCGCAATCTCTGTACTGCAGCAATGGTGCCACTCATAGGGCTCCGTGCTCCCTGTACAGCAGCAATGGTGTCACTCATAGGGCTCCGCGCTCCCTGTACAGCAGCAATGGTGTCACTCATAGGGCTCCGCTCTCCCTGTACAGCAGCAATGGTGTCACTCAAAGGTCTCCGCGCTCCCTGTACAGCAGCAATGGTGTCACTCATAGGGCTCCGCGCTCCCTGTACAGCAGTAATGGTGTCACTCATAGGGATCCTCGCTCCCTGTACAGCAGCAATGGTGCCACTCATAGGGCTCCGCATTCCCTGTACAGCAGCAATGGTGCCACTCATAGGGCTCCGCGCTCCCTGTACTGCAGCAATGGTGCCCCTCATAGGGCTCCGCGCTCCCTGTACAGAAGCAATGGTGCCACTCATAGGGCTCCCCGCTCCCTGTACAGCAGCAATGGTGCCACTCATAGGGCTCCGCGCTCCCTGTGCAGCAGCAATGGTGTCACTCAAAGGGCTCCGGGCTCTCTATGCAGCATCAATGGTGCCACTCATAGGGCTCCGCGCTCCCTGTACAGCAGCAAAGGTGCCACTCATAGGGCTCCGCGCTCCCTGTGCAGCAGCAATGGTGTCACTCATAGGGCTCCGCGCTCCCTGTGCAGCAGCAATGGTGTCACTCATAGAACTCCGCGCACTCTATGCAGCAGCAATGGTGTCACTCATAGGGCTCCGCGCTCCCTGTGCAGCAGCAATGGTGTCACTCAAAGGGCTCCGCGCTCTCTATGCAGCATCAATGGTGTCACTCATAGGGCTCCGCCCTCCCTGGACAGCAGCAATGGTGCCACTCATAGGGCTCTGCGCTCCCTGGACAGCAGCAATGGTGCCACTCATAGGGCTCCGCGCTTCCTGTGCAGCAGCAATGGTGCCACTCATAGGGCTCCACGTTCCCTGTACAGCAGCAATGGTGCCACTCATAGGGCTCCGCGCTCCCTGTACAGCAGCAATGGTGTCACTCATAGGGCTCTGCGCTCCCTGTACATCAGCAATGGTGTCACTCATAGGGCTCCGCGCTCTCTATGCAGCAGCAATGGTGCCACTCATAGGGCTCTGCGCTCACTGTACAGCAGCAATGGTGCCTCTCATAGGGCTCCGTGCCCCCTGTACAGCAGCAATGGTGCCACTCATAGGGCTCCGCGCTCCCTGTACAGCAGCAATGGTCCCACTCATAGGGCTCCGCGCTCCCTGTGCAGCAGCAATGGTTCCACTCATAGGCTCCGCGCACCCTGTACAGCAGCAATGGTGCCACTCATAGGGCTCCGCGCTCACTGTACAGCAGCAATGGTGCCACTCATTGGGCTCCGCGCTCCCTGTGCAGCAGCAATGGTTCCACTCATAGGGCTCCGCGCACCCTGTACAGCAGCAATGGTGCCACTCATAGGGCTCCGCGCTCCCTGT
Organism: Taudactylus pleione; assembly: GCA_031769625.1. Classification (NCBI taxonomy): domain Eukaryota; kingdom Metazoa; phylum Chordata; class Amphibia; order Anura; family Myobatrachidae; genus Taudactylus; species Taudactylus pleione. Next base: position 4,872,761 of record JAUIMM010000694.1, on the reverse strand, counting down.
ACAGCAGCAATGGTCCCACTCATAGGGCTCCGCGCTCCCAGTGCAGCAGCAATGGTGCTACTCATAGGGCTCCGCGTTCCCTGTACAGCAGCAATGGTGCCACTCATAGGGATCCGTGCTCACTGTACAGCAGCAATGGTGCCACTCATAGGGCTCTGCGCTCCCTGTACAGCAGCTATGGTGTCGCTTATATGGCTCCGCGCACCCTGTACAGCAGCAATGGTGCCACTCATAGGGCTCCGCGCTCTCTGTACAGCAGCAATGGTGCCACTCATAGGGCTCCACGCTCCCTGTACAGCAGCAATGGTGCCACTCATAGGGCTCCGCGCTCCCTGTGTAGCAGCAATGGTGTCACTCATAGGGCTCTGCGCTCCCTGTACAGCAGCAATGGTGTCACTCATAGGGCTCCGCGCTCTCTATGCAGCAGCAATGGTGCCACTCATAGGGCTCTGCGCTCCCTGTACAGCAGCAATGGTGCCACTCATAGGGCTCCGCGCTCCCTGTATAGCAGCAATGGTGCCACTCATAGGGCTCCGCGCTCCCTGTACAGCAGCAATGGTCCCACTCATAGGGCTCCGCGCTCCCTGTGCAGCAGCAATGGTGCCACTCATAGGGCTCCGCGCACCCTGTACAGCAGCAATGGTGCCACTCATAGGGCTCCGCGCTCTCTGTACAGCAGCAATGGTGCCACTCATAGGGCTCCGCGCTCCCTGTACAGCAGCAATGGTGCCACTCATAGGGCTCCGCGCTCCCTGTACAGCAGCAATGGTGTCACTCATAGGGCTCCGCGCTCTCTATGCAGCAGCAATGGTGCCCCTCTTAGGGCTCCGCGCTCCCTGTACAGCAGCAATGGTGTCACTCATAGGGCTCCGCGCTCTCTATGCAGCAGCAATGGTGCCCCTCATAGGGCTCCGCGCTCCCTGTACAGCAGCAATGGTGTCACTCATAGGGCTCCGCGCTCTCTATGCAGCAGCAATGGTGCCCCTCATAGGGCTCCGCGGTCCCTGTGCAGCAGCAATGATGTCACTCATAGGGCTCTGCGCTCCCTGTACAGCAGCAATGGTGGCACTCATAGGGCTCTGCGCTCCCTGTACAGCAGCAATGGTGCCACTCATAGGGCTCCGCGCTCCCTGTGCAGCAGCAATGGTATCACTCATAGGGCTCCGCGCTCCCAGTACAGCAGCAATGTTGTCGCTTATATGGCTCCGCACTCCCTGTACAGCAGCAATGGTGTCACTCATAGGGCTCCGCGCTTCCTGTGCAGCAGCAATGGTGCCACTCATAGGGCTCCGCGCTCCCTGTACAGCAGCAATGGTGCCACTCATAGGGCTCCGCGCTCACTGTACAGCAGCAATGGTGCCACTCATAGGGCTCTGCGCTCCCTGTACAGCAGCAATGGTGTCGCTTATAGGGCTCCGCGCTCCCTGTGCAGCAGCAATGGTATCACTCATAGGGCTCCGCGCTCCCTGTGCAGCAGCAATGGTATCACTCATATGGCTCCGCGCTCCCTGTACAGCAGCAATGGTATCACTCATATGGCTCCGCGCTTCCTGTACAGCAGCAATGGTGCCACTCATAGGTCTCCGCGCTCCATGTGCAGCAGCAATGGTGCCACTCATAGGGCTCCGCGCTCCCTGTGCAGCATCAAAGGTTCCACTCATGTGGCTCCGCGCACCCTGTACAGCAGCAATGGTGCCACTCATAGGGCTCCGCGCTCCCTGTACAGCAGCAATGGTGCCACTCATAGGGCTCCGCGATCCCTGTACAGCAGCAAGGGTGCAACTCGTAGGGCTCCACGTTCCCTGTACAGCAGCAATGGTTCCACTCATAGGGCTCCGCGCTCCATGTACAGCAGCAATGGTTCCACTCATAGGGCTCCGCGCACCCTGTACAGCAGCAATGGTGCCACTCATAGGGCTCCGCGCTCCCTGTACAGCAGCAATGGTGCCACTCATAGGGCTCTGCGCTCCCTGTACAGCAGCAACGGTTCCACTCATAGGGCTCCGCGCTCCCTGTGCAGCAGCAACGGTTCCACTCATAGGGCTCCGCGCTCTCTGTACAGAAGCAATGGTGCCACTCATAGGGCTCCGCGCTCCCTGTACAGCAGCAATGGTGCCACTCATAGGGCTCCGCGCTCCCTGTACAGCCGCAATGGTGTCACTCATAGGGCTCTGCGCTCCCTGTACAGCAGTAATGGTGTCACTCATAGGGCTCCGCGCTCTCTATGCAGCAGTAATGGTGCCACTCATAGGGCTCTGCGCTCCCTGTACAGCAGCAATGGTGCCACTCATAGGGCTCCGCGCTCCCTGTACAGCAGCAATGGTGCCACTCATAGGGTTCCGCGCTCCCTGTGCAGCAGCAATGGTGTCACTCAAAGGGCTCCGCGCTCTCTGTACAGCAGCAATGGTGTCACTCATAGGGTTCCGCACTCTCAATGCAGCAGCGATGGTGTCACTCATAGGGCTCCGCGCTCTCTATGCAGCAGCAACGGTGTTACTCATAGGGCTCGGCGCTCCCTGTACAGCAGCAATGGTGCCACTCAGAGGTCTCCGCGCTCTCTTTGCAGCAGCAATGGTGTCACTCATAGGGTTCCGCGCTCCCTGTACAGCAGCAATGGTGCCACTCATAGGGCTCCGCGCTCTCTATGCAGCAGCAATGGTGTCACTCATAGGGCTCCGCGCTCCCTGTACAGCAGCAATGGTGTCACTCACAGGGCTCTGCACTCCCTGTACAGCAGCAATGGTGCCACTCATAGTGCTCCGCGCGATCTGTACAGCATCAATGGTGTCACTCATAGGGTTCCGCACTCTCAATGCAGCAGCGATGGTGTCACTCATAGGGCTCCGCGCTCTCTATGCAGCAGTAATGGTGCCACTCATAGGGCTCCGCGCTCCAAGTACAGCAGCAATGGTGCCACTCATAGGGCTCCGCGCTCCCTGTACAGCAGCAATGGTGTCACTCATAGGGCTCTGCGCTCCCTGTACAGCAGTAATGGTGTCACTCATAGGGCTCTGCGCTCTCTATGCAGCAGTAATGGTGCCACTCATAGGGCTCTGCGCTCCCTGTACAGCAGCAATGGTGCCACTCATAGGGCTCCGCGCTCCCTGTACAGCAGCAATGGTGCCACTCATAGGGTTCCGCGCTCCCTGTGCAGCAGCAATGGTGTCACTCAAAGGGCTCCGCGCTCTCTATGCAGCAGCAATGGTGCCACTCATAGGGCTCCGCGCTCCCTCTACAGCAGCAAAGGTGCCACTCTTAGGGCTCCGCGCTCCCTGTGCAGCAGCAATGGTGTCACTCATAGGGCTCCGCGCTCCCTGTGCAGCAGCAATGGTGTCACTCATAGAGCTCCGCGCTCTCTATGCAGCAGCAATGGTGTCACTCATAGTGCTCCGCGCTCTCTATGCAGCAGCAATGGTGTCACTCATAGGGCTCCGCGCTCCCTGTACAGCAGCAATGGTGCCACTCATAGGGCTCCGCGCTCCCTGTACAGCAGAAATGGTGCCACTCATAGGGCTCCGCGCTCTCTGTACAGCAGCAATGGTGCCACTCATAGGGCTCCACGCTCCCTGAACAGCAGCAATGGTGTCACTCATAGGGCTCTGCGCTCCCTGTACAGCAGCAATGGTATCACTCATAGGGCTCCGCGCTCCCTGTCCAGCAGCAATGGTGTCACTCAAAGGGCTCCGCGCTCTTTGTACAGCAGCAATGGTGTCACTCATAGGTCTCCGCGCTCTCTATGCAGCAGCAATGGTGCCACTCATAGGGCTCTGCGCTCCCTGTACAGCGCAATGGTGCCACTCATAGGGCTCCGCGCTCTCTGTACAGCAGCAATGGTGTCACTCAAAGGGCTCCGCGCTCTCTGTACAGCAGCAATGTTGTCACTCATAGGGCTCCGCGCTCTCTGTACAGCAGCAATGGTGTCACTCATAGGGTTCCGCACTCTCAATGCAGCAGCGATGGTGTCACTCATAGGGCTCCGCGCTCTCTATGCAGCAGCAACGGTGTCACTCATAGGGCTCCGCGCTCCCTGTACAGCAGCAATGGTGCCACTCAGAGGTCTCCGCGCTCTCTGTGCAGCAGCAATGGTGTCACTCATAGGGTTCCGCGCTCCCTGTACAGCAGCAATGGTGCCACTCATAGGGCTCCGCGCTCTCTATGCAGCAGCAATGGTGTCACTCATAGGGCTCTGCGCTCCCTGTACAGCAGCAATGGTATCACTCATAGGGCTCCGCGCTCCCTGTCCAGCAGCAATGGTGTCACTCAAAGGGCTCCGCGCTCTTTGTACAGCAGCAATGGTGTCACTCATAGGTCTCCGCGCTCTCTATGCAGCAGCAATGGTGCCACTCATAGGGCTCTGCGCTCCCTGTACAGCGCAATGGTGCCACTCATAGGGCTCCGCGCTCTCTGTACAGCAGCAATGGTGTCACTCAAAGGGCTCCGCGCTCTCTGTACAGCAGCAATGTTGTCACTCATAGGGCTCCGCGCTCTCTGTACAGCAGCAATGGTGTCACTCATAGGGTTCCGCACTCTCAATGCAGCAGCGATGGTGTCACTCATAGGGCTCCGCGCTCTCTATGCAGCAGCAACGGTGTCACTCATAGGGCTCCGCGCTCCCTGTACAGCAGCAATGGTGCCACTCAGAGGTCTCCGCGCTCTCTGTGCAGCAGCAATGGTGTCACTCATAGGGTTCCGCGCTCCCTGTACAGCAGCAATGGTGCCACTCATAGGGCTCCGCGCTCTCTATGCAGCAGCAATGGTGTCACTCATAGGGCTCCGCGCTCCCTGTACAGCAGCAATGGTGTCACTCGTAGGGCTCTGCACTCCCTGTACAGCAGCAATGGTGCCACTCATAGTGCTCCGCGCGATCTGTACAGCATCAATGGTGTCACTTATAGGGCTCTGCGCTCCCTGTACAGCAGCAATGGTATCACTCATAGGGCTCCGCGCTCTCTATACAGCAGCAATGGAGTCACTCATAGGGCTCCGCGCTCTCTATGCAGCAGCAATGGTGCCACTCATAGGGCTCTGCGCTCCCTGTACAGCAGCAATGGTGTCACTCATAGGGCTCCGCTCTCTCTATACAGCAGCAATGGCATCACTCATAGGGCTCCGCGCTCACTGTGCAGCAGCAATGGTGCCACTCATAGGTCTCCGCGCTCTCTATGCAGCAGCAATGGTATCACTCATAGGGCTCCGCGCTCCCTGTACAGCAGCAATGGTATCACTCATAGGGCTTCCGCGCTCCCTGTACAGCAGAAATGGTGCCACTCATAGGGCTCCGCGCTCCCTGTACAGCAGCAATGGTGCCACTCATAGGGCTCCGCGCTCCCTGAACAGCAGCAATGGTATCACTCATAGGGCTCCGCGCTCCCTGTGCAGCAGCAATGGTATCACTCATAGGGCTCCGCGCTCTTTGTACAGCAGCAATGGTGCCACTCATAGGGCTCCACGCTCTCTATGCAGCAGCAATGGTGCCACTCATAGGGCTCCGCGCTCTCTATGCAGCAGCAATGGTGCCACTCATAGGGCTCCGCGCTCTCTGTACAGCAGCAATGGTGTCACTCATAGGGCACCGCGCTCTCTATGCTGCAGCAAAGGTGCCACTCATAGGGCTCCACATTCTCAATGCAGCAGCGATGGTGTCACTCATAGGGCTCCGCGCTCTCTATGCAGCAGCGATGGTGTCACTCTTAGGTCTCCGCGCTCTCTGTGCCGCAGCAATGGTGTCACTCATAGGGCTCCGCGCTCTCTTTGCTGCAGCAATGGTGTCACTCATAGGGCTCTGCGCTCTCTATGCAGCAGCAATGGTGCCACTCATAGGGCTCCGCGCTCCCTGTACAGCAGCAATGGTGGCACTCATAGGACTTCGCGCTCTCTGTACTGCAGCAATGGTGTCACTCATAGGGCTCTGCGCTCCCTGTACAGCAGCAATGGTGTCACTCATAGGGCTCCGCGCTCTCTATACAGCAGCAATGGTATCACTCATAGGGCTCCGCGCACACTGTGCAGCAGCAATGGTGTCAGTCATAGGGCTCCGCGCTCTCTGTACAGCAGCAATGGTGCCACTCATAGGGCTCAGCGCTCCCTGAACAGCAGCAATGGTGTCACTCATAGGGCTCCGCGCTCCCTGTACAGCATCAATGGTATCACTCATAGGGCTCCGCGCTCCCTGTGCAGCAGCAATGGTGTCACTCAAATGGCTCCGCGCTCTTTGTAAAGGAGCAATGGTGTCACTCATAGGGCTCTGCGCTCTCTATGCAGCAGCAATGGTGCCACTCATAGGGCTCCGCGCTCTCTATGCAGCAGCAATGGTGTCACTCATAGGGCTCCGCGCTCTCTATGCAGCAGCAATGGTGCCACTCATAGGGCTCCGCACTCTCTATGCAGCAGCGATGGTGTCACTCATACGGCTCCGCGCTCTCTATGCAGCAGCAACGGTGTCACTCATAGGGCTCCGCGCTCTCTATGCAGCAGCAATGGTGTCACTCATAGGGCTCCGCGCTCTCTGTGCAGCAGCAATGGTGTCACTCATAGTGCTCCGCGCTCCCTGTACAGCAGCAATGGTGTCACTCATAGGGCTCCGCGCTCTCTATGCAGTAGCAATGGTGTCACTCATAGGGCTCCGCGCTCTCTATGCAGCAGCAATGGTGCCACTCATAGGGCTCCGCACTCCCTGTACAGCAGCAATGGTGTCACTCATAGGGCTCCGCACTCTCTGTACAGCAGCAATGGTGCCACTCATAGGGCTCCGTGCTCCCTGTACAGCAGGAATGGTGTCACTCATAGGGCTCCGCGCTCCCTGTACAGCAGCAATGGTGCCACTCATAGGGCTCCGCGCTCTCTGTACAGCAGCAATGGTGTCACTCATAGGGCTCTGCACTCCCTGTACAGCAGCAATAGTGCCACTCATAGTGCTCCGTGCGCTCTGTACAGCAGCAATGGTGTCACTTATAGGGCTCTGCGCTCCCTGTACAGCAGCAATGGTATCACTCATAGGGCTCCGCGCTCCCTGTGCAGCAGCAATGGTATCACTCATAGGGCTCTGCGCTCTCTATACAGGAGAAACTGTGTCACTCATAGGGCTCCGCGCTCCCTATACAGCAGCAATGGTGTCACTCATAGGGCACCGCGCTCTCTATACAGCAGCAATGGTATCACTCATAGGGCTACGCGCTCACTGTGCAGCAGCAATGGTGTCAGTCATAGGGCTCCGCGCTCTCTGTACAGCAGCAATGGTGTCACTCATAGGGCTCCGCGCTCCCTGTACAGCAGCAATGGTGCCACTCATAGGGCTCCGCGCTCTCTATGCAGCAGCAACGGTGTCACTCATAGGGCTCCGCGCTCTCTATGCAGCAGCAATGGTGTCACACATAGGGCTCCGCGCTCTCTGTGCAGCAGCAATGGTGTCACTCATAGTGCTCCGCGCTCCCTGTACAGCAGCAATGGTGTCACTCATAGGGCTCCGCACTCTCTGTACTGCAGCAATGGTGCCACTCATAGGGCTCCGTGCTCCCTGTACAGCAGCAATGGTGTCACTCATAGGGCTCCGCGCTCCCTGTACAGCAGCAATGGTGCCACTCATAGGGCTCCGCGCTCTCTGTACAGCAGCAATGGTGTCACTCATAGGGCTCTGCACTCCCTGTACAGCAGCAATAGTGCCACTCATAGTGCTCCGTGCGCTCTGTACAGCAGCAATGGTGTCAATTAGGGCTCTGCGCTCCCTGTACAGCAGCAATGGTATCACTCATAGGGCTCCGCGCTCCCTGTGCAGCAGCAATGGTATCACTCATAGGGCTCCGCGCTCCCTGTACAGCAGCAATGGTGCCACTCCTAGGGCTCCGCGCTCCCTGTGCAGCAGCAATGGTGCCACTCGTAGGGCTCCACGCTCCCTGTGCAGCAGCAATGGTGCCACTCGTAGGGCTCCACGCTCCCTGTGCAGCAGCAATGGTGCCACTCGTAGGGCTCCGTGCTCTCTATGCAGCAGCAATGGTATCACTCATAGGGCTCCGCGCTCTCTATGCAGCAGCAATGGTGTCACTCATACGGCTCCGCGCTTTCTATGCAGCAGCAATGGTGTCACTCATAGGGCTCCGCGCTCTCTATGCAGCAGCAATGGTGTCACTCATAGGGCTCCGCGCTCCCTGTGCAGCAGCAATGGTGCCACTCATAGGGCTCCGCGCTCTCTATGCAGTAGCAATGGTATCACTCATAGGGCTCCGCGCTCCCTGTGCAGCAGCAATGGTTCCACTCAAAGGGCTCCGCGCTCTCTATGCAGCAGCAATGGTGCCACTCATAGGGCTCCGCACTCCCTGTGCAGCAGCAATGGTGCCACTCATAGGGCTCCGCGCTCTCTATGCAGCAGCAATGGTGCCACTCATAGGGCTCTGCGCTCTCTGTGCAGCAGCAATGGAGCCACTCATAGGGCTCCGCGCTCTCTGTGCAGCAGCAATGGTGTCACTCATAGGGCTCCGCGCGCTCTGTACAGCAGCAATGGTGCCACTCATAGGGCTCCACGCTCTCTATGCAGAAGCAATGGTGTCACTCATAGGGCTCCTTGCGCTCTGTACAGCAGCAATGGTGCCACTCATAGGGCTCCGCGCTCTCTGTGCAGCAGCAATGGTGTCAATCATAGGGCTCCGCGCTCCCTGTGCAGCAGCAATGGTGCCACTCATAGGGCTCCGCGCTCCCTGTGCAGCAGCAATGGAGCCACTCATAGGGCTCCGCGCTCTCTGTGCAGCTGCAATGGTGTCACTCATAGGGCTCCGCGCTCTCTGTGCAGCAGCAATGGTGTCACTCATAGGGCTCCACGCGCTCTGTACAGCAGCAATGGTGCCACTCATAGGGCTCCGCGCTCTCTGTGCAGCAGCAATGGTGTCAATCATAGGGCTCCGCGCTCCTTGTGCAGCAGCAATGGTGCCACTCATAGGGCTCCGCGCTCCCTGTGCAGCAGCAATGGTGCCACTCATAGGGCTCCGCGCTCCCTGTGCAGCAGCAATGGTGCCACTCATAGGACTCCGCGCTCTCTATGCAGCAGCAATGGTGCCACTCATAGGGCTCCGCGCTCTCTGTACAGCATCAATGGTGCCACTCATAGGGCTACGCACTCTCTATGCAGCAGCAATGGTGCCACTCATAGGGCTCCACGCTCTCTGTACAGCATCAATGGTGCCACTCATAGGGCTACGCGCTCTCTATGCAGCAGCAATGGTGCCACTCATAGGGCTCCGCGCTCTCTATGCAGCAGCAATGGTGCCACTCATAGGGCACCGCGCTCTCTATGCAGTAGCAATGGTGCCACTCATAGGGCTCCGCGCTCCCTGTACAGCAGCAATGATGTCAACCATAGGGCTCCGCACTCTCTATGCAGCAGCAATGGTGCCACTCATAGGGCTCCGCGCTCCCTGTACAGCAGCAATGGTGTCACTCATAGGGCTCCGCGCTCTCAATGCAGCAGCAGTGGTGCCACTCATAGGGTTCCACGCTCTCTATGCAGCAGCAATGGTGCCACTCATAGGGCTCCGCGCTCTCTATGCAGCAGCAATGGTGCCACTCATAGGGCTCCACGCTCCCTGTGCAGCGGTAATGGTGCCACTCATAGGGCTCCGCGCTCCCTGTGCAGCAGCAATGGTGCCACTCATAGGGCTCTGCGCTTCCTGTACAGCAACAATGGTGTCACTCATAGGGCTCCGCGCTCTCTATGCAGCAGCAATGGTGCCACTCATAGGGCTCCGCGCTCCCTGTACAGCAGCAATGGTGCCACTCATAGGGCTCCGCGCTCCCTGTACAGCAGCAATGGTGCCACTCATAGGGCTCCGCGCTCCCTGTACAGCAGCAATGGTGTCACTCATAGGGCTCCGCGCTCCCTGTACAGCAGCAATGGTGCCACTCATAGGGCTCCGCGCTCCCTGTACAGCAGCAGTGGTGCCACTCATAGGGCTCCGCGCTCCATGTGCAGCAGCAATGGAGCCACTCATAGGGCTCCGCCCTCCCTGTGCAGCAGCAATGGTGCCACTCATAGGGCTCCGCGCTCCCTGTACAGCAGCAATGGTGCCACTCATAGGGCTCCGCGCTCCATGTGCAGCAGCAATGGTGCCACTCATAGGGCTCCGCGCTCCCTGTGTAGCAGCAATGGTGCCACTCATAGGGCTCCGCGCTCCCTGTGCAGCAGCAATGGTGCCACTCATAGGACTCCGCGCTCCCTGTGCAGCAGCAATGGTGCCACTCATAGGGCACCGCGCTCTCTATGCAGCAGCAATGGTGCCACTCATAGGGCTCCGCGCTCTCTGTACAGCATCAATGGTGCCACTCATAGGGCTCCGCACTCTCTATGCAGCAGCAACGGTGCCACTCATAGGGCACCTCGCTCTATATGCAGCAGCAATGGTGCCACTCATAAGGCTCCGCGCTCTCTATGCAGCAGCAACGGTGCCACTCATAGGGCACCGCGCTCTCTATGCAGCAGCAATGGTGCCACTCATAGGGCTCCGCGCTCTCTGTACAGCATCAATGGTACCACTCATAGGGCTCCGCGCTCTCTATGCAGCAGCAATGGTGCCACTCATAGGGCTCCGCGCTCCCTGTACAGCAGCAATGGTGCCACTCATAGGGCTCCGTGCTCTCTATGCAGCAGCAACGGTGCCACTCATAGGGCACCGCGCTCTCTATGCAGCAGCAATGGTGCCACTCATAGGGCTCCGCGCTCTCTGTACAGCATCAATGGTGCCACTCATAGGGCTCCGCGCTCTCTATGCAGCAGCAATGGTGCCACTCATAGGGCTCCGCGCTCTCTATGCAGCAGCAATGGTATCACTCGTAGGGCTCCGCGCTCTCTATGCAGCAGCAATGGTGCCACTCATAGGGCTCCGCGCTCCCTGTACAGCAGCAATGGTGCCACTCATAGGCCTCCACGCTCCCTGTACAGCAGCAATGGTGCCACTCATAGGGCTCCGCGCTCCCTGTACAGCAGCAATGGTGCCACTCATAGGGCTCCGCGCTCCATGTGCAGCAGCAATGGTGCCACTCATAGGGCTCCGCGCTCCCTGTGCAGCAGCAATGGTGCCACTCATAGGGCTCCGCGCTCCATGTGCAGCAGCAATGGTGCCACTCATAGGGCTCCGCACTCCCTGTACAGCAGCAATGGTATCACTCATAGGACTCCGCGCTCCCTGTACAGCAGAAATGGTGCCACTCATAGGGCTCCGCGCTCCCTGTACAGCAGCAATGGTGCCACTCATAGGGCTCTGCGCTCCCTGTGCAGCAGCAATGGTGCCACTCATAGGGATCCGCGCTCCCTGTACAGCAGCAATGGTGTCACTCATAGGGCTCTGCGCTCCCTGTACAGCAGCAATGGTGCCACTCTTAGGGCTCCGCGCTCCCTGTACAGCAGCAATGGTGTCACTCATAGGGCTCCGCGCTCCCTGTACAGCAGCAATGGTGTCACTCATAGGGCTCCGCGCTCCCTGTACAGCAGCAATGGTGTCACTCATAGTGCTCCGAGCTCCCAGTACAGCAGCAATGGTATCACTCATAGGGCTCCGCGCTCTCTATGCAGCAGCAATGGTGTCACTCATAGGGCTCCGCGCTCTCTATGCAGCAGCAATGGTGCCACTCATAGGGCTCCGCGCTCTCTATGCAGCAGCAATGGTGTCACTCATAGGGCTCCGCGCTCTCTATGCAGCAGCAATGGTGTCACTCATAGGGCTCCGCGCTCTCTATGCAGGAGCAATTGTGTCACTCACAGGGCTCCGCGCTCTGTATGCTGCAGCAATGGTGCCACTCATAGGGCTCCACGCTCCCTGTACAGCAGCAATGGTGTCACTCATAGGGCTCCGCGCTCTCTATGCAGCAGCAATGGTGCCACTCATAGTGCTCCGCGCTCTCTGTACAGCAGCAATGATATCACTCATAGGGCTCCGCGCTCCCTGTGCAGCAGCAATGGTGCCACTGATAGAGCTCCGCGCTCTCTGTACAGCAGCAATGGTGTCACTCTTAGGGCTCCGTGCTCTCTGTACAGCAGCAGTGGTGCCACTCATAGAGCTCCGCGCTCTCTGTACAGCAGCAATGGTTTCACTCATAGGGCTCCGCGCTCCCTGTACAGCAGCAAAGGTGCCACTCATAGGGCTCCGCGCTCCCTGTACAGCAGCAATGGTGCCACTCATAGGGCTCCGCGCTCTCTGTACAGCAGCAATGATATCACTCATAGGGCTCCGCGCTCCCTGTGCAGCAGCAATGGTGCCACTGATAGAGCTCCGCGCTCTCTGTACAGCAGCAATGGTGTCACTCTTAGGGCTCCGCGCTCTCTGTACAGCAGCAGTGGTGCCACTCATAGAGCTCCGCGCTCTCTGTACAGCAGCAATGGTTTCACTCGTAGGGCTCCGCGCTCCCTGTACAGCAGCAAAGGTGCCACTCATAGGGCTCCGCGCTCCCTGTGCAGCCAGCAATGGTGTCACTCTTAGGGCTCCGCGCTCCCTGTACAGGAACAATGGTATCACTCATAGGGCTCCGCGCTCTCTGTACAGCAGCAATGATATCACTCATAGGGCTCCGCGCTCCCTGTGCAGCAGCAATGGTGCCACTCATAGGGCTCCGCGCTCCCTGTGCAGCAGCAATGGTGCCACACATAGGGCTCCGCGCTCTCTGTACAGCAGCAATGGTGTCACTCATAGAGCTCCGCGCTCTCTGTACAGCAGCAATGGTGTCACTCATAGGGCTTTGCGCTCCCTGTGCAGCAGCAATGGTGCCACTGATAGAGCTCCACGCTCTCTGTACAGCAGCAATGGTGTCACTCATAGGGCTCCGCGCTCCCTGTACAGCAGCAATGGTGCCACTCATAGAGCTCCGCGCTATCTGTACAGCAGCAATGGTGTCACTCATAGGGCTCCGCGCTCCCTGTGCAGCAGCAATGGTGTCACTCATAGGGCTCTGCACTCCCTGTGCAGCCAGCAATGGTGTCACTCATAGGGCTCCGTGCTCCCTCTATGCAGCAGAAATGGTGTCACTCATAGGGCTCCGTGCTCCCTGTGCAGCAGCAATGGTGCCACTCATAGGGCTCCGCACTCTCTGTACAGCAGCAATGGTGCCACTCATAGGGCTCCGTGCTCCCTGTTAGATGCAAACTCATAGGGCTCCGCACTCCCTATGCCACTCATAGGGCTCCGCACTCTCTGTGCAGCAGCAATGGTGTTACTCATAGGGCTCCGCGCTCCCTGTGCAGCAGCAATTGTGCCACTCATAAGGCTACTCCGCTCTGTACAGCAGCAATGGTGCCACTCATAGGGCTCCGTGCTCTCTATGCAGCAGCAACGGTGCCACTCATAGGGCTCCGCGCTCTCTATGCAGCAGCAATGGTGCCACTCATAGGGCTCCGCGCTCCCTGTACAGCAGCAATGGTGCCACTCATAGGGCTCTGCGCTCCCTGGACAGCAGCAATGTTGTCACTCATAGGGCTCCGCGCTCTCTATGCAGCAGCAATGGTGTCACTCATAGGGCTCTGCGATCCCTGTGCAGCAGCAATGGTGCCACTCATAGGGCTCCGCGCTCCCTGTACAGCAGCAATGGTGAAACTCATAGGGCTCCGCGCTCCATGTGCAGCAGCAATGGTGCCACTCATAGGGCTCCGCGCTCCCTGTGCAGCAGCAATGGTGCCACTCATAGGGCTCCGCGCTCCCTGTGCAGCAGCAATGGTGCCACTCATAGGACTCCGCGCTCCCTGTGCAGCAGCAATGGTGCCACTCATAGGGCACCGCGCTCTCTATGCAGCAGCAATGGTGCCACTCATAGGGCTCCGCGCTCTCTGTACAGCATCAATGGTGCCACTCATAGGGCTCCGCACTCTCTATGCAGCAGCAACGGTGCCACTCATAGGGCACCTCGCTCTCTATGCAGCAGCAATGGTGCCACTCATAGGGCTCCGCGCTCTCTATGCAGCAGCAACGGTGCCACTCATAGGGCACCGCGCTCTCTATGCAGCAGCAATGGTGCCACTCATAGGGCTCCGCGCTCTCTGTACAGCATCAATGGTACCACTCATAGGGCTCCGCGCTCTCTATGCAGCAGCAATGGTGCCACTCATAGGGCTCCGCGCTCCCTGTACAGCAGCAATGGTGCCACTCATAGGGCTCCGTGCTCTCTATGCAGCAGCAACGGTGCCACTCATAGGGCACCGCGCTCTCTATGCAGCAGCAATGGTGCCACTCATAGGGCTCCGCGCTCTCTGTACAGCATCAATGGTGCCACTCATAGGGCTCCGCGCTCTCTATGCAGCAGCAATGGTGCCACTCATAGGGCTCCGCGCTCTCTATGCAGCAGCAATGGTATCACTCGTAGGGCTCCGCGCTCTCTATGCAGCAGCAATGGTGCCACTCATAGGGCTCCGCGCTCCCTGTGCAGCAGCAATGGTGCCACTCATAGGGCTCCGCACTCCCTGTGCAGCAGCAATGGTGCCACTCATAGGGCTCCGCGCTCTCTATGCAGCAGCAATGGTGCCACTCATAGGGCTCCGCGCTCCCTGTACAGCAGCAATGGTGCCACTCATAGGGCTCCGCGCTCCCTGTACAGCAGCAATGTTGCCACTCATAGGGCTCCGCGCTCCCTGTACAGCAGCAATGGTGCCACTCATAGGGCTCCGCGCTCCATGTGCAGCAGCAATGGTGCCACTCATAGGGCTCCGCGCTCCCTGTGCAGCAGCAATGGTGCCACTCATAGGGCTCCGCGCTCCATGTGCAGCAGCAATGGTGCCACTCATAGGGCTCCGCACTCCCTGTACAGCAGCAATGGTATCAATCATAGGACTCCGCGCTCCCTGTACAGCAGAAATGGTGCCACTCATAGGGCTCCGCGCTCCCTGTACTGCAGCAATGGTGCCACTCATAGGGCTCTGCGCTCCCTGTGCAGCAGCAATGGTGCCACTCACATGGATCCGCGCTCCCTGTACAGCAGCAATGGTGTCACTCATAGGGCTCTGCGCTCCCTGTACAGCAGCAATGGTGCCACTCTTAGGGCTCCGCGCTCCCTGTACAGCAGCAATGGTGTCACTCATAGGGCTCCGCGCTCCCTGTACAGCAGCAATGGTGTCACTCATAGGGCTCCGCGCTCCCTGTACAGCAGCAATGGTGTCACTCATAGTGCTCCGAGCTCCCAGTACAGCAGCAATGGTATCACTCATAGGGCTCCGCGCTCTCTATGCAGCAGCAATGGTGTCACTCATAGGGCTCCGCGCTCTCTATGCAGCAGCAATGGTGCCACTCATAGGGCTCCGCGCTCTCTATGCAGCAGCAATGGTGTCACTCATAGGGCTCCGCGCTCTCTATGCAGCAGCAATGGTGTCACTCATAGGGCTCCGCGCTCTCTATGCAGGAGCAATTGTGTCACTCACAGGGCTCCGCGCTCTGTATGCTGCAGCAATGGTGCCACTCATAGGGCTCCACGCTCCCTGTACAGCAGCAATGGTGTCACTCATAGGGCTCCGCGCTCTCTATGCAGCAGCAATGGTGCCACTCATAGTGCTCCGCGCTCTCTGTACAGCAGCAATGATATCACTCATAGGGCTCCGCGCTCCCTGTGCAGCAGCAATGGTGCCACTGATAGAGCTCCGCGCTCTCTGTACAGCAGCAATGGTGTCACTCTTAGGGCTCCGCGCTCTCTGTACAGCAGCAGTGGTGCCACTCATAGGGCTCCGCGCTCCCTGTACAGCAGCAAAGGTGCCACTCATAGGGCTCCGCGCTCCCTGTACAGCAGCAATGGTGCCACTCATAGGGCTCCGCGCTCCATGTGCAGCAGCAATGGAGCCACTCATAGGGCTCCGCGCTCCCTGTGCAGCAGCAATGGTGCCACTCATAGGGCTCCGCGCTCCCTGTACAGCAGCAATGGTGCCACTCATAGGGCTCCGTACAGCAGCAATGGTGCCACTCATAGGGCTCCGCACTCTCTATGCAGCAGCAACGGTGCCACTCATAGGGCACCGCGCTCTCTATGCAGCAGCAATGGTGCCACTCATAGGGCTCCGCGCTCTCTGTACAGCATCAATGGTGCCACTTATAGGGCTCCGCGCTCTCTATGCAGCAGCAATGGTGCCACTCATAGGGCTCCGCGCTCTCTGTACAGCATCAATGGTACCACTCATAGTGCTCCGCGCTCTCTATGCAACAGCAATGGTGCCACTCATAGGGCTCCGCGCTCCCTGTACAGCAGCAATGGTGCCACTCAAAGGGCTCCGCGCTCTCTATGCAGCAGCAATGTTGCCACTCATAGGGCTCCGCGCTCTCTATGCAGCAGCAATGGTGCCACTCATAGGGCTCTGCGCTCTCTATGCAGCAGCAATGGTGTCACTCATAGGGCTCTGCGCTCTCTTTGCAGCAGCAATGGTGTCACTCATAGGGCTCCGCGCTCTCTATGCAGGAGCAATGGTGTCACTCACAGGGCTCCGCGCTCTCTATGCAGCAGCAATGGTGTCACTCATAGGGCTCCGCGCTCTGTATGCTGCAGCAATGGTGCCACTCATAGGGCTCCACGCTCCCTGTACAGCAGCAATGGTGTCACTCATAGGGCTCCGCGCTCTCTATGCAGCAGCAATGGTGCCACTCATAGGGCTCCGCGCTCTCTGTACAGCAGCAATGATATCACTCATAGGGCTCCGCGCTCCCTGTGCAGCAGCAATGGTGCCACTCATAGAGCTCCGCGCTCTCTGTACAGCAGCAATGGTGCCACTCATAGGGCTCCGCGCTCCATGTGCAGCAGCAATGGTGCCACTCATAGGGCTCCGCGCTCCCTGTGCAGCAGCAATGGTGCCACTCATAGGGCTCCGCGCTCCCTGTGCAGCAGCAATGGTGCCACTCATAGGACTCCGCGCTCCCTGTGCAGCAGCAATGGTGCCACTCATAGGGCACCGCGCTCTCTATGCAGCAGCAATGGTGCCACTCATAGGGCTCCGCGCTCTCTGTACAGCATCAATGGTGCCACTCATAGGGCTCCGCGCTCTCTATGCAGCAGCAATGGTGCCACTCATAGGGCTCCGCGCTCTCTATGCAGCAGCAATGGTATCACTCATAGGGCTCCGCGCTCTCTATGCAGCAGCAATGGTGCCACTCATAGGGCTCCGCGCTCCCTGTGCAGCAGCAATGGTGCCACTCATAGGGCTCCGCACTCCCTGTGCAGCAGCAATGGTGCCACTCATAGGGCTCCGCGCTCTCTATGCAGCAGCAATGGTGCCACTCATAGGGCTCCGCGCTCCCTGTACAGCAGCAATGGTGCCACTCATAGAGCTCCGCGCTCTCTGTACAGCAGCAATGGTGCCACTCATAGGGCTCCGCGCTCCATGTGCAGCAGCAATGGTGCCACTCATAGGGCTCCGCGCTCCCTGTGCAGCAGCAATGGTGCCACTCATAGGGCTCCGCGCTCCCTGTGCAGCAGCAATGGTGCCACTCATAGGACTCCGCGCTCCCTGTGCAGCAGCAATGGTGCCACTCATAGGGCACCGCGCTCTCTATGCAGCAGCAATGGTGCCACTCATAGGGCTCCGCGCTCTCTGTACAGCATCAATGGTGCCACTCATAGGGCTCCGCGCTCTCTATGCAGCAGCAATGGTGCCACTCATAGGGCTCCGCGCTCTCTATGCAGCAGCAATGGTATCACTCATAGGGCTCCGCGCTCTCTATGCAGCAGCAATGGTGCCACTCATAGGGCTCCGCGCTCCCTGTGCAGCAGCAATGGTGCCACTCATAGGGCTCCGCACTCCCTGTGCAGCAGCAATGGTGCCACTCATAGGGCTCCGCGCTCTCTATGCAGCAGCAATGGTGCCACTCATAGGGCTCCGCGCTCCCTGTACAGCAGCAATGGTGCCACTCATAGGGCTCCGCGCTCCCTGTACAGCAGCAATGGTGCCACTCATAGGGCTCCGCGCTCCCTGTACAGCAGCAATGGTGCCACTCATAGGGCTCCGCGCTCCATGTGCAGCAGCAATGGTGCCACTCATAGGGCTCCGCGCTCCCTGTGCAGCAGCAATGGTGCCACTGATAGAGCTCCGCGCTCTCTGTACAGCAGCAATGGTGTCACTCTTAGGGCTCCGCGCTCTCTGTACAGCAGCAGTGGTGCCACTCATAGAGCTCCGCGCTCTCTGTACAGCAGCAATGGTTTCACTCGTAGGGCTCCGCGCTCCCTGTACAGCAGCAAAGGTGCCACTCATAGGGCTCCGCGCTCCCTGTGCAGCCAGCAATGGTGTCACTCTTAGGGCTCCGCGCTCCCTGTACAGGAACAATGGTATCACTCATAGGGCTCCGCGCTCTCTGTACAGCAGCAATGATATCACTCATAGGGCTCCGCGCTCCCTGTGCAGCAGCAATGGTGCCACTCATAGGGCTCCGCGCTCCCTGTGCAGCAGCAATGGTGCCACACATAGGGCTCCGCGCTCTCTGTACAGCAGCAATGGTGTCACTCATAGAGCTCCGCGCTCTCTGTACAGCAGCAACGGTGTCACTCATAGGGCTTCGCGCTCCCTGTACAGCAGCAATGGTGCCACTGATAGAGCTCCGCGCTCTCTGTACAGCAGCAATAGTGTCACTCATAGGGCTCCGCGCTCCCTGTACAGCAGCAATGGTGCCACTCATAGAGCTCCGCGCTCTCTGTACAGCAGCAATGGTGTCACTCATAGGGCTCCGCGCTCCCTGTGCAGCAGCAATGGTGTCACTCATAGGGCTCTGCACTCCCTGTGCAGCCAGCAATGGTGTCACTCATAGGGCTCCGTGCTCCCTCTATGCAGCAGCAATGGTGTCACTCATAGGGCTCCGCGCTCCCTGTGCAGCAGCAATGGTGCCACTCAGAGGGCTCCGCACTCTCTGTACAGCAGCAATGGTGCCACTCATAGGGCTCCGTGCTCCCTGTTAGATGCAAACTCATAGGGCTCCGCACTCCCTATGCCACTCATAGGGCTCCGCACTCTCTGTGCAGCAGCAATGGTGCCACTCATAGGGCTCCGCGCTCCCTGTGCAGCAGCAATGGTGCCACTCATAGGGCTCCGCGCTCCCTGTGCAGCAGCAATGGTGCCACTCATAGGACTCCGCGCTCCCTGTGCAGCAGCAATGGTGCCACTCATAGGGCACCGCGCTCTCTATGCAGCAGCAATGGTGCCACTCATAGGGCTCCGCGCTCTCTGTACAGCATCAATGGTGCCACTCATAGGGCTCCGCGCTCTCTATGCAGCAGCAATGGTGCCACTCATAGGGCTCCGCGCTCTCTATGCAGCAGCAATGGTATCACTCGTAGGGCTCCGCGCTCTCTATGCAGCAGCAATGGTGCGACTCATAGGGCTCCGCGCTCCCTGTGCAGCAGCAATGGTGCCACTCATAGGGCTCCGCACTCCCTGTGCAGCAGCAATGGTGCCACTCATAGGGCTCCGCGCTCTCTATGCAGCAGCAATGGTGCCACTCATTGGGCTCCGCGCTCCCTGTACAGCAGCAATGGTGCCACTCATAGGGCTCCGCGCTCCCTGTACAGCAGCAATGGTGCCACTCATAGGGCTCCGCGCTCCCTGTACAGCAGCAATGGTGCCACTCATAGGGCTCCGCGCTCCATGTGCAGCAGCAATGGTGCCACTCATAGGGCTCCGCGCTCCCTGTGCAGCAGCAATGGTGCCACTCATAGGGCTCCGCGCTCCATGTGCAGCAGCAATGGTGCCACTCATAGGGCTCCGCACTCCCTGTACAGCAGCAATGGTATCACTCATAGGACTCCGCGCTCCCTGTACAGCAGAAATGGTGCCACTCATAGGGCTCCGCGCTCCCTGTACAGCAGCAATGGTGCCACTCATAGGGCTCTGCGCTCCCTGTGCAGCAGCAATGGTGCCACTCATAGGGATCCGCGCTCCCTGTACAGCAGCAATGGTGTCACTCATAGGGCTCTGCGCTCCCTGTACAGCAGCAATGGTGCCACTCTTAGGGCTCCGCGCTCCCTGTACAGCAGCAATGGTGTCACTCATAGGGCTCCGCGCTCCCTGTACAGCAGCAATGGTGTCACTCATAGGGCTCCGCGCTCCCTGTACAGCAGCAATGGTGTCACTCATAGTGCTCCGAGCTCCCAGTACAGCAGCAATGGTATCACTCATAGGGCTCCGCGCTCTCTATGCAGCAGCAATGGTGTCACTCATAGGGCTCCGCGCTCTCTATGCAGCAGCAATGGTGTCACTCATAGGGCTCCGCGCTCTCTATGCAGCAGCAATGGTGTCACTCATAGGGCTCCGCGCTCTCTATGCAGGAGCAATTGTGTCACTCACAGGGCTCCGCGCTCTGTATGCTGCAGCAATGGTGCCACTCATAGGGCTCCACGCTCCCTGTACAGCAGCAATGGTGTCACTCATAGGGCTCCGCGCTCTCTATGCAGCAGCAATGGTGCCACTCATAGTGCTCCGCGCTCTCTGTACAGCAGCAATGATATCACTCATAGGGCTCCGCGCTCCCTGTGCAGCAGCAATGGTGCCACTGATAGAGCTCCGCGCTCTCTGTACAGCAGCAATGGTGTCACTCTTAGGGCTCCGCGCTCTCTGTACAGCAGCAGTGGTGCCACTCATAGGGCTCCGCGCTCCCTGTACAGCAGCAAAGGTGCCACTCATAGGGCTCCGCGCTCCCTGTACAGCAGCAATGGTGCCACTCATAGGGCTCCGCGCTCCATGTGCAGCAGCAATGGAGCCACTCATAGGGCTCCGCGCTCCCTGTGCAGCAGCAATGGTGCCACTCATAGGGCTCCGCGCTCCCTGTACAGCAGCAATGGTGCCACTCATAGGGCTCCGTACAGCAGCAATGGTGCCACTCATAGGGCTCCGCACTCTCTATGCAGCAGCAACGGTGCCACTCATAGGGCACCGCGCTCTCTATGCAGCAGCAATGGTGCCACTCATAGGGCTCCGCGCTCTCTGTACAGCATCAATGGTGCCACTTATAGGGCTCCGCGCTCTCTATGCAGCAGCAATGGTGCCACTCATAGGGCGCCGCGCTCTCTGTACAGCATCAATGGTACCACTCATAGTGCTCCGCGCTCTCTATGCAACAGCAATGGTGCCACTCATAGGGCTCCGCGCTCCCTGTACAGCAGCAATGGTGCCACTCAAAGGGCTCCGCGCTCTCTATGCAGCAGCAATGGTGCCACTCATAGGGCTCCGCGCTCTCTATGCAGCAGCAATGGTGCCACTCATAGGGCTCTGCGCTCTCTATGCAGCAGCAATGGTGTCACTCATAGGGCTCTGCGCTCTCTTTGCAGCAGCAATGGTGTCACTCATAGGGCTCCGCGCTCTCTATGCAGGAGCAATGGTGTCACTCACAGGGCTCCGCGCTCTCTATGCAGCAGCAATGGTGTCACTCATAGGGCTCCGCGCTCTGTATGCTGCAGCAATGGTGCCACTCATAGGGCTCCACGCTCCCTGTACAGCAGCAATGGTGTCACTCATAGGGCTCCGCGCTCTCTATGCAGCAGCAATGGTGCCACTCATAGGGCTCCGCGCTCTCTGTACAGCAGCAATGATATCACTCATAGGGCTCCGCGCTCCCTGTGCAGCAGCAATGGTGCCACTCATAGAGCTCCGCGCTCTCTGTACAGCAGCAATGGTGCCACTCATAGGGCTCCGCGCTCCATGTGCAGCAGCAATGGTGCCACTCATAGGGCTCCGCGCTCCCTGTGCAGCAGCAATGGTGCCACTCATAGGGCTCCGCGCTCCCTGTGCAGCAGCAATGGTGCCACTCATAGGACTCCGCGCTCCCTGTGCAGCAGCAATGGTGCCACTCATAGGGCACCGCGCTCTCTATGCAGCAGCAATGGTGCCACTCATAGGGCTCCGCGCTCTCTGTACAGCATCAATGGTGCCACTCATAGGGCTCCGCGCTCTCTATGCAGCAGCAATGGTGCCACTCATAGGGCTCCGCGCTCTCTATGCAGCAGCAATGGTATCACTCATAGGGCTCCGCGCTCTCTATGCAGCAGCAATGGTGCCACTCATAGGGCTCCGCGCTCCCTGTGCAGCAGCAATGGTGCCACTCATAGGGCTCCGCACTCCCTGTGCAGCAGCAATGGTGCCACTCATAGGGCTCCGCGCTCTCTATGCAGCAGCAATGGTGCCACTCATAGGGCTCCGCGCTCCCTGTACAGCAGCAATGGTGCCACTCATAGAGCTCCGCGCTCTCTGTACAGCAGCAATGGTGCCACTCATAGGGCTCCGCGCTCCATGTGCAGCAGCAATGGTGCCACTCATAGGGCTCCGCGCTCCCTGTGCAGCAGCAATGGTGCCACTCATAGGGCTCCGCGCTCCCTGTGCAGCAGCAATGGTGCCACTCATAGGACTCCGCGCTCCCTGTGCAGCAGCAATGGTGCCACTCATAGGGCACCGCGCTCTCTATGCAGCAGCAATGGTGCCACTCATAGGGCTCCGCGCTCTCTGTACAGCATCAATGGTGCCACTCATAGGGCTCCGCGCTCTCTATGCAGCAGCAATGGTGCCACTCATAGGGCTCCGCGCTCTCTATGCAGCAGCAATGGTATCACTCATAGGGCTCCGCGCTCTCTATGCAGCAGCAATGGTGCCACTCATAGGGCTCCGCGCTCCCTGTGCAGCAGCAATGGTGCCACTCATAGGGCTCCGCACTCCCTGTGCAGCAGCAATGGTGCCACTCATAGGGCTCCGCGCTCTCTATGCAGCAGCAATGGTGCCACTCATAGGGCTCCGCGCTCCCTGTACAGCAGCAATGGTGCCACTCATAGGGCTCCGCGCTCCCTGTACAGCAGCAATGGTGCCACTCATAGGGCTCCGCGCTCCCTGTACAGCAGCAATGGTGCCACTCATAGGGCTCCGCGCTCCATGTGCAGCAGCAATGGTGCCACTCATAGGGCTCCGCGCTCCCTGTGCAGCAGCAATGGTGCCACTGATAGAGCTCCGCGCTCTCTGTACAGCAGCAATGGTGTCACTCTTAGGGCTCCGCGCTCTCTGTACAGCAGCAGTGGTGCCACTCATAGAGCTCCGCGCTCTCTGTACAGCAGCAATGGTTTCACTCGTAGGGCTCCGCGCTCGCTGTACAGCAGCAAAGGTGCCACTCATAGGGCTCCGCGCTCCCTGTGCAGCCAGCAATGGTGTCACTCTTAGGGCTCCGCGCTCCCTGTACAGGAACAATGGTATCACTCATAGGGCTCCGCGCTCTCTGTACAGCAGCAATGATATCACTCATAGGGCTCCGCGCTCCCTGTGCAGCAGCAATGGTGCCACTCATAGGGCTCCGCGCTCCCTGTGCAGCAGCAATGGTGCCACACATAGGGCTCCGCGCTCTCTGTACAGCAGCAATGGTGTCACTCATAGAGCTCCGCGCTCTCTGTACAGCAGCAACGGTGTCACTCATAGGGCTTCGCGCTCCCTGTGCAGCAGCAATGGTGCCACTGATAGAGCTCCGCGCTCTCTGTACAGCAGCAATAGTGTCACTCATAGGGCTCCGCGCTCCCTGTACAGCAGCAATGGTGCCACTCATAGAGCTCCGCGCTCTCTGTACAGCAGCAATGGTGTCACTCATAGGGCTCCGCGCTCCCTGTGCAGCAGCAATGGTGTCACTCATAGGGCTCTGCACTCCCTGTGCAGCCAGCAATGGTGTCACTCATAGGGCTCCGTGCTCCCTCTATGCAGCAGCAATGGTGTCACTCATAGGGCTCCGCGCTCCCTGTGCAGCAGCAATGGTGCCACTCAGAGGGCTCCGCACTCTCTGTACAGCAGCAATGGTGCCACTCATAGGGCTCCGTGCTCCCTGTTAGATGCAAACTCATAGGGCTCCGCACTCCCTATGCCACTCATAGGGCTCCGCACTCTCTGTGCAGCAGCAATGGTGCCACTCATAGGGCTCCGCGCTCCCTGTGCAGCAGCAATGGTGCCACTCATAGGGCTCCGCGCTCCCTGTGCAGCAGCAATGGTGCCACTCATAGGACTCCGCGCTCCCTGTGCAGCAGCAATGGTGCCACTCATAGGGCACCGCGCTCTCTATGCAGCAGCAATGGTGCCACTCATAGGGCTCCGCGCTCTCTGTACAGCATCAATGGTGCCACTCATAGGGCTCCGCGCTCTCTATGCAGCAGCAATGGTGCCACTCATAGGGCTCCGCGCTCTCTATGCAGCAGCAATGGTATCACTCGTAGGGCTCCGCGCTCTCTATGCAGCAGCAATGGTGCGACTCATAGGGCTCCGCGCTCCCTGTGCAGCAGCAATGGTGCCACTCATAGGGCTCCGCACTCCCTGTGCAGCAGCAATGGTGCCACTCATAGGGCTCCGCGCTCTCTATGCAGCAGCAATGGTGCCACTCATTGGGCTCCGCGCTCCCTGTACAGCAGCAATGGTGCCACTCATAGGGCTCCGCGCTCCCTGTACAGCAGCAATGGTGCCACTCATAGGGCTCCGCGCTCCCTGTACAGCAGCAATGGTGCCACTCATAGGGCTCCGCGCTCCATGTGCAGCAGCAATGGTGCCACTCATAGGGCTCCGCGCTCCCTGTGCAGCAGCAATGGTGCCACTCATAGGGCTCCGCGCTCCATGTGCAGCAGCAATGGTGCCACTCATAGGGCTCCGCACTCCCTGTACAGCAGCAATGGTATCACTCATAGGACTCCGCGCTCCCTGTACAGCAGAAATGGTGCCACTCATAGGGCTCCGCGCTCCCTGTACAGCAGCAATGGTGCCACTCATAGGGCTCTGCGCTCCCTGTGCAGCAGCAATGGTGCCACTCATAGGGATCCGCGCTCCCTGTACAGCAGCAATGGTGTCACTCATAGGGCTCTGCGCTCCCTGTACAGCAGCAATGGTGCCACTCTTAGGGCTCCGCGCTCCCTGTACAGCAGCAATGGTGTCACTCATAGGGCTCCGCGCTCCCTGTACAGCAGCAATGGTGTCACTCATAGGGCTCCGCGCTCCCTGTACAGCAGCAATGGTGTCACTCATAGTGCTCCGAGCTCCCAGTACAGCAGCAATGGTATCACTCATAGGGCTCCGCGCTCTCTATGCAGCAGCAATGGTGTCACTCATAGGGCTCCGCGCTCTCTATGCAGCAGCAATGGTGCCACTCATAGGGCTCCGCGCTCTCTATGCAGCAGCAATGGTGTCACTCATAGGGCTCCGCGCTCTCTATGCAGCAGCAATGGTGTCACTCATAGGGCTCCGCGCTCTCTATGCAGGAGCAATTGTGTCACTCACAGGGCTCCGCGCTCTGTATGCTGCAGCAATGGTGCCACTCATAGGGCTCCACGCTCCCTGTACAGCAGCAATGGTGTCACTCATAGGGCTCCGCGCTCTCCATGCAGCAGCAATGGTGCCACTCATAGTGCTCCGCGCTCTCTGTACAGCAGCAATGATATCACTCATAGGGCTCCGCGCTCCCTGTGCAGCAGCAATGGTGCCACTGATAGAGCTCCGCGCTCTCTGTACAGCAGCAATGGTGTCACTCTTAGGGCTCCGCGCTCTCTGTACAGCAGCAGTGGTGCCACACATAGAGCTCCGCACTCTCTGTACAGCAGCAATGGTTTCACTCATAGGGCTCCGCGCTCCCTGTACAGCAGCAAAGGTTCCACTCATAGGGCTCCGCGCTCCCTGTACAGCAGCAATGGTGCCACTCATAGGGCTCCGCGCTCTCTGTACAGCAGCAATGATATCACTCATAGGGCTCCGCGCTCCCTGTGCAGCAGCAATGGTGCCACTGATAGAGCTCCGCGCTCTCTGTACAGCAGCAATGGTGTCACTCTTAGGGCTCCGCGCTCTCTGTACAGCAGCAGTGGTGCCACTCATAGAGCTCCGCGCTCTCTGTACAGCAGCAATGGTTTCACTCGTAGGGCTCCGCGCTCCCTGTACAGCAGCAAAGGTGCCACTCATAGGGCTCCGCGCTCCCTGTACAGGAACAATGGTATCACTCATAGGGCTCCGCGCTCTCTGTACAGCAGCAATGATATCACTCATAGGGCTCCGCGCTCTCTGTACAGCAGCAATGATATCACTCATAGGGCTCCGCGCTCCCTGTGCAGCAGCAATGGTGCCACTCATAGGGCTCCGCGCTCCCTGTGCAGCAGCAATGGTGCCACACATAGGGCTCCGCGCTCTCTGTACAGCAGCAATGGTGTCACTCATAGAGCTCCGCGCTCTCTGTACAGCAGCAATGGTGTCACTCATAGGGCTTCGCGCTCCCTGTGCAGCAGCAATGGTGCCACTGATAGAGCTCCGCGCTCTCTGTACAGCAGCAATGGTGTCACTCATAGGGCTCCGCGCTCCCTGTACAGCAGCAATGGTGCCACTCATAGAGCTCCGCGCTCTCTGTACAGCAGCAATGGTGTCACTCATAGGGCTCCGCGCTCCCTGTGCAGCAGCAATGGTGTCACTCATAGGGCTCTGCACTCCCTGTGCAGCCAGCAATGGTGTCACTCATAGGGCTCCGTGCTCCCTCTATGCAGCAGCAATGGTGTCACTCATAGGGCTCCGCGCTCCCTGTGCAGCAGCAATGGTGCCACTCATAGGGCTCCGCACTCTCTGTACAGCAGCAATGGTGCCACTCATAGGGCTCCGTGCTCCCTGTTAGATGCAAACTCATAGGGCTCCGCACTCCCTATGCCACTCATATGGCTCCGCACTCTCTGTGCAGCAGCAATGGTGTTACTCATAGGGCTCCGCGCTCCCTGTGCAGCAGCAATTGTGCCACTCATAAGGCTCCGCCGCTCTGTACAGCAGCAATGGTGTCACTCATAGGGCTCTGCGCTCTCTATGCAGCAGCAATGGTGTCACTCATAGGGCTCTGCGCTCCCTGGACAGCAGCAATGTTGTCACTCATAGGGCTCCGCGCTCTCTATGCAGCAGCAATGGTGTCACTCATAGGGCTCTGCGCTCCCTGTGCAGCAGCAATGGTGCCACTCATAGGGCTCCGCGCTCCCTGTACAGCAGCAATGGTGCCACTCATAGGGCTCCGCGCTCCATGTGCAGCAGCAATGGTGCCACTCATAGGGCTCCGCGCTCCCTGTGCAGCAGCAATGGTGCCACTCATAGGGCTCCGCGCTCCCTGTGCAGCAGCAATGGTGCCACTCATAGGACTCCGCGCTCCCTGTGCAGCAGCAATGGTGCCACTCATAGGGCACCGCGCTCTCTATGCAGCAGCAATGGTGCCACTCATAGGGCTCCACGCTCTCTGTACAGCATCAATGGTGCCACTCATAGGGCTCCGCACTCTCTATGCAGCAGCAACGGTGCCACTCATAGGGCACCTCGCTCTCTATGCAGCAGCAATGGTGCCACTCATAGGGCTCCGCGCTCTCTATGCAGCAGCAACGGTGCCACTCATAGGGCACCGCGCTCTCTATGCAGCAGCAATGGTGCCACTCATAGGGCTCCGCGCTCTCTGTACAGCATCAATGGTACCACTCATAGGGCTCCGCGCTCTCTATGCAGCAGCAATGGTGCCACTCATAGGGCTCCACGCTCCCTGTACAGCAGCAATGGTGCCACTCATAGGGCTCCGTGCTCTCTATGCAGCAGCAACGGTGCCACTCATAGGGCACCGCGCTCTCTATGCAGCAGCAATGGTGCCATTCATAGGGCTCCGCGCTCTCTGTACAGCATCAATGGTGCCACTCATAGGGCTCCGCGCTCTCTATGCAGCAGCAATGGTGCCACTCATAGGGCTCCGCGCTCTCTATGCAGCAGCAATGGTATCACTCGTAGGGCTCCGCGCTCTCTATGCAGCAGCAATGGTGCCACTCATAGGGCTCCGCACTCCCTGTGCAGCAGCAATGGTGCCACTCATAGGGCTCCGCGCTCTCTATGCAGCAGCAATGGTGCCACTCATAGGGCTCCGCGCTCCCTGTACAGCAGCAATGGTGCCACTCATAGGGCTCCGCGCTACCTGTACAGCAGCAATGGTGCCACTCATAGGGCTCCGCGCTCCCTGTACAGCAGCAATGGTGCCACTCATAGGGCTCCGCGCTCCATGTGCAGCAGCAATGGTGCCACTCATAGGGCTCCGCGCTCCCTGTGCAGCATCAATGGTGCCACTCATAGGGCTCCGCGCTCCATGTGCAGCAGCAATGGTGCCACTCATAGGGCTCCGCACTCCCTGTACAGCAGCAATGGTATCACTCATAGGACTCCGCGCTCCCTGTACAGCAGAAATGGTGCCACTCATAGGGCTCCGCGCTCCCTGTACAGCAGCAATGGTGCCACTCATAGGGCTCTGCGCTCCCTGTGCAGCAGCAATGGTGCCACTCATAGGGATCCGCGCTCCCTGTACAGCAGCAATGGTGTCACTCATAGGGCTCTGCACTCCCTGTACAGCAGCAATGGTGCCACTCTTAGGGCTCCGCGCTCCCTGTACAGCAGCAATGGTGTCACTCATAGGGCTCCGCGCTCCCTGTACAGCAGCAATGGTGTCACTCATAGGGCTCCGCGCTCCCTGTACAGCAGCAATGGTGTCACTCATAGTGCTCCGAGCTCCCAGTACAGCAGCAATGGTATCACTCATAGGGCTCCGCGCTCTCTATGCAGCAGCAATGGTGTCACTCATAGGGCTCCGCGCTCTCTATGCAGCAGCAATGGTGCCACTCATAGGGCTCCGCGCTCTCTATGCAGCAGCAATGGTGTCACTCATAGGGCTCCGCGCTCTCTATGCAGCAGCAATGGTGTCACTCATAGGGCTCCGCGCTCTCTATGCAGGAGCAATTGTGTCACTCACAGGGCTCCGCGCTCTGTATGCTGCAGCAATGGTGCCACTCATAGGGCTCCACGCTCCCTGTACAGCAGCAATGGTGTCACTCATAGGGCTCCGCGCTCTCTATGCAGCAGCAATGGTGCCACTCATAGTGCTCCGCGCTCTCTGTACAGCAGCAATGATATCACTCATAGGGCTCCGCGCTCCCTGTGCAGCAGCAATGGTGCCACTGATAGAGCTCCGCGCTCTCTGTACAGCAGCAATGGTGTCACTCTTAGGGCTCCGCGCTCTCTGTACAGCAGCAGTGGTGCCACTCATAGAGCTCCGCGCTCTCTGTACAGCAGCAATGGTTTCACTCATAGGGCTCCGCGCTCCCTGTACAGCAGCAAAGGTGCCACTCATAGGGCTCCGCGCTCCCTGTACAGCAGCAATGGTGCCACTCATAGGGCTCCGCGCTCCATGTGCAGCAGCAATGGAGCCACTCATAGGGCTCCGCGCTCCCTGTGCAGCAGCAATGGTGTCACTCATAGGGCTCCGCGCTCCCTGTACAGCAGCAATGGTGCCACTCATAGGGCTCCGCGCTCCATGTGCAGCAGCAATGGTGCCACTCATAGGGCTCCGCGCTCCCTGTGCAGCAGCAATGGTGCCACTCATAGGGCTCCGCGCTCTCTGTACAGCATCAATGGTGCCACTCATAGGGCTCCGCACTCTCTATGCAGCAGCAACGGTGCCACTCATAGGGCACCTCGCTCTCTATGCAGCAGCAATGGTGCCACTCATAGGGCTCCGCGCTCTCTATGCAGCAGCAACGGTGCCACTCATAGGGCTCCGCGCTCTCTATGCAGCAGCAATGGTGCCACTCATAGGGCTCCGCGCTCCCTGTACAGCAGCAATGGTGCCACTCATAGGGCTCCGCGCTCTCTATGCAGCAGCAACGGTGCCACTCATAGGGCACCGCGCTCTCTATGCAGCAGCAATGGTGCCACTCATAGGGCTCCGCGCTCTCTGTACAGCATCAATGGTGCCACTTATAGGGCTCCGCGCTCTCTATGCAGCAGCAATGGTGCCACTCATAGGGCTCCGCGCTCTCTATGCAGCAGCAATGGTATCACTCGTAGGGCTCCGCGCTCTCTATGCAGCAGCAATGGTGCCACTCATAGGGCTCCGCGCTCTCTATGCAGCAGCAATGGTGTCACTCATAGGGCTCCGCGCTCTCTGTACAGCATCAATGGTACCACTCATAGTGCTCCGCGCTCTCTATGCAACAGCAATGGTGCCACTCATAGGGCTCCGCGCTCCCTGTACAGCAGCAATGGTGCCACTCAAAGGGCTCCGCGCTCTCTATGCAGCAGCAATGGTGCCACTCATAGGGCTCCGCGCTCTCTATGCAGCAGCAATGGTGCCACTCATAGGGCTCCGCGCTCTCTATGCAGCAACAATGGTGTCACTCATAGGGCTCCGCGCTCTCTATGCAGCAGCAATGGTGCCACTCATAGGGCTCCGCGCTCTCTGTACAGCATCAATGGTGCCACTCATAGGGCTCCGCGCTCTCTATGCAGCAGCAATGGTGCCACTCATAGGGCTCCGCGCTCTCTATGCAGCAGCAATGGTATCACTCGTAGGGCTCCGCGCTCTCTATGCAGCAGCAATGGTGCCACTCATAGGGCTCCGCACTCCCTGTGCAGCAGCAATGGTGCCACTCATAGGGCTCCGCGCTCTCTATGCAGCAGCAATGGTGCCACTCATAGGGCTCCGCGCTCCCTGTACAGCAGCAATGGTGCCACTCATAGGGCTCCGCGCTACCTGTACAGCAGCAATGGTGCCACTCATAGGGCTCCGCGCTCCCTGTACAGCAGCAATGGTGCCACTCATAGGGCTCCGCGCTCCATGTGCAGCAGCAATGGTGCCACTCATAGGGCTCCGCGCTCCCTGTGCAGCAGCAATGGTGCCACTCATAGGGCTCCGCGCTCCATGTGCAGCAGCAATGGTGCCACTCATAGGGCTCCGCACTCCCTGTACAGCAGCAATGGTATCACTCATAGGACTCCGCGCTCCCTGTACAGCAGAAATGGTGCCACTCATAGGGCTCCGCGCTCCCTGTACAGCAGCAATGGTGCCACTCATAGGGCTCTGCGCTCCCTGTGCAGCAGCAATGGTGCCACTCATAGGGATCCGCGCTCCCTGTACAGCAGCAATGGTGTCACTCATAGGGCTCTGCGCTCCCTGTACAGCAGCAATGGTGCCACTCTTAGGGCTCCGCGCTCCCTGTACAGCAGCAATGGTGTCACTCATAGGGCTCCGCGCTCCCTGTACAGCAGCAATGGTGTCACTCATAGGGCTCCGCGCTCCCTGTACAGCAGCAATGGTGTCACTCATAGTGCTCCGAGCTCCCAGTACAGCAGCAATGGTATCACTCATAGGGCTCCGCGCTCTCTATGCAGCAGCAATGGTGTCACTCATAGGGCTCCGCGCTCTCTATGCAGCAGCAATGGTGCCACTCATAGGGCTCCGCGCTCTCTATGCAGCAGCAATGGTGTCACTCATAGGGCTCCGCGCTCTCTATGCAGCAGCAATGGTGTCACTCATAGGGCTCCGCGCTCTCTATGCAGGAGCAATTGTGTCACTCACAGGGCTCCGCGCTCTGTATGCTGCAGCAATGGTGCCACTCATAGGGCTCCACGCTCCCTGTACAGCAGCAATGGTGTCACTCATAGGGCTCCGCGCTCTCTATGCAGCAGCAATGGTGCCACTCATAGTGCTCCGCGCTCTCTGTACAGCAGCAATGATATCACTCATAGGGCTCCGCGCTCCCTGTGCAGCAGCAATGGTGCCACTGATAGAGCTCCGCGCTCTCTGTACAGCAGCAATGGTGTCACTCTTAGGGCTCCGCGCTCTCTGTACAGCAGCAGTGGTGCCACTCATAGAGCTCCGCACTCTCTGTACAGCAGCAATGGTTTCACTCATAGGGCTCCGCGCTCCCTGTACAGCAGCAAAGGTGCCACTCATAGGGCTCCGCGCTCCCTGTACAGCAGCAATGGTGCCACTCATAGGGCTCCGCGCTCTCTGTACAGCAGCAATGATATCACTCATAGGGCTCCGCGCTCCCTGTGCAGCAGCAATGGTGCCACTGATAGAGCTCCGCGCTCTCTGTACAGCAGCAATGGTGTCACTCTTAGGGCTCCGCGCTCTCTGTACAGCAGCAGTGGTGCCACTCATAGAGCTCCGCGCTCTCTGTACAGCAGCAATGGTTTCACTCGTAGGGCTCCGCGCTCCCTGTACAGCAGCAAAGGTGCCACTCATAGGGCTCCGCGCTCCCTGTACAGGAACAATGGTATCACTCATAGGGCTCCGCGCTCTCTGTACAGCAGCAATGATATCACTCATAGGGCTCCGCGCTCTCTGTACAGCAGCAATGATATCACTCATAGGGCTCCGCGCTCCCTGTGCAGCAGCAATGGTGCCACTCATAGGGCTCCGCGCTCCCTGTGCAGCAGCAATGGTGCCACACATAGGGCTCCGCGCTCTCTGTACAGCAGCAATGGTGTCACTCATAGAGCTCCGCGCTCTCTGTACAGCAGCAATGGTGTCACTCATAGGGCTTCGCGCTCCCTGTGCAGCAGCAATGGTGCCACTGATAGAGCTCCGCGCTCTCTGTACAGCAGCAATGGTGTCACTCATAGGGCTCCGCGCTCCCTGTACAGCAGCAATGGTGCCACTCATAGAGCTCCGCGCTCTCTGTACAGCAGCAATGGTGTCACTCATAGGGCTCCGCGCTCCCTGTGCAGCAGCAATGGTGTCACTCATAGGGCTCTGCACTCCCTGTGCAGCCAGCAATGGTGTCACTCATAGGGCTCCGTGCTCCCTCTATGCAGCAGCAATGGTGTCACTCATAGGGCTCCGCGCTCCCTGTGCAGCAGCAATGGTGCCACTCATAGGGCTCCGCACTCTCTGTACAGCAGCAATGGTGCCACTCATAGGGCTCCGTGCTCCCTGTTAGATGCAAACTCATAGGGCTCCGCACTCCCTATGCCACTCATATGGCTCCGCACTCTCTGTGCAGCAGCAATGGTGTTACTCATAGGGCTCCGCGCTCCCTGTGCAGCAGCAATTGTGCCACTCATAAGGCTCCGCCGCTCTGTACAGCAGCAATGGTGTCACTCATAGGGCTCTGCGCTCTCTATGCAGCAGCAATGGTGTCACTCATAGGGCTCTGCGCTCCCTGGACAGCAGCAATGTTGTCACTCATAGGGCTCCGCGCTCTCTATGCAGCAGCAATGGTGTCACTCATAGGGCTCTGCGCTCCCTGTGCAGCAGCAATGGTGCCACTCATAGGGCTCCGCGCTCCCTGTACAGCAGCAATGGTGCCACTCATAGGGCTCCGCGCTCCATGTGCAGCAGCAATGGTGCCACTCATAGGGCTCCGCGCTCCCTGTGCAGCAGCAATGGTGCCACTCATAGGGCTCCGCGCTCCCTGTGCAGCAGCAATGGTGCCACTCATAGGACTCCGCGCTCCCTGTGCAGCAGCAATGGTGCCACTCATAGGGCACCGCGCTCTCTATGCAGCAGCAATGGTGCCACTCATAGGGCTCCACGCTCTCTGTACAGCATCAATGGTGCCACTCATAGGGCTCCGCACTCTCTATGCAGCAGCAACGGTGCCACTCATAGGGCACCTCGCTCTCTATGCAGCAGCAATGGTGCCACTCATAGGGCTCCGCGCTCTCTATGCAGCAGCAACGGTGCCACTCATAGGGCACCGCGCTCTCTATGCAGCAGCAATGGTGCCACTCATAGGGCTCCGCGCTCTCTGTACAGCATCAATGGTACCACTCATAGGGCTCCGCGCTCTCTATGCAGCAGCAATGGTGCCACTCATAGGGCTCCACGCTCCCTGTACAGCAGCAATGGTGCCACTCAAAGGGCTCCGTGCTCTCTATGCAGCAGCAACGGTGCCACTCATAGGGCACCGCGCTCTCTATGCAGCAGCAATGGTGCCATTCATAGGGCTCCACGCTCTCTGTACAGCATCAATGGTGCCACTCATAGGGCTCCGCGCTCTCTATGCAGCAGCAATGGTGCCACTCATAGGGCTCCGCGCTCTCTATGCAGCAGCAATGGTATCACTCGTAGGGCTCCGCGCTCTCTATGCAGCAGCAATGGTGCCACTCATAGGGCTCCGCACTCCCTGTGCAGCAGCAATGGTGCCACTCATATGGCTCCGCGCTCTCTATGCAGCAGCAATGGTGCCACTCATAGGGCTCCGCGCTCCCTGTACAGCAGCAATGGTGCCACTCATAGGGCTCCGCGCTACCTGTACAGCAGCAATGGTGCCACTCATAGGGCTCCGCGCTCCCTGTACAGCAGCAATGGTGCCACTCATAGGGCTCCGCGCTCCATGTGCAGCAGCAATGGTGCCACTCATAGGGCTCCGCGCTCCCTGTGCAGCATCAATGGTGCCACTCATAGGGCTCCGCGCTCCATGTGCAGCAGCAATGGTGCCACTCATAGGGCTCCGCACTCCCTGTACAGCAGCAATGGTATCACTCATAGGACTCCGCGCTCCCTGTACAGCAGAAATGGTGCCACTCATAGGGCTCCGCGCTCCCTGTACAGCAGCAATGGTGCCACTCATAGGGCT
Organism: Taudactylus pleione; assembly: GCA_031769625.1. Taxonomy (NCBI): domain Eukaryota; kingdom Metazoa; phylum Chordata; class Amphibia; order Anura; family Myobatrachidae; genus Taudactylus; species Taudactylus pleione. The sequence goes on along the minus strand of JAUIMM010000694.1, from coordinate 4,838,450 downwards.
CTGCGCTCCCTGTGCAGCAGCAATGGTGCCACTCATAGGGATCCGCGCTCCCTGTACAGCAGCAATGGTGTCACTCATAGGGCTCTGCACTCCCTGTACAGCAGCAATGGTGCCACTCTTAGGGCTCCGCGCTCCCTGTACAGCAGCAATGGTGTCACTCATAGGGCTCCGCGCTCCCTGTACAGCAGCAATGGTGTCACTCATAGGGCTCCGCGCTCCCTGTACAGCAGCAATGGTGTCACTCATAGTGCTCCGAGCTCCCAGTACAGCAGCAATGGTATCACTCATAGGGCTCCGCGCTCTCTATGCAGCAGCAATGGTGTCACTCATAGGGCTCCGCGCTCTCTATGCAGCAGCAATGGTGCCACTCATAGGGCTCCGCGCTCTCTATGCAGCAGCAATGGTGTCACTCATAGGGCTCCGCGCTCTCTATGCAGCAGCAATGGTGTCACTCATAGGGCTCCGCGCTCTCTATGCAGGAGCAATTGTGTCACTCACAGGGCTCCGCGCTCTGTATGCTGCAGCAATGGTGCCACTCATAGGGCTCCACGCTCCCTGTACAGCAGCAATGGTGTCACTCATAGGGCTCCGCGCTCTCTATGCAGCAGCAATGGTGCCACTCATAGTGCTCCGCGCTCTCTGTACAGCAGCAATGATATCACTCATAGGGCTCCGCGCTCCCTGTGCAGCAGCAATGGTGCCACTGATAGAGCTCCGCGCTCTCTGTACAGCAGCAATGGTGTCACTCTTAGGGCTCCGCGCTCTCTGTACAGCAGCAGTGGTGCCACTCATAGAGCTCCGCGCTCTCTGTACAGCAGCAATGGTTTCACTCATAGGGCTCCGCGCTCCCTGTACAGCAGCAAAGGTGCCACTCATAGGGCTCCGCGCTCCCTGTACAGCAGCAATGGTGCCACTCATAGGGCTCCGCGCTCCATGTGCAGCAGCAATGGAGCCACTCATAGGGCGCCGCGCTCCCTGTGCAGCAGCAATGGTGCCACTCATAGGGCTCCGCGCTCCCTGTACAGCAGCAATGGTGCCACTCATAGGGCTCCGCGCTCCATGTGCAGCAGCAATGGTGCCACTCATATGGCTCCGCGCTCCCTGTGCAGCAGCAATGGTGCCACTCATAGGGCTCCGCGCTCTCTGTACAGCATCAATGGTGCCACTCATAGGGCTCCGCACTCTCTATGCAGCAGCAACGGTGCCACTCATAGGGCACCTCGCTCTCTATGCAGCAGCAATGGTGCCACTCATAGGGCTCCGCGCTCTCTATGCAGCAGCAACGGTGCCACTCATAGGGCACCGCGCTCTCTATGCAGCAGCAATGGTGCCACTCATAGGGCTCCGCGCTCTCTGTACAGCATCAATGGTACCACTCATAGTGCTCCGCGCTCTCTATGCAGCAGCAATGGTGCCACTCATAGGGCTCCGCGCTCCCTGTACAGCAGCAATGGTGCCACTCATAGGGCTCCGCGCTCTCTATGCAGCAGCAACGGTGCCACTCATAGGGCACCGCGCTCTCTATGCAGCAGCAATGGTGCCACTCATAGGGCTCCGCGCTCTCTGTACAGCATCAATGGTGCCACTTATAGGGCTCCGCGCTCTCTATGCAGCAGCAATGGTGCCACTCATAGGGCTCCGCGCTCTCTATGCAGCAGCAATGGTATCACTCGTAGGGCTCCGCGCTCTCTATGCAGCAGCAATGGTGCCACTCATAGGGCTCCGCGCTCTCTATGCAGCAGCAATGGTGTCACTCATAGGGCTCCGCGCTCTCTGTACAGCATCAATGGTACCACTCATAGTGCTCCGCGCTCTCTATGCAACAGCAATGGTGCCACTCATAGGGCTCCGCGCTCCCTGTACAGCAGCAATGGTGCCACTCAAAGGGCTCCGCGCTCTCTATGCAGCAGCAATGGTGCCACTCATAGGGCTCCGCGCTCTCTATGCAGCAGCAATGGTGCCACTCATAGGGCTCCGCGCTCTCTATGCAGCAACAATGCTGTCACTCATAGGGCTCCGCGCTCTCTATGCAGCAGCAATGGTGCCACTCATAGGGCTCCGCGCTCTCTGTACAGCATCAATGGTGCCACTCATAGGGCTCCGCGCTCTCTATGCAGCAGCAATGGTGCCACTCATAGGGCTCCGCGCTCTCTATGCAGCAGCAATGGTATCACTCGTAGGGCTCCGCGCTCTCTATGCAGCAGCAATGGTGCCACTCATAGGGCTCCGCACTCCCTGTGCAGCAGCAATGGTGCCACTCATAGGGCTCCGCGCTCTCTATGCAGCAGCAATGGTGCCACTCATAGGGCTCCGCGCTCCCTGTACAGCAGCAATGGTGCCACTCATAGGGCTCCGCGCTACCTGTACAGCAGCAATGGTGCCACTCATAGGGCTCCGCGCTCCCTGTACAGCAGCAATGGTGCCACTCATAGGGCTCCGCGCTCCATGTGCAGCAGCAATGGTGCCACTCATAGGGCTCCGCGCTCCCTGTGCAGCAGCAATGGTGCCACTCATAGGGCTCCGCGCTCCATGTGCAGCAGCAATGGTGCCACTCATAGGGCTCCGCACTCCCTGTACAGCAGCAATGGTATCACTCATAGGACTCCGCGCTCCCTGTACAGCAGAAATGGTGCCACTCATAGGGCTCCGCGCTCCCTGTACAGCAGCAATGGTGCCACTCATAGGGCTCTGCGCTCCCTGTGCAGCAGCAATGGTGCCACTCATAGGGATCCGCGCTCCCTGTACAGCAGCAATGGTGTCACTCATAGGGCTCTGCGCTCCCTGTACAGCAGCAATGGTGCCACTCTTAGGGCTCCGCGCTCCCTGTACAGCAGCAATGGTGTCACTCATAGGGCTCCGCGCTCCCTGTACAGCAGCAATGGTGTCACTCATAGGGCTCCGCGCTCCCTGTACAGCAGCAATGGTGTCACTCATAGTGCTCCGAGCTCCCAGTACAGCAGCAATGGTATCACTCATAGGGCTCCGCGCTCTCTATGCAGCAGCAATGGTGTCACTCATAGGGCTCCGCGCTCTCTATGCAGCAGCAATGGTGCCACTCATAGGGCTCCGCGCTCTCTATGCAGCAGCAATGGTGTCACTCATAGGGCTCCGCGCTCTCTATGCAGCAGCAATGGTGTCACTCATAGGGCTCCGCGCTCTCTATGCAGGAGCAATTGTGTCACTCACAGGGCTCCGCGCTCTGTATGCTGCAGCAATGGTGCCACTCATAGGGCTCCACGCTCCCTGTACAGCAGCAATGGTGTCACTCATAGGGCTCCGCGCTCTCTATGCAGCAGCAATGGTGCCACTCATAGTGCTCCGCGCTCTCTGTACAGCAGCAATGATATCACTCATAGGGCTCCGCGCTCCCTGTGCAGCAGCAATGGTGCCACTGATAGAGCTCCGCGCTCTCTGTACAGCAGCAATGGTGTCACTCTTAGGGCTCCGCGCTCTCTGTACAGCAGCAGTGGTGCCACTCATAGAGCTCCGCGCTCTCTGTACAGCAGCAATGGTTTCACTCATAGGGCTCCGCGCTCCCTGTACAGCAGCAAAGGTGCCACTCATAGGGCTCCGCGCTCCCTGTACAGCAGCAATGGTGCCACTCATAGGGCTCCGCGCTCCATGTGCAGCAGCAATGGAGCCACTCATAGGGCTCCGCGCTCCCTGTGCAGCAGCAATGGTGCCACTCATAGGGCTCCGCGCTCCCTGTACAGCAGCAATGGTGCCACTCATAGGGCTCCGCGCTCCATGTGCAGCAGCAATGGTGCCACTCATAGGGCTCCGCGCTCCCTGTGCAGCAGCAATGGTGCCACTCATAGGGCTCCGCGCTCTCTGTACAGCATCAATGGTGCCACTCATAGGGCTCCGCACTCTCTATGCAGCAGCAACGGTGCCACTCATAGGGCACCTCGCTCTCTATGCAGCAGCAATGGTGCCACTCATAGGGCTCCGCGCTCTCTATGCAGCAGCAACGGTGCCACTCATAGGGCACCGCGCTCTCTATGCAGCAGCAATGGTGCCACTCATAGGGCTCCGCGCTCTCTGTACAGCATCAATGGTACCACTCATAGTGCTCCGCGCTCTCTATGCAGCAGCAATGGTGCCACTCATAGGGCTCCGCGCTCCCTGTACAGCAGCAATGGTGCCACTCATAGGGCTCCGCGCTCTCTATGCAGCAGCAACGGTGCCACTCATAGGGCACCGCGCTCTCTATGCAGCAGCAATGGTGCCACTCATAGGGATCCGCGCTCTCTGTACAGCATCAATGGTGCCACTTATAGGGCTCCGCGCTCTCTATGCAGCAGCAATGGTGCCACTCATAGGGCTCCGCGCTCTCTATGCAGCAGCAATGGTATCACTCGTAGGGCTCCGCGCTCTCTATGCAGCAGCAATGGTGCCACTCATAGGGCTCCGCGCTCTCTATGCAGCAGCAATGGTGTCACTCATAGGGCTCCGCGCTCTCTGTACAGCATCAATGGTACCACTCATAGTGCTCCGCGCTCTCTATGCAACAGCAATGGTGCCACTCATAGGGCTCCGCGCTCCCTGTACAGCAGCAATGGTGCCACTCAAAGGGCTCCGCGCTCTCTATGCAGCAGCAGTGGTGCCACTCATAGGGCTCCGCGCTCTCTATGCAGCAGCAATGGTGCCACTCATAGGGCTCCGCGCTCTCTATGCAGCAGCAATGGTGTCACTCATAGGGCTCCGCGCTCTCTATGCAGCAGCAATGGTGTCACTCATAGGGCTCCGCGCTCTCTATGCAGGAGCAATGGTGTCACTCACAGGGCTCCGCGCTCTCTATGCAGCAGCAATGGTGTCACTCATAGGGCTCCGCGCTCTGTATGCTGCAGCAATGGTGCCACTCATAGGGCTCCGCACTCTCCATGCAGCAGCAACGGTGCCACTCATAGGGCACCTAGCTCTCTATGCAGCAGCAATGGTGCCACTCATAGGGCTCCGCGCTCTCTATGCAGCAGCAATGGTGCCACTCATAGGGCTCCACGCTCCCTGTACAGCAGCAATGGTGTCACTCATAGGGCTCCGCGCTCTCTATGCAGCAGCAATGGTGCCACTCATAGGGCTCCGCGCTCTCTGTACAGCAGCAATGATATCACTCATAGGGCTCCGCGCTCCCTGTGCAGCAGCAATGGTGCCACTCATAGAGCTCCGCGCTCTCTGTACAGCAGCAATGGTTTCACTCATAGGGCTCCGCGCTCCCTGTACAGCAGCAAAGGTGCCACTCATAGGGCTCCGCGCTCCCTGTACAGCAGCAATGGTGCCACTCATAGGGCTCCGCGCTCCATGTGCAGCAGCAATGGAGCCACTCATAGGGCTCCGCGCTCCCTGTGCAGCAGCAATGGTGCCACTCATAGGGCTCCGCGCTCCCTGTACAGCAGCAATGGTGCCACTCATAGGGCTCCGCGCTCCATGTGCAGCAGCAATGGTGCCACTCATAGGGCACCGCGCTCTCTATGCAGCAGCAATGGTGCCACTCATAGGGCTCCGCGCTCTCTGTACAGCATCAATGGTGCCACTCATAGGGCTCCGCACTCTCCATGCAGCAGCAACGGTGCCACTCATAGGGCACCTAGCTCTCTATGCAGCAGCAATGGTGCCACTCATAGGGCTCCGCGCTCTCTATGCAGCAGCAACGGTGCCACTCATAGGGCACCGCGCTCTCTTTGCAGCAGCATTGGTGCCACTCATAGGGCTCCGCGCTCTCTGTACAGCATCAATGGTACCACTCATAGTGCTCCGCGCTCTCTATGCAGCAGCAATGGTGCCACTCATAGGGCTCCGCGCTCCCTGTACAGCAGCAATGGTGCCACTCATAGGGCTCCGCGCTCTCTATGCAGCTGCAACGGTGCCACTCATAGGGCACCGCGCTCTCTATGCAGCAGCAATGGTGCCACTCATAGGGCTCCGCGCTCTCTGTACAGCATCAATGGTGCCACTCATAGGGCTCCGCGCTCTCTATGCAGCAGCAATGGTGCCACTCATAGGGCTCCGCGCTCTCTATGCAGCAGCAATGGTATCACTCGTAGGGCTCCGCGCTCTCTATGCAGCAGCAATGGTGCCACTCATAGGGCTCCGCGCTCCCTGTGCAGCAGCAATGGTGCCACTCATAGGGCTCCGCACTCCCTGTGCAGCAGCAATGGTGCCACTCATAGGGCTCCGCGCTCTCTATGCAGCAGCAATGGTGCCACTCATAGGGCTCCGCGCTCCCTGTACAGCAGCAATGGTGCCACTCATAGGGCTCCGCGCTCCCTGTACAGCAGCAATGGTGCCACTCATAGGGCTCCGCGCTCCCTGTACAGCAGCAATGGTGCCACTCATAGGGCTCCGCGCTCCATGTGCAGCAGCAATGGTGCCACTCATAGGGCTCTGCGCTCCCTGTGCAGCAGCAATGGTGCCAGTCATAGGGCTCCGCGCTCCCTGTACAGCAGCAATGGTGCCACTCATAGGGCTCCGCGCTCCATGTGCAGCAGCAATGGTGCCACTCATAGGGCTCCGCGCTCCATGTGCAGCAGCAATGGTGCCACTCATAGGGCTCCGCGCTCCATGTGCAGCAGCAATGGTATCACTCATAGGACTCCGCACTCCCTGTACAGCAGAAATGGTGCCACTCATAGGGCTCCGCGCTCCCTGTACAGCAGAAATGGTGCCACTCATAGGGCTCCGCGCTCCCTGTACAGCAGCAATGGTGCCACTCATAGGGCTCTGCGCTCCCTGTGCAGCAGCAATGGTGCCACTCATAGGGCTCCGCGCTCCCTGTGCAGCAGCAATGGTGCCACTCATAGGGCTCCTCGCTCCCTGTACAGCAGCAATGGTGTCACTCATAGGGCTCCGCGCTCCCTGTACAGCAGCAATGGTGTCACTCATAGGGCTCCGCGCTCCCTGTACAGCAGCAATGGTGTCACTCATAGGGCTCCGCGCTCCCTGTACAGCAGCAATGGTGTCACTCATAGGGCTCCGCGCTCCCTGTACAGCAGCAATGGTGTCACTCATAGGGCTCCGCGCTCCCTGTACAGCAGCAATGGTATCACTCATAGGGCTCCGCGCTCTCTATGCAGCAGCAATGGTGTCACTCATAGGGCTCCGCGCTCTCTATGCAGCAGCAATGGTGCCACTCATAGGGCTCCGCGCTCTCTATGCAGCAGCAATGGTGCCACTCATAGGGCTCCGCGCTCTCTATGCAGCAGCAATGGTGTCACTCATAGGGCTCCGCGCTCTCTTTGCAGCAGCAATGGTGTCACTCATAGGGCTCCGCGCTCTCTATGCAGGAGCAATGGTGTCACTCACAGGGCTCCGCGCTCTCTATGCAGCAGCAATGGTGTCACTCATAGGGCTCCGCGCTCTCTATGCTGCAGCAATGGTGCCACTCATAGGGCTCCACGCTCCCTGTACAGCAGCAATGGTGTCACTCATAGGGCTCCGCGCTCTCTATGCAGCAGCAATGGTGCCACTCATAGGGCTCCGCGCTCTCTGTACAGCAGCAATGATATCACTCATAGGGCTCCGCGCTCCCTGTGCAGCAGCAATGGTGCCACTGATAGAGCTCCGCGCTCTCTGTACAGCAGCAATGGTGTCACTCTTAGGGCTCCGCGCTCTCTGTACAGCAGCAGTGGTGCCACTCATAGAGCTCCGCGCTCTCTGTACAGCAGCAATGGTTTCACTCGTAGGGCTCCGCGCTCCCTGTACAGCAGCAAAGGTGGCACTCATAGGGCTCCGCGCTCCCTGTGCAGCCAGCAATGGTGTCACTCTTAGGGCTCCGCGCTCCCTGTACAGGAACAATGGTATCACTCATAGGGCTCCGCGCTCTCTGTACAGCAGCAATGATATCACTCATAGGGCTCCGCGCTCCCTGTGCAGCAGCAATGGTGCCACTCATAGGGCTCCGCGCTCCCTGTGCAGCAGCAATGGTGCCACACATAGGGCTCCGCGCTCTCTGTACAGCAGCAATGGTGTCACTCATAGAGCTCCGCGCTCTCTGTACAGCAGCAATGGTGTCACTCATAGGGCTTCGCGCTCCCTGTGCAGCAGCAATGGTGCCACTGATAGAGCTCCGCGCTCTCTGTACAGCAGCAATGGTGTCACTCATAGGGCTCCGCGCTCCCTGTACAGCAGCAATGGTGCCACTCATAGAGGTCCGCGCTCTCTGTACAGCAGCAATGGTGTCACTCATAGGGCTCCGCGCTCCCTGTGCAGCAGCAATGTTGTCACTCATAGGGCTCTGCACTCCCTGTGCAGCCAGCAATGGTGTCACTCATAGGGCTCCGTGCTCCCTCTATGCAGCAGCAATGGTGTCACTCATAGGGCTCCGCGCTCCCTGTGCAGCAGCAATGGTGCCACTCATAGGGCTCCGCTCTCTCTGTACAGCAGCAATGGTGCCACTCATAGGGCTCCGTGCTCCCTGTTAGATGCAAACTCATAGGGCTCCGCACTCCCTATGCCACTCATAGGGCTCCGCACTCTCTGTGCAGCAGCAATGGTGTTACTCATAGGGCTCCGCGCTCCCTGTGCAGCAGCAATTGTGCCACTCATAAGGCTCCACCGCTCTGTACAGCAGCAATGGTGTCACTCATAGGGCTCTACGCTCTCTATGCAGCAGCAATGGTGTCACTCATAGGGCTCTGCGCTCCCTGGACAGCAGCAATGTTGTCACTCATAGGGCTCCGCGCTCTCTATGCAGCAGCAATGGTGTCACTCATAGGGCTCTGCGCTCCCTGTACAGCAGCAATGGTGCCACTCTTAGGGCTCCGCGCTCACTGTACAGCAGCAATGGTGCCACTCATAGGGCTCCGCACTCTCTGTACAGCAGCAATGGTGCCACTCATAGGGCTCTGCGCTCCCTGTACAGCAGAAATGGTGCCACTAATAGGGCTCCGCGCTCCCTGTGCAGTAGCAATGGTGCCTCTCATAGGGCTCCGCGCTCCCTGTGCAGCAGCAATGGTGCCACTCATAGGGCTCCGCGCTCCCTGTGCAGCAGCAATGGTGCCACTCATAGGGCTCCGCGCTCCTTGTACAGCAGCAATGGTGTCACTCATAGGGCTCCACGCTCTCTGTACAGCAGCAATGGTGTCACTCATAGGGCTCCGCGCTCCCTGTACAGCAGCAATGGTGTCACTCATAGGGCTCCGCGCTCCCTGTACAGCAGCAATGGTGCCACTCATAGGGCTCCACGCTCTCTGTGCAGCAGCAATGGTGTCACTCATAGAGCTCCGCGCTCTCTATGCTGCAGCAATGGTGTCACTCATAGGGCTCCGCACTCTCTATGCTGCAGCAATGGTGTCACTCATAGGGCTCCGCGCTCTCTTTGCAGCAGCAATGGTGCCACTCATAGGGCTCCGCACTCCCTGTACAGCAGCAATGGTATCACTCGTAGGGCTCCGTGCTATCTATGGAGCAGCAATGGTGCCACTCATTGGGCTCCGCGCTCTCTGTGCAGCAGCAATGGTGCCACTCATAGGGCTCCGCGCTCCCTGTACAGCGGCACTGCTCACACATCCCTGGTTACGGCCCTGGCAGTGATGAAAAACCAGTAGAGCTGGCACATGGGGCCTGGCACCTACACACTCAGTGGCTCCCTCTTTTTGAAAGATAGGAGTCCCCACTTTCATACTAAGTATGTCCCCCCCCCACCCTTATGCTATTGAAAGCGTTAGGATGTCCAGAGATGGGAGAGGGGGGGGGGGTTTCTAATACTGAGATCTCCCCCATCGTGACCTCAATACACACAGTGATCCCCTCATGTCATGCAGTAAGTTGTCTGTTTCTCAGAATGGTCTGTATTGCTGAGCTACCACATTATTCCTACACACAGTATATTATATCTGTCATCCAAACACACACACACACATCTACACACACACACACATCTACACACACACACACACACATATACACACACACACATCTACACACACACACAGACATATATACACACACATATACTGTACATGCACAAACACGCACAGACACACACACACAAATGTATGCACACACATATACAGACACATATACACACACATAGACACAGACACATATACACGCGCACACACACACACATATACACACACACAAATATGCTCTGTCATTTTCAAGTGGAGATTTTATTATGGAAACCTATGTGTAGCATCCAGCATTCAGGTGATTTGGAAAGGTGGGTAGTGACTGGGTGACCTCTATGCACCAGGCAATGACGGGTTTACATTGTAGATAAAGGAGATTACTTGTTCTTTGGACTCACAGTACTTCACCACTCCTAGGGATTTGCTCTCACCATCAGTACCTGCCTGTTACTGACACCTCCCACTGCCCTATGGGCAGGTAACTCACTGCCACCAGCAGCTCCTACACTGGAACTGCTTGTTTTACCCAGGCTTCTAACCCCAGCACCGGGAATCACATTTGAGTATGTGTGGACACACTACATTAGCACCTCCTGGATGGTGTCAGTTAATTCCCGCTGGTCCCTCTCTGTGGACCAGTATGCACTGGGTAGCTGGCAGAGGGATTGAACTTGGAGACACTGGGAACAACCCAGAATCGCTGGGAGAATGGAATAGTGTTTGACGCTACTCTGGCAGTCACAGGTTACAAGCAGATGCAGGCGTCTACATGCATGTAGATGTTTTATATGTGTTTACAAAGATATTTGTTGCACTGCCTATAGTAAGAGATGTAACAGAAGTCCCCTCCTCTCAGTCAGATGCTATACACTGAGCTCATACAGACCCTGTTTATTCAGTTCAAACACAATACCGTAAGTGGTAAGTCCGCTCTGGTTTTCTTAGCCAATCAAGTTACATGCATGCTCTGTACGTGCACTTTGCGTGCACATTAGGGGTGAGCGGGTTCGGATTTCTGAAATCCGAACCCCCCCGAGCCCCCCCGATCCGAGTCCGATCCGAGTCAGGCTCGACTTTTCCCGCCTGACTCGGATCTGAAATCGAGGCAAAACGTCATCATCCCGCCTTCCGAGTCTCGCGGGTTTTGGATCCTATATAAGGTACCCGCGTCGGCGCCATTTTCTCACTCGGCTGTGGACAGTGAAGAGGGAGGGTGGGAGTTAGGGCTGTGTAGTGTAGTGTTGTGTAGTGCTGCTGTTGTCCACTACTTCAAAGTCCATAGGGGCTGGCTGTGTTGTGCTGTGCTGCTGTTGTTAATAGGGGCTGTGTCCACTACTTCAAAGTCCATAGGGGCTGGCTGGACTGTGTTGTGCAGTCAGTTCTCCATAGGGGCTGTGTCCACTCCAAAGTCCTGTGCAGTGTCCCAGTCCTAAAGGGGTGCTGTAGTGTTGTCCAGGGGGTGCTCTGTCCATCAGGGGTGCTCACCCCAAGTGCTAAAAAAATAATATATTTTCTGTGTTTGTGAATTGTGTGCGCAGTAGCCGCACATGCATCAACAAAGTAGTGACAAGCGTGCGCCTGTGTCATAAGTAAAGGGCCGGCTGGCTTGACCGTTAAGGGTGCTGTAACCCCCGAAAGTACACTCCAGTCCAAACCAAAAAAAAAATTATTTTCTGTGTTTGTGAATTGTGTGCGCAGTAGCCGCATGTGCATCAACAAAGTAGTGCCAAGCGTGCGCCTGTGTCATAAGTAAAGGGCCGGCTGGCTTGACCGTTAAGGGTGCTGTAACCCCCGAAAGTACACTCCAGTCCAAACCAAAAAAAAAATTATTTTCTGTGTTTGTGAATTGTGTGCGCAGTAGCCACACGTGCATCAACAAAGTAGTGCCAAGCGTGCGCCTGTGTCATAAGTAAAGGGCCGGCTGGCTTGACCGTTAAGGGTGCTGTAACCCCCGAAAGTACACTCCAGTCCAAACCAAAAAAAAAATTATTTTCTGTGTTTGTGAATTGTGTGCGCAGTAGCCGCACGTGCATCAACAAAGTAGTGCCAAGCGTGCGCCTGTGTCATAAGTAAAGGGCCGGCTGGCTTGACCGTTAAAGGGTGCTGTAACCCCCAAAGTACACTCCAGTCCAAACCAAAAAAAAAATTATTTTCTGTGTTTGTGAATTGTGTGCGCAGTAGCCGCACGTGCATCAACAAAGTAGTGCCAAGCGTGCGCCTGTGTCATAAGTAAAGGGCCGGCTGGCTTGACCGTTAAAGGGTGCTGTAAACCCCAAATTACACTCCAGTCCAAACCAAAAAAAAAATTATTTTCTGTGTTTGTGAATTGTGTGCACAGTAGCCGCACGTGCATCAACAAAGTAGTGCCAAGCGTGCGCCTGTGTCATAAGTAAAGGGCCGGCTGGCTTGACCGTTAAAGGGTTCTGTAACCCCCAAAGTACACTCCAAAACAAAAAAATATATATTTTCTGTGTTTGTGACTTGTGTGCACTGTGGCTGCACGTGCATCAACAAAGGAGCAGCGCCAAGCGTGCGCCTGTGTCCCATAAGTAAAGGGCCGGCTGGCTCATTTCTTAAAGGGTGGTGTAACCCACAAAGTGCACTACTCTCCAGCAAATATAAAAAAATATTTTCTGTGTTTGTGTGCGCTTTAGCCGCACGTATATATCAATATAACATAAATGGAGGACCAAACTTTCTCCGATAAAAATAAAATAGGGAAAGATCAAGAACCACTTCCTCCTAGTGCTGTTGCTGCTGCTGGGAGTTGTTCATCATCCCAGAGAGGAAGTAGGAACATCACTACTTTTACTAAACAATTGACCCTCCAACAGTCCCTAGCGATGAGGATGAAGTACGACAGCAGTCATCCTGAAGCAAAACGTATAACTGAGGCCTTGACTGCTATGTTGGTGTTAGACGTGCGTCCGGTATCCGCCATTAGTGCAGTGGGATTTAGACAATTGATGGAGGTAGTGTGTCCCCGGTTCCAAATTCCGTCTAGATTCCACCTGCATCCTCAAAGCAGCAGCAACAAGCGTGCGTCTGTCTGTTAAAGGGTGGTGACACCCTCAAAGTGTGCTACACAAACAATTAAAATATTGTTCTTTTTTTTTCTGTCTTTGTGAAATGTGTGGGCTGTAGCCGCACCTGCATCCTTAAAGCAGCAGCGACAAGCGTGCGTCTGTCTGTTAAAGGGTGGTGACACCCTCAAAGTGTGCTACACAAACAATTAAAATATTGTTCTTTTTTTTTCTGTCTTTGTGAATTGTGTGGGCTGTAGCCGCACTTGCATCCTCAAAGCAGCAGCGACAAGCGTGCGTCTGTCTGTTAAAGGGTGTTGTAACTCTCAAAGTGCTCCAAAAAATAAAATAAAAATTTTAATGTGTTTGTGACTTGTGTGCGATGTAGCCGCTCTTGCATCCTCAAAGCAGCAGCGACAAGCGTGCGTCTGTCTGTTAAAGGGTGGTGACACCCTCAAAGTGTGCTACACAAACAATAAAAATATTCTTCTTTTTTCTGTCTTTGTGAATTGTGTGGGCTGTAGCCGCACCTGCATCCTTAAAGCAGCAGCGACAAGCGTGCGTCTGTCTGTTAAAGGGTGGTGACACCCTCAAAGTGTGCTACACAAACAATTAAAATATTGTTCTTTTTTTTTCGGTCTTTGTGAAATGTGTGGGCTGTAGCCGCACCTGCATCCTTAAAGCAGCAGCGACAAGCGTGCGTCTGTCTGTTAAAGGGTGGTGTAACTCTCAAAGTGCTCCAAAAAATAAAAAACTATTTTTTTAATGTGTTTGTGAGTTGTGTGCGATGTAGCCGCACTTGCATCCTCAAAGCAGCAGCGACAAGCGTGCGTCTGTCTGTTAAAGGGTGGTGACACCCTCAAAGTGTGCTACACAAACAATAAAAATATTCTTCTTTTTTCTGTCTTTGTGAATTGTGTGGGCTGTAGCCGTACTTGCATCCTCAAAGCAGCAGCGACAAGCGTGCGTCTGTCTGTTAAAGGGTGGTGACACCCTCAAAGTGTGCTACACAAACAATTAAAATATTGTTCTTTTTTTTTTTGGTCTTTGTGAAATGTGTGGGCTGTAGCCGCACCTGCATCCTTAAAGCAGCAGCGACAAGCGTGCGTCTGTCTGTTAAAGGGTGGTGTAACTATCAAAGTGCTCCAAAAAATAAAAAACTCTTTTTTTAATGTGTTTGTGACTTGTGTGCGATGTAGCCGCACTTGCATCCTCCAAGCAGCAGCGACAAGCGTGCGTCTGTCTGTTAAAGGGTGGTGACACCCTCAAAGTGTGCTACACAAACAATAAAAATATTCTTCTTTTTTCTGTCTTTGTGAATTGTGTGGGCTGTAGCCGCACCTGCATCCTTAAAGCAGCAGCGACAAGCGTGCGTCTGTCTGTTAAAGGGTGGTGACACCCTCAAAGTGTGCTACACAAACATATTGTTCTTTTTTTTCGGTCTTTGTGAAATGTGTGGGCTGTAGCCGCACCTGCATCCTTAAAGCAGCAGCGACAAGCGTGCGTCTGTCTGTTAAAGGGTGGTGACACCCTCAAAGTGTGCTACACAAACAATAAAAAAATTCTTCCTCTTTTTTCTGTCTTTGTGAATTGTGTGGGCTGTAGCCGCACTTGCATCCTCAAAGCAGCAGCGACAAGCGTGCGTCTGTCTGTTAAAGGATTACATCGGTGACAGCATCCAAGTAGGCATGTCAGACAGTCCGTACCTGTACTGGCAGGAAAAAGAAGCAATTTGGAGGTCCCTGTACAAACTGGCTCTATTTTACCTGAGTTGCCCCCCCTCCAGTGTGTACTCCGAAAGAGTGTTTAGTGCAGCCGGGAACCTTGTCAGCGAAAGGCGTAGGAGGTTGCTTCCACAAAATGTGGAGAAGATGATGTTCATAAAATGAATTATCAACTCTTCCAGGGAGACCAGCCTCCAGAACGTACAGAGGGACCTGTGGTTCCAGCAGGGACGAATTGATACTCTGTGAGGATGAGGATGTACACACTGAAGAGGGTGAGGAATCGGTGGATGAGGAGGATGAGGATGACATCTTGCCTCCGTAGAGCCAGTTTGTGCAGGGACAGATTAATTGCCAGCTTGTTTTGTGGGGGCCCAAACGAACCAATCATTTCAGCCACAGTTGTGTGGCAGACCCTGGTGCTGAAATGTTTGGTTTGTTAAAGTGTGCATGTCCTGTTTATACAACATAAGGGTGGGTGGGAGGGCCCAAGGACAATTCCATCTTGCACCTCTTTTTTTTCTTTGCATTATGTACAGTTTGGGGCCTAGTTTTTCAAACTGCCATCCTGTCTGCCACTGCAGTTTCACGCCTAGATTTCAGTCACGTGTTTGTGCCGCCCACTCGTGTCGCTTAGCATAGTCATCCAGCTACCTCGGTGCAACCTTTTGGACATAAAAACACTATTGTGAGGTGTGAGGTGTTCAGAATAGACTGGAAATGAGTGGAAATTAAGGTTATTGAGGTTAATAATAGCATAGGAGCAGAAAAACCTACAAATTCTGTGATTTTAGCTGTTTTTATGCTTTTTTTCAAAAAAATACAGATCCAAAACACAAAACCCAGAACCCAAAACACGGAAGGGTGGTTTTGGCAAAACCAATCCAGATCCAAAACACGAAGAAAGATCCAGATCCAAAACCAAAACACAAAACACGAAAAGTGGCCGGTGCACACCCCTAGTGCACATATTTAACATTGTCTCTAATGGACAGTGGGGAGTGGTCTCCTTTGTGCATGAGAGCCTCTGCGGAGTTGACCACTCCTTCGGTGCCTGGAAGTCTGGATGGGGTGATGTTATCTCTTGATCTCCCTTCATGACTTACTTCCAGGATTAGTACTGTAATGACCTAACCACCTCCTGTGGCTGATTTTGGCAGCAGATCCCCAGGCAGTAGTCTCCCTGAAACTGAGCTGGAGCCTTTAAAGGCTCCAGTGAAACAATTAGCTGGCTGTGACCGTCACCTCTCCCTGCACCTCCTGGACTCACTCACAATCAGGGGAAGACATTATTGTTCCCTGGTGGAAATTAATGGGGAAACAGCAGCCCATGGAGGCCCCAGATCCCTGCTAGACCACCAGGAAAGAGCTAAGTGCTATTTTTATTATTTTAATCTACATAAATACATTCTAAAGACATATTGTATATATTGTGTGCCTGGTGCTCAGCAGTACTGGGAGCTACCCTCTCGATCCCCAGTGACTTTTGAACAAACAGTGCGGAACGCGCCTGTGCGATGGTTATACCCTCCCTCAGTGCTGCGCATCGGTGCTGCAGCCCCCAGAACCCATCCAGACTACGGTGCACCATACTGCCCCCTTTCAGAGCTTGGCGGGGTACCAGGAGCTGGCTTTCCCGGTCCCACAAAATTCAACAACCCTGTCCCTCAGTACATGCTCGTGCATAGGCAGCACATCCGGGATTAATCTACTGGGGTACCATGGCCATCGGGCTCAGGGGCCCATTTTATTGCATCTGTAATGAGATCTGGGCATGATATCAGCACCAATGATCAGTATGCGATCATACCGCCCAGATGTAACACAAAGCACCCGCATGGACAGGGGCTCGTAAAGGTGCCTGTCCCTGCGTTGTGCTGGGAGTGAAGTGACCGCGTCTCTTCACTCCAGACCACACATGCGCGGCTGCCATTGCCGGGGGAGGTTCCTACGGAACCCTCTGCTGGCTAGTTGTGCA
Source organism: Taudactylus pleione (assembly GCA_031769625.1). Lineage (NCBI taxonomy): Eukaryota > Metazoa > Chordata > Amphibia > Anura > Myobatrachidae > Taudactylus > Taudactylus pleione. The sequence continues at coordinate 4,821,874 of JAUIMM010000694.1, read as the reverse complement.
ATATGTAGCCCGGAGGCTACAGCGGTCTTCAGATGGTATAAGCTGCGGGGACCAAGTTCCAGAATGCTTTGCGGAACTTTGGAAATCTGACAGCATCGCAGTCACCATAGAAACCTAAGGGGGTTGCGGTGCTGGTGGAAATGGAGAGACAGCAGCAGTTATCGGAGAAATCTGCTGCGATCCCTCCATAATACATCTGGGGATACTTAATATTTGCGAATGATAAATGGGTCTCTTAGTCCAGAGCTGCAGCACACCACAGGAATGTACACTTCCCTGGCGCACCGAGCGTTAGCCTTACTGACAAGCTCCGGCTGTTGCAACAAATGCTACATTTGTTTAAATTCACATTGAGATGGCTTCTAGTGCCGATGGTCCTGTTTAAAAATGGTGCCACAGCAAAAGGGTATGTAGTCGGCATCCTGACAGTCAGGATCCCGATGCCAGAAATCCCGACGGTATTGGGTTAGGCTGCGGGAGGGGAGGGTTCAGAAGTGCGAAAGGTGTGTTAGGGTGAGGGTTAGGGCATACCTGCCGACTTTCTGGCTGCTCCTTCCGGGAGGGAGCAGCCAGATCGGCAGGACAGGGGGCGTGGCCGAGACCAGGGGGGAGTGGCCGGCCGGGTGACATCACCTGTGGGCGTGACGGGGGCGGAGTCACGGGATCGCATCAGTTTGGCCCCGCCCCCGCTACACAATGCCGATAAAATAGGCATTGTGAAGCAGGGGGTGGGGCCAAAATGACGCGAATCGCGTCACCGCCCCCCCCCGCTGCGGGGGCTGCAGGAGTTATAGCGGGGGGATAGGAAGGGTGAGCAGCAGCCGGAAGAATTGCCTGCCTTCCCGGGAGGTCGGGAGCGGCACCCGATTTTCGGGAGGCTCCCGACCAAATCGGGAGGGTAGGCAAGAATGGGTTAGGGTAAGACAGTGGCTCCTAAACTTTTTTGAGTCCCAGCGCCCTGGAGTACCAGCATTTTTTCCTCGGCACCCCTGGGCCAAAAGTTTCTTATTGAGAAATTTAGCAATTAATCAATTAAGTCCATTGTGTTTTCCTGTTATTCTTAGGCTCAGCCATGTGGTGGGGACAAGGTTCTGCTCCCATTCTCCATATATCTTAGGATTAGCTGCCACCAGCACTGATTTTTCCTATCACATTGACCATAAATATTTTGATTCGGTTCTGGACCACCAACTCGAGGCTTCCTTGCGAGTACTCCGAGGCACCCCAGGGTGCTACGGCACCCATTTTGGGAACCACAGGGGTAAGGGTTACTTACCAAATTCTGTTGGGGTTCGGACTGCCGGGATGCCGCTGTCTGTAATCTGACCGTTGGCATCCTGACTGCCTGGATCCTATACCCAACCCAGCACAAGGGTTAACCACTTCAGTGCTGCAGCCGCCAAGTTGGCTATGGTGTGGAGCCTGCATCAGTATGGGGACCCGGCAGTGGCGTCACTTGCATTAGTAACACACGGTGCGGGTGTGGTATGAATCCGTGCGCCAGGTGGCTTGGTCTCACTCCGCGAACAACGCCCCTTATGAGTGCCAATCTTGGGGGCGTGGCTGCATGTCACGCCCCCCGTTCTCGGCACTCAGTGGGCTTACCTAGTGCTCCGGCAGCTGTTGGGGGCAGCCCACAGCCTCTCTTTGCAGCGTGGCTGTTTGGTGACACCATTCAACGGGGTTGAGACCAATATAGCGAGCAGCTCTGCTATGTTGGTGTCACCCGCACCCGGTGCGGCTCGCATCCCCCTAGTGACGCCAGTGGGACTCGGCCACATAGATTAATGCCAAATCATCTTTGCTGTGTGTTTAGAAGTAAAGCAAACTAACGCCATTCTTTGTAACTGAAAAGTCTTCTGAAAAAAAAAAAAAAAAACCCCCAAGGAATAATGGGCCTGGTTCAGGTGCAGATGCAAGGCCGATATTTATGCAGATTGAGCGATTGTTAGCAATTGCGCATGCGTGGAAGCCGCACTGCGCATGAGCAGCGACAGACTACCGATTACACTCACACAGAGGATTCGCTCGCAGAGTGAGTGACAGGTAGTCAGCATTTGGGGAGGTAACGAGGGGGTAGTTAGAAAAAACGCAGGTGCGTTGTGAATGTTTAAATGCTGTTGTCTGGGCGTCCATAAATTAGCCGCTGGTCCGTGTCCCGGCAGCAGGAGACCCCTCTGTGTGTCTGGAGACTGCTTATGTCTGCGACAGCTGATGGCCGCCTGATCTGCACGCCATGTTTCCGGTATTGTGCTTGAGCGGCGGATGTGAGATGCTGTCAGCGACAGGGGTTGGCTGGCAACTTTTAGTCTGGGGGGCACATGCAATCAAGTGGCCTGGGCGGGGGGCGTAGACTGAGGCTTGGCACCGTAGATGCAGATGGAGGGCCGGGCCCCAGGATGGTCAGGGCCCCATAGCATCTGCAGTTACTGCACCTACAGTAGTTACACCACTGCACACATATACAATAACACACATACATACAGTTACACACATACATAAAGACACAATTTGCAGTCACACACTAATACACACATTCATACAGTCACACACTAATACACACCTAGTCACAAATGGATACACACACATAGTCACCTACGCACATACAGTTACACACATGCATATACACATTTATTCACTGTCACACACTAATGCACACCTACAGTCACAAATTAATTAGGGGTGTGCACAGGCCACTTTTCGTGTTTTGGTTTTGGATCTGGATCTTTCTTCGTGTTTTGGATCTGGATTGGTTTTGCCAAAACCACCCTTCCGTGTTTTGGGTTCTGGGTTTTGTGTTTTGGATCTGTATTTTTTTGAAAAAAAGCATAAAAACAGCTAAAATCACAGAATTTGTGGGTTTTTCTGCTCCTATGCTATTATGATAAACGAAATGACTGTATAGGAGTGGAGAGGGTTAAACTTCCTAGGCTGGGGGCAGACCAGTGTGAGGAATCATGTGATAATTAGGGCCAATGGGTTTTTAGGGTTGTAGGTTATAGCAGGGATATTAGAGATTGTTGGAGGCGGAGTCAGCCTCTTTTGTTCCTGTCTTGGAGTGGGTAAGTGCTCTTACCTGAGCTCTGTTATATTTTCTTCATAGCCATCCTTCTGTTTTTCTTTCCTCTTCTTATCTTTGTTCTTCACCTTCTTCATCTATCCCTCTCTCTCTCTGCCCTCCCCCACCTTTGCGCTCTGCATTTTCTAACAATCCTCCTAACCCTTATAAGGACTGTGACCCCCCCCAAATTGGTAGCATGCCCCGCCCGCACCGCTCATCGCGGATCCCCGCCCGTTACCGGGCACAGGAAGAAGGCCCAGGGAGTTCTGGGGAGGCTCCTGCCTCTCAAGAGGGAGCTGAAGGGGCTAGCGCGAGTCGCGCAGCCCCGCGGCGTCATGGGCGGCCGGGCGCGGCCGCGCTTACCCGCGGCCGTCAAGCAGGTGCTGTCAGGGCGGCTGGACACAGCCGCCGGCGGGGGGAAGGCGCGGCTGCTCTGAGCAGCCGCGAGAGGCAGTTAGTGAGCCCGCGGGAGGGCAGAGCTGCCGCGATTAGGGCGGTGAGCGCTCGCCCCCCGCGGGTTCAAAGGTCACAGGCGCACACGCGCACCGCAAGGAGGGCTGCTAATAGCCCTGTTAGTGCCCGGAGGGGCAGGGGGGACTCCCCCACAGTTAATGAAGTGGGGAATGTCGAGGTGGGGGAGATGGACAGCCCTGGCAGCACATTAGGGGCTTTGTCAGTCAGGGAGGCAGCCATTTTAGGACAGGGAGAGCTGATGGAGGATGATTGGCAGGCTAGTCAGCAATCAGCAGACAGGGCCATGTCTGGGGCAGCAGCTTCTGGCTATGTGGATACTCAGGTCCCTAGTGGGGGTGCAAGTCAGTCCTTTGACCCTGCAGCTTTTGCGGCCATGATGTCATCAATGACATCTGCTTTTGCTCCCATGGTTGCGGCATTGGCTCCTAGCCAAGCAGATAGTGAAAGGGTGGATCAGAGGCAGCGTTCAATTTCTGCTACTCTAGGGCCAGCGGTAGATCAGTTCATGCAGGCTTGCAAGGCTATGGGCTCCGCTGCGGCTCAGTTGGCAAGACCAGAGGCGTCTGGGGCTGGTGCGGCTGTGTCTTCTCCTGCTGTGTCGACCGTGCCCAGGGTTTCGGCCCAGGGGGCGGCTTCATCGTCTGTTTCAGATACTGCTGAGGGCGAAGCTATGGAACAGGATTTCAGCGTCGAGGAGGCTTCATCATCGGTCGTGTCCGGGAGGGAGCAGTCCGGATCGTCAGGTGAGATCTCAGAAGATGATGATGTTGCTGACTCTGCCTCCTCTTCTTCCTCTGTCTCTGACTTGTCGTCGACCTCTTCTTCTCTGGCTTCTTCTGTCAGCAGCGCGAAAAAGGCGCGGAAGAGGGCTGCTAAATATGCGCGCAAGGAGGCGGATAGGCGGGATAAGCGGGCTAAGCAGCAGCGTCAGAGTAGTAGCGCGCGGAAGTCCAAGAAGCGTCAGCATCAACCAGGTGTGGTGCATTGCGACAATACAGCAGTATTGCGGGGTCTGCGCGATTGTTGCAAGAAAAAAATCAGGAAGGGCGATTATGTGGACATGTTCATTTTAACTGAGCAAGCCAAAAAAGATTTCAAGGCAGCTAAGCTTAAAGGCGGGGTGGGGTTGGAAGCTTTTCGTTCCTATGATAACTGGCTTGCTGGGTTTTGCGTATTCGCAGCATGCTACTTGAAAGATCGCCCAGGGGAGCACCTGAACGTAATAAGGTATATCCACCTGATTCATGGGATGCAGCGTAAATCCAGGGGCAGCGCCTGGAGAACATATGATGAGGAATTTAGGCGCAAGCAGGACGGATCCAAGCGCTTAGATTTTGGGTGCAAGGACGTGGAAGTGTGGCTTGACGTCACGCAACCACCAAAAGGTGGAGTGGAGGATTCTCGGGTAGGCGGGGATACTCATAAGGGGGGGTCTGGGGCGTGGCGCCCGAGTTCTGATCCCTCCCCGGGGCGTCGACAGACGGGCCCCGGTCGGCTTTCTGCGCAGACACCTTTTAAAGGTAAATGTTTTGCCTTTAATAATGCCTCCTGTTCCCAGGGCCAACGGTGCCGTTTTCGACACCTTTGCTTGCGTTGCAACGGATCGCACCCCGCCTCTAATTGTTTCAGGTTGTCAGCCCAACAGGGATCCAAGTCGGGAGGAGGAGCTATTCCCAAAGCGGGAGGTAGCGCAGGCGCTAAATAGGGCACCAACCCCTATCCGTTTGGATGCTATGTCCAGGTGGCTAGGGTGGTACCCTAATAGGCAGGACGCTAAGTTTTTGTTTTTCGGGTTCAAGTTGGGTTTTCGTTTACCAGTTATAGGGGAAGTTCGAGTCGGTTCCCCGAGAAATTTACAATCAGCTCGACTTTTTCCTGACGTTCTTCAGTTAAAAGTCGAGAAAGAGGTTCAGTTAGGACGTATGGTGGGTCCATTTGCGCATCCTCCAATGGGGAATCTGATTCTTTCCCCAGTGGGGGTGGTGCCTAAGAAAACTCCAGGAAAATTTCGGCTGATCCAGCATCTGTCTTATCCATTGGGGTCCTCCGTTAATGACGCTATACCTCCTGAATTCTGTTCAGTGAGGTATCAGTCTTTTGATGATGCTCTCAGTATCGTTAGGGCATATGGACGCGGGGCCCTCATGGCTAAGATGGATGTGGAGTCAGCTTTTCGTTTGCTTCCTTTGCACCCCGAATCGTTTAGGTTCATGGGTTTTCGCATTGGGGGGGAATACTTCATAGACAAGTGCTTGCCTATGGGGTGTTCGATTTCCTGCGCATACTTTGAAAAATTTAGCACTTTCCTTCATTGGTGCGTAGAGTTTTCTTGTGGGGGTCATGGGATAGCGCACTATCTCGATGACTTCCTCTGCGTGGGGCCCGCTGGGTCAGAGCGTTGTAACGAGTTACTTGGTTCCATGAGAGCGCTGTTTTTTCATTTTGGAGTACCTGTGGCAGACGAAAAGACAGAGGGACCCCTCTCGTGTTTGTCATTTTTAGGTATCGAGATTGATACCTTGGCTGGATCCTGTCGGCTGCCGCGCGATAAAATTGACAAATTGCGAGATTCCATTTCAGAGTGTTTGGTTGCGCGCAAAATTTCGCTCAGGCAGGCCCAATCACTGTTGGGTTGTATGAACTTTGCCTGTAGAGTTATACCGATGGGGAAGGTATTTTGCAGAAAGCTAGAGAGGGCCACAGCGGGGGTTTCCAAACCTCACCATTTGATCCGTTTATCGTCAGAAATAAAGAGAGACCTGGAAGTTTGGGTTTCCTTTTTGGCAGATTTTAATGGGATCAGGATATGGTTATCCCCTCTGGTGGGCAATGTCGATTTGCAGCTTTTCACCGATGCAGCAGGATCTTCGGGGTTCGGTTGCTACCTGAGGGGATCCTGGTGCGTCGCAACTTGGCCAGAGGAGTGGATTCGTGCAGGTTTGACAAGAGATATGCTGCTCTTAGAACTGTTCCCAATAATGGTCGCCTTGGAGGTCTGGGGCGAGCGCATCTGCAATCGCAGCATTCTGTTCAGATGTGACAATCTGGGCGTGGTGCATGCGGTAAACGGGCAGCGAGCAAAGTCGTTGCTGGTTTTGCGTGTGCTAGCGCAGCTGGTGCTTGCCTGTTTGCGCCATAATGTGCTGTTTCGAGCTCAACACGTACCCGGAGTTGACAACGGGATTGCCGATGCGCTGTCCAGATGTCAATGGGGTCGGTTCCGTACATTGGCTCCTGATGCAGAGACTGATGGTGTGCTGTGCCCCTCTTATGTTTGGCAGGTTATCAAGCCGGACTGGAGGGGTTAGCGGAGCTGTCCATTGCACCAAGTACCCTCAAGGCTTACCGTCGGTCTTGGGAAGAATGGGAAGTTTTTTCCCGTAGCCAAGGCCTTGGAGGTAAGGGTCAGCATCAATTGATGCTTGCTTTTATTTGGCAGCTGTATGTATCTGGCAAATCGAGAGCGGTAGTTTCACGGTACCTGGCAGGTATTTCGTTTTTCTCCAAATTGAAGGGAATCCCTGACCTTACAAGGAGTTTTGTCATCACAAAGGCCTTGAAAGGTTGGGCGCGCGCTGAGCCGGTTAACCCCGATAAAAGACGGCCTATAGACATTTATCTGTTACCGTCCATTCTAGGAGCGGTTGCGGACGTGGCGGCCTCCGGTTTCGAAACGCTTTTGTTTAAGTTAGCTTTTTCCATGGCTTTTCATGGTGCTTTCCGGGTGTCGGAATTGGTTGCTCCCTCCAAGTGGAGGGATTCAACTATGCTGCGTTCGGATGTGAAGGTGGGTGAGAGGTCCTTGCTGTGCAGATTGCGTCGTTCTAAGACCGATCAGTTAGGCAGGGGTCGCTGGATAACATTGGTCCCCTCGGCGGATTGTCGAATTTGTCCGGTCGGCTTGGCCACTCGTTATGCATCTGTCAGACCCTCAGCGGAGGGCTCATGGCTGATGCATGGCGATGGGCTTCCGCTGACAAAATTTCAGTTTAGTTGGATGCTGCGGCGATGTCTTTGCAGCGTGGGCCTCTCACCAGGGGAGTTCGGCACGCATTCGTTTCGAATTGGTGCTGCCACTTCGCCGCTGCTGCGGGATTTCCAGAGTCACAGATTCAAGCTCTGGGCCGATGGAAATCAGCCAGTTATAAGCGTTACATTCGACCGAATCATTGAGGTTAATGTTGTGCATGCACGTTACATATGGTTTGTTATGTTTTACGAAATGTCATTGGTCCTGGTCTTGTTTGTTTTTCCCTGTCTTTCCTACTCGGGGACTAGCTACTCGCCATTGATTTCAGTGGGAGTCTGGAGAGTTTTGACGATTTTTTTACCTGATCTGACGGATTTAATTCGGCTATTTGGTTTATAATTACAATTATATGTCCCTCAGCAGGTTTTACGTTTTCTCTCTGGTCGAGTTCACTTGTGTTATCCGATATCTCTCCCAAACCCCCCCCCCCCCGCTCTCCCCCCCCCCCTTCTTTTTTATTTTAACTTATCCTCTTGTGTCTTCATGTTGCTTCAAATTGGCACAGAAGCTTGTTGATCTTTAAAGATTCAAATCAAAATTTTTTCTTTTTGGCAGATCCTCAGTAATATGTTCCCCGTTAGATATACATGATTAAATATGCTAAAATTTTACAATAACTTTAATGTTTTCTTTGTTTTTCCCTCATTATAGGAATGGCTTTTGATGATTGTACTGTATGGATAATTGGCCATTCATTTGTTTTTTGGGCGGCTAGGTTCATGCAGGCGCAGGACGCGCCGTTGTTTCCGGGGGCTAGTGGAGTTAGATGGATAGGGGTCAGAGGTATGTTGTGGGAGAGCCTTAAGCCTAAACTCTTGCAGCAGGTTCAGCGGTATGGCTTACCGAGAGTCGTGGTTATTCATCTAGGCGGGAATGATTTGGGCAAGAGGACATCTCTGGATTTAAGGCATGCGGTGGTGGAGGATTTGGGTCAGATTATAATGGCATGGCCAGCTTGCACAATAGTTTGGTCTTTCATGGTCCCTAGATTGTGTTGGCGTGGTGTGGTTGACGGCAGAGCCATTGATGAAGCCCGGAAGAAAGTGAACTTTACGGTTTCAAAATTTGTGTTGGAAAATGGTGGGGCAGTGGTCAGACATCCTAGGATAAAATTTCGGTATACTTACCTTTTTCGGTCTGACGGGGTTCATTTAGCGGAGGAAGGTATGTTTATTTTTCTTGAGGATCTGTTTGAGGTTGTGGTTTCTGTGCGTTAGTTCTATGGTGGCGGTGCAAGGTTTCTTTTGGCAGAACCTTGCTTTTGGCGGGAAAGAACGGCAGGTTACCTATTAGCACTGTGAATATTTGTTTACTCATTGTTTTGCTCACCTTCGTTGACTCATAAAGTCTGCTGGACCACCCTGCCGGGGGCAGCATCATCACCTTACCGGGTGGGTAGTCAAGATAGAAGGCTTGAGCGTATTGTGTTGTGGTTGGAGTGTTTATAGTGTTAGGCTTGGGCTGTTGTTAGCCGTTCTTTCTTTGCCACCATATTTAAATTAATTTAATTAATATAGTAACTAATTCATTATATGTTTTTAAATAAATAGCTAACAAATTCTGCCAAATACAAGTCTCCGTGTCTTTATTTCAATTAAGTATGTTATTGTCACTGATTCACACGCAGGTCAATCCTCAGACGATGGGAAGTTTAGATAAACGAAATGACTGTATAGGAGTGGAGAGGGTTAAACTTCCTAGGCTGGGGGCAGACCAGTGTGAGGAATCATGTGATAATTAGGGCCAATGGGTTTTTAGGGTTGTAGGTTATAGCAGGGATATTAGAGATTGTTGGAGGCGGAGTCAGCCTCTTTTGTTCCTGTCTTCCCACCCTCCCTCCCTAAAGTTTATTTTTATGGGCTCTTTTTGATTTGGGTTTGGTGATTGTTTCGTTGGCTATTTTAGGCGGGAAAGAACGGCAGGTTACCTATTAGCACTGTGAATATTTGTTTACTCATTGTTTTGCTCACCTTCGTTGACTCATAAAGTCTGCTGGACCACCCTGCCGGGGGCAGCATCATCACCTTACCGGGTGGGTAGTCAAGATAGAAGGCTTGAGCGTATTGTGTTGTGGTTGGAGTGTTTATAGTGTTAGGCTTGGGCTGTTGTTAGCCGTTCTTTCTTTGCCACCATATTTAAATTAATTTAATTAATATAGTAACTAATTCATTATATGTTTTTAAATAAATAGCTAACAAATTCTGCCAAATACAAGTCTCCGTGTCTTTATTTCAATTAAGTATGTTATTGTCACTGATTCACACGCAGGTCAATCCTCAGACGATGGGAAGTTTATAACCTCAATAACCTTAATTTCCACTCATTTCCAGTCTGTTCTGAAAACCTCACACCTCACAATAGTGTTTTTATATCCAAAAGGTTGCACCGAGGTAGCTGGATGACTATGCTAAGAGATACGAGTGGGCGGCACAAACACGTGGTCCATCTAGGAGTGGCACTGCAGTGGCAGACAGGATGGCAGTTTGAAAAACTAGGCCCCAAACTATACATAATGCAAAGAAAAAAAAGAGGTGCAAGATGGAATTGTCCTTGGGCCCTCCCACCCACCCTTATGTTGTATAAACAGGACATGCACACTTTAACAAACCAAACATTTCAGCGCCAGGGTCTGCCACACGACTGTGGCTGAAATGATTGGTTCGTTTGGGCCCCCACAAAACAAGCTGGCAATTAATCTGTCCCTGCACAAACTGGCTCTACGGAGGCAAGATGTCGTCCTCATCCTCCTCATCCACCGATTCCTCACCCTCTTCAGTGTTGTGTACATCCTCATCCTCACAGAGTATTAATTCGTCCCCGCTGGAATCCACAACCACAGGTCCCTCTGTACGTTCTGGAGGCTGGTCTCCCTGGAAGAGTTGATAATTCATTTTATGAACATCATCTTCTCCACATTTTGTGGAAGCAACCTCCTACGCCTTTCGCTGACAAGGTTCCCGGCTGCACTAAACACTCTTTCGGAGTACACACTGGAGGGGGGGCAACTCAGGTAAAATAGAGCCAGTTTGTACAGGGACCTCCAAATTGCTTCTTTTTCCTGCCAGTACAGGTACGGACTGTCTGACATGCCTACTTGGATGCTGTCACCGATGTAATCCTTTAACAGACAGACGCACGCTTGTCGCTGCTGCTTTGAGGATGCAAGTGCGGCTACAGCCCACACAATTCACAAAGACAGAAAAAAAAAGAAGAATTTTTTTATTGTTTGTGGAGCGCACTTTGAGGGTTACACCACCCTTTAACAGACAGACGCACGCTTGTCGCTGCTGCTTTGAGGATGCAAGTGTGGCTACAGCCCACACAATTCACAAAGACAGAAAAAAGAAGAAGAATATTTTTATTGTTTGTGTAGCACACTTTGAGGGTGTCACCACCCTTTAACAGACAGATGCACGCTTGTGGCTGCTGCTTTGAGGATGCAAGTGCAGCTACAGCCCACACAATTCACAAAGACAGAAAAAAAAAGAAGAATATAGTTATTGTTTGTGTAGCACACTTTGAGGGTGTCACCACCCTTTAACAGACAGACGCACGCTTGTCGCTGCTGCTTTGAGGATGCAAGTGTGGCTACAGCCCACACAATTCACAAAGACAGAAAAAAGAAGAAGAATAATTTTATTGTTTGTGTAGCACACTTTGAGGGTGTCACCACCCTTTAACAGACAGACGCACGCTTGTCGCTGCTGCTTTGAGGATGCAAGTGCGGCTACATTGCACACAAGTCACAAACACATTAAAAAAATAGTTTTTTATTTTTTGGAGCACTTTGAGAGTTACACCACCCTTTAACAGACAGACGCACGCTTGTCGCTGCTGCTTTGAGGATGCAAGTGCGGCTACAGCCCACACATTTCACAAAGACAGAAAAAAAAAGAACAATATTTTTATTGTTTGTGTAGCACACTTTGAGGGTGTCACCACCCTTTAACAGACAGACGCACGCTTGTCGCTGCTGCTTTGAGGACAGTATCATGTGCAATGACAGTAGGCTTGTGAGAAAATGTTGGCACGTCCTTGAGTCCGGACCAGATGTCCAAACCAGCCCTTGACTTATGACACAGGTGCACGCTTGGCGCTGCTACTATGTTGATGCACGTGCGGCTACATTGCACACAAGTCAAAAACACATTAAAAAAATAGTTTTTTATTTTTTGGAGCACTTTGAGGGTTACACCACCCTTTAGCAGACAGACGCACGCTTGTCGCTGCTGCTTTGAGGATCCAAGTACGGCTACAGCCCACACAATTCACAAAGACAGAAAAAAGAAGAATATTTTTATTGTTTGTGTAGCACACTTTGAGGGTGTCACCACCCTTTAACAGACAGACGCACGCTTGTCGCTGCTGCTTTGAGGATGCAAGTGTGGCTACAGCCCACACAATTCACAAAGACAGAAAAAAAAATAACAATATTTTTATTGTTTGTGTAGTGCACTTTGAGGGCTACACCTCCCTTTAACAGACAGACGCACGCTTGTCGCTGCTGCTTTAAGGATGCAGGTGCGGCTACAGCCCACACATTTCACAAAGACAGAAAAAAAAAGAATATTTTTATTGTTTGTGGAGCACACTTTGAGGGTTACACCACCCTTTAACAGACAGACGCACGCTTGTCGCTGCTGCTTTGAGGATGCAAGTGCGGCTACAGCCCACACAATTCACAAAGACAGAAAAAAAAAGAACAATATTTTTATTGTTTGTGTAGCACACTTTGAGGGTCTCATCACCCTTTAACAGACAGATGCACGCTTGTCGCTGCTGCTTTAAGGATGCAGGTGCGGCTACAGCCCACACATTTCACAAAGACAGAAAAAAAAAGAACAATATTTGTATTGTTTGTGTAGCACACTTTGAGGGTGTCACCACCCTTTAACAGACAGACGCACGCTTGTCGCTGCTGCTTTGAGGATGCAGGTGCGGCTACAGCCCACACATTTCACAAAGACAGCAAAAAGAAGAAGAATATTTTTATTGTTTGTGTAGCACACTTTGAGGGTGTTACCACCCTTTAACAGACAGACGCACGCTTGGCGCTGCTCCTTTGTTGATGCACGTGCAGCCACAGTGCACACAAGTCACAAACACAGAAAATAATTTTTTTTTTGGTTTGGACTTGAGTGTACTTTGGGGGTTACAGCACCCTTTAACGGTCAAGCCAGCCGGCCCTTTACTTATGACACAGGCGCACGCTTGGCACTACTTTGTTGATGCACGTGCGGCTATTGCGCACACAATTCACAAACACAGAAAATATTTTTTTATTTGGTTTGGACTGGAGTGTACTTTGGGGGTTACAGCACACTTTAACGGTCAAGCCAGCCGGCCCTTTACTTATGACACAGGCGCACGCTTGGCACTAATTTGTTGATGCACGTGTGGCTACTGCGCACACAATTCACAAACACAGAAAATAATTTTTTTGGTTTAGAGTGTACTTTGGGGGTTACAGCACCCTTTAATGGTCAAGCCAGCTGGCCCTTTACTTATGACACAGGCGCACGCTTGGCACTACTTTGTTGATGCACGTGCGGCTACTGCGCACACAATTCACAAACACAGAAAATAATTTATTTTTTTTGGAGTGTACTTTGGGGGTTACAGCACCCTTTAACGGTCAAGCCAGCCGGCCCTTTACTTATGACACAGGCGCATGCTTGGCACTACTTTGTTGATGCACGTGCGGCTACTGCGCATACAATTTACAAACACAGAAAATATATATTTTTTTGGTTTGGACTGGAGTGTACTTTGGGGGTTACAGCACCCTTTAACGGTCAAGCCAGCCGGCCCTTTACTTATGACACAGGCGCACGCTTGGCACTACTTTGTTGATGCACATGCGGCTACTGCGCACACAATTCACAAACACAGAAAATAATTGTTTTTTTGGTTTGGAGTGTACTTTGGGGGTTACAGCACCCTTTAATGGTCAAGCCAGCTGGCCCTTTACTTATGACACAGGCGCACGCTTGGCACTACTTTGTTGATGCACGTGCGGCTACTGCGCACACAATTCACAAACACAGAAAATAATTTATTTTTTTTGGAGTGTACTTTGGGGGTTACAGCACCCTTTAACGGTCAAGCCAGCCGGCCCTTTACTTATGACACAGGCGCATGCTTGGCTCTTCTTTGTTGATGCACGTGCGGCTACTGCGCATACAATTTACAAACATAGAAAATATATATTTTTTTGGTTTGGACTGGAGTGTACTTTGGGGGTTACAGCACCCTTTAACGGTCAAGCCAGCTGGCCCTTTACTTATGACACAGGCGCACGCTTGGCACTACTTTGTTGATGCACGTGCAGCTACTGCACACACAATTCACAAACACAGAAAATATATTTTTTTTTGGTTTGGAGTGTACTTTGGGGGTTACAGCACCCTTTAACGGTCAAGTCAGCCGGCCCTTTACTTATGACACAGGCGCACGCTTGGCACCACTTTGTTGATGCACGTGCGGCTACTGCGCACACAATTCACAAACACTGTGGCTGCACGTGCATCAACAAAGGAGCAGCGCAAAGCGTGCGCCTGTGTCCCATAAGTAAAGAGCCGACTGGCTCATTTCTTAAAGGGTGGTGTAACCCACAAAGTGCACTACTCTCCAGCAAAAATAAAAAAATATTTTCTGTGTTTGTGTGCGCTTTAGCTGCACGTATATATCAATATAACATAAATGGAGGACCAAACTTTCTCCGATAAAAATAAAATAGAGAAAGATCAAGAACCACTTCCTCCTAGTGCTGTTGCTGCTGCTGGGAGTTGTTCATCATCCCAGAGAGGAAGTAGGAACATCATTACTTTTACTAAACAATTGACCCTCCAACAGTCCCTAGCGATGAGGATGAAGTACGACAGCAGTCATCCTGAAGCAAAACGTATAACTGAGGCCTTGACTGCCATGTTGGTGTTAGACGTGCGTCCGGTATCCGCCATTAGTGCTGTGGGATTTAGACAATTGATGGAGGTAGTGTGTCCCCAGTTCCAAATCCCGTCTAGATTCCACCTGCATCCTCAAAGCAGCAGCGACAAGCGTGCGTCTGTCTGTTAAAGGGTGGTGACACCCTCAAAGTGTGCTACACAAACAATAAAAATATTGTTCTTTTTTTTTCGGTCTTTGTGAAATGTGTGGACTGTAGCCGCACCTGCCTCCTCAAAGCAGCATCGACAAGCGTGCGTCTGTCTGTTAAAGGGTGGTGACACCCTCAAAGTGTGCTACACAAACAATAAAAATATTGTTCTTTTTTTTTCTGTCTTTGTGAAATGTGTGGGCTGTAGCCGCACTTGCATCCTCAAAGCAGCAGCGACAAGCGTGTGTCTGTCTGCTAAAGGGTGGTGTAACTCTCAAAGTGCTCCAAAAATTAAAAAACTATTTTTTTAATGTGTTTGTGACTTGTGTGCGATGTAGCCGCACGTGCATCAACATAGTTGCAGCGCCAAGCGTGCGCCTGTGTCATAAGTCAAGGGCTGGTTTGGACATCTGGTCCGGACTGAAGGACGTGCCAACAATTTCTGACAAGTCTACTGTCACTGCATATGATACTGTCCTCAAAGCAGCAGCGACAAGCGTGCGTCTGTCTGTTAAAGGGTGGTGACACCCTCAAAGTGTGCTACACAAACAATAAAAATATTGTTCTTTTTTTTTCTGTCTTTGTGAAATGTGTGGGCTGTAGCCGCACTTGCATCCTCAAAGCAGCAGCGACAAGCGTGCGTCTGTCTGTTAAAGGGTGGTGTAACTCTCAAAGTGCTCCAAAAAATAAAAAACTATTTTTTTAATGTGTTTGTGACTTGTGTGCGATGTAGCCGCACTTGAATCTTCAAAGCAGCAGCGACAAGCATGCGTCTGTCTGTTAAAGGGTGGTGACACCCTCAAAGTGTGCTACACAAACAATAAAAATATTCTTCTTCTTTTTTCTGTCTTTGTGAATTGCGTGGGCTGTAGCCGCACTTGCATCCTCAAAGCAGCAGCGACAAGCGTGCATCTGTCTGTTAAAGGGTGGTGACACCCTCAAAGTGTGCTACTCAAACTATAAAAATATTCTTCTTTTTTTTTCTGTCTTTGTGAATTGTGTGGGCTGTAGCTGCACTTGCATCCTCAAAGCAGCAGCGACAAGCGTGCGTCTGTCTGTTAAAGGGTGGTGACACCCTCAAAGTGTGCTACACAAACAATAGAAATATTCTTCTTCTTTTTTCTGTCTTTGTGAATTGTGTGGGCTGTAGCCACACTTGCATCCTCAAAGCAGCAGCGACAAGCGTGCTTCTGTCTGTTAAAGGGTGGTGTAACCCTCAAAGTGTGCTACACAAACAATAAAAATATTCTTCTTTTTTTTTCTGTCTTTGTGAATTGTGTGGGCTGTAGCCGCACTTGCATCCTCAAAGCAGCAGCGACAAGCGTGCGTCTGTCTGTTAAAGGGTGGTGACACCCTCAAAGTGTGCTACACAAACAATAAAAATATTCTTCTTCTTTTTTCTGTCTTTGTAAATTGTGTGGGCTGTAGCCGCACTTGCATCCTCAAAGCAGCAGCGACAAGCGTGCATCTGTTTGTTAAAGGGTGGTGACACCCTCAAAATGTGCTACACAAACAATAAAAATATTCTTCTTTTTTCTGTCTTTGTGAATTGTGTGGGCTGTAGCCGCACTTGCATCCTCAAAGCAGCAGCGACAAGCGTGCGTCTGTCTATTAAAGGGTAGTGACACCCTCAAAGTGTGCTACACAAACAATAAAAATATTCTTCTTTTTTTTTCTGTCTTTGTGAATTGTGTGGGCTGTAGCCGCACTTGCATCCTCAAAGCAGCAGCGACAAGCATGCGTCTGTCTGTTAAAGGATTACATCGGTGACAGCATCCAAGTAGGCATGTCAGACAGTCCGTACCTGTACTGGCAGGAAAAAGAAGCAATTTGGAGGTCCCTATACAAACTGGCTCTATTTTACCTGAGTTGACCCCCCCTCCAGTGTGTACTCCGAAAGAGTGTTTAGTGCAGCCGGGAACCTTGTCAGCGAAAGGCGTAGGAGGTTGCTTCCACAAAATGTGGAGAAGATGATGTTCATAAAATGAATTATCAACTCTTCCAGGGAGACCAGCCTCCAGAACGTACAGAGGGACCTGTGGTTGTGGATTCCAGCGGGGACAAATTAATACTCTGTGAGGATGTTGATGTACACACTGAAGAGGGTGAGGAATCGGTGGATGAGGAGGATGAGGATGACATCTTGCCTCCGTAGAGCCAGTTTGTGCAGGGACAGATTCATTGCCAGCTTGTTTTGTGGGGGCCCAAACGAACCAATCATTTCAGCCACAGTTGTGTGGCAGACCCTGGCGCTGAAATGATTGGTTTGTTAAAGTGTGCATGTCCTGTTTATACAACATAAGGGTGGGTGGGAGGGCCCAAGGACAATTCCATCTTGCACCTCTTTTTTTCTTTGCATTATGTACAGTTTGGGGCCTAGTTTTTCAAACTGCCATCCTGTCTGCCACTGCAGTTTCACGCCTAGATGGGTCACGTGTTTGTGCCGCCCACTCGTGTCGCTTAGCATAGTCATCCAGCTACCTCGGTGCAACCTTTTGGACATAAAAACACTATTGTGAGGTGTGAGGTGTTCAGAACAGACTGGAAATGAGTGGAAATTAAGATTATTGAGGTTAATAATAGCATAGGAGCAGAAAAACCTACAAATTCTGTGATTTTAGCTGTTTTTATGCTTTTTTTCAAAAAAATACAGATCCAAAACACAAAACCCAGAACCCAAAACACGGAAGGGTGGTTTTGGCAAAACCAATCCAGATCCAAAACACGAAGAAAGATCCAGATCCAAAACCAAAACACAAAACACGAAAAGTGGCAGGTGCACACCCCTAGCTTAAACACACTTAAATATAAACAAATACCGAGACATACATACACAGTCAAACACACATACATACAGTTACAGAGACACATACATACACACACATACAGTTACATACACACTTATACACACAAATACATACACAGTCACAGGATCCCCCCCTCTCTATCACCTTACTGTCAGACAGGATACAGTATACTCACTGTTTATGTACTCTGGGTCTAATTCAGAGCCGGACGCTCTGACAGAGCGCTCGCTCTGAATCAGGGCCCTCCTACCTAACAATGGAGCGGCTTCCTGGCCACTCGCATAGCTGTGGGTGACCACCCACAGCTTATGCGAGCGGCTAAAAAGATGGTCACGATGGTCAAGACCATCGCGACCATAGGGCTTGCGACGAGACCCTGCGGTAGGGTCTCACTGCCGCAAGCCCAGGAGTGCTTTTGGCTCTATCAGAGCCAAAAGCACTCCTACTGACATCACTAGTGATGTCAGTGGGGCCGGCCCCAGACGGTAGGCGTTCCCATGGGAACGCCTCCGTCTGGGCAGCAACGCCCTCGGCACACCCACCAAAGGGGGCGTGCTGTCAGTCACCATCGACAGCACGCCCCCTTTGGTGAGAGACCCATAGCGACAGCTTGGCTGTCGCTATGCAGGTCTCGCGCATGCGCATCGACCCGCTTGCGAGCGCTCAGCGCTCGCGAGCGGGTCTGAATTAGGCCCTCTGTCTCCTCCATCCACTCTCATCCATGCTGCTGCTGGCCTAGCACTGACTGCCGTGTAGCCCCGCCCCCTGTCCCGACTCCGCCTCCCTGTTAGCCTACTTGGAACTGCACTGCACTGTTACACTGTCTGCAGCTGCAATGAATGGCCTGGGGCCCGCTGCGAGAGAACGGAGAACAGGAGGCGGGGCACGAGGTAGGAAGTCCGATGGATCAGAGAGCGGAGGAGGACCAGCCCCAGTCGACGGCCTTCCACACCCTGCGCTGCTATGTATATGCAGAGCACGGCTGCGGGCGGCCCTGGGACACTAAATGTTACCGGCCTGGGGGGCACATGGCACCCTGCCCCCCGGCCCAGCCCGCCACTGGTCAGCGAGCATCAGCTGCAACATAATTCTCGCCCACATTTGAATCAGGCCCAATGTGGGGGTACTGCAGAAATAATTACTCCTATTGGTGTTGGAATATGTTTTGGCCCAAAAAAGTGGCAAAATAGGCTCAGTAGCGAAAGGGTTAACACCGTGTTTGCCCAAAATGCTACTAAATACCATTATGTCACCGGCAGCCCTGATACCACCCGCGTTTTCTCCCAGATTACCAGGAACGATGTAACAATCTCAGGGACAGCTACCATTAGCCACTTAAAATGCGCTTGCCTCTTAAGCCAACATAACCACATGTTACCTGCGAGGGTTACTCAATCTTATATATATTTGTAGTGGAAAAGAAAATAACACTTTTAATGGTTTAAACCTGTGTTTTTCAAATCTCTTTTCAGGTCCCTGCATCCAACTGGTTATTTGGGATTTTCAGTGAAGATCCTATTTAAATGCAAATTACATATCAGCTTCGGTGCAGATGCATTAAAACCTGCTATGGCTGCTGTTCCCCGGAGAGAGAGGTTTTAAACCATAAATCTGATGTCATCTGGAACCCGTCATGTTGGAATATTATTGCAGCAATAATAGACCTATGGTTCTTGTATGGAACCAACGATAAAAAGTGAACATTTGTAATCATGTCATATTTGACTGGTGGAAATGCTCTGGATTTGTCTAATCCTTAAAGTTTTTTGCTCCGCTGTTAATGTTCTTTGGCAGGGTCATTTGTACTGTACGTTTCTTTGCACGATGTTACTAGCGCTGCTGGATGTGTCCCCTGTTCTACGGCAGGAGTACAGCTGTAAATCAGGGAATAAAATAAATTGAAATTTTATTACCAGCCACTGGCAAGGTGTAGTCCTTGCTTAAGCAATTATAAAAGCATAACACAGTTCTTTTCTCCGAACATTCCAACTGCTGAAACATTGGGAAGACGTTCTGACAATAATGCTTTCCGTCTGCCAAGGATCTCTTAGAGTTCTACTCCTGGCTGTGCCAGATCCTCCATCATCACTAGGCTTCCATCAATCAAGGAAATAACTCTGAGAATATTGTAAATTATAGTTTTCCCTCAATTAGTCTTTAATTTGATGGTGGCACGCAAAGTCTGTACCAGCCGTGGAAGGATGGCACGGTTGTGTCGCTGGTCTAAGTACTCCAACAATCCATTTTCCAAATGAATTAAGCCTTGGCGTGGATAGTAAATTAAAATCTTAAAAGGATAACTGCGCCTCAAAATTTAATACCCCACCCCTCGTGTGCACAGGTACCTGATAAGTATAGGTCTTTCTTCCAGAAAATGTTGCCTCCTTGATGTTGGAGTCTCTGATGAAACTGGCCACCTCTCAAAGGAGCTACGTTGGCCTAACTTCAGGACCCACTCAACTTGTCGCAGGACATTTACTTAGGGGCCCAATTTCTTCAGGTGCCCCAACTTTACATCGGAAGGACTTGGTGGGGAAGGGACCTATACATTCTAGTGGACTTGAAGTTTTCCTCTAACCTGTGGGTCATTTGGTTGGAATGGGTATGAAATACCGCCGGCCGATCCCCGTCAGCGGCAGCCCGACAGGAGCAGAGTGCGATGCAGCGGAAGCCCAACAGCGCTGGAAATCCCGATCGTGGATAGTTAAGTAACTAACCTAACCCCCCTAACCCTAACCCTCCTTAGGGGTGCCTAACCCTAACTTCCCCCCCAAGTTAGCCTAACCCTAACCCTCCCGGGGGGGTGCCTAACCCTAGGTTCCCCCCGGGAGCCCAAAACTTAACCTTCTCCCCCCCCGCGGCTGTCCGCTCGCGGCGCCCGACATCACTACGATCGTGATGCCGGGCGCCGGTCTTCCGGCGTCGGGGAAATGCAGGCGTCTACATCTAGATGCCCGGCATTTCACCCATGCCGGGATAAGACAGTCGGGAAGCCGGTTGCCGGTATATAGGCAGTCGGCTTCCCAATTGCTTCCCCATTTGGTTAGGTAGCAAAGAGTGTAACTCAAGGCTTGGTTGATTAATGCAAATGAAAGAGCACACATACCTAGATGGTACGCTCGCCCCTCACAGTGCGTGCATACCCTCCACTCAGCAGAGTGTGTGACCTAGGTGGAGGAATCTCAACAGGCGCACTGCGCAATAGTGCATATCTCATATCGAAGTCCAACTTCCGACCACTTCATATTATTACTTTCATTAAGATAAACTTTTCAGTTTTTCTCCTAAAAGGCTGCTCAGTTTACCCTTTATGACTTTAATTAATAAAAAATAAAAGGGGCCATCCGGATTGCCTGTATTGTGCTTGCTTGTGTCTGTGGGGCCTAGTAATCATTCTATATTTGCGGCTATATCCCCGAAAACACCCTTTTTTGGGGGTTAGCCGCAAATATTTAGTATCCCCCGGATGTATTAAGGAGGGACCACAGCAACACCTGCTCCGATACCTGCTGCGATTCCTCCATCCCCGCAGGCAGCCGCAGCCCCCATAGGTTTCTATGGGGGGATGCAATGCTGCCAAATTTACCAACCTCCGGAATGAGAAGCATTCCGGAGATTGGCCCCCGCAGCAAACTCCATCTGAAGATGGCGTCAGCCAGTGTAGCCAATGGGATACAAATCGCAAAATGCACCGGGACAGGGTTCCGTAGGAACCCTGAACCGGCAATGGTGGCTACAATTATGCAGTCAGAGCCCCTTTCCCTGCATGTGCCGGATAATACATTTCGGCGATAGGATCGCATGTTGCAATGTGACCATGGGTGGTAATGTCATGGCCAGATCGCATTGCAATTGCGATAATTAATACTGCATCTTTTTTACAGTTGGAAGGAAATTGCGCCTCTCCACCCCTGCGTCTCATATGAATAATCTCGCAGCACAAAAAGGCCATTAATTTCTGCACTGCTCCAAAACCAAGACGCATCAGTGTCCTGACTCCGCACTTTCCTAGCAATGCTCTCAGCCCACCCAACGCCTGTGAGCTCCTCTGCAAATGCTGATGTTTTACTCTTTAAACAAAGCACCTGGGTGGAAATCTAGGAGCATTCCCACAATCAGGGTGATTTTGCTTTTGCATTGTGCAATGGATGATTTGCATTGTGCAACTTACCTCCAATGTGGATAGTCTTCTTGTGTCCTGGATATTCAAAAGCATTCAAAACCTCTTGTTTTACAAGGAAGAACCTCGGGACTCCAGTTTGCTTTGCAATTGGTCATACCTCATAAACATTGGTCATGAAATGCTTAATGAATTAAACTGTCATCGCAGGCATCACCAGCCTCGGCTTCTAATTGAATGGACCCATAGATCTGTTGGTGTTGGCAATGAGGGAGACCTACTAAAGTCTATTGTGACTCCTCAAGTACAGCAAAGTAAAATGTTTGGTGACGTCAGGAGCTATGAGCGCAGAGGGACATTGGTGGGGCGAGGACTTGGGTCACAAGTGCAAGACTACAACATTTGTGCCATCATAGATAAGTCAATGTATAGCCAAATACAGGTAAAGCGGAATTCTCCTACAGCTAAATGTGTCCGGTCTCTTCACAAATGGGGGCAAATTTAATATTCTGTACCTTTCATCTATCTACATTGGAAATAGTCTCTGTTACTGTACTTCAGAGGTCTAACGTTTCATGAAACCTAGTCATTATATTGTACGGATTATAACAATTGGTGGATTCCATCACAAGTGATGTCGCTGAAAGTAATGTCGCCTAATCCCTACTTCGCTACCTTTATCTTCCGATAATTATTTCCACGTCTAAACGCAGATAATCAGAGAAGTCTCCGCTGTACGTACAAATAACTCTATGCCTTACACGCCATAAAGCAATATGCATGAAATAGAATGAATGTAACAGTTTTTTTATGGAGTCGTCGTTAAAACCAGTCTACGGCCCAGCGATTTTTTGCACTCGGGAAACCCAATAGTAGTGGATTCTCATTTCCATTTTAAATAGTGCCGATAATTTGTGCAGTAATATTGGTGTGTTTTGCAGGAGGTTACTGGCCTGGAGGGGATGTCTTCTACACTTATATGATTCAATTGATCCCAGGAGGGTCGATGGGAGCAGTTTCTTGTGTAATGCCTGGGTAAAGAGGTTTGCAGGAGACAAATCAATCTCTGGTCTCCACGAGTCACATAGGGATCCTGGATTCAAGGTCAGTGGAGGTCAAGTCTTTATAGGTACTCAGAGGTACATTCAGTGCGCAGCGTGTCATTGCTTTTCTCTGGGCAGCCGTATACGCATCTCACATCTGGTTGGTTTGGTAAGCCTGGATCGCTGAGCATTACAGCAGAATCTCTGCATTGAATTTGTGACTAAGGTTCAGGGTCTCAGGTTCAGGGTCTCCCATCAATATTTGAAATAAACAGCTGTAACTGTAGTTACAATGAAGTTTAAAAATAAAAAAAACATCTACACCATTTATATATACTGTACTCTGAAAATTTGTTTTTTTAGGTTTGTTTTCGTTTAAAGAACCAGCAAGCTCGCCAAAAACGAATATCTATATTCAACCACCCATCACCATACAGGTAGCACAACACCCTGTTTCCCCCATTGGGCGGAGCTTCAGGGGGAGATGTATCAACACTTCTTAAGAGTGGATAAGTGGACAAATAGAGAGGTTCCCGATAGCAACCAATCAGCTACTGCAATACATATTTTGTGGAATATACCTGATAAATGCTATCACAAAGCTGATTGGATGCTATTGTCCACTCCTCCATTCTTTAGAACAGGGATGGGGAACCTTTTTTCTGCCGAGGGCCATTTTGATATATATATAATATTATTTGTGGGCCTGACAGGCCATGTCCCCTCTGTTTGATGTCACACTGGGCGGGGCTACAATCGCCGGTGATTACAGCAATGCCCGGCGCATCCTGAGGATGTTCCGGGGAGCTGTAAGGGCATCGGTGTGACCATCTGAAGCTTCCTAAGGACACTCCAGGTGGCACTGCTGCATAGATTCTGGCTGCAGGGTGCCATTCTAGGCACCCTGTTAGCCAAATGAGGCTAGCAGAAAAAAGCTCCGAGGGCCAGACCAAATGATTCCGAGGGCCTTATAAGGCCCCTGGGCAGGAGGTTCCCCATCCCTGATCTAGAAGGTTTAAAGTAGGGATGTGCAGGCTCGGATAGGGTCGAGTTTGCACGTGGAGTTCGGATTTTTCCCTCCAAAAAAACGGAACTCAGAACGAGGCAAAACGTCATCTTACATGGACGAACATCATCATTCCTGGTCTTTTGTCCAGGAATGATGATGTTCGTCCATGTAAGATGACGTTTTGCCTCGTTCTGAGTTCCGTTTTTTTGGAGGGAAAAATCCGAACTCCACGTGCAAACTCGAACCTATCCGAGCCTGCACATCCCTAGTTTAAAGCCTTTCCCCCTTATGAGAAGTCCTGCTGGAGTGTTAAAGGAGACCCCTCTTCATCTGGCAGCTGATCTTTGAACATTTAACATTGATTATCCAAAAATCCAACTGCTGCCCACACTGATGCCGATACAGGGAATCTGACACTCAACGTAGAATGCGTGGTCCCGAAATGACTGTGACGTGGCTAATCAGATTGGTACAGTGCCATGGCCGTAGGGAACAGCAGCCGCAGAAGCGTGCCCTAAAAACAGATTTTGGGAAGTGTGTGGTCATCTTCTGGTGATCTGGTTTCTCGTGCATGGCCAATTTGAATGCTGATCCCGACTTAGCATTTGGGCCAAGCAGGGCCCGCAACTAGGGGGGGGCTGAGGGGTCATGTGCACCGGGCGCCATCCTCCAGCGGCACCGGCCACACACTTTTCTGTGACGGAGGTCTGCAGATAGAGACCTCCGGCAGTGGTGCGCGCCGGACATTGAATATCGGCGGAAGATCCCGCCCTCCCTCCTCCTCTCTGAAGTTAGGGTAAGCGCTCGGGGGGGGGGGCGGAGAGGGAGTGAGAGGGGCGGCAGTGCTGCACTGGGTGCACTGCAGTCTAGCTACGGCGCTGGGCCAAGGGGCAGGACCGACCATCAGATGAGCGGCTATTTATAGAGTAATGGAAGTTACACAAATAATTCCATTCACCGTGTGCCTTACAGAACACTGTTGTCCTGTCGTAGCATTTGCATACTATCGCATCCGCGACTCCAGCAACAGACGTAAGAGCTGACGCAGCAGCGTCCGCGTCTGTTTAAGGCCCTTAGTGTGTCCTACAGATAAAGGCAGCTAACCTGCCAGTCACTGGTTTGCAGGTTACCCTGTGTCTGTCAGTGCTGAGAAGCAGAGGAGGTCTGAGACAAATCTCTCTTGCAACCAGATCTTCTTTAGGGTGTGATATGTATTACCACCGGGCGCATGGCCAGCGGTTCAATTCCTGACAGCGGCTGGTCGACAATGGAGTAAATCCCGATGGTCCTAAAGGTAAGTATTTACTAACCTAACCTAACCCCCTAACCCTAACCCTCCTTAGGGGTGCCTAACCCTAACCTCCCCCCCCTGTGCCTAGCCCTACCCTCCCCTCGGGGGTGCCTAACCCTAACCCTCCCTAGCCTAAGCCTTAACCTCCCGGTGCTGGGCGCTGGTCTCCCGACGTCGGGCAAATTACAGGCGTCTACATTTAGACGCCTGTCATTTGTCCCGAGTCTAGATATAGCAGTCTGGAAGCCGGCAGTCGGCATTTACACCGTCGGGTTCCAGACTACATCCCCTTCTTTACCCCGTGGGAATCGGCATCACCACTGGGCAATCACTGGGATTCTCCACTGCGCTATGTATAGTGTTCCCTTTCAATGCTATATACAGAAATCGAGTGACCAAGAACCGTAAGTAATTCCTGTAAATGTCACTGAAGCCCAGGTTAGTCACTGACAGCCATATTTCAGGCACAAGGTCACACTCTGTATCGCAAGTGCTAGGACCAGTGTCCAGCAGCATAAACACACGATCGGCCATCAGCATCAATTTATAGGATAATGGGGGTTGGGTACAGGATGCTGGCGCACGGGATCCTGGTGGTAAGATTCCTGATGCCGACATCCCGACAGGGTTAGGTACTGACACCTGTCAGTAAGTATCCTAACCGACCCCTAAACCTAACCCTCCACCCGCAGCATAAACCTAACTCTTCCCCCTAGTGCCTAATCCTAACCCCCAACTCTACCCCTAACTCCACTACTTACCGTCAGGGTGGAGGCGCCACTACTTACCGTCAGGGTGGAGGTGGGCGGGATGCTGGCACCAGGATTCTGACTGGTATCGGGATTCCGGCACTGGCATAATGAGCGCCAGCATCCCGGCAGCTGGGATTTAAATGACATCCTGATAATAGTTACTTTGTTCCCCCATCTATAGTGGCGATGTGCGTCTGACGAATTGACTGTAACACAGTTTAGTTTAGACATTAAACTGCTGGAAATTCACTGAACTTTTGAAAAGTGGGCGCGTTCTGGGTTCTGTAGACGGGCACCGTGTGCCAATATGCTTTTTTTAGTCGGTGAGAAGTCGTGGTGAGCGCCACATTATTTATTATTAATTTATTCACAGATATTTATATAGCGCGCACATATTCCGCAGCGCTTTTACAGAGAGAATATTTGCCCATTCCCATCAGTCCCTGCCCCAGTGGAGCTTGCAATCTATGGGCCTGATTCAGACCCGCTTGCGAGTGGATAGCGCTCGCAAGCGGTTCGATGGCAGGGCAGTGCGCACGCGCGGCCTCGGAGCGAGTGAGAACTTCATTCGCTCGGGGCTCGCAGCAGAACGGGGTGGCTGTCGATGTTGATCGACAGCTCGCCCCGTTTTGTAGGCGGGTCGGGGGGGGGGGTGGTTGGCCAAACAGAGGCGTTCCCGAAGGAACGCCTGCCATTTGGGGGCGGCCCTACTGACAGCACATGTGATGTCAGTAGTGAACTTCCTGCTCTATTAGAGCAGGAAGTTCACTGGGTTTGCGGTGGATGAGACCCTACCACAAGGGTCTCGTCGCAAGCCCGATGGTCGCGATGGTTGCCCACAGCTTAGCGAGCGGCCAAAAAAAAAACAAAAACAGGCAGCCCTGATTCAGAGCGAGCTCTCGCTATTTGCGAGCGCTTCTGAATCTGGCCCTATATTCCCTACTGCATACACACACACACACACACAGGTAAATATTTGTTGCGAGCCAATTAACCTACCAGTGTATTTTTGGAGTGTGGGAAGATACCGGAGTTCCCGGAGGAAACCCACGCAAGGACAGGGAGAATATACAAACTCCACACAGTTAGGGCCGTGGTAGGGAATCGAACCCATGCCACATCAAATCTTTTTAAATAGGCTTCAACGGTTAGCACATACCAGATAAGAAACAGGTTGCACTGAAGACACTGGGCCTGATTCAGAGCCGTTCGCTATTTGTGGTCGTTCGCTCAAAAACAAGGGGTGGCTAATCAAATGATCCGTTCGCAAATTGCAGTCTGTTCCCACCTTTAAGTCTGAACGAGCGAGCAAAACATACGCTCGTTTATTTGATAAAAACGCCCCCTGGCCGCACGCACCATACGTCATGTCCGCTATTTATTAGATTAATCGAGTACATCGTACAGCGTATGAACTGCTCGCTATTCTTGTGGTTGGTGTTTTCAACCGCTATTTTGCGAGCAGTTCTGAGTTAAAAAAACCAAGTGACGTGGTCAATGACGCTGCTGTATTAATTATGCACTCCCTTAAAACGCCCGTTTTGACCTTTAAGCACGCCTGCGTTCGGATCTCCACTCCCCGTTTTCAAGCACCTTCCCCTGTTACCACCCACATACGCCTCATTCTGTCACTCAAAATAGCAGGCCCTCGCTATATTGCGTACCAACGATTTTCGGCCGCACTGACTGGTTCGCGCATGCGTACTAAAAACCGTACGCATGCGCAGATGTGCGAACATCGCTCGGAACGAGAGTACTGCCGCTAGCGAGTGGCTCTGAATGAGGGCCTAAGATTGTACTGAGGACCTCATTTCGTATGCAAATTTGGCAAGGCATTAACACGTCCACTATGTCTTGGCGTGCGATCGCATTGTGTATGCAGACGCCCACCAGCCTGTCTTAAGATGCCCACATTGCGCACGTCATCTCCAGGAAGTATATGCAACCATCGGTACATCGAAGACCATCGTGCTTGTGGCTGACCATACCATACAGCAAGCACTGCGAGCACCTCAGTGTGAAATATAACCATGTTACGTGTACTATGACGCTGCCTCTTAATTATGCACGCCTCTGAAACGGCGTTTAGACGCTCAGGCACGCCTCCGTTTCTAGTGGCCAGCCCACCACCACCCACAAACAGGTTCTCCTGTCACTCAACCTGCAAGGCTGTCTATGTGCAGCGAGTGTATACTTCCCAATCACTTGCACTGGTATCTGCACGCACACTGTGATGCGTACGCATGCCCAGATTGCAAACATCGGCTGTCTGCGTGCGAACGCTTCCTAGCGAGCTGGTCTGAATCAGGCCCTGAGTGCGGGATTTAGCTCAGTATTGCAGCTAATCCTAAGGATTTTTTAGTAGAACTCACATTCAGCTGAATCTATAGCAATAATCTCATTGTGAATCCTTTACCTGCAGGTTATGTGCATCAGGCATATACAATATGTGTGTGACCAACTGGAGGAAAACACTATGGGCCTGATTCAGAGCCGCTCGTAAGCGGCCGCTCGTTCGCTCCGAGCGATGTTTGCCCAACTGCGCATGCGTACGGATCATTATACGCATGCGTGAACCAGTCAGTGCGGCCAAAATTCGTTTGTTCGCTAAATAGCGAATGCCTGCTAATTTGAGTGACAGGAGGAGGCGTATGTGGGTGGTAACAGGGGAAGGTGCTTGAAAAAGGGGAGTGGAGATCCGAACGCAGGCGTGCTTAAAGGTCAAAGCGGGCGTTTTAAGGGTGTGCATAATTATTACAGCAGCGTCATCAGCCACGTCACTGGGTTATTTTATAGCCAGACCTGCTCGCAAAATTGTGGTAGCAAAAACCAACCACAAGAATAGTGAGCAGTTCATACGATGGTCGCTGTACTCGATTAATCTAATAAATAGCGGACATGACGTAGGATGCGAGCGGCCAGGGGGCGTATTTTTCCAAAAAACGACCGCAAGTTTTGTTCGCTCGTTCAGACCTAGAGGCGTGAACAGACCGCAAAGAACGAACGGTTCATTTGAATAGCCACCCCTATTTTCAGGACGAGCGAGCCCTAATTGCGTCCGGCTCTGAATCAGGCCCTGTATCAGTTACATCTCTCTTGTTTGATGGTGATATGAAAAGACAGTTCATGCAGAGAGGCGGGGCCAGTGATGTCACAGCAGCTGGAATGACTGCAGCCAGAGCCATCATTGCACTGTACTAAAGATGCAGAACTTCCTCTGTCGGCGATGGCTGCTATTTCTAAACTGTCCTGGGGCAGTATGGGTTAATTCGCTACTTAAATAGGCCAGTCTTAGGGGAAATGTACACACGTGACTGGCTAGCCGAGGCCCGGCCAACCTGCGTCTCTCAGTCTCCAGCTGTTGCGAAACTTCAAATCCCAGCATTCTTTATCAGCTGGTCAGTGGGATGGTATGCTGGGACTTGTAGTTTCACACCAGCTGGAGAAGCACAGGTTGGTCAGGCCTGGGCTAGTCGGATATCACATGTGCATGGAAGTGAAATCTCAGACCTCAGGGCCAGATTCAGAGCCGGACGCTCTGACCAGAGCGCTCGCTCTGAATCAAGGCCCTCCTACCTCAACTTGGAGTGGCCTCATGGACGCTCGCATAGCTGTGGGTTACCACCCACAGCTATAGCGAGCGTCCATGATGATGGTCGCGATGGTCAAGACCATCACGACCATCGGGCTTGCGATGAGACCCTGCGGTAGGGTCTCGGTGACCGCAAGCCCTTGAGTGATTTTGGCTCTATCACTAGTGATGTCAGTGGGGCTGGACTCAGACGGTAGGCGTTCCCATGGGAACGCCTCCGTCTGGCAGCCACACCCCCGGCACGCCAACCAAAGGGGACGTGCTGTCACTCACCATTGACAGCACGCCCCCTTTGGTGCGAGACCCATAACGACGGCTTTTTCCATCGTTATTCGGGTCTCGCGCATGCGCACGATGGAGCTCCCTCCATCGTGCACATGCGCAATCCCGCACCATCGACTGGCTTGCGAGCGTCCTGCGCTCGCGAGCGGGTCTGAATGACCCCCTCAGTTCCAATTGGCAAAAAATGAAAATGCTCAATGAATCTGGCAGGCGTCGGGACCACAGCTTAACACCAGCTTTTTGGGGCTGTATTGTTTGCAGCCCTGGTAAGCCCTGTAGGGCTGCCCGAAAGGCAGAGCAGCGGCTTCCACCAGTAGCCGCTCTCTGCTGATTGCAGCCTGTACTGGCAGTCCCAGGGGGGGGGGGGGTGTCTCCCCCTGGCTGCAGGTCTTCAGCGTGACTGGCAGGTGGCACTTCCAATGGGAAGCCACCTCCAGTCACAGTGTAGCCAGTGCAGTCACAGACTGCACTGGCTCACTGAAGTGGCTCATTTTACTGGGGGGCTGCAGCCTCTAGGTAAGATCCGCCACTGGTTACAATTATTTACCACTGTTGAAAAAAATGCTTTCTTTTTAAATATTAAGGGGTCTATTTACTAAGCAGTGTTAGGAGACAAAGTGAAAAGTGATAAGGTGCCAGCCAATCAGCTCCTAACTGTCATCTCACAGGCTGTGTTTGAAAAATGACAGTTGGGAGCTGAATGGCTGGCACCTTATCACTTTCTTATCACTTTTCACTCTGTCTCCTAACACTGCTTAGTAACTAGACCCCTAAACAATGATTCACTAACTTTCCTCTGTTATTGTCATTCTGAGATGGCGACAACAGAACAAGCATTGCGGCAGCGCACGTGCAGCCATGAGGCTTATTATATAGGCCTCTTAAGGATGCAGTTACCATGTCAACAGTCAAAATGTCAGCAATCATAATGTCAACACAACAATGTCAAAAGTTATGATGTCGACATGGGGCATGTGGACTTCTTCAGAATGTCAACATGTTCGCAATGGCAACATGTGAAATGTCGACATTCTGCAGGGAGCGGAGGGTTAATGTTAGGAACTAGGGGATTAGACTGTGGGAGGGGAGGGTTAGGCACTAGGGGGAGAGTTACCCAACATAAAATAAAATGAACAAGAATAGAAGATACATTTTGCGAAGTTGGACGCGTACCGTGGATGTTTGTGTGGGTACCACATGTGCTCGGTTTAGAACAGGAGAGAACAGTAATATAAGTAACACATCTCCCAATATTGGAGGGAGGGATGGCCATCGACCATCAATGATTCATAATCATCGATGATTTAAGGCCGATGTCGAATGCTTTTGGCATCGATGAGGAAAACCAGATGTTTTCCCTCCATCGATGTCTAAGCATAATGGTTCTTTGCTTTTATTTTAACAAGATGCCGGGACATGGAGCATATCCCCACCCCCCGGCACTAGCTAAGCCCAGACCCCAGGTTCTGATTGGCCCATGGGCTAGTCATTCAAAAAACAGGGATGACCATCGGATGTTGAAACCATCGATGGTCATCCATTGAATAGTTTGTTACCATCAATGGCTACTTGCTATTTTGCTATCAATGGTAACCATCGATTATTTCAGCACCGATGGCCATATCTAATTGGAGGTAAGCTGATCTGTGCAGGGGGCGTGACCATGTCATGGCAAGGGTGTGGCCATATCCATAGGGGTGAGACTAGCTCGGAAAAATGCTAGGCTGCCCGTTAACCCTCGTCCACCTCCCTTCTAACACCCTATCATGTAGAACATAGCAGCCTCACTAATAATAGTCAGAGCCTACTTTAGACCCCTTGGGGCCCTAGGCTACATACTAGTTTGGGACCCATTAGTGACCCCCAGGTCTTAGACAGGAGCCGAGGGTGAATCATGGATTATCTGACTATGACAATAACAGTTGGAGGGTTGAAGACGCACCCAGCCAATCAGAGGCGGCTGTCAGCATCATTAGTGCCCGTTTTGCCCCAGGCTTCATACAGGCCTGTATCCATCTTTGCTGCAAGCGCACCTGCTCGAACACATCATCACTTTACTCAGCCACCATTTGCTCGCCCCTATTTTTACTTTGATTAGAGTAAAGAGTCATAGGTGCGACCGGATCTGCCTATGGACAGAATTTATCGTGCAGGTGCGCTGAACTAAACTGTATTGTACACACAAAAACAGACACATATATCAAACTCTCCATCAAGCGCTGAGGACCTCATTCAGAGTCGGTCGAAGCGGCCGCATGGTCGTACGCCACCGATGTTCGCTATACTGTGCATGCGTAAAGTTCGCAATGCGCGTGCGCAAACTGGCCGCTACGATCAGAAATTTCTCTCTCCTTGAACACAGCCAGGTCGGTAGTTTGAGTGACAGATGGAGGCGTTTGTGGGTGGTAACAGGGGAAGGTGCTTGAAAACGGGGGTGTGGAGATCCGAACGCAGGCGTGCCTCATTATGCGAACGGCATTTTACGGGAGTGCATACGGATTATGGGAGTGCATAATTAACAAAGTAGCGTCATGGCACATGTGACATGGGAGGTTTTTACACTGACATGATCGTAGAGCTTAAGAGAGGGTATGGTCAACCTTAAGCTCTACGACCAGTTCCGATGGTTCCCGATGGTCTCGATTAATCCTTATATGCCCGGAGATGACGTGCAATGCGTACGAGAAGGGGGCGTATTTTTTTGTCTTCCGACCGCTTCCTCCCCTTGGTCGGCCAACTACCGATCCGAACTTAGGGACGCAACTTGCGAGGGAATCATTTGAATATCCGGCCCCTTTTCCCGTACGACCGTGCGGCCGCTTCGACCAACTCTGAATGAGGTCCTGAGTATCTTAAATATTAATAAAGAATGACAAATTCAATATGAATTAAACTAGAGATGTGCACTGACCGACGTGTTTTGGTTTTGGATCTGGATTCAACTTCCTATTTTGGTTTTGCAAAACCACTCTCAAGTGTTTTTGTTTTGGATCTGGATTTTTTTTTTTTTAAATGATAAAGTTTTTAAAAACAGCTAAAATCATGTAATTTTTTACAATCCAAAACCCGAAATTTGGATTTAAAATCAGAATTCTAAACCACGGAAAGATCATAAATGTGACTTGGATTTATCTGGATCTCCTCTGGAGATCACAACCGTGACGGGGATCTCTCCAAATTCTCGAAATTCAGGTGGATTTGAATTTCTGGAGAACCGAATCACACATCTCTAAATTAAACTGAAAAAAAAATTAAAAACATTGCTTTGCCATAATACATATTTTTTTTTTTTTTTTTAAATGTTATTTTATGACTGGCTCCGTTTTAATAAATACTCCCTTTTTATTCTTCTCGTACAGGAGCACCATGGGCAGATTCAGGGTAGTAACGTTATTATTCAGCTCAGTTACACGCAGGTTCGGCTTTGTATGGGTGACTAATAGGGGGTGTAATCGCTGTAATACACAGCACAAGTTCTAAATAAACACTTAAGGTGCATACACACACAACGATATTTTGAACGATTATCGATAACGATATCGTTTATCGCTCAATCGTTGAAAAAATCGTTCACTTTCTGAGCTATAACGATGAACGATTATCGTTCATGCGCGTTCACGTTTGTAATTTGTAGTTCAGTCAGACTGACCAACTCAACAACTCAATATGCAAAAATCATTTGTAGTTAAAAAAAAAATCGTTCATTACATTTAGTAAATGAACGATTTTTAGTAAACGATTTTCGTTCATTTCTCCCTTGAAAAAATTAACAAAAATCGTTTACTAAAATCGTTCATTTGCTAAATCGTTGTGTGTATGCAGCTTTATGGAGCGTACACACGGTCAGATTTGTCAGACTTGTCAGATTTGTCAGATGAACGATTGAACGATTAAACGATTTGAACGATTTGAACGATTTTACCAAAGTTTTGAACGATTTGAACGATTTGAACGATTGAACGATTTTTGACTGCATTAAAATGAATGGAATCGTCCAAGTCTGACTGCAAACACATCAGATATCAGAAATCGTTATCTGACCATCGGGAACGCGCATCGTTGATCGTCCATCGTTCAGGCATGTCAGATATGAACGATTTTCCTTCAGATATGAACGACTGAACGATTTTTAAATCGTTATCGTTCATATCTGAAGGAAAAATCTGATCGTGTGTATGCACCATTAGTCATAAGATCTTCTTTAAATGCCGGCCTGAACCCAGATTAGCCACTGGAGGAGGATGACCAGATCCAGCCTGTGATTGGCGGCAATTCATTCCCTGATTGTCTCAGCTGATACAATGTATCAAACAATCTGTTACCTCTATTCAGCGCTATTAGTCTGTGTGTCCCTTTCCAGGCCGCATGTATGTAAATGTGCCCAGGGCCCTGCTTACAGATGCATCTTGGAAAGCAAATAACGTGATAACCTTCATGAAATGTTAATGGGAAATATGTCTAAAACGCCTGGTAATATTCCACTGCTCGGAACGTGTCTCAGGCTGTCTCCTGGGAGTTTTTAATTGCTGCTCGATGCGGATCCTTGGTAATATTCTCACAGGGGTTTAAGCCTACAAGAATATTTATTACTGCACTCAGTAAGTGGAATGGTATCTCTTAATTAATGATCTCCTTCATGCTAAGTGGACTTGATTCACCGCTCTGAGGAAAATCCCGCTTTTCTTTATTTATGGTTTCCATAGATTTCCCCTCAGATAGCACCGTCACAGGCGGGGCCAGGAATAAACACGCCAAGCCTCTGTGTGCCGTCCCCGGACCTCGCGGCCAGAGAATAGAATTGTGCTGCGGATGAGGCGACCGAATCTATAAACAATTAAGCAGTGATGGATTTATGCACCAGAAATACTGAGGTGTTTTTGTGATGTACAGGCCCCTAGCCCCCGGCGCACGGTGCACTCACGGCTGAACTGCTGGCCGGTGGTTATAGGGTATATAATAATTGGCTCCTTCACTTATTTACATTCCTTCCTTTTACTGTCCTCCAGTTATACCAGGTATATTTGTGGCAATATACCCTGTTGTTGTCAGCTTGATTGAGATAAAGCCATTTTTTTTCCCTCAGTTCTTATTATCCTTTATTTATATGGGGCCGGTAGGGGTCCGCGGCACCTTACATAGTACATAAACAGAAGAAGTGCAAAGAAAAGAAGAAAATTAGGATGCAAGAGTTACAGAGCAGAACATTGCAGAACGTGGGATACAGGTTATGGGGGAGATGTAATACAGCTCGGAGAGAGATAAAATTGTCAGAGATAAATAGCACCAACCGATCAGCTCCTAACTGTCACGTTACAGGCTGTGTTTGAAAAATGACAGTTAGCAGCTGATAGTTTGGTGCTTTATCTCCGTCCACTTTATCTCTCTCCAAGCTTTATTAAGGGGTCTATTCATCATCACTTAATTTTTACAAAAGCAGGTGAAAATTAACATTTCACCTGGGGCGGGATGCAGTAACACTTACCGCTGGACATCGCATTAGCACTGATCGCATATGCACTAACATATGCGATCAGTACAGCATAGTACAGCTCTTCCGATAACAGCTGTCCTTTGCCATCTCTCCAGCACAGTGGACTTCCAGGTTTATGACCCGGGAGTCCATCTGTGCATGGGAAGAGTGACGCGGCGGCCGCGGGGCATGCTGGGAAGGATCTGATATGTGTAGAAGCCCATAGGCAATAGCTGGCGTTAGCCTCCGCATCGCAGCCCGGTGGACAGGACAATGATGCATATGGAAAATGCGGTAAGAAATTAAGTTTTCGGGCCATTCATCAAAATGGTAAAGCAGGAGATATCACAGATACCTCCTGCTTACCGGACTGTCCCGCTGTCCCCATACAGTAGTATCACATATATCTCCTGCTTACCTTCCTCTCCCGAAATGGCCCACTGTCCCCATACACTAGTATCACAGATATCTCCTGCTTACCTTCCTCTCGCGGAATGGCCACTGTACCCATACACTAGTATCACAGATATCTCCTACTTACCGGACTGGCCCGCTGTCCCCATACACTATTATCACAGAAAACTCCTGCTTACCTTCCTCTCGCGGAATGGCCACTGTACCCATACACTAGTATTACAGATATCTCCTGCTTACCTTCCTCTCCCGGAATGGCCCGCTGTCCCCATATACAAGTATCACAGATACCTCCTACTTACCTTCCTCTCCCGGAATGACCTGCTGTCCCCATACACTAGTATCACAGATATCTCCTACTTACCTTCCTCTCCCGGATTGGCCCGCTGTCCTCATACACTAGTATCACAGATACCTCCTGCTTACCTTCCTCTCCCGGAATGGCCGCTGTCCCCATACATTAGTATCACAGATATCTCCTACTTACCTTTCTCTCCCGGAATGGCCGCTGTCCCCATACACTAGTATAACAGATACCTCCTGCTTACCTTCCTCTCGCGGAATGGCCACTGTACCCATACACTAGTATCACAGATACCTCCTGCTTACCTTCCTCTCGCGAAATGGCCACTGTACCCATACACTAGAATCACAGATACCTCCTGCTTACCTTTCTCTCCCGGAATGGCAACTGTCCCCATACACTAGTATCACAGATATCTCCTGCTTACCGGACTGGCCCGCTGTCCCCATACACTATTATCACAGATACCTCCTGCTTACCTTCCTCTCCCGGAATGACCTGCTGTCCCCATACACTAGAATCACAGATATCTCCTACTTACCTTCCTCTCCCGGAATGGCCCGCTGTCCTCATACACTAGTATCACAGATACCTCCTACTTACCTTGCTCTCCCGAAATGGCCTGCTGTCCCCATACACTAGTATCACAGATATCTCCTGCTTACCTTTCTCTCCCGGAATGGCCGCTGTCCCCATATACTGGTAACACAGATACTTCCTACTTACCTTCCTCTCCCGGAATGACCTGCTGTCCCCATACAATAGTATCACAGATATCTCCTACTTACCTTCCTCTCCCGGAATGGCCCGCTGTCCTCATACACTAGTATCACAGATACCTCCTACTTACCTTCCTCTCCCGGAATGGCCCGCTGTCCCCATATACTAGTATCACAGATATCTCCTGCTTATCTTTCTCTCCCGGAATGGCCGCTGTCCCCATACACTAGTATCACATATATCTCCTGCTTACCTTCCTCTCCCGGAATGCCCCGCTGTCCCCATACCCAAGTATCACAGATATCTCCTACTTACCTTTCTCTCCCGGAATGGCCGCTGTCCCCATACACTAGTATCACAGATACCTCCTGCTTACCTTCCTCTCGCGGAATGGCCACTGTACCCATACAATAGTATCACAGATATCTCCTACTTACCTTCCTCTCGCGGAATGGCCACTGTACCCATACACTAGAATCACAGATACCTCCTGCTTACCTTTCACTCCCAGAATGGCCACTGTCCCCATACACTAGTATAACAGATATCTCCTGCTTACCGGACAGGCCCGCTGTCCCCATACACTATTATCACAGATACCTCCTGCTTACCTTCCTCTCCCGGAATGACCTGCTGTCCCCATACACTAGTATCACAGATATCTCCTACTTACCTTCCTCTCCCGGAATGGCCCGCTGTCCTCATACACTAGTATCACAGATACCTCCTACTTACCTTCCTCTCCCGGAAAGGTCCGCTGTCCCCATATACTAGTATCACAGATATCTCCTGCTTACCTTTCTCTCCCAGAATGGCCCGCTGTCCCCATACACTAGTATCACAGATACCTCCTACTTACCTTCCTCTCCCGGAATGGCCCTCTGTCCTCATACACTAGTATCACAGATATCTCCTGCTTACCTTTCTCTCCCGGAATGGCCCGCTGTCCCCATACACTAGTATCACATATATCTCCTGCTTACCTTCCTCTCCCGGAATGCCCTGCTGTCCCCATACACTAGTATAACAGATATCTCCTACTTATCTTTCTTTTGCGGAATGGCCCGCTGTCCTCATACACTAGTATCACAGATATCTCCTACTTACATTTCTTTTGCGGAATGGCCCGCTGTCCCCATATACTAGTATCACAGATATCTCCTGCTTACCTTTCTCTCCCGGAATGGCCGCTGTCCCCATACACTAGTATCACAGATACCTCCTGCTTACCTTCCTCTCGCGGAATGGCCACTGTACCCATACACTAGTATCACAGATATCTCCTGCTTACCTTCCTCTCGCGGAATGGCCACTGTACCCATACACTAGAATCACAGATACCTCCTGCTTACTGGACTGGCCCGCTGTCCCCATACACTAGTATCACAGATACCTCCTGCTTACCTTCCTCTCGCGGAATGGCCTCTGTCCCCATACACAAGTATCACAGATATCTCCTGCTTACCTTCCTCTCGCGGAATGGCCACTGTCCCCTTACACTAGTATCACAGATACCTCCTGCTTACCTTCCTCTCGCGGAATGGCCACTGTCCCCAAACACTAGTATTACAGATATCTCCTGCTTACCTTTCTCTCCCGGAATGGCCGCTGTCCCCATACACTAGTATCACAGATATCTCCTACTTACCTTCCTCTCCTGGAATGGCCCGCTGTCCCCATACACTAGTATCACAGATACCTTCTGCTTACCGGACTGGCCTGCTGTCCCCATACACTAGTATCACAGATATCTCCTGCTTACCGGACTGGCCCACTGTCCCCATACACTAGTATCACAGATACCTCCTGCTTACCTTCCTCTCCCGGAATGGCCGCTGTCCCCATACACTAGAATCACAGATACCTCCTGCTTACCAGACTGGCTCGCTGTCCCCATACACTAGTATCACAGATACCTCCTGCTTACCGGACTGGCCCACTGTCCCCATACACTAGTGTCACAGATACCTCCTGCTTACCGGACTGGCCCGCTGTCCCCGTACACTGGTATCACAGATACCTCCTGCTTACCGGACTGGCCCGCTGTCCCCGTACACTGGTATCACAGATACCTCCTGCTTACCTTCCTCTCGCGGAATGGCCACTGTACCCATACACTAGTATCACAGATATCTCCTACTTACCTTCCTCTCGCGGAATGGCCACTGTACCCATACACTAGAATCACAGATACCTCCTGCTTACATTTCTCTCCCGGAATGGCCACTGTCCCCATACACAAGTATAACAGATATCTCCTGCTTACCGGACAGGCCCGCTGTCCCCATACACTATTATCACAGATACCTCCTGCTTACCTTCCTCTCCCGGAATGACCTGCTGTCCCCATACACTAGTATCACAGATATCTCCTACTTACCTTCCTTTCCCGGAATGGCCCGCTGTCCTCATACACTAGTATCACAGATACCTCCTACTTACCTTCCTCTCCCGGAAAGGTCCGCTGTCCCCATATACTAGTATCACAGATATCTCCTGCTTACCTTTCTCTCCCAGAATGGCCCGCTGTCCCCATACACTAGTATCACAGATACCTCCTACTTACCTTCCTCTCCCGGAATGGCCCTCTGTCCTCATACACTAGTATCACAGATATCTCCTGCTTACCTTTCTCTCCCGGAATGGCCCGCTGTCCCTATACACTAGTATCACATATATCTCCTGCTTACCTTCCTCTCCCGGAATGCCCTGCTGTCCCCATACACTAGTATAACAGATATCTCCTACTTATCTTTCTTTTGCGGAATGGCCCGCTGTCCTCATACACTAGTATCACAGATATCTCCTTCTTACCTTTCTTTTGCGGAATGGCCCGCTGTCCCCATTTACTAGTATCACAGATATCTCCTGCTTACCTTTCTCTCCCGGAATGGCCGCTGTCCCCATACACTAGTATCACAGATACCTCCTGCTTACCTTCCTCTCGCGGAATGGCCACTGTACCCATACACTAGTATCAGAGATATCTCCTGCTTACCTTCCTCTCGCGGAATGGCCACTGTACCCATACACTAGAATCACAGATACCTCCTGCTTACTGGACTGGCCCGCTGTCCCCATACACTAGTATCACAGATACCTCCTGCTTACATTCCTCTCCCGGAATGGCCGCTGTCCCCATACACTAGAATCACAGATACCTCCTGCTTACCAGACTGGCTCGCTGTCCCCATACACTAGTATCACAGATACCTCCTGCTTACCGGACTGGCCCACTGTCCCCATACACTAGTGTCACAGATACCTCCTGCTTACCGGACTGGCCCGCTGTCCCCGTACACTGGAATCACAGATACCTCCTGCTTACCTTCCTCTCGTGGAATGGCCACTGTACCCATACACTAGTATCACAGATATCTCCTACTTACCTTCCTCTCGCGGAATGGCCACTGTACCCATACACTAGAATCACAGATACCTCCTGCTTACCTTTCTCTCCCGGAATGGCCACTGTCCCCATACACAAGTATAACAGATATCTCCTGCTTACCGGACAGGCCCGCTGTCCCCATACACTATTATCACAGATACCTCCTGCTTACCTTCCTCTCCCGGAATGACCTGCTGTCCCCATACACTAGTATCACAGATATCTCCTACTTACCTTCCTCTCCCGGAATGGCCCGCTGTCCTCATACACTAGTATCACAGATACCTCCTACTTACCTTCCTCTCCCGGAAAGGTCCGCTGTCCCCATATACTAGTATCACAGATATCTCCTGCTTACCTTTCTCTCCCAGAATGGCCCGCTGTCCCCATATACTAGTATCACAGATACCTCCTACTTACCTTCCTCTTCCGGAATGGCCCTCTGTCCTCATACACTAGTATCACAGATATCTCCTGCTTACCTTTCTCTCCCGGAATGGCCCGCTGTCCCCATACACTAGTATCACATATATCTCCTGCTTACCTTCCTCTCCCGGAATGCCCTGCTGTCCCCATACACTAGTATAACAGATATCTCCTACTTATCTTTCTTTTGCGGAATGGCCCGCTGTCCTCATACACTAGTATCACAGATATCTCCTTCTTACCTTTCTTTTGCGGAATGGCCCGCTGTCCCCATTTACTAGTATCACAGATATCTCCTGCTTACCTTTCTCTCCTGGAATGGCCGCTGTCCCCATACACTAGTATCACAGATACCTCCTGCTTACCTTCCTCTCGCGGAATGGCCACTGTACCCATACACTAGTATCAGAGATATCTCCTGCTTACCTTCCTCTCGCGGAATGGCCACTGTCCCCTTACACTAGTATCACAGATACCTCCTGCTTACCTTCCTCTCGCGGAATGGCCACTGTCCCCAAACACTAGTATTACAGATATCTCCTGCTTACCTTTCTCTCCCGGATTGGCCGCTGTCCCCATACACTAGTATCACAGATATCTCCTACTTACCTTCCTCTCCTGGAATGGCCCGCTGTCCC
The DNA here is from genome assembly GCA_031769625.1 of Taudactylus pleione. Classification (NCBI taxonomy): domain Eukaryota; kingdom Metazoa; phylum Chordata; class Amphibia; order Anura; family Myobatrachidae; genus Taudactylus; species Taudactylus pleione. Next base: position 4,780,954 of record JAUIMM010000694.1, on the reverse strand, counting down.
CATACACTAGTATCACAGATACCTTCTGCTTACCGGACTGGCCTGCTGTCCCCATACACTAGTATCACAGATATCTCCTGCTTACCGGACTGTCCCACTGTCCCCATACACTAGTATCACAGATACCTCCTGCTTACCTTCCTCTCCCGGAATGGCCGCTGTCCCCATACACTAGAATCACAGATACCTCCTGCTTACCAGACTGGCTCGCTGTCCCCATACACTAGTATCACAGATACCTCCTGCTTACGGACTGGCCCACTGTCCCCATACACTAGTGTCACAGATACCTCCTGCTTACCGGACTGGCCCGCTGTCCCCGTACACTGGTATCACAGATACCTCCTGCTTACCTTCCTCTCCTGGAATGGCCGATGTCCCCATACACTAGAATCACAGATACTTCCTGCTTAACGAACTGGTCCGCTGTCCCCATACACTAGTATCACAGATACCTCCTGCTTACCGGCTGGCCCACTGTCCCCATACACTAGTATCACAGATACCTCCTGCTTACCGGCTGGCCCACTGTCCCTACACACTAGTATCACAGATACCTCCTGCTTACCTTCCTCTCCTGGAATGGCCGCTATCCCCATACACTAGAATCACAGATACATCCTGCTTACCGGACTGGCCCGCTGTCCCCATACACTAGTATCACAGATACCTCCTGCTTACTGGACTGGCCCTCTGTCCCTATACACTAGTATCACAGATACCTCCTGCTTACCTTCCTCTCCTGGAATGGCCGCTATCCCCATACACTAGAATCACAGATACCTCCTGCTTACCGGACTGGCCCGCTGTCCCCATACACTAGTATCACAGATACCTCCTGCTTACCGGCTGGCCCGCTGGCCCCATAACCTAGTATCACAGATACCTCCTGCTTACTGGACTGGCCCGCTGTCCCCATACACTAGTATTACAGATATCTCCTGCTTACTGGAATGGCCCGCTGTCCTTATACACTAGTATCACAGATATCTCCTGCCTACCAGACTGGCCCGCTGTCCCCATACACTAGTATTACAGATATCTCCTGCTTACCGGAATGGCCCGCTTTCCATATGTAAAAAAATACTAGTATGGGGACAGAATTCATCAAGCTCCGAAAACACAATATTTTCGGAGCTTGACTGCTGGAGCATTCGCCATCTTCAGATTGCGAGTACTCCCACTCACGGCTCGTAACCCACTCCTTCCCTTTGCGTGACCTGCTCCGATAGGAGCAGTGAAAAGATTCACTCCTCCGAAAGGAGCAGTGAGGCCTCTCGCGGAGACAGCTGATTTTTGCATCAGCTGTCTCCGCGATGGACCAATGATGAATTGCTCCAGTGCTCGCAACAAGTTAGTATGTTATTTATCGGCGGTCCCGATAGTTAACATAAAATAGTACCCCAGATCTCCCCCTATATAACCACTCCTGCAAATGTAGTCAAAATAGCGAGTAGTAGTGCTGGCTGAAATTTGGTGCCGTTGATGGCAGTGAGGAGAATATGACAGTATATGTGAAGGAAGAGGGCCCTGCTCGTGAGAGCTTACAGTCTAGTTGAGGACATTTTTGAAAAATTGTGGATGGCAGGTGCGCAATAGTGCATCGCGTGTTCTACAACAAAATTCAGGTAAGGATTGCTGAAATATGGAGTGCCCTACTGCACTGCCTCCATGAATGCGCCATAACTGTTACAATCTCCTGTACCAAGATGGCCGCCGTTTGGTCTTCTGCGCATCTGGTCACTGTGTATGAGTGGGATATGGGTGTGTTAGCTCCTGAGATCCTGCCAGCATATCCTGCATACTGCCACATATATATAGCGCATCCTTCCTCTACCTGCTCCTCTACCTCCATACATCACCGGCTGATGCTCTGCATGTCCCCCTCAAGCGGAACTTATTAAATAGACAATAAAAACACAGAAAGACAAAGGCCCTCATTCAGAGCCGTACGCTCTGAGCAGAGCGCACGCTCTGAATGAGGGCCGGGCTCCATTTTCATGGAGCGTCCTCCTGGACGCTCGTATAGCTGTGGGTCACCACCCACAGGCTATACGAGCGTGCATTTTGATGGCCGCGATGGTCGAGACCATCGCGACCATCAAAATTGCGAGCCGGAACCTGCGGTTGAGGTTTTCAATCGCAAGCTCCGGAGTGATTTTGGCTCTATCAGAGCCAAAATCACTCCCACTGACATCACTAGTGATGTCAGTGGGCCGGCTTCTGATGGGAGGCGTTCCCGTGGGAACGCCCCCATCAGGGAGGCACGCCCCCGGCACGCCCACCAAAGGGGGCGTGCTGTCAATCAACATTGACAGCACGCCCCCTTTGATCGGACACAACGAGCGAAGGACTTTCCTTCGCTCGTCGCGTCTGGCGCATGCGCACGACGGAGCTCCCTCCGTCGTGCGCATGCTCAGTGCATAACATCGACCCACTTGCGAGCGGACAGCCGCTCGCGAGTGGGTCTGAATCAGGCCCAAAGGCGCTAACCTGTTGGGCAATCTGAACAAACACAGTAATTACCTGACAGCTGCCACCATATATATGAGGAGAGCTGGACACCCACCAAAAATGTGAAAAATACAAGTATAACAGAGTGAGGCGCTAGACAGTTAAATCATTTATTATCAACATTAAAAAATATATTTGTATATATACACCCCTTATATCTGGTTCATGTTTCTGTCATCACAAGTGGTTCCCATTCACACCGGCTCCTGTGAGGGGCAGCACGAGCCACACAGAAGTTATACACTGAACGGAAGGTCCGCTGGGGTAAGCCGTAAGGGATAAAGCTTTATAAAAAGGGCATTTTCTTGCATGCATGCTATTCTAAAAAGCCCAAAACTCTCCCTGCCTATCTCTGTACATTTTACAGATTGCTCTTTATGATACAAAGTAACTCTCTGGAGTCGTTTAAAGAAAATATTGTTGCTATATGCTATCTTATGCTGCCCATCCAGTAGCAGACCATAGAAACCACAGCACGATTATGACATTGTAATGGTGCAGTTGTTTCTACAGTATGTCTGTGATGAGCCTGCACTGAATGAGCAGTCGTTCAGTGCAGGCTCATCCATCATCTGGCAACATGGTAAACCTGACGTTATCGTCCGATGATTGCCCGATGATTGCCCGATGATTGACGTTATCGTCCGATGATTGCCCGATGATTGCCCGATGATTGATGTCGGAAACGATCAGCGGGCTCGCGCATCGCTGGTCGTTTCCGACTATGAAGTGCCCGATTTGCGGACGATTTGCACAATAACGACGTCGTTATCGTGCAATCGCCTGTCAAAACCGTCTAGTGGATGGGCAGCATAATTCCTTCTATCAAGGAATTGATTTGTTAAGGTGCAGCACAACGATTATTTTAACGATTATCGTTGATATCGTTTATCGTTCAATTGTTGAAAAAATCTTTCTAAGTTAAAACGATGAATGATTATCGTTTATGCGCGTTCACGTTTGTAGTTTGTAGTTCAGTCAGACTGACCAACTCAACGATTTTCAGTAAGGGAATATGCAAAAATCGTTTGTAGTTCAAAAAAATCGTTCATTACATTTAGTAAATGAACGATTTTAGTAAACGATTTTCGTTCATTTTCCCCTTGAAAAAATTAACGAAAATCGTTTAAGAAAAAATCGTTCATTTACAAAATCTTGTGTGTGTGTATGTTGCTTTACTGTGAATATCTTTGGATGGAATATGCTAAGAATAACTTATTTGCAATCATACCAGATTCTGGACCTTATTCAGAGTCGGTCCCAAGCGCCGATGCGCTCGTAACTGACTCGATGGTTTGTCTTGCGCTCGCGCAGCAGCTGCACTGCGCATGCGCAAGCCCTGGAGCGACAGAGAAACTCTGTCGCTCCGGAGCTCGCTACCAAAGGGGCGGCTGTCGATGTAGATCGACAGCTTGCCCCGTTTGGTAGACGGGCCGAGGGGGGTGGTTTCCAAAATGGAAGCGTTCCTTTACGAATGCCTACCATTTTGTGGGCGGCTGCACTGACATCATCAGTGATGTCAGTGGGGAGCTTCCTGCTCCATCAGAGCAGAAAGCTCCCTGGGGCTTACGAGTGCCCAGACCCAACCCACCATCGACAGCACACCCCCTTTGGTGCAAGACCCATAGCGACGGCTTGGCCATCACTATGCGGGTCTCGCGCATGCGCACGACGGAGCTCCTTCCGTCGTGCGCATGCGCACTAGGGCACCATCGACCTGCTTGCGAGCACTTAGCGCTCGCGAGCGGGTCTGAATCAGGCCCTCTGTGTGTATATTAGGGTCCCATTCCCAAAATATTTCATTATGATATGCAAATATTCCAAAACACGGTATATTCCGTTATCCAAAATACCCCTGGTCCCAAGCATTTTGGATATGGGAGACTCAACCCGTATATATTATTTTTTATGTTTCCTTCTTTGAAAATTTATGTGAATTGTACCAATTGGGAATATTGGCCCTCATTCAGAGCCGCTCGTTAGCGGCAGTACGCTCGTTCCGAGCGATGTTTGCACATCTGCGCATGCATACGGTTTTTAGTACGCATGCGCGAACCAGTCAGTGCGGCCGAAAATCGTTGGTACGCAATATAGCGAGGGCCTGCTATTTTGAGTGACAGAATGAGGCGTATGTGGGTGGTAACAGGGGAAGGAGCTTGAAAATGGGGAGTGGAGATCCGAACGCAGGCGTGCTTAAAGGTCAAAATGGGCGTTTTATGGGTGTGTATATTTAAAACAGCAGCGTCATTGACCACGTCACTGGGTTATTTTATAGCCAGAACTGCTCGCAAATTTGTGGTAGCAAACACCAACCACAAGAATAGCGAGCAGTTCATACGCTGGTCGATGTACTCGATTAATCTAATAAATAGCGGACATGACGTATGGTGCGAGCGGCCAGGGGGCGTTTTTAACAAATAAACGAGCGTATGTTTTGCACGCTCGTTCAGACTTAGAGGTGTGAACAGACTGCAATGTGCGTACGGATCATTTGAATAGCCACCCCTTGTTTTTAAACGAACGACCACAAATAGCGAACGGCTCTGAATCAGGCCCATTGTTTTCACTGTAAGGTGGAAAATAAATGTTCTAATTGTGATTTTATAATTGTGACCATTACACTGTATTTTATTACACTTGGTTTTTGACCCAATATAAGCGGTGTATATATGCAAATATACTTATTAAATAGATCCCTAAGGGGCCCATTTATTAATGATCACATTTGCAATTTGATCTGGGCATAGTATTACTACAAAATGCAATTGTAGCGCCGGGATGTATCATTGGGTACACATGCAGGGACAGTGGCTGACTGCACATGTGCGACCGTAATTGCCGGGGCCTGGTTCCCACCCAGTAAGTTTTGCGATGTGTAGCCCAAATGGCGTTAGCTGCGGGGGACAATGTTGGTAAATCTGGCAGCATCGTATCCCCAATAGGCTGCGGCCGCCTGCGGGAATGGAATGTTCCTTCACACATGGGGGTGATACTAAATATTTGCGTTTACCTCCCGGAAACGGGGAATAAGCCGCAAATATTTTATGATAAATGGGCCCCTATGTGTGTTCAACAGAGTATCCTTTACCAGGGTTGAATACACAGTTTAAATGCAAGAAACAGAATCAGAAAACGATTTGTGACAAGCCCGGGAGGAAATAAATGGTGCTTAAAGCTTCCCGGTAAACATGTCTAAATAAAGCGCAGTGTTTGCAAAGCATTTCAGTCTATGAAGTGATTGATGACAACAACCGCGTTTTCCCCTTTTCCTCAATTGTCTTATCTTTATTTGGGCTGGAGATGAAGGCAGTTACGCTAAGAGGTGATTTATATGCTCTCTGCATCGTGAGGTGGGAGAGGTGTTTATCTCCAAGATGGCTGAGAAATAACCTTGACAGGACGCACATCTCTGGAGACCGGCGGAGCGCGCAGCGGCCGCAACCAGCCAGCATTGCATGGGTTAATTTGGCTGCGCCGAGATTAAACCGCTGCATTTCTGATAAATATTCCGTCGCTGATCGTTTTTCTGTGTCATACAATGCACAATAATACTGGTCCTTCCGCTGTGAATAATATTAATATGGCGATTCTTAGAATCATTTTCGCCCACTGATATAGCGGCAGCGTAGTCTGTAGAGCTGTTCGATTACAGATGTTTTATAGTCGCTGGGGCTGATTGAGTTATGTGGAAATTTTGCCTGGTGCACGTCGTTCCTAGGGCCTGATTCAATACGGATCGCAATTGCGATCGCAGCTGTGATACCATACGGAACGCAGCGGTGAAAATATGCTAATGCTTGCCAAAGCTCAGCAGGCATAATGACGCCGTCTCCGGCTTACTCACATCCGTCGAATGTCGCACTACTGCATAAGCAACGGTACCATCGACGCACTTCGGCCAATCACGAAGCATTTACACCAGGTCTGACCAGCCGCAGGCACTGCGAGTCTCCTCGCACGCAGAGTTCTAACGCTGCGTATGCAATCGCAGTAGCTAATTTGTGCAGGCCCAGGTAATGGCGTTCATACAGACAGAGTCGCCTGCGCTTCTCAGACCACTCCCCCGTCACCGCTCCCAAACGCTGACATCCTGTCACTCACTCTGCGATGGATTCCTCTGTGCATCTGTAATCGCAATGTGAACGCTGCGCACGTGCAGTCTGGCTTATGTGCGTGCACAATGGCAAACAATAGATCTACATGCATCCATAGTGGCATTTGCGTTTGGTGCTGTATCAGGCCCCTAGTAAGGCCAAGATTAAGTGCAGCCCCGGGCCGAAGCATCCATCTTTGGTAGTCTTGAATACTCTTCCAGGGAAGCCAGGATTGCCACCAAGATTCAGGAGCTTCCCGGCCGCTCCGGGAAAGTAAGTAAGCCTAGGTTTGGGGGGGGGAAAAAAGGAGTCTCTGGGACCCGGGCTTGCTGGGGAGATTGAGCGCAGGATGCGGTCAATATCCCGACCGCGAGGATTCCGGCGGTCTAAATCCCGATGCTGGCATCCTGACCGCCGGAATCCCGAAGGTAGATATTGGGGGTGGGTGGAGGGTTAGGGTTTAGGCATTAAGGTGGAAGGGTTAGGTTTAGGGTGTGGGGTGGGGTAGGTTAGGTTTACGCACCGGGGATGGAGGGTTAGGGTAGGGAGGGTTAGGAACTTAGGATACCTACCGACAGACAGTGGCATCACAAGGGGGGTCCGGGACGCACCCGGGTGTCACCTGCCGAGGGGTGACACCAAGGTGCAGACTGACACTCCCCCACAGTGACAGAAGCCGGGTGCTGCACTGTAGTATTAAGTGCAGCACCCGGCTCCTGACACTGTGAGGAAACCGGTACTGCAACAGAAGGCAGTCAGCACCCCCTGCACCCCCTCCCAGTAATAGGGGAGGGACGCCATTGCCGATAGGTTTCGGTATCCTAACCCTGTCGGGATGCCAGCATCGGGATTCTGACCGATGGGCTGACAGGGTTGGACTGGCCCACAGGAGTACAGGGGAAATCCCCGGTGGGCCCCACTGCCTGAGGGCTCACCCCCTCTCCTAGGTGTCAGGTTCCAGACCTCAAATCATACATTGTTCCTGTATTAGATGGTCATTTACCTGGTGGAATAATACCACTGATCAACATGGATGCTTGGCTCTTTTCTATAGAAACTACAACAAGATTTGCCTATTGGTTAGCCAAGCATCTATGGTGGCTGGCCACAACCCTTAAGCATGGGCCCCTACCACTGCTTTCCCCCAGTGGGCCCTTCATGCCCCAGTCCGACACTGGATCCTGAGCACCGGCATCCCGTACCCATCCCTCAAGTGGTGCAGAGTTTGTTAAGAAGGCAGCTGTCAGGTCGTGGACATGGATGGTCTGGAGACACAGTAAGGCGATGGTGCTGGAGACACACATAGAGGATGGTAGGACCGCTGGTACTATTAGAAGAAAAGACCTGGGGACAGTAATCATCAGTAAGACAACAATTCTAATGAAATCATATTACTGATGCAAATGGAACCATATGAGCAAATATATTTTATTAATATAAAATAGTTTGATATGGGAAACTCACATTTTGTCCTACCCCAAAACTTCTGTTATTATCTGGTTGAACCTCTGTTGCATGATGATGATATTGGTTTTATTGCAACACAAACAGGCAGCTTCTGGACCATGGGATCTCGTGCATGAATAGTGATCACTGACTGAAGATGCTGCCTGTCCAGGGGGGATCAATTTCTTCAGAGGTTCCCATTGCAGAGAAATCATATAGGTAAGAAAATACTAATTCACCTGCTTGCTGTGCTTAGTCTCTGTAGAGAGGGACTGTGGGCGTGGCTATCTGCTTCTGGAGCGGTGGGCATGCCCCTGGCATGACTAAAATGGGGGGAGTGGCTTGTGGGCATGGCATTTCACATTAGGCCACACCCCTTGTCATGAGTGCACGACCACTCTTTTCATAGGGCCTCTTTCACAGTTTTTCCAGGGCCACTTTAAATTCCCACTCCGCCCCTGATCAGCACCATATGATCATTACTATAGGAAGATACAGTATATATTTATCTGCATTATACTGAAGCCCTGGTAATAGAACAACAAATAGAAAATGCAGATACTTTTTAATGTTCTTGCTATATAAAGAGACACACGCACATATTCTCATAGTAAGTGCTGTGTTGTGCTTATTAGTAATAGGCAGATTCATCAAAGCCCTATTACTGGGAATTAGAATTGACCATTGTTTTTTTTGTTTTTTTTCCTCATTTCGTTCTGTATATATCACAGGGTTACTGACGGAAATGCTTTTGTCTGTGATAAACGTGCCAACGGTAAGGTAAGACTGAGGCTTTGCACGCATTGAAAATCTGATAGTATGAGGGACAGCATTGCAGAGGTGAGGAGCAGCCCGGAGAAGCTATGAATGAGGGTGTGAGTTGTGGTTACAGAGAGGAGGTTAGATGGTGGTCTGATACATGCTGTGTTGCTAAAATAGAAACTACAGGATTGGGTAAGGGATTTGGGTAGGAAGACCAGGCATGAGTGAAGATGGTGCCCAAGCATTGGACTGGGATACTGAGGAGATAGTGGTGGTGTCAACTGTGAGGGAGAGGTGGAGGGAGGTGGAGACTCTGGAGTTTGGGAAGATATATAATTTCAGTTGTGGCCAGTTTGAGTTTGAGAAAATGTTGGGACATTAAGGAGGAGATAGAGAGTCAGCTGGACACCGAAGATAAGAGGTACGGGGAATGGTCACGGGCAGACTAGAATCTGGAAATGAAAGGAGCTGATGAGTGCACCATGGAAGGAGATGAACAGAGAGTAGAGTAGGGGGCCAATGAGTAGGGGTCGCATAAAACACCAGTCGCTTCTAACATAATCAGTGACTGAGTGCTGCTCCTCCATGATGTCAGTGTTACCCTGGGAGTGTGGCGCTGAGCTATGATGTCACAGCCACGCACCACACCTTCAGCCTGAGGAGACAAGGAAGCCTGAGGAGACAAGGAAGCAGTGAGGACAGTGGCGGGGCACAGCTTCTGGGTAAGGAAGGGATGCGGTCTCATGTGCCCTCTAGGCTTGCACCGGGCCTGCCCATACCCGAGGTACATAAGTGATGTTCAGTTATAGCCCAGATTATATACCCCTAGAAATGGGCTGGAATCATATCAACTATTTATTAAAAACTTTATTTCTATAGGAAACAGTTTATTTCTATGTATTTGGAAATGTTTCATTCAACACTTTCGTAATGGAATTATGCAGAGCTTGGTTTTCATTTCAACATTTGATCCCTATTACATACAACAGAAAATTATCTATTTATCCACGATACACGATTCAAGGAGAAAAAAAACGTAAGAAGTACAATGTTACCACTAAAAATAATATAACATAATAAAATGCAATGCTAATAATTACTGCATAACCTGCTGGTTACTACTGGGAATTCATTTGATGTCACTGAACAATGTTTACACATAAGGGAACAGACAGTTTTACAGTGTAACAGCTATGAGGACACATGCAAATACAGTATAACCACTTAAAAAAAGGACTAATACAACATCATTTTTTTTTTTAAATTACGTAAATAGCACATACTGTATGCGTGCAATAATAGTTATATAACACGTAAATACAGTACATGGCATCATATGTAATAATATATATTTGCAAGAGATGATAATGACAGTAATTGAAGTTTGTTAGTGAGGACTAGGGGTGTGCACCGGCCACTTTTCGTGTTTTGTGTTTTGGTTTTGGATCTGGATCTTTCTTCGTGTTTTGGATCTCTATTGGTTTTGCCAAAACCACCCTTCCGTGTTTTGGGTTCTGGGTTTTGGATCTGGATTTTTTCTTAAAAAATAAAAAAAACGCTTAAATCACATAAAATGGGCCTTTTTTTGTTCCTACGCTATTAATAACCCCAATAACATTATTTCTACTCATTTCCACTCTATTCTGAACACCTCACACCTCACAATATTGTTTTTAGGCCAAAAGGTTGCACCGAGGTAGCTGGATGACTATGCTAAACGACACAAGTGGGCGGCACAAACACGTGGCCCATCTAGGAGTGGCACTGCAGTGGCAGACAGGAAGCCAATCAGCGTTATGGTGCCCATTTGCATGTAGCACGGACCCGGGAGATCCGTGCTACATGCATCTGTGTGATTGGCACAGAGCAATGACAGGTCCGTGAGACCCATCTGTGCTGCTGTGGTAAAAAAAAAAAAAACCTGTGTAAAAAAAGAAAAAATGGCGTGCACCCCCCCAAAAAAGAGCAACCAGCCCCGGGCATTAGTAACCCAGTGCTGGGTGTGCTTAAATACAGGGGACAAACGACGTAGGGGTCCCCCGTTTTCTGCGCAACCAGCTCTGGGCTCTGATCCGGTCCTGGTTCTGGAAATACAGGGGAAATAAATTAGTAGGGTTCCCCTGTATGTTCCAGAACCAGCACTGGACTTTTTCTAGCGGGGGGCTGAGCCCTTTCACCGGGCCCCCCAGCCGCAGCATCAGCCCTGACCGCTAGTCAGCCCAGGCCGGGGATCTCTGGAGAGCTGGGGACCCCCCCAAGAAAAGGGGTCACCCTCTCCAGGGCACCCCAGGCCCAGGCTGATAGCCCGGGGCTATCCCCGCCACCCCTGGTGGCGGTGGGTGGCGGGTTGATTGTGTGGTGTGGTGTAAATAAAGAATATCAAACATTGTCTTTACAAGTAGAACTGCAAGTCCCAGCAAGCCTGCCCCGCATGCTGGTACTTGGAGAACCACAAGTACCAGCATGCAGGGCATTAAGGGCCGACTAGTACCTGTAGTTCACCTGTAAAAAAAATGTTTAAAAAAACACAGGACACACACACCGTGACAGTATAAGTTTATTAAACATACATACACACACACACTAATGTACACATACTCACCTATGTAACCTGTAGCATCGGTCCACTTCTCTGGTAAAGTATCCATAGGGGACCTGTGAAAAAAAACATACTCACCATCTCCTATGCGAGGTTCTGTCCTCTTCGTTCGTAAGTAGGCATCCCCGGACTTGGCAAAAAAAAAAAATGAAAACGCGATCCACGAACTTAGTACTGTTCTATAGAATGCTACTTCCCAAATGAGAGCTTAGCGGCGGGGTATCACCATGGAAACCCCGCTGCTAAGCGTTCATTGGCTGAGAGAGGCCATCTCCCGTCTCTCCCAGCCAATGAACGGCTCCCTCCATTGTAGTCAATGGTGGGAGACCGCAAGGTTATTAAAGTTTACCCTGCGGTTCCCACCATTGACTACAATGGAGGGAGCCGTTCATTGGCTGAGAGACGGGAGATGACCTCTCTCAGCCAATGAACGCTTAGCAGCGGGGTTTCCATGGTGATACCCTGCCGCTAAGCTCTCATTCGGGTTTGTGGATCGCGTTTTCGTTTTGTTTTTTTGCCAAGTCCGGGGATGCCTACTTTGGAACGAAGAGGACAGAACCTCGCATAGGAGATGGTGAGTATGTTTTTTTTCACAGGTCCCCTATGGATACTTTACCGGACAAGTGGACCGATGCTACAGGGTTACATAGGTGAGTATGTGTACATGTGTGTGTGTGTGTGTGTGTATGTTTAATAAACTTATACTGTCATGGTGTGTGTGTCCTGTGTTTTTTTTAAACATTTTTTTACAAGTGAACTACAGGTACTAGTGGGCCCTTAATGCCCTGCATGCTGGTACTTGTGGTTCTCCAAGTACCAACATGCGGGGCAGGCTTGCTGGGACTTGCAGTTCTACTTGTAAAGACAATGGCCCTCATTCAGAGCCGTTCGCTATTTGTGGTCGCTCGTTTAAAAACAAGGGGTGGCTATTCAAATGATCCGTACGCACATTGCAGTCTGTTCACACCTCTAAGTCTGAACGAGCGAGCAAAACATACGCTCGTTTATTTGTTAAAAACGCCCCCTGGCCGCTCGCATCCTACGTCATGTCCGCTATTTATTAGATTAATCGAGTACATCGACCAGCGTATGAACTGCTCGCTATTCTTGTGGTTGGTGTTTGCTACCACAAATTTGCGAGCAGTTCTGGCTATAAAATAACCCAGTGACGTGGTCACTGACGCTGCTGTTTTAAATATGCACACCCATAAAACGCCCGTTTTGACCTTTAAGCACGCCTGCGTTCGGATCTCCACTCCCCATTTTCAAGCACCTTCCCCTGTTACCACCCACATACGCCTCATTCTGTCACTCAAAATAGCAGGCACTCGCTATATTGCGTACCAACGATTTTCGGCCGCACTGACTGGTTCGCGCATGCGTACTAAAAACCGTACGCATGCGCAGATGTGCAAACATCGCTCGGAACGAGCGTACTGCCGCTAACGAGCGGCTCTGAATGAGGGCCAATGTTTGATATTCTTTATTTACACCACACCACACAATCAGCCCGCCACCCACCGCCGCCAGGGGTTGCGGGGATAGCCCCGGGCTATCAGCCTGGGCCTGGGGTGCCCTTGAGAGGGTGACCCCTTTATTGGGGGGGTCCCCAGCTCTCCAGGGATCCCTCGCCTGGGCTGACTAGCGGTCAGGGCTGATGCTGTGGCTGGGGGGCCCGGTGAAAGGGCTCCCCTGGCTGTGGCATCAGCCCCCCGCTAGAAAAAGTCCAGTGCTGGTTCTGGAACATACAGGGGAACCCTACTAATTTATTTCCCCTGTATTTCCAGAACCAGGACCGGATCAGAGCCCAGAGCTGGTTGCGCAGAATACGGGGGACGCCTACGTCGTTTGTCCCCCGTATTTTGGCAACCAGCGCTGGTTCTGACTAGCCCGGTGCTGGTTGTGCTTAAGTACAGGGGACCCCTATGTCGTTTGTCCCCTGTATTTAAGCACACCCAGCACTGGGTCACTAATGCCCGAGGCTGGTTGCTCTTTTTTGGGGGGGTGCACGCCATTTTTTTCTTTTTTTACAGAGGTTTTTTTTTTTTTTTTTACCACAGCAGCACAGACGGGTCTCACAGACCCGTCATTGCTCTGTGTCAATGACACAGATGCAAGTAGCACAGATCTCCTGGTCCGTGCGTGCATATGTGTCATGGAAATACACAGCAGCACAGACGGGTCTCACTGACCCATCTGTGCTCTGTGTCACTGTCAATCACACAGATGCATGTAGCACGGATCTCACGAGTCTGTGCTACATGCAAATGAGCACCATAATGCTGATTGGCTGAGAGCCATGACAGATGGCTCTGTCAGCCAATCAGCACTTTGCCCATTAAAGGCAAAGGCATTTTTTTAAAATGGCCGCTCGAGGCAAAACCTCGAGATCCGACAGCAGATCTCAAGGTTTTGCCTCGGGAGAGGGATCCGGGGCAGACAGGGAGATCCGAGCTTGGGCTCGGATCGCCCCGGATCCCCGAAGTTCGGGTGGGTTCAGTTCTCAGGGAACCGAACCCGCTCATTCCTAGTGAGGACAGTCTTATATAAAGCCTTCTCGTCTCATAATATAAATGTTCCACCATAAGAGTTACTCAGCATATTACACAGAGGACCTCATTCAGAGGCGGTCATTAGTTGCAAGCGGTCGCTCTGAATCAGGGCGGCTGCTTGCATCCTGAACGACAGCCTCCTTGTTGATTGTTAAGCTGTGGGTTACTACCCACAGCTTAACGACTGACCAGGTTGATGGTCGCAATGGTGATCACCATCGCGACCATCGGGGCTTACGACCAGACCTTTAGGTTGGGTCTGGGCACTCGTAAGCCCCAGGGAGCTTTCTGCTCTGATGGAGCAGGAAGCTCCCCACTGACATCACTGATGATGTCAGTGCGGCCGCCCACAAAACGGTTGGCGTTCGTTAAGGAACGTCTCCATTTTGGAAACCACCCCCCCGGCCCACCTACCAAACAGGGCAAGATGTCGATCAACATCGACAGCCGCCCCTTTGGTAACGACATCGACAGCCGCCCCTTTGGCCGCTGCGCGTGCGCAGGACTAACCATCGAGTCGGTTACGAGCGCATTGGCACTTTGTGACCAACTCTGAATAAGGTCCAGAGGGGGTCATTCAGACCCGCTCGCGAGCGCAGGACGCTCGCAAGCGGGTCGATGGTGCCGAATTGCGCATGCGCATAACGGAAGGAGCTCCGTCGTGCGTATGCGCGAGACCCGAATAACGACGGCCAAACCGTCGTTATGGGTCTCGCAGCAAAGGGGGTGTGCTGTCGGTGGTGAGTGACAGCACGCCCCCTTTGGTGGGCGTGCTGGGGGCGTGGCTGCCAGACGGAGGTGTTCCCATGGGAACGCCTACCGTCTGAGTCCGTCCCTACTGACATCACTAGTGATGTCAGTGGGAGTGATTTTGGCTCTGATAGAGCCAAAATCACTCCAGGGTTTGCAGCAGCGAGACCCTACCGCAGGGTCTCGTCGCAAGCGATGGTCTTGACCATTGTGACCATCATCATGGACGCTCGCTATAGCTGTGGGTGGTAACCCATGCGAGCGTCCATGAGGCCACTCCAAGTTGAGGGAGGAGGGCCCTGATTCAGAGCAAGCGTTCTGGTTAGAGCGTCCGGCTCTGAATCAGGCCCAGAGTGCCTTATTGTCTCCTCATATTGGGCCTGATATAGCACTGTACACTATTAGCATCACAGGTGTGTCTTTGGACCAGCAGAGATGCTAAAATATGCTAATGACTTTGTAAAATAAATAAGACACCTCCTGCCGGCTTCTGTGATCTGCCGCATCCGAGGACGCAATCATCGGATCAATCTGCATGGCCATTGGTCAGTGTTTTCACACAGATGAATCCAGTGAAGCCAGGAGGCAGATACTAGGTTCAGCATTACCAGAAATCGGGACCGTCACCCTCCCGTTTCCTGGGACGCTGCCTGATGCTGGCCCCAAACGTCCGCAGCCTGTTAACCGGTGGTATGTGTACTGACACTTTTACATTGCAATTAGGCTTTTACAATGTAGACATAACGCAATCTGCACATAATGGTGGGGAAGTTCTGCGGAGTACAAAGCACGTGACCAGGTTCTAACTTCTGGATTAAGCAGTGGCGAATTTTCATGCAGAGGGTGGGTGACAGTTCACGTCACAGTGGGGGCCGTGGTTTAGGCCCCACCCACTCTAGGGATATGACAAAAAAAAAAACAACAACTTAAAAACAAGATGGACTCACATTCAGTAAAATGTGCCTAAAGGAAAACCCATGGAACCACGATTTCGTACCGCCGTGAGCCCAGAGATCTATCCCGGACTCTAACCTTTCTACCAAAGTATAGTTCTGTTATTACGAGCAAATTGGTTTTGTGGATACAAATGATCCTGTACTGGTGCCAGGGTGTTTATGTAGAACCGCGCCCGGTCAGCGGGGATTGCTGCAGAAAGAGTTATGTCTAATTAGCTGTAACTGAAGGGAGGCGATAAATGAGGTAGCACAAATATTCATCAATAGGGAGAAGACTGTAACCTGGCTCAGCCAACAGAGGTGCGGGTTCATGAAGTGGATTTAATGGAGCAAGGCTCAATCTATAGCAGATCAAAGTCAACTTTTAATAATGCACATTGGAGACGGTAACATCTCAGGCTGAACTAGAAGTGATAAATTTTGTGATTCTTTTTTCTCCAACCTTTAAAGTCATAAATACTTTTTTTTTTTATTGGAAGAAGGGCACCTAGTAATAGTCCAGCAAGTTACTAAACGCTGTCAGATGAGTAGAGTTCTTCTATTACCACCTGGGGGGACACTTCTATGTGTACTCTCCTCCCAGTATTCTCCAATGTCAGGTCACTCTGTTTTGCAGTAATTTGGTGCTTAGTAAATAGGGGAGTATGGGCAGGAGAGGATGGGTGTCCCCCTTACTGGCACTTGTGTTGTCAGTCACTGTTCTCCTAATACAGGACACTGGGCCTGATTCAGAGCCGCTCGCAAAAAGTGTGCGGTCGCTCTGAATCAAGGCAGTGCAAGTGTTTTTTTTTTTTTTTACTGCGGCCTCTTGGCCGCTCACATAGCTGTGGGTTACCAGCCACAGCTTATGCGAGCAGCCATGATGATGGTCGCGATGGTCAAGACCATCGTGACCATCAGGCTTGCGACGAGACCCTTGCGGTAGGGTCTCGTTGCTGCAAGCCCCAGTGGACTTCCTGCACTATTAGAGCAGGAAGTCCACCTACTGACATCACTAGTTATGTCAGTAGGTCCCCCCACAAACGGCAGGCATTCGCATGGGAACGCCTCCGTTTGTGAAGCCACCCCCTGCCACGCCTACAAAATGGGGTGAGCTGTCGATCAGCATCGACAGCCGCCCCTTTTGTAGTGAGTCCCGGAACGAGTGCTTTTTGCGCTTGCTCCGGGGTTCGCGCACGCGCAGGGCGCACGCCGCGCGTGCACACTGGGCCACCATCGACCCGCTTGCAGGCGCATAGCGCTTGCGAGCGGGTCTGAATCAGGCCCACTGTGCTAAGTTGGATGCATGTACCACCTAATCACACACATACAGATTTGTCCTCTGGCATCTTCGCTGCTTGTGCGGCAAATTGTGCCATGCATGGCGCGAGTCGCACACCCCCAAACAGGTATGCACGTTGCATTGGCAGCCACGACTCCATAGGATTGCAAGGTGCGAAGACAGCGTGCGGCATGGCGTACCCTGGTGCACGCAGCCACGGCTAATCGCATGGCGTGATGCATTGCGCGTTTGCAGCATGAGCGGACGCATCTGACGAAATGTGCCCAGCTCGGTATGCCTGGCAAACTGCTCTACATATGTATACAAAACAGGAAAGAAGAGGTAGGGGAGGGGGGTTTGGGCTGAGTTTAGCCAATGATCCCCATGCACTGTACTTCATTCAAGAGCATTGCTTACCGGGATATACAGGGGCGGATAAATCATACACCCTACTATATTGTTATAAGACAAAAATGTATACAAATATTTATATAATAATATTGGGCGTGTTCATTTGTTCTGCAAACCCATAGATGGAAAAAAGGAAAATGTTCTGTACTAACAATGCAGAATTCTAGTTAATAAACATATACAATCACCCTCTTACTAAGAAATGAAAAATAATTAAACAGTAGCAGTTTTAAGCACATAAATAAACGGTAGCAGATGTGGGCAGATAAATGTAACATAATTGTTGCAGTCTTGATATTCTAAATGGGACCCATCAGCTCATACTTCATGCTGTGACCCCCTGATATCATGGAAAGCACTTATGCGGGTATTATAAGCACTAAGAATATCAGACAAAGCCATCGCCAATGGGTAAACCAACATTATTATCTTGAACTGAGGGCCTGATTCAGAGCCGGACGTTATGAAAGAGCGCTCGCTCTGAAACAGGTCCGTCTTTCTTGTTTTTCAGAGCGGCCTCCTGGCCGGTCGCATAGCTGTGGGTGACCACCCACAGCTATAGCGAGCGGCCAGGAAGATGGTCGCGATAGTCAAGACCATCGCGACCATCGGACTTGCAACGTAAGACCCTTGTGGTAGGGTATCGTTGCCACAAGCCCTAGAGTGCTTTCGACTCTACCAGAGCCAAAAGCACTCCCAATGACATCGCTTGTGATGTCAGTGGGGCCGGCCCCAGATGGTAGGCATTCCCATGGGAACGCCTCCGTCTGGGCAGCCACACCCTGTCACCCGGCGGCTGCCGTTGGGGGTCCGGAGGGTGATGCGGGGGGTGGCCTGGCGTGTGGACCACGCTCAGGCCGCTAGTCATTGGCCGCTGATACTAGTGACATCATGACGTCAGGTCACGTCGTGACGTCACATATGCACCGAAATATTCCGGTTTTTGGAATATTTCGTTTTTTGGAATAACGGATATGGGAAACTCAACCTGTATAGGAAGCGAGGTCAGACACCTCTATATCGTACGCCTAACAAAATGCGCCCCTTTATTCAGCAGACGATAAGAGCATCTGCTCCGGAATGCAACAGGAGGCGTGGCTTCAAAGTGATGCTGAAACACATGTTTAAAAATCAGTACACAATGCATACGTATCAATAATGTTAATAAGAATAATTTTATTTTTATTATATCCTCCCGTAAGTCACTATACAGACATCGTAAAACATGGTACATTGTACAAGGATTTGGTATTGCAGAAAATAGAAAACTTCACAGAGATTTTTAAAAACAAATGACACCTAGAGAGGACAATAAGCGTATTGCAGGGTTGGTGCAGACATTTTGGGAAATAACTTCCACGGTTTATATATTCCACCCACAAAAGGTAACAGATGAGGCAGCCATCTTGGGCGCACTATGTAGGATTACCCTGGGTGGAATAGGTTACGCCTAGAAGAGATGACACATAATGGGTGGTTGTAGCTTCATAACGCTAGGAGTAGGGACCCACCATGATCGTCAGGTCCATGTATTTTTTATCCCATCCACGAGTGTACCAGGTGAGGCAGCCATGTTGGGCGCACTACGAAGGTTACACTGAGGGAGATAAGCCGTACAAGGACCCAAGGCATATATGGGAAGACTGACGTGTGTGTGGCAGTATGATAAACTCAGTATGAAAAGATACATTATTATTATTATTATTATTATTATTATCCTTTATTTATATGACGCCACAAGTGTTCCGCAGCACCTTACATAGTACATACAACTAATGGGTGAACAAGAAACAAGTAACTTACAGTACATTACAGTGCAGGACAAGGACACGATTTATATACATTGCTGCGATAGCGATTATTACACTCACAATAAGCAGCAGGGAGTTGGCAGTCACGTGTTAGGTGCCCTAATGGGGAATAAGGAGTAGGAGAAAATGTAAAGAGAAGCACATGAGGGAAGAGGTCCCTGCTCATGAGAGCTTACATTCTAAGGGGAGGGGCAGACAGACAGGCGTGACACAGAAGGGGAGGGGCAGACAGACAGGCGTGACACAGAAGGGGAAGAATGTGAAGTACATCCTGCCTATGGAGGTTGCACTTCAGTGGAGGTACAGTACACCGGCATATCATACAGTGGAGGTACAGTACACCGTCATAGCATACAGTGTAGGTACAGAACACCAGTATATCATACAGTGGAGGTATAGTACAGCGGCATATTATACAGTGGAGGTATAGTACACCGGCATATCATACAGTGGAGGTACAGTAAACCAGCATGTCATACAGTGGAGGTACAGTAAACCGGCATGTCATACAGTGGAGGTACAGTACACCGGCATATCATACAGTGGAGGTACAGTACACCGGCATATCATACAGTGTAAGTACAGTACACCGGTATATCATACAGTGGAGGTATAGTACACCGGCATATCATACAGTGGAGGTACAGTAAACCGGCATATAATACAGTGGAGGTACAGTACACCGGTATATCATACAGTGGAGGTACAGTAAACCAGGAATGTCATACAGTGGAGGTACAGTACACCGGTATATCATACAGTGGAGGTACAGTACAACAGCATATCATACTGTGGAGGTAGAGTACACCAGTATATCATACAGTGGAGGTACAGTACACCGGCATATCATACAGTGGAGGTACAGTAAACCGGCATATAATACAGTGGAGGTACAGTACACCGGTATATCATACAGTGGAAGTACAGTACACCAGCATATCATACAGTGGAGGTAGAGTACACCAGTATATCATACAGTGGAGGTACAGTACATCGGCATATCATACAGTAGAGGTACAGTACACCGGCATATCATACAGTGGAGGTACAGTACACCAGTATGTCATACAGTGGAGGTACAGTACACCGGCATATCATACAGTGGAGGTACAGTACACCGGCATATCATACAGTGGAGGTACAGTACACCGGTATATCATACAGTGGAGGTACAGTACACCGGCATATCATACAGTGGAGGTACAGTACACCGCCATATCATACAGTGGAGGTACAGTACATCGGCATATCATACAGTAGAGGTACAGTACACCGGCATATCATACAGTGGAGGTACAGTACACCAGTATGTCATACAGTGGAGGTACAGTACACCGGCATATCATACAGTGGAGGTACAGTACACCGCCATATCATACAGTGGAGGTACACTACACCGGTATATCATACAGTGGAGGTACAGTACACCGGCATATCATACAGTGGAGGTACAGGACACCAGTATATCATACAGTGGGCAGATAGTAATGAAGTCCCTGGGAGCATGTACGATTAAAACTGAAAAAGATGCAAATTTTTCAATATATGAAGTGGACCCTCCATTTCCGACCACAAATAATGCCCCCACACGCTATCACATCTTCCAGCTCTTCCCCAGGTCAGGCTCGTATCGGAGCCCATCTCCTGGCAAGAAAAAAATGTTCACGTTACGAATTTACGCCCAAAATATTTATCACATTTGCACTGAAAATGCAGCATGTGATAAATATGCCCCTAAATCCCACAGCAAATATAAACTCCTTTTTACCCTCTGTCTGATATATGAGAACCGCTGAGACGGGTAACACACAACGAAGCAGCACTGAGTCAGATAATCAGGGTATAGCAGCTAGAGCTACTGTAATCCCAATCAGTCATTGTAGAGTTTGATGCCTCAGGAACAGGCTTTGGAGTCACATTAAAGCAGAACCAGGAGCCTGTAACATTCGCCAGCAGAGCCCCTAACAAGTGAGGTGATGCTCAGATTAGGTAGGAGGACTGTTAGCTGCTGCATGTAGGATAGAGATATTCCATCTATGCACATAGTGTATGTCAGGTGCGATCTGATCACATGGAAAGCCTGAGGAGAGGGTGACATCCAAGCCGCTATTATGTGCCTAAAAAGAAACTGCGGTACTGATAATATTCAGGAGGAGGACTCTGATATGTGCTACTGCCCAGGGAAAGAACAACATATTATAGATACTCCATGCAGGACCTATCTCCTCCATCTGTTTGTGCAAGAAGCAGACAATAGGCACTGACACCATGAATATGTCTGTCTGACTATCCATCTATCTATCTCATATCTATCTATCTATCTATCTATCTATCTATCTATCTATCTATCTATCTATCTATCTATCTATCTATCTCATATCTATCTATCTATCTATCTATTTATCTATCTATCTCATATCTATCTATCTATCTATCTATCTATCTATCTATCTATCTATCTATCTCATATCTGTCTACATTATTTATGAACAGTGTCTATCTACCTATCTCTCTCATATCTACTTATCTCTCTCTCATATCTATCTATCTATCTATCTATCTATCTCATATCTATCTATCTATCTATCTATCTATCTCCTGTCTATCTATCTATCTATCTATCTATCTATCTATCTATCTATCTATCTATCTATCTATCTATCTATCCCATATCTATCTATCT
Source organism: Taudactylus pleione (assembly GCA_031769625.1). Lineage (NCBI taxonomy): Eukaryota > Metazoa > Chordata > Amphibia > Anura > Myobatrachidae > Taudactylus > Taudactylus pleione. Next base: position 4,759,115 of record JAUIMM010000694.1, on the reverse strand, counting down.
CATATCTATCTGTCTAGCTCATATCTATCTATCTATCTATCTATCTGTCTATCTCCTATCTATCTATCTATCTATCTATCTATCTATCTATCTATCTATCTATCTATCTATCTATCTATCTATCTATCTATCTATCTATCTATCTATCTATCCTCCCTCCCCTGTGCTTGATCCTAACCTCCCCCTCGCTGCACCCTAACCCTAGCCCTGGCCCGTGGGGGCAGCCGGTGAGGGAGTCGGATGACCCTTCTCTGAAAAATTTGTCATGTTAATGCCATCTTCACACTTCGGATACTGGAGCTTGGTATAATAGACAGCATAGCAGCCCCCATTGAACCCCATAGCAACTTTTTTTGGAAAAATAAGTAGTCACATCAAATTTGGGGTTCATGAAAATGGGTACTAACATATTTTAATCTTGCTAATGTGAAGTTTTAGAAAAAAGTCAAAAATCCACCTGCCACAAGCACCTGCAAACAATAAAATACCTGGGGCATACTTGGGGACCACCCCTGAGTCTATTTCGCTAGTTTAGAAGTTTGTCCCCCAATTTTTTTTTTTTTGCCCCCAAAATGAAAGTACCTTTGTTGGGGTGTCCTGTGGTACTTTAAATTTTTTTTATACAGAATACCTTTGGGGGACTGTCCAAGGGGTGCAGGGTGGTTTTTGGAAGTTTCTACCCCTAAACCCCAATTCTGCACTTTTCGACACCTATTCATAAGTGATACTTTATAGCTGGGTAGTCGAGAAAATTGAAAACGATGATAAGTGAGGAATGCGAAAATTACGTCATCAGCAAAAAAGTATCGCTGATAACGGCTTTTCACAACCTAATTGAATACGGCCCTATGTCTACAATGTGGTGTCATCTTCAGGGGTGAATGACCCGAAATTCCTGAGAGCCTGAAAAAGAGTCCACTCCTTCACATTTGTGTGGAACGTGGAAGGATGTCCTACACTGTGCACAGAAATATGTTTATTGGCCTGCAACGGATGATCATATATGAAGATCCTTCTATAGTGAAAATGTTGTCTATAAGCTAAATGGTACAAAGGCTGAAGAAGGCGTTAGCTCCCTTGGTCAAGCTCTGAAAAGCTAAGCTTTCTTAGTTTGGTAAATAAGGCCTGATTCAGACCCGTCGCAAGCGCTGAGCGCTCACAACTGGGTTGATGTTTGACCACTGGGCATGCGCACGACGAAGCCGGCTCCGTCGTGCGCATGCGCGAGACCCGGCTAGCGGCGGATGCTCCATCGCTCCGGGTCTCGCACCAAAGGAGGCGAGATGTCCATGGTGAGTGACAGCTCGCCCCATTTGGTGGGTGGGCCGGGGGGGTTGCCGGCAAATAAAGGCGTTCCCAATGGAACGCTTGCCATTTGGGGGCGGCCCCACTGACATCACCAGTGATGTCTGTGAGAGAGCTTCCGGCTCTGTTAGAGCCGAAAGCTCTCTGGGGCTTGCGGCCACGAGACCCTACCACAAGGGTCTCGTTGCAAGCCTGATGGTTGAGATGGTCTTAACCATTGCGACCATCAACCTGGCCGCTCGCTATAGCTGTGGGTGGTCACACACAGCTATGCGAGCGGCCAGGAGGCCGCTCCAAAAAAAAAAACGCCCTGATTCAGAGCGTCTGGCTCTGAATCAGGCCCAAAGTCCCATATTGCAGTCCCCATAAAGAACTAGAGGGCGGAGGATCTATACGAAACTCAGCTGTACTTAATTAAGCACAAGATATAGCTGTGGTATAATCTGTGATTAGAGGCATCATAAATAACTGCGCTATTGTAGCGGGACCCGGCGGAGGTCCCTGGCATGGTGGCAGACACAGATCTGGAGGCTCACAGCAGAATCCGGCAGCGGCCATGAGTTTAGCAGCAGTGGTTTACCACTGCCATCCGACATGAACAATGTACATTTCAAAAATGGCACATGAGCGAGCCAATAAGAGCTCATGATGCAAATTCAAGATGCAATACTGGTCCGGTGCAGTTAGGATTAATTCACCATTCCGCCAGGCCCGTCTCTACAAATGAGAGCATGTGTGACAGAGCCCAAATGTTGGCTGCAGCCCAGGGCTCAGGATAATCTTAATCCACCACTGATATCATGCAATGCAATATAGTCCATGGAGCTATAAGTGTGGCTACAACCAGGGCCGGCCACCAGTGGGCGCCTCAGAGTCCCCTCAGCAACAAAAAAAAAAAGTATCTTACATACTTTGGGCAATATTCCATTACTGTAGGTGCGAAAGCCATTTTCTGATAAAGTATCGCAAGTGACGTCATTTCGCCATGCAAAAAGTCTCCTCCGTATTCAATTCTGGAGACTGTTCGCCGGTGCTGAAACTCAATGCAATGAAACCTGCAAAAAAGTTTTGCCTATGAATAAGTGTCGACAAAAAAGTGCAGAATTGGGGTTTTGGGGTGCTGTCCTCTGAAAACCCCCCTGCACCCTTGGGACAGTCCACCAAAGGTAAATTGCGTAAAAAAAAGTACTTTAGATCACCCCAAAAAAGTACTTTCATTTTCTGGCAAAAAAGACCAAAGTTGGTGGACAAACTGAAAAACTAGCAAAATAGACTCCAGGGGGGACCCTAAGTATGCCCCAGGTGTTTGTAAGTTTGTAGGTGGTTGCAGCAGGTACGTTTTTTACGTTTTTCAAAAGTTAGCAACTTTAAAATATGCTTGCACCCATTTTCATGTACCCCAAATTTGCTGGGACTAGTTATTTTCTGCAAAAAGACCTGCAAAATGCTATTCTTCACAACTTCTGCAAAGATGCTAAATAGCAGCTATGGAGATCACTTAAGTACCCCAAATACCTTCAGCAGGGCTATTCGGGGTTATCTACAGTGATCCCCAATGTCAGTGCTTCTTTTGGGGGGTGTCAGGCTGATTTCCCCAAATCTGACAGCACTTTTCGCATGTTACAGTTTCACCGGGTCCCGTTATCGCTGATTTCTAATTGAATACAGGGATAAGCGGGGACGAGCGCGATACATTTTTTGCATTGAAAACCAGCGATGTCGGCGAAAAGTCTGGCATGCAAATAGTACGGGACTTTTTGCTCCGAACTCAATATGCCCCTTAATGTTCACAGCGGCAGCGGGTCTTCAGCTGCACACGCCGCTATGCCCTACCCCACTGTTTGGCTGTAACAGTGCCGACGATCGTTGTGAAAACAGCGCAGGCGCCTCTCCTTCTCACTGCATGGGTCACTCATTGCCAGCGCTAGGTCCTCGGCTCCCCGACAGGAACCTGCTTCCCCGCACCCGGCCTATCAGCGCCGATGACATGTGCTGTATACAAGGTGCCGGCCAGGCTCTTTCCTCCGTCCAGTTTGACACCACTGCCCTACAGTATCCCCTCTGCTTCCTTTGGAGAGGAAGGCAAGGAGCAGACTGCCAGGTAGATCACAAAAGGACCGGGAGGCGCACAATGGTGAATCAATTAGAAGCAAATTTATTAAACAATAACTGAACACTCACATCGAGGAGTATAACATAGTACATGGCAATCTTATTCCGGCATCAGCCGCAGACAATGGCACTGCTCTCTGTGTGACTGGCGCAGTTCTACATCTCGATCCCAGTGCCGGCTCAGCTCTCATATGTGACACGCTGTCCAAATCCCAAACATGTTTCATCGCACACACGTCGTCAGTAGGCGCGTCTCACTCAAGACACTAGAAGGCTTTTTAGATCAGTCATCGTTAGCTGTTAACCCTTTTTCTGCCAGTGGTTAGTACATTTCCTGGCATTTCAAGTACGCTAATTCAGCCTAAATCAAATCTGTTCACATGCATTTCATCCTTGCATTGTAGGCATAATACATTCCAATAACTACCGATATCTCATTTAAATAAACTCCATGCGAGTTCTAAACCTAATTACCTCCATCGAATTTTTAGTAATGATGAATCGGCCCCACAGTCCTGCTAGTAAGAGCTGAATTATAAGCCCCACACAAATGCAGGAACGTCCCTTAATAACAAAGTGTATTGTGACTCGCAACATTTTATTCTCGTTTTCTGTTGCCAGATGTACTCATCGGGTCTCATAATAACACCACTTCCCATTCCACTCCTAATTGAGAAGCATGGCTGCAAAATATGTTCTATAAACATTAAATAATTAAAATGATGCTGCTAGTGTATAAAACCAATTAACCTTACACATTGCTTTTTAATTATTTGCACCTGCACGGCAGACTGTAGCATGCAGGCTCGGCGTGCAAACTGCGTAATCACCAAGCAAACCTTAAAACATTTTTTACACGGTGTTTGACACAAAAGAGAATGGATTTGAACAGGCTTTCATGCCTGATAAAAAAGCTATTAGTTTGCTAAAATTCTCAGCACTTCTTATACCAAGGAGAAAAACATTTGTGACCCGAGAAGCCGTCTCAGTGCAGCCAGGATGCTGGAGGTAATGCATTAAAATGCACCAGAGACGTTCACGCAGTCCCAAGCAGAGGCGCTGCTGTTATTTCGCCTATTGTTTGAGGGCAGCGGTGAATATCCAAATATGACTTGCAAATTACATTCTCGCATATGGTATTTACTGCACGATTGTGAACTCTAATCCCTCTCGGTGTCCTCAGAAATACCCTTTCCGTTAATATACAGTTACGCCCAGGTAATAGCAGGCAAATATAATGTGCTGTTACTTGTGATCTAGAACAGATTTAAGTCATGTTCATAGTACATTTAGAAGATCAGTTTACTGGTGAATTAATAGTTTTGTGCTTTTTAAAAAAAATAAAAAATCAAAGTCAATTCTGTACAGCTGTACTAGGAATCACTACACGTCATTTACTTATCTTCTGGGGTGTGGCATGTGTTTGCACCTTATTGAGGTTGTACATTAGGAGAAATGGGTTCCAGACAAAAAGGTTGACAATGAAATGGTCGACAATGATTTTGTCAACATCAGAAGGTCGACATGAAAGAAGGTTTACAGGTACAAAATGTCGACATGTTCAAAAGGTCAATACAGAAATGGTCGAGAAGTTTTTTTTTTTTTTAGGGTTAAGCACTTACCGGAGGGTTATGGTTAGGCAATAGGAGCAAGGGTTATGGTTAGGCAATAGGAGGGAGGGTTAGGGTTAGGCAATAAGGAGGGAGGGTTAGGCAATAGGAGGGAGGGTTATGGTTAGGCAATAGGAGCGAGGGTTAGGGTTAGGCAATAGGAGCAAGGGTTAGGGTTAGGCAATAGGAGCGAGGGTTATGGTTAGGCAATAGGAGGGAGGGTTAGTGTTAGGCAATAGGAGCGAGGGTTAGGCAATAGGAGGGAGGGTTATAGTTAGGCAATAGGAGGGAGGGTTATAGTTAGGCAATAGGAGGTAGGGTTAGGGTTAGGCAATAGGAGGTAGGGTTATGGCTAGGCAATAGGAGGGAGGGTTATGGCTAGGCAATAAGATGGAGGGTTAGGCAATAGGAGGGAGGGTTATGGCTAGGCAATAGGAGGGGGGGTTATGGCTAGGCAATAGGATGGAGGGTTAGGCAATAGGAGGGAGGGTTATGGCTAGGCAATAGGAGGGAGGGTTAGGCTATAGGAGGTAGGGTTATGGCTAGGCAATAGGAGGGAGGGTTATGGCTAGGCAATAGGAGGGAGGGTTAGGCAATAGGAGAGAGGGTTATGGTTAGGCAATAGGAGGGAGGGTTAGGCTATAGGAGGGAGGGTTATGGCTAGCCAATAGGAGGGAGGGTTAGGCTATAGGAGGGAGGGTTATGGCTAGGCAATAGGAGGGATGGTTAGGCAATAGGAGGGAGGGTTAGGCAATAGGAGGGAGGGTTATGGTTAGGCAATAGGAGGGAGGGTTAGGCAATAGGAGAGAGGGTTATGGTTAGGCAATAGGAGAGAGGCTTAGGCAATAGGAGGTAGGGTTATGGCTAGGCAATAGGAGGGAGGGTTATGGCTAGGCAATAGGAGCGAGGGTTAGGCAATAGGAGGGAGGGTTATGGTTAGGCAATAGGAGGGAGGGTTAGGCTATAGGAGGGAGGGTTATGGCTAGGCAATAGGAGGGAGGGTTAGGCAATAGGAGGGAGGGTTAGGCTATAGGAGGGTTATGGTTAGGCAATAGGAGGGAGGGTTAGGCAATAGGAGGGAGGGTTATGGCTAGGCAATAGGAGGGAGGGTTAGGCAATAGGGGGGAGGGTTATGGTTAGGCAATAGGAGGGAGGGTTAGGCAATAGGAGAGAGAGTTATGGTTAGGCAATAGGAGGGAGGGTTAGGCTATAGGAGGGAGGGTTATGGTTAGGCAATTGGAGGGAGGGTTAGGGTTAGGCAATAGGAGGGAGGGTTAGGGTTAGGCAATAGGAGGGAGGGTTATGGATAGGTAACAGGAGGGAGGGTTATGGTTAGGCAATAGGAGGGAGGGTTAGGCAATAGGAGGGAGAGTTATGGATAGGTAACAGGAGGGAGGGTTATGGTTAGGCAATAGGAGGGAGGGTTAGGCAATAGGAGGGAGAGTTATGGTTAGGCAATAAGAGGGACGGTTAGAGTTAGGCACCATGGGGAGGGTTTGGGTTAAGATTAGGGTTAGAAAAACAAACAAACGTGTCGATCATTTCTTTATCGACCATTACCTTTTGAACCTGTCGACTTTCTGTCATGCTGACCTTCTTCCATGTCGACATTTTAGTGTCGACCAAATTAGTGTCAACCCATCTTTTGTATCACACCCAAATAAATTGGGCCTGATTCAGAAATGAATGCATTGCAGACACAGCATCACCCTTTGGCGCAGTCATGCCAGCGTTTTTATGCTATTGCCACGTCCGATTTAAACAACTGAGGCGCTCACTTGCAGGATCCTAGGACAGTGTATTTGCGTCAATGTGCGTGTTTAGATGTAACATCAGTCGCACCATCGAAACTGCCACCAGCCCTACGCCAGGTGCAGTCTCTGCTTCTAACCTCGGCCTCCTGTGTGAGCGGCTGTGTGTCTTTGAATGCAGCCTCAGCATCATGCCCGCGACTTGCCCGCATTGGCATCGCCACCCCTCTGTTCTCTCCCAGGTGCAACAAAAAAATTAGTGAACTGTGGGCCTGATTCAGAGCCGCTCGTAAGCGGCCGCTCGTTCTTTCCGAGCGATGTTCGCACAACTGCGCATGCGTATGGGTCATAATACGCATGCGCGAACCAGTCATTGTGGTCGGAAATTGTGTGCTCGCAAAATAGCGAATGCCTGCTAGTTTGAGTGACAGAATGAGGCGTTTGTGGGTGGTAACAGGGGAAGGTGCTTGAAAACGGGGAGTGGAGATCCGAACGCAGGCGTGCCAAACGGTCAAAACGGGCATAATTAACAAAGCAGCGTCATCGACCACGTCACTTGGTTGTCTTTTAGCCTGAACTGCTCGCATGATTGCGGTAGGAAAATGCTACCACAAGCACTGCGAGCAGTTCAGACGCCTTTCGATGTAGTCGATTAATCTAATAAATAGCGGAGATGACTTAGGATGCGAGCAGCCAGGGGGCGTTTTTAAAAAAATAGCGAGCGCATGTTTCGTTCGCTCGTTCAGACATAGAGGCGTGAACAGACCACAAACAGCGAGCGCTCGATTTAAATATCGGGCCCCTTTTTCTGAACGAGCGAGCGCAAATAGCGTCTGGCTCTGAATCAGGCCCTGTGTCCATATTGTCACCGCGTCCAGCTCTGAATCCGCCCATTATGTGAAGTTAGAGAATGTTAGCATAGGGACACAACGGTACAACATGGCAGCATTTGCCAATAATGATTCCACCTTGGCCATAGTAGATACGTTGATATTAGAGGCCACAAACCATCAAAGTAAATATGCTGCCTGTTGGGGCGTGATGGGTTAATGCATTGGTTGTAACTGACCCTCGGGGCCTTATTCAGAGTTCAACTCAAACAGAGTTGCACAATCATACTTGCCTACACTCCCGATTTGGCTGGGAGCCTCCCGAAAATTGGGTGTTGCTCCTGGCCCCCCAGAAAGCCGATGACGCGATTCACGCTGAATAGCGTAATTTTTGCTCCGCCCCCTGCTTCACAATGCCTGTAATATCGGCATTGTGTAGTGGGGACGGGGCCAAAAATGACGCGATTGTGTTTGACCCCGCCACCCGCCCCGCCCACAAATGGTCGTTATCTGTCCGGCCATGCCCCCTTGTGCCGGCCACGCCCCCTGCCGATCTTGCTGCCACTTCCCGGAAGGGGCAGCCAGAAAGTCGGCAGCCATGTGCAAAATGCATCTGGAAAAAAGGAAAAGGTCACGATCTTGTGACGTATTCAGTGTAAATGGCGCACGCAGGTTTGCAGCTGCGGCTCCCTACAGTTTGTGTAACTGAGTCAGATGGGGCTGGAGTACGACTGGGGGCGTGGCCTCACTGAGTACCTAATATGCTAAAAATCGCAGTACACAATACATGGACACTTCATGTAATGGCTGCATACTACAAGTAATAAGTACCCGTGTGGCTTGGAGTTTATGGGGTATATTTACTAAAGTGAGAGTTTTTAGAAGTGAGTTTTAAAAGTGATGTGCCCATAGCAACCAATCAGATTCTAGCTATTATCTTCTAGAAGGTGCTAGTTAAATGTTAAGTAGAATCTGATTGGTTGCTATGGGCAACATCTCCACTTCTAAATACCCTCACTTTAGTAAATATTCCCCTATAAGTCACTCAGAAAACCAGATGCAAATCTAAATAATTTATTTTCATGACAATCCTTATACACAACATATGTGGAGCCTTCCCTTAGATTATGCAACGAATGTTATATGTTCAGGACCGCAACTAGGGGGGGGTGGGAGGGTGGAGGTGCACAAGGTGTGCTACTGCATCCGCCACCAGTGTCCTCCAGTCCGGCGCTGCAGGGAGGCTCCAAGCCAGATGCCTCCTGAGATTTTATTACCAGCGGGCACCCGGCTCCTTCCCTACAGTGTTGCGGCAGCTGGAGGCTGGGGTTCTCTCCTGAACTCCAGCTTCCGGCTCTCCCCATGGGCACTATAGGAGAGACATCATGACGTCTTTCCCATAGTTCCGAGGAGCAGCCGGGCGGACCGGACGGCGGAGTACGCTGGAGTGGGGTTTAAAGTAAGTATTGTTTTTTTATATGTAAGGAGCACTAAAGTGGCATTACTATATGGGCACTACAAGGGCATTACCATATGGTCACTATAGGGGCATTACTATAAGGGCACTATAGGGGCATTACCATATGGGCACTACAGGGGCATTACTATAAGGGCACTACAGGGGCATTACTATATGGGCACCACAGGGCATTACCATATGGGCACTACAGGGGCATTGCCATATGAGCACTACAGGGGCATTACTATATGGGCACTACAGGGGCATTGCTATATGGGCACTACAAGGGCATTACCATATGGTCACTACAGGGGCATTACTATAAGGGCACTACAGGGGCATTACCATATGGGCACTACAGGGGCATTACTATAAGGGCACTACAGGGGCATTACTATATGGGCACTACAGGGCATTACCATATGGGCACTACAGGGGCATTACCATATGAGCACTACAGGGGCATTACTATATGGGCACTACAGGGGCATTGCTATATGGGCACTACAAGGGCATTACCATATGGTCACTACAGGGGCATTACTATAAGGGCACTACAGGGGCATTACCATATGGGAACTACAGGGGCATTACTATAAGGGCACTACAGGGGCATTACTATAAGGGCACTACAGGGCATTACCATATGGGCACTACAGGGGCATTACTATATGGGCACTACAGGGGCATTACTATATGGGCACTACAGGGCATTACCATATGGGCACTACAGGGGCATTACCATATGAGCACTACAGGGGCATTACCATATGGGCACTACAGGGGCATTACTATATGGGCACTACAGGGGCATTACCATATGGGCACTACAGGGGCATTACTATATGGGCACTACAGGGACATTACCATATGGGCAATACTGGAGCATTACTATATGGGCACTACTAGAGGGGCATTACTATATGGGCACTACTACAGGGGCATTTCCTCAGGGGGCATTACTGTAGGTTCACTGCTGAAGGGAACATTGCTATAGGGGCACTGCTCTAGGGGACATTACTATGGGGGAGGGCGCCAAATTACTGTCTTGCCCCGGGTGACAAAAATCCTAGTTTCGGCCCTGATATGTGTAAAAGCCCCAACACACTTTATGATTTGCAAACAATCCAATCTCGTTTGCGATTTCCCTTGAACTCCTGAACACTCCCGGACAAACGATATTGTGCCTACACATTGAACGATTGTACAAACGACCAAATGATATAGATGGATTGTTAACGACGGCAAATCTTTAATGATATATCGTTTGGCAGCAAACAACCTCACGAAATTGTGGAGGGGAGTGGCTAGGATCAAATCGTCCATCGTGCACACACACGAAACGATGTGTGCCAAATCGTGAAAAATAATTCCATATCTTTCTGCAGGTTCAGCTGATCAGTGACCACGCATCGGCAAGCGCGCATCTGCATCGTTATCATGGGCACACATGGCACTTTTTAAATGAATTATTATCCCAATAAGACATAAACGGCCAAATCGTTTAAAAAATCGCACCGTGCGTGGGGGCCTTATGAATGGTCAGTACTTTGTGATTTTACTTTTTTTTAGCACTATTGCAGCAGTTTTAATTTATTTGCATAAGTGGGTGTGTTTGAGACATTTTTGTCCAATCAGATGCAGACTGCATCGGTCATCATCATCATCATCATCTCTGAACAACTTACATCAGGATTTTAGAACCCGCAAGTCACGCCCCTCCAAGCAAACGTGATCGTGTCTCTTTGACGGCCACTTTAGTTGCATTTCGCGACATCCTTACTGTACTTTGGCTGCGTCTGCATGCCCCCTGCCCACATCCACACCAGCCCCCATCGCAGCCCCCTAGTCGTATACAGTTGCGAGTCACTTATGACAGAAAATAGGACGCACGGCATGAAAAGACGCACAAAAACTGAGTTGTGGAGTTGTGAATTTCATATGTGAAAGTATATGCGTCATCTTGCGTTGCTTTATGATCAAAATGTATTTATAAGAGAATAAATGAGATATTTTACCACCATATATTTGGGCAACTCACGCTTGTTTTCGGTAACCATTGATTCCTTTGGATGAACAATTGAGAACCTATCATCTTATGGTGTAATTTCTACAGACTCCATCTAACATCAGTTAGTGCTGGTTTCAGGTTCCTCTTCCACTTTTTGTACCATAACATATAAGAACCTAGGGACGTGATAACAAGTTTTATGGGGTAAGTTAGAGAAAGGACCATTATATGCGGTCATGGAAATTCTAATTAATGATGTGACCAAGTAAAGAAGAAAGACCCTCAGTGGTGCGGCGATCTCTCTTTGCTGGTGGGTGATAGAGCTTCCATGTATATTCATGTCGGTCTGTGACTTTTTCCCAGTCTTCCTGCTCGTTACATTCAGCAGAGCTGCTGAGTCTACAGCGATGGCTCCTGTGATGCGAAATGTTCCATATTCATGAATTGCTGTTGGTGGAGCATTAATACATTAAATATAGATGACGTTTGCCACCCGGGTCCCTTGTGACTATTTTCCAGCTGAAGTTTCTTCTTTTTTATTGGTTACAATGGGGATTCAGGAAAGTTTTAGAGATCTGTCCTATGTCTTACTCTCTGTAGTTCTCCCCTGTCGCCTTCTCTCAGCAGTCCTGTTTTGGAGGGATTATCCTGATTAAATGGCAGAGCTTTGCTAAATCTGGGTGTGGCCTTGATTGGTAGGGGTGTGGCTAGGTTGGGCGTGGTGTAGGGGATTAATGTGTCCTGATTTTTACCTCTTCAATATTGGGAATTATGTACTGTGTGGTTGCATATGGCAACGGGATGCAATTGGGAAACCGACTGACGTGATCCCAACAGCCGGTTTCCCGACTGCTTTATCCCGGCGTAGGTTACATGACAGGCGTCTATATCTAGACGCCTGTCATTTTCCCGACGCCGGGAGACAGGCGCCCGGCATCCCGATAGTAGTGATGGTCGGGCGCCGCGAGCGGACAGCCGCGCGGGGGGGGAGGGTTAGGTTTAGGGCTCCCAGGGGGGACTTAGGGTTCGGCACTCGGGGGGGAGGTTAGGGTTAGGCACCCCTAAGGAAGGTTAGGGGGGTTAGGTTAGTTTTTACTTACCTCAGGACGTTCGGGATTTCCAGAGCTGTAGGGCTGCTGCTGCCGGGATCTGTTCAGCTGTTGGGGTGCCACTGCCGTGAATCGAACCGCCGGCCATGAGGCCGGCAGTATTTCATACCGATTCCATGGCAACTAATATTCATTCACTTTCTCCTTGCATAACCACTATCAGAGCAATTTCCCAGGCCATGTGGATTGTTAAGGATACTATGGATCTAATTGCAGAAAGGAAGTCTGGGGTAGTTCATGGGGTGTGCTAGACTGCCACATACAATGAGTTGATTACTAGTTATTTATATAGCGCCGACATATACCACAGCGGTTTACAGAGTGGAGTTTACAGTCTATTCTTTCTGTCTGTACTCCCTATCGCATGGACACATTCTGAAAAGCTTATTAACCTACCTGTACGTTTATGGAGTGTGGAAGGAAACCGCTACATCTGGAGGAAACCCAGGCAAGCACAGGGAGAACATATAAACTCCACACAGATAGGGCCTTGGTCAGGAATTGAACTTATGGCTTCACACCAACTGTTTCAGAGACAATTCAGATGGTGCGGGATCCGTGTATATGCAGATGCCACAGATCTCATTCTGCGAGATCGGATGCAGTCCCCCCAATCCGTGGATGGGGATGCGACAGTGGGTGTGCCTGCCCCATTTTGTAAGTGCGCTGAGGCCAGTGTCTGCGCCCCGGCAGGGTGACAGCACCGCCCATCCTGAGTAACTTGGGTGTTAGAAATAACGAACAATTCCCCAAGTACACTGCAGATAGGCCAGCAAAAGTGATCCTACAGTACATGATAATGCAGAGATCTCAGTTACATACATTTGCAAATATATGGTAAGTCACCAGCCCCAGCAAAGCATCTCTGATCTGGTGGTCCCTCCGCTATATGATAACGGCACCATTATTGGGTCATATATTTATGTATGTCTAAATTAATAGTCCCCCCCTAAGATCCTCCAAAAAAACCCTGAGGGTTATTCAGATGGCTGATGTTCATGCAGATGATCCGATGCTTCATCTTTCGATGCAGCAGCAGATCAGAGAAGCTGATAGGAGGCCTCTACTTACACAAAACGCCTGTGTCATTAGCATATTTACGCACAGCCATTGCCTACGAAGTTGAAGCGGCTGTGAAATCGCGTCCAAACAGGCCCTGTGCTTTGTTAAGCAATTATCAAGTGTTTTAGGTGGTGCATGGTTTGACGGCAACAACATGCATTCAATCAGATCACCTGAATGCTCACAGGAGCACAGAATATTTCAGCAGATGCTATAGACTGACTTTGTAGCTGCTATTGGGGTTTATTGTTTATCGGTACCAGGTCTATCTCCATCCATAACGTGCCTAACAAGACATAAATTACGATCATTTTTCTTCCCCTATTTACAGGGCTGTTTTAATAAAGAGGCAAAAGAAGCATTTTTCCATGGCCCACTAGGGCAAAGAAGCCCCCCACCTGTACTCCGGACAGATAGGAAACCTCCTAATACAGAATGCAGTCTCCTGGGATCTCAGGGCCCAAGGGAGGTGGAGTATGTATGTAGTGGAAAGCAGGAAAAGGAAGGAAGTTTGATTAGTTTGTAAATTTAAATAAATGTTTTGATTCAGAAGCAAATTTATGAGGGAGGAGGGAGTAAAATGTAATAATTAATTATATGATTTGATGATACTTGTATGCATCTGCTGAAAAGTTGTAGAAAATGGGGCCTATATGGTAACTTTGACTTCACAAATTGTATAGATCAGAGGCTTCACCGGGTCTGCTGACACCCGGTGCACAGTCTGATATTCCCTGCTTGGCAGAAGTACATCCACAGCCGAAAAGGGAGCGTGGACTAAAATAAAGGGGCATGGTCTCACGGGGGATCCCAATGATTCACTCCAGGGGCTGCTCAGCACTTCCAGAGATGCTGGGCTGCTCCCAGAGACTGGGCTGTCAGCACTGTCAGCTCCTCTTTTATGACAGGAGCCAGGTGCTGCAGGAGAATGTCACACTGCAGCATCTGGCTCCTGTCACTGCCGAAGAGCTGGTATTTTGGTGTCACACCCTCTTAGGGTGACCCTCGGGTGCTGCCTGCACCCCCCTCATGACACCAATGGTACAGATGCCTTCGCAAATATTGCCAGAATTTTGGATAAAATAATTCCACACCCAAGAGATGGATTTTCTAGTCTTATACCCAGGCATGACAATGGCTTTCTTTTTATCATGAGCAAGAACTGGCTGATTTACACAAACAACATCCTCATCATCAACATCTTCATTAGCGTCAGATAGAATACAAATATTCCCCTCATCCTCCTGTTACACTTCATCCACAGTATCAACCTCAATTTCGATTTTGTCACCAGCTATACCTGTGCTGCTTATCCCTACATTTGCAAAGGGTGCAGAAATGGAAGGAGTCTTCTCCACGAGTACAGTATCAGAAAGGTTGGGCTCACACATAGCACTCACGAGCACACTTAGACTCTGCATATGGATTTGTGACATTTCTAAACACACTGGCCCTGATTCAGAGCCACTCGCAAAAAGCGAGAGCTCGCTCTGAATCAGGGCGGCCATTTTTAAAAAAAAACTGGCCTCCTGGCCTCTCGCTACGCTGAGGGTGACCACCCACAGCTTTTGTGAGCGTCCAGGTGATGGGCTTGCATCAGGCTTGCAACGAGACCCTTGTGGTAGGGTCTCGTCTGCCGCAAGCCCCTGTGAGCTTCCGACTCTCATACAGCAGGAAGCTCACTACTGACATCACGAGTGATGTCAGTAGGGCCGTCTCCAAACAGCAGGCGCTCCTTCGGGAACGCCTCCGTCTGGTCAGCCACCCCCCGACCCGCCTACAAAACGGGGTGAGCTGTCGATCAACATCGACAGCCGTCCCATTTGTAGCGAGCCCCGGACCGAGTGAATTTCTCACCCGTTCCGGGGCTCGCACACGTGCCTTTCGCACGCCGCGCATGTGCAGTGCCCCACCATCGACCCGCTTGCGAGCGGGTATGAATGAGGCAACAGTACTGGCATGGATGGACACTGGAAAGATAGGTCAGCTCAGCTCTGGAGTGGACACTGGACAGATACGTCAGCAGAAAATATGGGCAGTGCTTGGTGGCGCTCAAAAATACAGGATAAATGTAATACAGATTTAAATATTTTTATTACATATACAATTTCATCCACATTGTATATAACTCACGGGAGTGTGTAGATAATTGATGATTATTATAAAATACACATACAGAATGTTAAATAATAATGAATAAAAATAAAAAATTATAAACATAAATAAAAGCAATGAAATCCTTCAGATGATGCACTATTATTGCCAGTTGGCTTAGTACTATATAGGAGATCTCAAAGTGGACCAGATTAGACAGGATGGTACAGTCTATCCTATCAATCTGGAAGCATACTCAGAATCAGCGTATAATTAATGTTCCAAGGAGTTAGAAAGGTATAAGTAACACAATGTTGTCTTGTTTTGTAGTTCAAAATATACAAAGTATCAAGAGCTCTAATAACAGTCTCAGAGCATGTAGCTCAAAATAAGCCTTTGCTAGTGCTCCAATTTGCTTGGGTAAAAATAGATGACAATGTTATTATATTGTAGTATAGCTGTCTCTGGACTCTTATCCACTTGAAAAATAATGAGATATACTCACAGGTCAGGAGTAGGTGAGTATCCAGAAGTCACACTTAATCTTTATTCGTGGATGCCAGAAAATGAAAAGTAAGTTAGCCAGCGGCTAGCGGGAGCTGATCCGGATAGCTCACGCTGCAAAAAGTGGTCTCATTGGGGAGCTGCAGACTCGCATCCAGTGTGAGAGCCGATCAGCGTGCTGCTCTAATGGCTATCTGTGCGGGTGGATTTCAGGACCGATGATACCACTGACGGCAGGAGTAAATACCAGCTGGTCCTCCCACTGTATACACGGACCTCACTCGCAGGCAGCCGACCAGCGCGGTATCCAAAGGTGTAAGCGAGCTGGGCTAAATATGTTCCCAAAAGGGCAGGGGGTTCCACGCTGCCAGGGTCCCAGATGTAAATAGTTAATCCAATAGACAGCAAAGTAATCAGAGCAAGTGTAGCACAGAGCAGCAGGATAGCGTTTCTCCGTATGACCACGGCTGGAGTGAATAGACACTGGACAGATAGGTCAGCTCAGCACTGGATTGGATGGACACTGGACAGATAGGTCAGCTCAGCACTGGAGTGGATGGACACTGGACAGATAGGTCAGCTCAGCACTAGTGTGGATGGACACTGGAGAGATAGGTCAGCTCAGCTCTGGAGTGAATGGACAATGGACAGATAGGTCAACTCAGCACTGGAGTGAATGGACACTGCACAGATAGGTCAGCTCAGCACTGGACTGAATGGACACTGGACAGATAGGTCAGCTCAGCACTGGAGTGGATGACACTGGACAGATCGGTCAGCTCAGCACTGGAGTGGATGGACACTGGACAGATACATCAGTAGCACTGGAGTGAATGGACACTGGACAGATAGGTCAGCTCAGCCCTGGAGTGAATGGACACTGGACAGATACATCAGTAGCACTGGAGTGGATGGACCCTGGACATATAGGTCAGCTCAGCCCTGGAGTGAATGGACACTGGACAGACAAGTCAGCTCAACACTGGAGTGGATGGACACTGGACAGATAGGTCAGCTCAACATTGGAGAGGATGGACACTGGACATTGGACAGGGCACAGCCCACTCCAGCAGCCAGCCTGGCACAGTGTGAAATGGTGACCAAATCACCGCCAAATCCGTATCCAAAGCTTGCGAAAATCCGACGCTGTCATGCGCATGAGCGATGGTCAGTCAATGCATGAATGTTTTACCCAGTGGTGACCAGACAGGGCCTGGAAGGCTTTGCTGAATCCGGAAAGGCTGCTGCCAGGTCCCCATTGCCAGCAAACAGTCAGGCACATTTGCGTGATGACCTTAATGCATCCGTGGGGCACGTGCACATTAAACCTAATGTACATGGCTCATCTCAGCTACGCAGCTACAGCAGAGAAGAGGACAGTGAACGGGGGGTGCCTGGGGGAAAAGGGGTGCTGGGTAAGTACAACTGGAAGTGAGGGGACAGGAACTGGGGCGGCTGAGGCTACCTATACCACCCAACTATCCCGCATTCAGCGGGACAGTCCTGTTTATCTGGGACTGTCCCGCTGTCCCACCCTTGGGCCGCAGTGTTGGGGGGGAAGTTGGGGAGAGCACATGCAGGGTGTGCATAAGGTGAACAGAAAAGTTGGGAGGTATGGTTACCAGGGTCCATTTCTTTACTAGTGTGCCCATAAAAAGTTGGCAAAAACATGCAAATACAGCCACCTGATGAAGGGGCATCTTTAGAGAGGAGGGGGCCCGAGTGCATCCCCCGTCATGGGCCCCCTCCTCTCACCCCGGTGGGCAGCCGACTGACCGGCCACCGCAGAATCAGTAGACTCTGGGCACTAGAGTGAGCCCAGAGTCTAATGTGCATATGCAGATCACCGGGGAAATGCGCGGACGTCATTTTCCCCGCGATTTCATCACAGCGCATGCGCAAAACGCTGGAAAAATGGCCGTTTTCCAGCATTTTGAGCAGCATTGACAGACCCAATGCAGGACCTCGGAAAGTAAGTTTTAGATAATATGGGTGGATGGTGTGCGGTGAGGGCAGCGGCTGACCTGTACCCATTAAAGATACGCCCCTGACCTGATGTCACAGAGACATAGTAAGCATTCAGTCTACACTTCTGCAATTTTTGTGCATTAGCAAATGACCTTTACTTTATCTGACTTATATGATGTTATACACGATTCTTATTAACATCTGCTAATCGCTGCACAGAACCTCATGGACTGGAATAAGACTTTAGATAAAACAAAAAGATATCGGAAAAGATGTAGATGGAGGATGTGAACCTCTTTTATCCTGATAAATCTTGAAAGTAAAAATGAAAGGAGGTTAGTTAGGAGCTAGCACAAAATCACTCCTGCATTTATCTGCCTTCTGGATACATGGATGCGCTCACATTCTAGAACCGCGCCCGTAAAATGGTGTTATGCCCACCTCTATGGATATGACATACCTCCAAACATTTGAGCATACTAACGAGGGACAGGTAGCGCCTTCGGCGCGCGCGTCCAATAAGGGGGCATGGCTTGCTCAAAAGGGGGTGGAGCCGGTGAAAAATGGGGCGTATCCTCGCGGCTTCCCCCGTTTCGTCACTTTGGGGGCATGCCCAGCACTCTCTGAGATGCTGGGCAGCCCCCAGGCAGTCAGTACACATGAGAACAGATGCCGTACGCATCTGTTCTCCCCCCCAACTTTTCCCCACTGCGGGACACTGCGGCCCGCCTCTGGGACAGCGGGACAGTCCCAGAAAAATGGCACTGTCCCGCTGGATGCGGGAAAGTTGGGAGGTATGTTATGAGGACCTGGGGGGAGATGCACTAAGCCTTGTAATTTTTCAAAAACAGCCTGTAAATTGACAGGAGCTGATAGGATGGTACTTTATCACTCTCCAAGGCTCAGTGCATCTTCCCCTGGTTGGAAATGCCTGTGACAGAAAGGGGCCTTTTCAATTCCCTTTTTACCCCGTGACAATGCATCACACACAAAACGTCATCCACCTTTAGCCGCCCCATATTCCGTTCCACACGGCGTTATCATGAAATAAAGAAAGACCTTTCATACAATCTCCTCATAGGGGGAATATGGTGGACGTGACTACAGGATACGTTTAGTATCCCGGCATGCAGGATGCCAGCGCCTACAATACTGGCGCCAGAAACCCAACACCTATCAGAATCCCGGCGCCGGCATCTCAACCTCCGGGATACCGAAGGCAAGTTGCAGGTTTGAGAGGCAGGGTTAGGCACTAGGGGGAGGGTATGTTTAGGCACTAGGGGGGAGGTTAGGTTTAGTCACTGGCGAGGGAGAGTTAGGGTAGGGAGAGGGGGAGGGTTAGGATACCGACAGACAGGTGTCGGAATTTTGACTGCTGCGATCCCGTGCGCTGGCATCCCTTACCTATCCCCGTGAATACACCCATTCAGTTTTCTGAGTGTGGTATTTTCGCTCGAGTGCGATTGTTAATGTCACGTTTTAAGTTATGAATTGATTCAGTAGCACCAACATATCTGGGCCTGACTGTAATCCATAAATTATATATATATTTTACATGCTGTAAAATAAAAATACTGCTACCTACAAACACCCTGCTACCACTATCTAGCATGTGGATGAAATGATTAGGCAGCACAGTTGGCATAGTGGTTAGAATTACTGTCTCACCATCCTGGGTTCATGAGTTCAATTTCTAACCAAGGCTCTATCTGCATGGAGTTTTGATGTACTCCCTTGTACTCTCCATGTTTGCTCCGGTTTTCTCCCTCTCCCCAAAGACATGTTGATAGGTTATTTGACTTCTGACAAAACAAAAATCACCTTAGTGTGTGTTCATGGGATATATATAGTATAATCAATTGCTGCTAAAAAAATATGTCTTCACGCTGGAATGTAATAGCAGTTGGTCTGACCCCTGACCCCTCCCACCAGTATTCTTGTATATGCTCACCGAGAACTGGTGACTTATTTCTACTTTGTATACCCTCATACCAGTGTCAGAGATGCACAGGAGAGAGTGAGGGGTGTTGATAGAAAGAGAGAGTCGGAGAGGGAGGAGAGGTGGGCATAAAGTGTTAGGGGGAGAGAGAGAGAGAGAGAGAGTGGGGTGGAGACTGAGAAAAAAAGAAATAAACAAATAAAAGCCATGCAATGCCAGACATTAGATCTAGTAAGGGATATATAGGTAAGCTCCACCGAGGCAATGACTCTGTATAGCATTGTGTGGTCTATGTACTAAGCCTTGGAGAGGGAACAAATCACCTCCTGTCACTTTAGAGGCTAAGGGGTCTATTTACTAAGCAGTGTTAGGAGAGAGTGAAAAGTGATGTCTGTGATAAGGTGCCAGCCAATCAGCTCTCAACTGTCATTTTTCAAACACAGCTGGTGAGATGACAGTTGGGAGCTGATTGGCTGGCACCTTATCACTTTTCACTTTGTCTCCTAACACTGCTTAGTAAATAGACCCCTAAGTTTGAAAAATGACAGTTACATACATCCCAACATTTGTTTGGAAGGAGGAGGGCGCATCCGAAAAGGGGATGTGGCCTAATCAAAAGGGGCGTGGTCTGATGGCACGCCCCCATTTACATCACCAATGGGGTGTGCCAGGCACCTCTGAGATACTGGGCAGCCCCCAGGCTTCCCCCCCGTACTCTGAATAGATGCTGTGTGCATGCGCACAGCATCTATTCTAGCTCTGCATACACGCTGCTCTGCATAGCAGAGCAGCCTATATGCTTCCCCCAACTTCCCCCCCACCGTGGGACAATGCGGCCCACGGGCGGGACAGCGGGACAGTCCCAGAAAAACGGGACAGTTGGGAGGTATGCAGTTAGGAGCTGATTGGTTTGTACTTTATCTCCCTCCACTTTATCACTCTGCAAAGGTTAGTAACTAGAACCCTGTGTGTGCTATAAATAATTGTTAATAAATAAATAATAAAAGTGGGAGAAATAATCAAATAAAATACAAATATAGAGGCTTATGCAGAGTAAGCAATGTACTATGAACACATATGTGCCCGAGATTACACCCAGATGGCAGGTTAGGTCAGGTCGGGAACGTTCTGCCGGAAACTCACAATTGTGATCAGAGGCGTATCTGGTAGAGGCAGAAATACGCCTGGAATAAGCTCATCGTTTAGTAGCGACAAATACCGGATGAGGATGATGATGGGTGCCGGATACAGCAAAAAGCTGACACTGATGTCAGCCTCACCCGGGATTTTCACCCAATGTATATATATTTATTGCATACAGCAGGCAGGGAACGACGCTGCCTTTATATTTTTGTAGTCCAAGAAGTTCTGCAAAGTGGCCGGTTACTTGTCTCTGCTCTAATCTAATTACATGGCAGCGACTGTGTTACCTTTACTGTGCTGTTAGCTTCTCCTGCTGTACTTTGTATAGGAGACTAATTAATCATGTGAGAACGATTAATGATTCCAGTTTTCCTTGGCACCAGAAAAATCTCTGAGACATGTGAGGAGGTGAAAGTGTGCATGAGCGCAGCATGGGGTGTTGAACCGTGTTACTGCGTCGCTGCCAAACGTGGGCGTGAAATATCAGATAGCGAGTTGGCTCCCGTACCTACCTATATACATTGTGACGAGTGGAGCAGAGGATTCGGGGTCTTGGCTCCTTGCTATGGCACATAACTCAGATTACATCATAGGGAATCTTTCCCACCACCTGTTATTTTCATGCATGCCGTGGGCAGAGGAGTATTTCCCCCAGTGATACAATGTGTGATTTCTGTATTCTGGTGTCACACAGTATATGTCATATATGTGTAATATGTCTTCAGTGTCACCGCCATATGGCCCATGTATTACAGTCATGGGCCCTCATTCAGAGCCACTCGCTAGCGGCAGTACGCTCATTCCGAGCGATGTTCGCACATCTGCGCATGCGTACGGATCGTTATACGCATGCGCGAACCAGTCAGTGCGGCCAAAATTCATGTGCTCGCAATATAGCGAATGCCTGCTATTTTGAGTGACAGGAGGAGGCGTATGTGTGTGGTAACAGGGGAAGGTGCTTGAAAACGGGGAGTGGAGATCAGAACGCAGCCGTGCTTAAAGGTCAAAACGGGCGTTTTATGGGTGTGCATAATTAATACAGCAGCGTCATTGACCACGTCACTGGGTTATTTTATAGCCAGAACTGCTCGCAAAATTGTGGTAGCAAAAACCAACCACAAGAATAGCGAGCAGTTCATACGCTGGTCGATGTACTCGATTAATCTAATAAATAGCGGACATGACATATGGTGCGTGCGGCCAAGGGGGCGTTTTTATCAAATAAACGAGCGTATGTTTTGCGCGCTCGTTCAGACTTAGAGGTGGGAACAGACTGCAATTTGCGAACGGATCATTTGAATAGCCACCCCTTGTTTTAGAACGAATGACCGCAAATAGCGAACGGCTCTGAATCAGGCCCATGGTTAGAAAAATGGTTCATTCAACCAGCTTGTGGGTCAAGTTTTTTACCAACATTAGAAAAGTGAGAAGAGGCTCAGTGACCGGATGTAACACAAACGCTGCTACATTCACTGGAGACCCTCGTCCTGTCTTTTACCTTCGGAAAGGTAACATTCACTATCTGTGTCAGAGATGCCAAACAGAGATGGAAATACGAGACAACGTATCATGTACATGATGCAAATGAGTTTATAGAGAGATGTTGACAACTGCAGACAAACATCCTAATTAAATACTGTATTGAAAATTACATTCATTATTTTTTTTTTCCTTTCCATGCAAAACAATGTATCTTTGTGACTGTCCTCATTAACACATAACCCACCTCCTGATATGCTCTGCGCTGCTGGCGACCCTGCTCCTTCCACTATATAACTCTCAGTCTGTAGCTTCCTGCTGCCTCCATTCCCCTCCTCACATCATGTCACTGCCCCTGTCACATGCAGCCCTGTCCTCAATAACACATCACTCATCTCCTGATATACTCTGTGCTGCTGGGGACCCTGCTCCTCCAACTATATAACTCAGTCTGTGGCTTCCTGCTGCCTCCATTCCCCTCCTCACATCCTGTCACTGCCCCTGTCACATGCAGCCCTGTCCTCACTGATACAACACTCATCTCCTGATATACTCTGTGCTGCTGGGGACCCTGCTCCTCCCATTATATAACTCTCAGTCTGTGGCTTCCTGCTGCCTCCATTCCCCTCCTCACATCCTGTCACTGCCCCTGTCACATGCAGCCCTGTCCTCACTGATACAACACTCATCTCCTGATATACTCTGTGCTGCTGGGGACCCTGCTCCTCCCATTATATAACTCTCAGTCTGTGGCTTCCTGCTGCCTCCATTCCCCTCCTCACATCCTGTCACTGCCCCTGTCACATGCAGCCCTGTCCTCACTGATACATCACTCATCTCCTGATATACTCTGTGCTGCTGGGGGACCCTGCTCCTTCCACTATATAACTCTCAGTCTGTGGCTTCCTACTGCCTCCATTCCCCTCCTCACATCCTGTCACTGCCCCTGTCACATGCAGCCCTGTACTCACTAACACATCGCTCATCTCCTGATATACTCTGTGCTGCTTGGGGACCCTGCTCCTCCCACTATATAACTCTCAGTCTGTAGCTTCCTGCTGCCTCCATTCCCCTCCTCACATCATGTTACTGCCCCTGTCACATGCAGCCCTGTCCTCACTAACACATCATTCATCTCCTGATACACTCTGTGCTGCTGGGGGGACCCTGCTCCTCCCACTATATAACTCTCAGTCTGTAGCTTCCTGCTGCCTCCATCCCCCTCCTCACATCATGTCACTGCCCCTGTTACATGCAGCCCTGTCCTGACTACCATATCACTCGCCTCCTGATATACTCTGTGCTGCTGGTGGACCCTGCTCCTCCCACTATATAACTCTCAGTCTGTAGTTTCCTGCTGCCCCCATTCCCCTCCTCACATCATGTCACTGCCCCTGTCACATACAGCACTGTCCTCAATAACACGTCACATCACTTATCTCCTGATATACTTCATGTATAAGAATCTTCTCATAATCCCTGCACAGTACAGAGAGCCACCTAGTTACCCCAGCACAATGCAGAGTGCCTTCTTGTGCCCCTTTCACAATAAAGAGAGCCTTCCAGCTACCTCTGCAAAATGCAGAAAGCTTTCCAGTGATCACTACACAATACAGAGTGTATCCATGAACAATACAAAGATACTTGAAATGGATTCTGTTCAACACAGAGAGCCTTTCATTGACTTTTGCACAATAAGAGCTTTCCAGTAAACTCTGCACAATCCAATTAGTCACCCACTACAGAGAGAGCTTCCCATTGACTCCTGCTGAATGCAGACATCCATCCATTGACCACTGAACAATGCCAATAGCTTTCCAGTGATCTGTGCACAACATAACTAAAGCCTTCCAGTGACTCTTGCGCTCCAAAGGGAACTCATACTAGTGTTCTAGTGACATGTGCACAACATACAGGGGTCTATTTACTAAGCAGTGCTAGGAGAGAGAGTGAAAAGTGATAATAAAGTGATAAGGTGCCAGCCAATCAGCTCCCAATTGTCATCTCATAGGCTGTGTTTGAAAAATGACATTTGGGAGCTGACTGGCTGGTACCTTATCACTTTCTTTTCACTCTGTCTCCTAACACTGCTTAGTAAACAGAGCCCCACAGAGACTTCTGCATAATAAAGAGTTCTAGTGACCCCGCAACCATACAGAGAACCTTTCAGTGACTGCTGCAGAGCATTACTCCTTCCAGTCAGGGTTGGTGTAAGAAAGGAGAAGGCCTGTGTGTAGACTCCGGGTGGACTCCCGACCCCCAAGAAAGGCAGACAAACCTCCCGGCTGCTGCCTGCCCCCGACTACCTTCTAGAAACCCCCGCAGTGGGGGAACCTGATGATGCGATTTGAGGTTGATACCTTAGGCAGGATAATGGGCTGGCGGATCGTGTTGCGATTATGCAGCTGGTGATATTGCATTGTAGGGCCGTTCTTTCTGCGCCACAATACTGTGTCTGTCTCTTTTCTTTCTCTTATTAGTTCAACTACAGATCATTTGGTAGTTAAAGCAGTTTATTAGCTTAAATTTAAATAAATTTAAATACATAAAGTTGACCTTCCTTTCCCCTTATGCCAGACTCAGTGTCGTTATTTCAAGGCATTATATCGTTAGTTTAACCTGTACTGTCAGGAAAAGGGCACCTATCAGGTGATGGGGAGTTTATCCCCCAAAACAAGTCGCTACACATGTGGACAGTGGGCCTCATTCAGAGGCGGTCGGAGAATGCAAGCGGTCACTCAGAAACTGGGCGGCCGCTTGCATTCTGACCGGCCCCCTCTGTTTTGGTCGTTAGGCTGTGGGTTTACAGCTCTAACGACCGCTAGGGTGATGGTCGCGATGGGCAGAGACCATCGCGACCATCGGGGCTTACGACGAGACCCTAGGGTAGGGTCTCACTTGTCGTAAGCCCCGGAGAGCTTCTGGCTCTGTCAGAGCCGGAAGCTCTCCACTGACATCACTAGTGATGTCAGTGGGGCCTCCCCCAAACGGTAGGCGTTCCCATGGGAACGCCTCCGTTTGGGCTGCCATCCTCCCGGCCCGCCTTCCAAACGGGGCGAGCTGTCAATCAACATCGACAGCTCGTCCCCTTTGGAAAGAGACCCGCTACGACCGGCGCTGTTGGTCGTAGCGGGTCTCACGCATGCGCACGAAGGAGCCGGCTCCCTCGTGCGCATGCGCACTTGACAAACATCGAGGCCGTCTCTGAATGAAGGCCAGTGACTGGAACATTACTTAGTCAGGACAAGAGGTCACTGTTCGTAGGTTACAAAGATAAGGATATATTCAAACAACTTCTCACCATAATCTTGTCAGCAAGGAGTTTTTACTATACATTAACTGGCTATAATATATCTTTATGAAACTTGTCTCAGTTTTCCTTATCAATATCACTAGTTACAATTACAGAAATTTCAGTGGTATTTTTGGCATCACAATAACATATGACATTAAATTGCAAGAACTCAGCTTCAGTTCTTTATGGGAAGGTCTTTGCATAAGCCAAAAGTCACTGAGTATGCGGAA
This sequence comes from Taudactylus pleione, assembly GCA_031769625.1. Lineage (NCBI taxonomy): Eukaryota > Metazoa > Chordata > Amphibia > Anura > Myobatrachidae > Taudactylus > Taudactylus pleione. The sequence continues at coordinate 4,733,214 of JAUIMM010000694.1, read as the reverse complement.
TGTCCCCCAGGGGGTGAATATGTGGTCGTACTTCCTCCCTATTGTGTATTATTCATCTGTAGGAGGAGTCATACAGTCCTCCCTATTGTGTATTATTCATCTGTAGGAGGAGTCATACAGTCCTCCCTATTGTGTATTATTCATCTGTAGGAGGAGTCATACAGTCCTCCCTATTGTGTATTATTCATCTGTAGGAGGAGTCATACAGTCCTCCCTATTGTGTATTATTCATCTGTAGGAGGAGTCATACAGTCCTCCCTATTGTGTATTATTCATCTGTAGGAGGAGTCATACAGTCCTCCCTATTGTGTATTATTCATCTGTAGGAGGAGTCATACAGTCCTCCCTATTGTGTATTATTCATCTGTAGGAGGAGTCATACAGTCCGCTCTTTGCAGGGGCGTTTCTAGAGAGGAGGGGGCCCGTGTGCAGTAATAATACACTCTCCTTTGTGGACTGACTGCAGCATGAAGCAAACAAAGGGCAGAATTTACGAAGCAGCGGCCTCTGTAAGCCGCTAATTCCCGGCGGGTTGCAGGTACTTATTTACGGCACCCGGAGACAGTGTAAAGCCCGGCGTGCTTTACACTGACTCCGAGTGGCATTTAAAATATTCACCTGTAACCCGCCGGGAAGCAGCAGATTACAGAGGCCGCTGCTTCGTAAATTCTCCCTAAGCACCCCCCTGCGGCTGACCGCAGTATGAAGTAACGTACAATGGTATTGCTATCAGGTTTCCCTGGCTGGGCGTGAATGCTACACCAGACTGGGAGGAGCTGGTGGTCATGAATTCTGAAGTGGATTCTCCTAGTGACTGCCGTACAATACATAGAGCATCCCAGTGTCCTACAGTACCTGTCTTAGTTACAGTATCTGAATGGAGCTGCATTTTCTCTCTGCTTCAGCTGCATGTCATCTCCTACATCTCCCCCCACCCCCACAGCCCACTACAGCGAATCAGTCCGCAGGCGCTACCATTTCTGCTAAATTAAAATTTTTACTTATTTTATAGTTTGCTAGGTCTGAATAGTGTTTTTGTTTTTCCACAAAATATTAATATTTGCATCTTTATATTTTTCTACTCTCATGCAGCATTAGACAGGTGTCATTTCAGGTGATTTGATACTTTAGAAATCCTCCTGACAATGCTAATATGCCCCTCCATTTGCTTAACTTGAGTCCTGGAACAAAAACTCTGCCTACGGGTGTTTTTTCCTAGAGTCACAACAGCAACACAAGAAAAGAAACAGTTTATAGTGTTGTCCAAACAAGGACACAGCGGCCGTCTGGAGATCGCCTTTATTTTACCACGAGAACAGGTTTACAGCCTCGTAGTTGATGTGTGCGGAAAGTGACACGTGCGCATGTCTGACGTCAAATAATACATATAAACCTGATGTCACTTCTCAGAAAATATTATGCAGACATCGGGCAGCACAAAAATATCCGTTAAACAGAGAATCCGTTTTCTTTTTTCCTTGATAATTTCTTTACGCGCAAAATATCAGTGTCTGGCGCAGTTCCCAGTGACATGTTCTGTGTGTATAAGCAATGAGTACGTACGGGAAAGCCAGGAGACGTCAGGCCTCACGTGAGCAGACTCGTCGTTGGGTGAGATGTTCCATTATAGAAGATCACATCATCTGCTTTGTATTTTTAATTTCTGATGTAATTTTGTTTCATGCAATTTGTGAGATTAAAGCATTAGCATGTACAGGCCGCTCCCTGCCCTATCGCTGGACGTGACTGTCGGCTCGTATCTTCTGCGCAAAGTCATCAATTTCCAAATTGAAGACAAAAGGATGTTTAGGCCTGGGGGGCTCCACGGTGGAAGTTACTGAAGTTACTGGAGGAAAGAAACGTTTAACTCTTCAGTGCCAAAAGAGAAAAGCTCCCTGGTTAATGCGCCACTTAAAATATTTTATCATTACAGATGGCATTAAGCAGTATTGTAAATGTCCTCACACATATGAGGAGGTTTTTGAAACATCTCTTTTTTTATATTACATCGTAACTTTTACCTGAGTATGTTATGTTGACAGTGATCATAGCTACACGGATGACATGACAGCATGTCGACATAATTTCCCTGGTGGCCCAGCGGTTGCATTACCTGATCTCGATGGCTGCAGTGGCTGCAGCACAGCTTCTAGGTCCTGGTGGTCGTGTGACCGTCACTTCTGGTGCAGAAGTCTGACAGAGAGGTGGTTTGGGGGAGTATTTTCTGCATATCCCTAACCCTAGTCCCTATTCGGAACCCTCCCACTAGTGCCTATCCCTAACTTCACCCCGCAGCCTAACCCTAACTTCCCACTAGTGCCTATCATTAACCTCATAGCCCACAGCCTAACCCTAACTTCCCCCTAGTGCCTATCATTAACTTCATACCCCACAGCCTAACCCTAACTTCCCCCTAGTGCCTAACTGTAACCTTATCCCCTGCAGTCTAACCCTAACCCTCACGGCGGTGCCTAACTCTAACCTCATCCCCTGTAACCTAACCCTAACTTCCCCCTAGTGCCTATCATTAACCTCATCTCTCGCAGCCTAACCCTAACTTCCCCCTAATGTCTAACCCTAATCTTATCCCCTGCAGTCTAGCCCTCATGGCAATGCCTATCCTTAACCTCACCCCCCGCAGCCTAACCCTAACCTCATCCCCCACATCCTAACCCTTCCCCCTAGTGCTTAACCCTAACCTCATCACCTGCAGTCTAACCCTAACCCTCACGGCGGTGCCTAACAGTAACCTCATCCCCCACAGTCTAACCCTAACTCTCACGGTGGTGTCTAACCCTAACCTCATCCCCTGCAGTCTAACCCTGACCCTCACGGCGGTGCCCAACCCTAACCTCATCCCCTGCAGTCTAACCCTGACCCTCATGGCGGTGCCTAACAGTAACCTCATCCCCCACAGCCTAACCCTAACTCTCATGGTGGTGTCTAACCCTAACCTCATCCCCCTAGTGCCTAACCCTGACTTCCCCCTAGTGCTTAACCCTAACCTCATCCCTTGCAGCCTAACCTTATACCTTCCATCGGTGCCTAACCCTAACCTCATCCCCTGAAGTCTTACCCTAAACCTTGCGGTGGTGCCTAACCCTAACCCTCCGAGTGGTGCCTAACCCTAACCTCATTGCCCACCCCCTAACCATCCCAGTGGTGCCTAACCCTACCGGTGGCCAGCAGTGATCAGCAGACACTGGGGGAGGATCTGAAGGTGCAGAGGGGCTAGAAGGTCCATCTTAAACTGGCGGCTATAGTAAGATTCTCTTCCAATAGCCACTCACCGAGTGTTTCTGACTGGTCACATCAGATTCGACCATGTCAGGGAAACAAGTGTGGATTAATACTTGTGGGGGCCCTGCGGCAATTAAGTTGTGGGGGCCCCATCCAATCAAATTGATGCCAACCGCCTGCTGTCATTCCTACTGTATGTCCCTGCATGATAGTACAACACAAGACAGTTGGCATTTGTAAGGAACATCGGTAGCAGTAGAGCCAGCAGGGAAGGTGGTCTCTTGGCAGCCAGGTGCCATCTTGCAATGTCAGGTTGTTGGCTGGAGCCTCCCATCACAGCTGCTGTCATTGCAATGGGCAGTGGATGGCAGAGCTCACACACTCACACAAACACACACAAGGAGAGGGCCAGGAACCGGTGAATTACCTATCAGGACTCCGGTGGCCGCGAGTGGCGAGCATAATGTCATTGGCTGCCATCTTCCTTCTCCCGGCGGTGCTGTCACTGGCCTGGCTTTCACCGGTGAGCAGGTACAGCAGCAGCCTGGGCTGGTAGAGCGGGGAGGCAGGCAAGCGAGCAGAGCGCTGAGGAGCACATCCACTCCGCCTGTTGGAAAGCCGTACTGGACATTGGACTGGAAGGTGAGTAGGGAGAGGGCTCGGCTTTGCAGGTTGCAAGTCAGCTATGGTTGCGGAAGCTGGACAGGCAAAGGAGGTGGCAGAGAGGGCCGGGTGGGAGCAATGTGTGGGAGCCCCCAATGTGGGGGGCCCCTGGGCGACCACCTCGTTTACCCCTCCCTATAATCTGGCCCTGCAGGGAAAGCCCAGCCTGATGTGGTCGCAGGTGTTAACCAGGCAAGTGGTTAATACCTCCTTGGACATCGGGACATATTTGCCAAATACATTTTGTGAGAAGTTCAACCCAAAACAAAGTATATCTTGAATGTAGCAATCAGGGACCACAACAGATCACTCCAATATCTGCCACTGCCCCTCGATTTCTGACAGCAATGGCGGCCTCCATAGGTTTCTATGAGGCATCTAATCGGACTAATTCTTCAAGCTTGGCCGTGGCAGCTAACGCCATCTTCATAGGGTGTTAGCTTATAGTAGCCCATGGGCTTATTGTTCACATATTATACCGGAGAGGGATTCTCAGGATCCCTCCCCACTGGTCCCCGCTGACACCTGCAGCGTGATGGCCGCCCTTGCACAGTACGCTCACCGTTTCCAAATCCTTCACCTTACCCAGTTATACCCAATGCTGCCAGGTCTGCCGGATGATTGCTTTATGCAAATAAACCCAGCCGGGGGGCATCTGTCTGCTGTAATATGTACAATATAAAGATGCGCCTGCATCCAGACAAAGGACAGTCAGGCCGAACCCAGATAACCCCAGTGTGATCATTTGTAGGCGGCAGATGCTGTAAATCTACTTCCCATGTTCATCTGCCGGGATTCTCCTGCAAGACTCAATATCTCTGTGGTACCAAGTTGCCTCAGACGCTTAAACATTTAAAGCACATTAAAGTGATTGAAAAAGGCACTGGAGCACATGCTGTTTCCAAAACCTCCATGATTTAGCTCCTGTGGGACTCACAACCAGCGCTATTGATTTTCCTGTAACAAAGAGAAGAGGTGACAGACTTCCGAAAGTATCCAAAACAGCAAAACTCCGCTCAGATTCCAAACTCAAAACTTCGATTCCCTGAGGTCTAAGTGCTGAATCAGATTTCTCAGTCCGACTGTAACCTGTAAACATGGCACTGTGTAGCATTCTGTTCTCATTGCAGAATCATTTCTGTGTTTCCATCAGACTTGAGAATGACCTGCTGCCATCATGTGCGGTGTGAAGTAGTTGCGATGGGCATCGTGATTAGAGCCAGCTCACAAGAGAAGGCTCCGTGCTGCGATTCGGGACCTGATTCTGTGGTCAGATGCAAATGTGAAAACGGACTCATCTCCCGTTTCCGAGCTGACTGCGAATGCGTCTGAAACGCAAAACACGGGGTGTCCAAAGTAGCAGAAGTTTGCGACTCTGAACCAGCCCTTATGTGACATATTACAAAATGTTAATAAAATGTCAGCACTTTGGTGACCGTTTTTCTATTTTAGCGATTTATTGACACTGGGCGTAATTCAGACATGTACGGAACGCCGATGTTCTGCTTGAGATGTGCGAATGCGCACCAGCATCCTGCATCGTCGCTTTCACAAAACGGAGATGTGTCGCCTCCATTTTTTGGGTGTGTCAAGGACAGCGACTGCATCTGCCAACGCAGATTTACCCGCCTCAGCAGCGGAGATGAGGCGGACTTTCTGAGTAGCCTTTGGCTCACACAGATGTCCGAGGCTACGACTGCCGATGGTGGCGATGTAGATGCAATGCTGCATCTGCGAATGCGGCTCTCGGATCTGCGATGCCGACAGTAGGCGTCTTTTTACATTAGTCGCCTCCTGCGGCAATAGCATAATGTCGCACAACCGCCGCGTACAAAGACACAGCGGCTATTGCAAAAAGCGTCCATCTCTGAATCTGGCCCTTTGTGTTATTTGTGTTTATAAATGCCGTCTCCCTTATAAATGAATACTTCCAACTGAATTGTTGTCACCTAATTAATTATCCCCACTCTAGAAGGGTAATGTAGTTATTATCATGGCTGTCTGGATGCGTGCGCTCAGAATGCCGGTGCAGGCATCCCGGATGGTAAGTAGTGAGGTTAGGGGGAGGCTTAGACCATACTTGCCAACTCTCCTTGATTGTCAGGGAGACTCCCTGAAATAGCAGCAATCTCCCTGACTCCCTGAGGAGCCTAGTTATCTCCCTGATTGCACCTTACCCCCATTATGAAGCTGTTATATACTTGGGAAACAAAGAAATCAGAGCTATATACATTCAGATGGTATAATCAGATGCCATTCCCCTGCATTGGTTATAAGACACAATGATCCCTATTGGTACATGCATAAGTAAAGTTTCTCGTGGCCACAAGGAGTATATGGAACTCCTTGTAAAACACAATACATGAGCAAGGCCTGAAAAGTATCAGAGTGTTTTCATAAACAACTAGATCTTACTAAATGCTTTTAGGCTCGTTTACATTTGGATGTAAGTCAGGTTTATGACACGCCCCTCAGATGTAGCAGTACACGCCCAGATTACTGCCGTGCTCATAGGTCCTGCCTTCACAGGGCATCCCTGTACCATTGTGTGGGATGTACCATTGTGCAGAGTTGTACCATTGTGTGGGATGTACCATTGTGCGGGATGTACCATTGTGCAGGGTTGTACCATTGTGTGGGATGTACCATTGTGCAGGATGTACCATTGTGTGGGATGTACCATTGTGCAGGGTTGTACCATTGTGTGGGATGTACCATTGTGCAGAGTTGTACCATTGTGTGGGATGTCCCATTGTGCGGGATGTACCATTGTGCAGGATGTACCATTGTGTGGGATCTACCATTGTGCAGGATGTACCATTGTGTGGGATGTACCATTGTGCAGGGTTGTACCATTGTGTGGGATGTCCCATTGTGCGGGATGTACCATTGTGCAGGATGTACCATTGTGTGGGATCTACCATTGTGCAGGATGTACCATTGTGTGGGATGTACCATTGTGCAGGGTTGTACCATTGTGTGGGATGTACCATTGTGCAGGATGTACCATTGTGTGGGATGTACCATTGTGCAGGGTTGTACCATTGTGTGGGATGTAGCATTGTGCAGGATGTACCATTGTGCGGGATGTACCATTGTGCGGGATGTACCATTGTGTGGGATGTACCATTGTGCAGGTTGTACCACTGTGCAGGATGTACCATTGTGCGGGATGTACCATTGTGCGGGATGTACCATTGTGCAGGTTGTACCATTGTGCAGGATGTACCTTTGTGCAGGATGTACCTTTGTGCAGGATGTACCATTGTGTGGTACATCCTGCCAGACATCGCATCCCTACTGATCGCAAATGTACTAACATATGCGATCAGTAGCACAAAGGAGAACTCTTCCGATAAGAGCTGTACTTTGCGATCAGCGCTGCTCCCTGGACTTCCGGGTTTATGACCCGGGAGTCCATCTGCGCTTGTGCAGAGTGACATGGCGACAGCAGGGCATGCTGGGAGGGATCCGATTGGATCCCGCATACCAGCACAATGCGGTAGATGCCCATAGGCTTCTTTAGGGTAACACCAGCAAAAGCTCGTGTTACCCTCCGCATCGAAGCCCTGGTCACAATCTCCATGAAATACTTTTTTAAAAGTAGGCAAATATATGTTAGGCACTAGGGGGAGGGTTAGGTTTAGACACTAGGGGGGGAGGTTAGATTTAAGGTGCCAGGGAGGGAGGGTTAGGCTTAGGGGTAGGGTTAGGATACTTACTGCAAGGTTTCGGGATTCTGAATGCTGGGATCCTGAGTGCAGGAATCCTGTACCCAACTCCTAGAAAGTATGTAAAAAGCATGAGCTAAAAAAGGGCAAAAACCCCAAACTTTTTTACAATGGACAGTCTTCACCCCCTGAATTCCATTAGGATTTGCCATCACGCAGAGCTAAATCTGAATGGAGAATAGGGAGCATTACTGTAACTACTGTGTAATCAATATAAAACAGTGTTTGTCAAACTAGGTCCTCAGGACCCCTAATGCTGCGTATCCACTTGCCGATTAAAATGAGTGATTGAACGATAATGATATCGTTCAATCTCTCATTAATCGTGCATGAATCGGCCATAAAAATGTCGAAAACGACCAGTGATGCACGCTCCCGTTGGTCGTTTTTCGACATCAATCATCGCCAATAACGATTGACCATGTTCGGGGATGAGGGAGGGTGCCTGCACTGAACGACATATCGTTCAGTGTAGGCACTACAGGGGAAGAGGAACGACTGTACGATTACAATGTGGTAATCGTACTGTCGTTCCACTATCTGCTACTGGATACGCACCTTAACAGCTCATGTTCTCCTGCCAAACTGTGGATCTGTAGAGTGTCAGTTAGGAATGAATCTTTCATAATGAGACAGCTAATGGCGAGTACACCTGTGCACCAGCTAGGTGGTCTGGAAAAGGTGAACAGTTCGGGGTCCTGGGGGGCCGAGTTTGATATAGAATATCCCAATCCACCCAGCCAGTCCCACTAGAAGGCGCCATCTCGACATGCTGACACGTGTAGGCGCAATGCCGTATCTCGCAGAAGCAACGGAAGCATTTGCCTCCGGCCACCAGGCTTGGAGGAGGAGATCTTGACTCTCGGCTACGGAGTTAAAGTTCCGCCCCTGTGTAGTTGACTGTCATAAAGTGCACAAATGTAAAAACAATGGCCCTCATTCAGAGCCGTACGCTCTGAGCAGAGCGCACGCTCTGCATGAGGGCCAGGCTCCATTTTCATGGAGCGTCCTCCTGGACGCTCGTATAGCTGTGGGTCACCACCCACAGGCTATATGAGCGTGCATTTTGATGGCCGCGATGGTCGTGACCATCGCGACCATCGATATTGCGAGCCGGAGCCTGCGGTTGAGGTTTTCAACCGCAAGCTCCGGAGTGATTTTGGCTCTATCAGAGCCAAAATCACTCCCACTGACATCACTAGTGATGTCAGTGGGCCGGCTTCTGATGGGAGGCGTTCCCGTGGGAACGCCCCCGTCAGGGAGGCACGCCCCCGGCACACCCACCAAAGGGGGCGTGCTGTCAATCAACATTGACAGCACGCCCCCTTTGATCGGACACAACGAGCGAAGGAAAGTCCTTCGCTCGTCGTGTCTGGCGCATGCGCACGACGGAGCTCCCTCCGTCGTGCGCATGCTCAGTGCAGACCATAGACCCACTTGCGAGCGGACAGCCGCTCGCGAGTGGGTCTGAATCAGGCCCAATATCTGCTTTACATTATAGAAGTACCTCTGCAATTTTGTGCTTTGGGAAATAACCAGTTTGTGTATCTATAATGAGTGGGAGGTTGTGCTGTGAACACGGGCATATGGGGGGGCCCTCATTGCTCACCCTACACGGTTGATGCTAGATCCTATGTGGAGAAAGGACCTCTGTGACGTATCAACCATGTGACCGCTGCAAGAGGGCTGGACCGCTCCTGTGTTACCATCCACATGGGCATAGAGGGGGAATAAATACTTGTGGCGAGCGTAGCGAGTCACCGTGCCTGAAGCATGGCGAGCATCGTAAGCCCACGAGGGGACACTTTTGGGCCCCCGTTCTCATCCTTGCCCCTCCCCCTGTCATCGCGGGTCACGTGGGTGTGCCGTCAAAGGTCCCCTGCAGCCCTCTATTCTAGACTTAACCCACCCTAAACCCATATATGGTACACACCTCTTTGGAGTCCCGTGACGCACTGCAGAAAACACAGGGCAAATGGCTGTGGCCATTTTCCAGGGGATTTGTGCACGGGCAGTAGAGAAGTCCACAGTAACATGGCGTGGGAGCCATGTTGCCGGAGACCTGTGCATGTGTTGTAGACTCTGGTACAGTACGGGAGAGGAGAGGGCCCTCACAGAGGCTGCACACAGGCTCCCTCCTCTCCTATCCGCCCTGGGAACAGCCTCGTCCAGGTCATCAACAAAGCGAAGAATAAATAAACAATATTTTAAAAAATGAAGTTGAGGAGAATGCAACCAATGCACAAACAGGACTTGGCGCATAAGGGAGGATTTATTCCTCACTTGTAAAACATAATTGTCCAACGTTCCAATGTGTTTATTTTTGCAGCTTTCACAAATATAATTAAGCTGTGACTGTCTCTCCATGTCAGATGTTAGCATTGTGATACAAGCCAACGTCAACAGACAGAACTCCATCATTTGTGCGTCGCCTTCTGCATTTTTCCCTCCAGCGCTGGCCGGATAGGAGGACTTTGCTTCCTGCTGTGAAGTAACTAACGCACACCGCTCTGCCAGCAGAACGTCAGAAACTCATTCTGCAGATTCATTTCTATCTAGTTTGTGCCGTTCCAGCTGCCACTGATACCAAAATATCCTTGGCAGGGATTCTGGTCCTGAGACTATAATCGCGCTCATGTTGGCGGCCAGTCCTGCTGGAAGCTTTCGGCATTGGCTACAGGTGAGAGGGGCTGACTGCAGAGTATCACCGTATCCAGCCCGGCTTGTTACACGGAACACAACGTAGGTCATTAATACACCATTTAAAGTTATCTGAGGTATTCATAGATAATGTTATACACCAGGCAGATGCTGAGCAATGTTATAGGCCTTCCGGAGTAATTGGGAAACAATCATGCACCAGGCAATAAATTATAGACATATTTATGGTGCGTCTGCTGCACTCTCGGCCTTATAATGGGGGTTATGTAAAGAAATGTAATCTGTAATAAATTTTCCATGAGGCAATTACAGGAAAACATATAATTGTGATAAAAAAGCAATTATTGCCTTCTTACCGTGAAGAGGAAGAAAAGTCACGCCAACGGGATTGTAGATTTTTGTTTGTATATATTTGTACTTGTAGCGGAGTTTGCTGTGCTGTACGTACTTAGGGTCTGATTCAGAGATGGATGCTACAGCGATTCGCTTCTGCGTTCTGTGTAAAATTGCAGTTGCGATCGCATTGGCGTCCTTCTATGAATAAATATGCTCATAGTACCAAAGCCTACCCGAGCATAGGGATGCCCACCGCTGTCTTTGCATCTGTGTACAATGTCGTGTTCCATCGTAAATATCGGTAACATCGACACACATCAACCAGCTATGCAGCCATTGTGGCAGGTCAGACCGGTCTCAGATATTGCGGATCTCCTGACACACAGAGAGCTCTCATGCTCCGTACATCGCATTGGCTAATTTAGGCACGCACATGCAACAGAGTTTTTCTAACCCTCCGCGTTACCTCCCCCAATCACTGACTACCTGTCATTCCTTTTGTAAATGGGTTCTCTGTGCAGGGGCGCCGAGAGGGGGGGGGGGGCGATTACAGATTATCCGGGCATGGGCTTCCTGAGGGGCTCGGTGGTGGCCCGGGTCCGACGCCGCCCCCCCTCCCTCACAGCAGCCCAGCACACAGCGTCTCCTATGCCTGTGCGGGGGAGCGATAGCACTGATCGCGCCCCCCTGGCTTTGCGCCGGGCTGAGGGGGCTCAGAGCGCCCCCCTCCCCGGCGCGCAGTGCCGCTTCGCGGTGCTGCAAATCTTTTTCTTTTTTTTTTCGGCAAGGGGGCGTGGCCACGCCTCCCGAGATTAGGCCACGCCCCCTATTACCGGGGCCCGCCTTGGCTCTTGGTGGCCCTGTCTCTGTGCATGCACAATTGCAAACCAAACGCTACGCGTGCGGTATTCTGCAGCTGTCGACATGTTCCATGTTTGCATTTCAACGGTTGACATCATAACAGTCGGCATTGTGGTGTTGACATTATGACTGTTGACATTTTGAATGCCGACATGGTGAATGCATCCTGGCAGAGCGTAACTAGACTGTTTGGTGCCCTGGGCCCGATGGGCTGCCAATGGAAATTGTGGGGCAGATAGCTCCATGTGTAAGGTGTCTGACTGCCATGTAAGAGGTGATGGGTTTGAGTTCCGTGTATGACAGTATTTTGAAATGTGTGCGTAAATAAAAGAGGATGTGACTGAAGGATGTGGCCGGATGGACAATTGACAGGCCCAAACAGCGCCCCCTGCCCTGCGGTGCCATTTGCCAGGGCACATGTCGCACCACCTAGTAACAGCCCTGCATCCTGGTCAGATATCTCTACATCTGTGCCCCCTGTACCTGTTATTGGAGAATGTCTCAGCGTTCTCTCTTCCGTCTCACAGCCCACCTAGAAGTACAGTTACCAATTGTTAGCTTTTGCAAGTCACAGCTTCCTGGCAGGTCTGACCAGGAAATTTAAAGCGACTTAAAATTGCTCCATAAATCTAACCCTAGTATGGAAACTTCAATATCCCCAGCTGGGCCTATAACATAACTTGACAACGAGTTGAGACCAACACTGGTCCTACAAGTAATTAGGAACCTCAGAAACTAATTGCAGTTGTCACAGCTCTGGCCACTGTCAGCCAAGCCCTCTGCCGTAGCGCCCTAACAGCAGTTCCTGTGGGTGGATTGGTCACACTGACTCAACCATCTATTGCCGTGATCAGGACACAGAAAGTTCACAATGTAAAAGAAATTTGTCTCCAGTATATTTAATGCTTTCTAGACCTGTGATTTTGCATCTAGTACATCTTGTAACTTGCCAACTGCAAAAAAACAAAAAAACAGCAAAAACTGTCAGTTTCACTAAACCGCACTTTAGTAAATGTCCCCTGTATTCTTATTTTGCAGTTAATCAACTACACCAGTTAATGCATAATGATGTGTTACAGTATGTATCCTCCAATTTCTGGATCCACATCACAACCCGACGTACAAGATGAAACAATTAAATTGCGAAATTCGGGGCCTGAGAAAGATGAAGAAGAGGATTCAATTATGTTCGTCTCCGTGAGATGAAAACTATAATAAAATCACAGTAATGTTGCACAATTCTAACAGACACAAAATTATATATTTCAAATAATTATCAAATCTTCTCATAATGAGAAATGGTGTTATGCAGCAAGGTGATGGGCGTCACTGTACTAGAAATATTGTCACATAATTAATTGTACACGCTGTGTAAGTGTCCTCGCTTGTCTTTATAATAAAGATAATGTAACATTAATTCCATATATTGCATCTGGTTGGTTGTCAAAACATTTCATATACGATTTCATTAATTTTGTTACAATATATGAGCAAACCTGCTCTTTAGAATAATAATAATTATATGCTTTAAAAAAAAAAAAAAAAAACAGTAGCCAATATTATGACATTTACAACATACAGTATAATATTAAGCCAGTTATTTTTTAATTAAGTCGGATATCCGTTAAGTGATGTTAAGGCCTTTGATGTTATTACATCAGACCATGGTTCCAAATATTTTCAGCTATATTTAGTTCTCCTCCGTTGGGTCTAATCTGCTGTCTCTTACTTCGTAAGAGCAGGTCGTCAGCAGAGGAATTGACATGTTATACCGCTGGACAGCATGCTGGTGGTCAGAAGACCGGCAGCGACATCCCGATCTTCAATATCCCAACTGGGGCTGGTAACAAGTACCCTAACCCTGCTCCTCTCCCAGACTAACCCTCCCCCGGTGGTGCCTAACCCTATTCTCCCCCCAATGGTGCCTAACCCATACACTCCCCTAACACTAACTCACCCCAGGAGTTCCCTAACCCTAACCCCCCAACCCCAAGCTAACGCTCGTATACTTACCTTCGGGATGCCAACGATCGGGATGCCGACATCAATATCTTTATCCCTTTGGGATCGTGGCATCAGCTTCCTGACGGAAGTCGGGATTTCAGCGTCGGTACTCCAATGTCCGGCATCCCATCCGCAGGCATCTTCCCTCTCACTCTCACCCCCTGCTCCTCTCCCTAACTGATTCCCTCTCACTCTCATGCCCTGCTCCTCTCCCTAACTGATTCCCTCTCAATCTCACCCCCTGCCCCTCTCCCTAACTGATTCCCTCTCACTCTCACCCCCTGCCCCTCTCCCTAACTGATTCCCTTTCAATCTCATCCCCTGCTCCTCTCCCTAACTGATTCCCTCTCACTCTCTTGCCCTGCTCCTCTCCCTAACTGATTCCCTCTCACTCTCACGCCCTGCTCCTCTCCCTAACTGATTCCCTCTCAATCTCACCCCCTGCCCCTCACCCTAACTGATTCCCTCTCACTCTCACCCCCTGCCCCTCTCCCTAACTGATTCCCTCTCACTCTCACCACTGCCCCTCTCTCTAACTGATTCCCTCTCACTTTCACCCCCTGCCCCTCTCCCTAACTGATTCCCTCTCACTCTCACCCCCTGCCCCTCTCTCTATCTGATTCCCTCTCACTCTCACCCCCTGCCCCTCTCCCTAACTGATTCCCTCTCACTTTCACCCCCTGCCCCTCTCCCTAACTGATTCCCTCACACTCTTACTCTCACCCCCTGCCCCTCTCCCTAACTGATTCCCTCTCACTCTCACCTCTCTCCCTAACTGATTCCCTCTCACTCTGACCCCCTGCCCCTCTCTCTAACTGATTCCCTCTCACTCTCACCCCCTGCCCCTCTCCCTAACTGATTCCCTCTCACTCTCACCCCCTGCCCTTCTCTCTAACTGATTCCATCTCACTCTCACACCCTGCCCCTCTCCCTAACTGATTCGCTCTCACTCTCACCCCCTGCCCCTCTCCCTAACTGATTCCCTCTCACTCTCACCCCTGCCCCTCTCTCTAACAGATTCCCTCTTACTCTCACCCCCTGCCCCTCTCTCTATCTGATTCCCTCTCAATCTCACCCCCTGCCCCTCTCTCTACCTGATTCCCTCTCACTCTGACCCCCTGCCCCTCTCTCTATCTGATTCCATCACAATCTCACCACCTGCCCCTCTCCCTAACTGATTCCCTCTCACTCTCACCCCCTGCCCCTCTCCCTAACTGATTCGCTCTCACTCTCACCCCCTGCCCCTCTCCCTAACTGATTCTCTCTCAATCTCACCCCCTGCCCCTCTCCCTAACTGATTCCCTCTCACTATCACCCCTGCCCCTCTCCCTAACTGATTCCCTCTCACTCTCATGCCCTGCTCCTCTCCCTAACTGATTCCCTCTCACTCTCATGCCCTGCTCCTCTCCCTAACTGATTCCCTCTCACTCTCATGCCCTGCTCCTCTCCCTAACTGATTCCCTCTCACTCTGATGCCCTGCTCCTCTCCCTAACTGATTCCCTCTCACTCTCATGCCCTGCTCCTCTCCCTAACTGATTCCCTCTCAATCTCACCCCCTGCCCCTCTCCCTAACTGATTCCCTCTCACTCTCACCCCCTGCCCCTCTCCCTAACTGATTCCCTCTCACTCTCACCACTGCCCCTCTCTCTAACTGATTCCCTCTCACTTTCACCCCCTGCCCCTCTCCCTAACTGATTCCCTCACACTCTCACTCTCACCCCATGCCCCTCTCCCTAACTGATTCCCTCTCACTCTCACCCCCTGCCCCTCTCTCTATCTGATTCCCTCTCACTCTCACCCCCTGCCCCTCTCCCTAACTGATTCCCTCTCACTTTCACCCCCTGCCCCTCTCCCTAACTGATTCCCTCACACACTCACTCTCACCCCCTGCCCCTCTCCCTAACTGATTCCCTCTCACTCTCACCCTTGCCTCTCT
Organism: Taudactylus pleione; assembly: GCA_031769625.1. Taxonomy (NCBI): domain Eukaryota; kingdom Metazoa; phylum Chordata; class Amphibia; order Anura; family Myobatrachidae; genus Taudactylus; species Taudactylus pleione. Next base: position 4,717,781 of record JAUIMM010000694.1, on the reverse strand, counting down.
CCCTAACTGATTCCCTCTCACTCTGACCCCCTGCCCCTCTCTCTAACTGATTCCCTCTCACTCTCACCCCCTGCCCCTCTCCCTAACTGATTCCCTCTCACTCTCACCCCCTGCCCTTCTCTCTAACTGATTCCATCTCACTCTCACACCCTGCCCCTCTCCCTAACTGATTCGCTCTCACTCTCACCCCCTGCCCCTCTCCCTAACTGATTCCCTCTCACTCTCACCCCTGCCCCTCTCTCTAACAGATTCCCTCTTACTCTCACCCCCTGCCCCTCTCTCTATCTGATTCCCTCTCAATCTCACCCCCTGCCCCTCTCTCTACCTGATTCCCTCTCACTCTGACCCTCTGCCCCTCTCTCTATCTGATTCCCTCACAATCTCACCACCTGCCCCTCTCCCTAACTGATTCCCTCTCACTCTCACCCCCTGCCCCTCTCCCTAACTGATTCGCTCTCAATCTCACCCCCTGCCCCTCTCCCTAACTGATTCCCTCTCACTATCACCCCTGCCCCTCTCCCTAACTGATTCCCTCTCACTCTCACCACTGTCGCACTCTCTAACTGATTCCCTCTCACTTTCACCCCCTGCCCCTTTCCCTAACTGATTCCCTCACACTCTCACTCTTACCCCCTGCCCCTTTCCCTAACTGATTCCCTCTCACTCTCACCCCCTGCCCCTCTCTCTATCTGATTCCCTCTCACTCTCACCCCCAGCCCCTCTCCCTAACTGATTCCCTCTCACTTTCACCCCCTGCCCCTCTCCCTAACTGAATCCCTCACACTCTCACTCTCACCCCCTGCCCCTCTCCCTAACTGATTCCCTCTCACTCTCACCCTTGCCCCTCTCTCTAACTGATTCCCTCTCACTCTGACCCCCTGCCCCTCTCTCTAACTGATTCCCTCTCACTCTCACCCCCTGCCCCTCTCCCTAACAGATTCCCTCTCAGTCTCACCCCCTGCCCTTCTCTCTAACTGATTCCATCTCACTCTCACACCCTGCCCCTCTCTCTAACTGATTCGCGCTCACTCTCACCCCCTGCCCCTCTCCCTAACTGATTCCCTCTCACTCTCACCCCTGCCCCTCTCTCTAACTGATTCCCTCTTACTCTCACCCCCTGCCCCTCTCTCTATCTGATTCCCTCTCAATCTCACCCCCTGCCCCTCTCTCTACCTGATTCCCTCTCACTCTGACCCCCTGCCCCTCTCTCTATCTGATTCCCTCTCAATCTCACCCCCTGCCCCTCTCCCTAACTGATTCACTCTCACTCTCACCCCTGCCCCTCTCTCTAACTGATTCCCTCTTACTCTCACCCCCTGCCCCTCTCTCTATCTGATTCCCTCTCAATCTCACCCCCTGCCCCTCTCCCTAACTGATTCCCTCTCACTCTCACCCCCTGCCCTTCTCTCTAACTGATTCCATCTCACTCTCACACCCTGCCCCTCTCTCTAACTGATTCGCGCTCACTCTCACCCCCTGCCCCTCTCCCTAACTGATTCCCTCTCACTCTCACCCCTGCCCCTCTCTCTAACTGATTCCCTCTTACTCTCACCCCCTGCCCCTCTCTCTATCTGATTCCCTCTCAATCTCATCCCCTGCCCCTCTCTCTACCTGATTCCCTCTCACTCTGACCCCCTGCCCCTCTCTCTATCTGATTCCCTCTCAATCTCACCCCCTGCCCCTCTCCCTAACTGATTCCCACTCACTCTCACCCCCTGCCCCTCTCCCTAACTGATTCGCTCTCACTCTCACCCCCTGCCCCTCTCCCTAACTGATTCACTCTCACTCTCACCCCTGCCCCTCTCTCTAACTGATTCCCTCTTACTCTCACCCCCTGCCCCTCTCTCTATCTGATTCCCTCTCAATCTCACCCCCTGCCCCTCTCTCTACCTGATTCCCTCTCACTCTGACCCTCTGCCCCTCTCTCTATCTGATTCCCTCACAATCTCACCACCTGCCCCTCTCCCTAACTGATTCCCTCTCACTCTCACCCCCTGCCCCTCTCCCTAACTGATTCGCTCTCACTCTCACCCCCTGCCCCTCTCCCTAACTGATTCTCTCTCAATCTCACCCCCTGCCCCTCTCCCTAACTGATTCCCTCTCACTCTCACCCTTGCCCCTCTCCCTAACTGATTCCCTCTCACTCTCACCACTGCCGCTCTCTCTAACTGATTCCCTCTCACTTTCACCCCCTGCCCCTCTCCCTAACTGATTCCCTCACACTCTCACTCTTACCCCCTGCCCCTTTCCCTAACTGATTCCCTCTCACTCTCACCCCCTGCCCCTCTCTCTATCTGATTCCCTCTCACTCTCACCCCCAGCCCCTCTCCCTAACTGATTCCCTCTCACTTTCACCCCCTGCCCCTCTCCCTAACTGAATCCCTCACACTCTCACTCTCACCCCCTGCCCCTCTCCCTAACTGATTCCCTCTCACTCTCACCCTTGCCCCTCTCTCTAACTGATTCACTCTCACTCTGACCCCCTGCCCCTCTCTCTAACTGATTCCCTCTCACTCTCACCCCCTGCCCCTCTCCCTAACTGATTCCCTCTCACTCTCACCCCATGCCCTTCTCTCTAACTGATTCCATCTCACTCTCACACCCTGCCCCTCTCTCTAACTGATTCGCGCTCACTCTCACCCCCTGCCCCTCTCCCTAACTGATTCCCTCTCACTCTCACCCCTGCCCCTCTCTCTAACTGATTCCCTCTTACTCTCACCCCCTGCCCCTCTCTCTATCTGATTCCCTCTCAATCTCACCCCCTGCCCCTCTCTCTACCTGATTCCCTCTCACTCTGACCCCCTGCCCCTCTCTCTATCTGATTCCCTCTCAATCTCACCCCCTGCCCCTCTCCCTAACTGATTCCCACTCACTCTCACCCCCTGCCCCTCTCCCTAACTGATTCGCTCTCACTCTCACCCCCTGCCCCTCTCCCTAACTGATTCACTCTCACTCTCACCCCTGCCCCTCTCTCTAACTGATTCCCTCTTACTCTCACCCCCTGCCCCTCTCTCTATCTGATTCCCTCTCAATCTCACCCCCTGCCCCTCTCCCTAACTGATTCCCTCTCACTCTCACCCCCTGCCCCTCTCCCTAACTGATTCGCTCTCACTCTCACCCCCTGCCCCTCTCCCTAACTGATTCAAACTCACTCTCACCCCTGCTCCTCTCTCTAACTCATTCCCTCTTACTCTCACCCCCTGCCCCTCTCTCTATCTGATTCCCTCTCACTCTGACCCCCTGCCTCTCTCTCTAACTGATTCCCTCTCACTCTCACCCCTGCCCCTCTCTCTATCTGATTCCCTCTCTATCTCACCCCCTGCCCCTCTCCCTAACTGATTCCCTCTAATTCTCATCCGCTGCCCCTCTCTCTAACTGATTCCCTCTCACTCTCACCCCCTGCCCCTCTCTCTATCTGATTCCCTCTCATTATCACCCCCTGCCCCTTTCCCTAACTGTTTCCCTTTCCCTCTCACCCCCTGCCCCTCTAACTGACTCCCTATCACTCTCACACCCCGCCTCTCTCCCTAACTATCTCTCACTCTTACCCCCTGCCCCTCTCCCTAACTGACTTCCTCTCACCCCTGCCCCTCTCCCTAATTAATTACCTCTCTCACCCCCTGCCCCTCTCCCTAACTGATTCCCTCTCACTCTCAGCCCCTGCCCCTCTCCCTAACAGATTCTCTCTCTCTTAGCCCCTGCATCTCTCCCTAACTGATTCCCTCTCACTCTCACCCCCTGCCTCTCTGTCTAAGTGATTCCATTTCACTTTCAACCCCTGCCTCTCTCTCTAACTGATTCCCTCTCACTCTCACCCCCTGCTCAACTCTCTGATTCCCTCTCACTCTCAACCCCTGCCCCTCTCTCTAACTGATTCCCTCTCACTCTCACCCCCTGCTCAACTCTCTGTTTGCCTCTCACTCTCAACCCCTGCTCCTCTCCCTAACTGATTCTTTCTCACTCGTACTCCCTGGATCTCTCCCTAACTGATTCCCTCTCACTCTCAGCCCCTGTCCCTCTCTCTAACTGATTCCCACTCACTCTCACACCCTGCTCACCTCTCTAACTGATACCCTCTCACTCTCACCCCCTGCACCTCTCCCTAACTTCTTATCTCTCACTCTTACCCCCTGCCCCTCTCTCTAACTAATTCCCTCTCACTTTCACCTCTGCCCCACTCCCTAACTGATTCTCTCTCACACTTACACCCTGCCCCTCTCTCTAACTAATTCCCTCTCACACTCATCCTCTCTCTGCCCCTCCCTATAACTGATTCCCTCTCACTCTCACCCCCTGCCCCTCTCTCTAACTGATTTCCACTCACTCTCACACCCTGCTCAACTCTCTAACTGATACCCTCTCAATTTCACCTCTGCCACTCTCCCTAACTGATTCCCTCTCACCCCTGCCCCTCTCCCTAACTGATTCTCTCTCACACTCACACCCTGCCCCTCTCTCTAACTAATTCCCTCTCACACTCACCCTCTCTCTGCCCCTCTCTCTAACTGATTCCCTCTTTCACCCCCTGCCCCTCTCTATAACTGATTCCCTCTCACTCTCACCCCCTGCCTCTCTGTCTAAGTGATTCCCTTTCACTTTCAACCCTTGCCCCCCTCTCTGTGATTCCCTCTCACTCTCACCCCCTGCCCTTCTCTCTAACTGATTCCCTCTCACTCTCACCCCCTGCCTCTCTCTCTAACTGATTCCCTCTTACTCTCAGCCCCTACCACTCTCCCTAACTGATTCTCTCTCACACTCACCCCCTGCCCTTCACTCTAACTAATTCCCTCTCACTCTCACCCCTGCCCCTCTCCCTAATTGATTCCCTCTCACTCTCACCCCCTGCCCCTCTCCCTAACTGATTCCCTCTCACTCTCACCCCATGTCCCTCTCTCTAACTGATTCCCACTCACTCTCACACCCTGCTCACCTCTCTAACTGATACCCTCTCACTCTCACCCCCTGCCCCTCTCCCTAACTACTTATCTCTCACTCTTACCCACTGCCCCTCTCTCTAACTGATTCCCTCTCACTTTCACCTCTGCCCCACTCCCTAACTGATTCTCTCTCACACTTACACCCTGCCGCTCTCTCTAACTAATTCCCTCTCACACTCACCCTCTCTCTGCCCCTCTCTCTAACTGATTCCCTCTCACTCTCACCCCCTTCCCCTCTCTCTAACTGATTTCCACTCACTCTCACACCCTGCTCAACTCTCTAACTGATACCCTCTCACTTTCACCTCTGCCACTCTCCCTAACTGATTCCCTCTCACCCCTGCCCCTCTCCCTAACTGATTCTCTCTCACACTCACACCCTGCCCCTCTCTCTAACTAATTCCCTCTCACACTCACCCTCTCTCTGCCCCTCTCTCTAACTGATTCCCTCTCACTCTCACCCACTGCCCCTCTCTCTAACTGATTTCCACTCACTCTCACACCCTGCTCAACTCTCTAACTGATACCCTCTCACTCTCACCCCATGCCACTTTCCCTATTTATATCTCACTTGCCCCCTGCCCCTCTCCCTAACTGATTCTCTCTCACACTCACCCCCTGCACCTTCTCTCTAACTAATTCCCTCTCACTCTCTCCCCTGCCCCTCTCCCTAACTGATTCCCTCTCACTCTCACCCCCTGCCCCTCTCCCTAACTGATTCCCTCTCACTCTCACTCCCTGCCCCTCTCTAACTGATTCCCTCTCACTCTGACCCCCTGCCCCTCTCTGTAAGTGATTCCCTCTCTCTCTCACCCCCTGCCCCTCTCTCTAACTGATTCCCTCTCACCCCCTGCCCCTCTCTCTAATTGATTCCCTCTCACTCTCACCCCCTGCCCCTCTCTCTAACTGATTCCCTCTCACTCTCATCCCCTGCCCCTCTCCCTGATTCCCTCTCACTCTCACCTCCTGCCCCTCTCCCTAACTGATTCCCTCTCACTCTCAAACCCTACCCCCCTCCCTAATTGATTCACTCTCACTCTCACCCCTGCCCCTCTCCCTTACTTATTCCCTCTCACTCTCACCCCCTGACCCTCTCCATACCTGATTCCCACTCACTCTCACCCCCTGCCCCTCTCCCTAACTGATTCGCTCTCACTCTCACCCCCTGCCCCTCTCCCTAACTGATTCACTCTCACTCTCACCCCTGCCCCTCTCTCTAACTGATTCCCTCTTACTCTCACCCCCTGCCCCTCTCTCTAACTGATTCCCTCTCACTCTCACCCCCTGCCCCTCTCCCTAACAGATTCCCTCTCAGTCTCACCCCCTGCCCTTCTCTCTAACTGATTCCATCTCACTCTCACACCCTGCCCCTCTCTCTAACTGATTCGCGCTCACTCTCACCCCCTGCCCCTCTCCCTAACTGATTCCCTCTCACTCTCACCCCTGCCCCTCTCTCTAACTGATTCCCTCTTACTCTCACCCCCTGCCCCTCTCTCTATCTGATTCCCTCTCAATCTCACCCCCTGCCCCTCTCTCTACCTGATTCCCTCTCACTCTGACCCCCTGCCCCTCTCTCTATCTGATTCCCTCTCAATCTCACCCCCTGCCCCTCTCCCTAACTGATTCACTCTCACTCTCACCCCTGCCCCTCTCTCTAACTGATTCCCTCTTACTCTCACCCCCTGCCCCTCTCTCTATCTGATTCCCTCTCAATCTCACCCCCTGCCCCTCTCCCTAACTGATTCCCTCTCACTCTCACCCCCTGCCCTTCTCTCTAACTGATTCCATCTCACTCTCACACCCTGCCCCTCTCTCTAACTGATTCGCGCTCACTCTCACCCCCTGCCCCTCTCCCTAACTGATTCCCTCTCACTCTCACCCCTGCCCCTCTCTCTAACTGATTCCCTCTTACTCTCACCCCCTGCCCCTCTCTCTATCTGATTCCCTCTCAATCTCATCCCCTGCCCCTCTCTCTACCTGATTCCCTCTCACTCTGACCCCCTGCCCCTCTCTCTATCTGATTCCCTCTCAATCTCACCCCCTGCCCCTCTCCCTAACTGATTCCCACTCACTCTCACCCCCTGCCCCTCTCCCTAACTGATTCGCTCTCACTCTCACCCCCTGCCCCTCTCCCTAACTGATTCACTCTCACTCTCACCCCTGCCCCTCTCTCTAACTGATTCCCTCTTACTCTCACCCCCTGCCCCTCTCTCTATCTGATTCCCTCTCAATCTCACCCCCTGCCCCTCTCTCTACCTGATTCCCTCTCACTCTGACCCTCTGCCCCTCTCTCTATCTGATTCCCTCACAATCTCACCACCTGCCCCTCTCCCTAACTGATTCCCTCTCACTCTCACCCCCTGCCCCTCTCCCTAACTGATTCGCTCTCACTCTCACCCCCTGCCCCTCTCCCTAACTGATTCTCTCTCAATCTCACCCCCTGCCCCTCTCCCTAACTGATTCCCTCTCACTCTCACCCTTGCCCCTCTCCCTAACTGATTCCCTCTCACTCTCACCACTGCCGCTCTCTCTAACTGATTCCCTCTCACTTTCACCCCCTGCCCCTCTCCCTAACTGATTCCCTCACACTCTCACTCTTACCCCCTGCCCCTTTCCCTAACTGATTCCCTCTCACTCTCACCCCCTGCCCCTCTCTCTATCTGATTCCCTCTCACTCTCACCCCCAGCCCCTCTCCCTAACTGATTCCCTCTCACTTTCACCCCCTGCCCCTCTCCCTAACTGAATCCCTCACACTCTCACTCTCACCCCCTGCCCCTCTCCCTAACTGATTCCCTCTCACTCTCACCCTTGCCCCTCTCTCTAACTGATTCACTCTCACTCTGACCCCCTGCCCCTCTCTCTAACTGATTCCCTCTCACTCTCACCCCCTGCCCCTCTCCCTAACTGATTCCCTCTCACTCTCACCCCATGCCCTTCTCTCTAACTGATTCCATCTCACTCTCACACCCTGCCCCTCTCTCTAACTGATTCGCGCTCACTCTCACCCCCTGCCCCTCTCCCTAACTGATTCCCTCTCACTCTCACCCCTGCCCCTCTCTCTAACTGATTCCCTCTTACTCTCACCCCCTGCCCCTCTCTCTATCTGATTCCCTCTCAATCTCACCCCCTGCCCCTCTCTCTACCTGATTCCCTCTCACTCTGACCCCCTGCCCCTCTCTCTATCTGATTCCCTCTCAATCTCACCCCCTGCCCCTCTCCCTAACTGATTCCCACTCACTCTCACCCCCTGCCCCTCTCCCTAACTGATTCGCTCTCACTCTCACCCCCTGCCCCTCTCCCTAACTGATTCACTCTCACTCTCACCCCTGCCCCTCTCTCTAACTGATTCCCTCTTACTCTCACCCCCTGCCCCTCTCTCTATCTGATTCCCTCTCAATCTCACCCCCTGCCCCTCTCCCTAACTGATTCCCTCTCACTCTCACCCCCTGCCCCTCTCCCTAACTGATTCGCTCTCACTCTCACCCCCTGCCCCTCTCCCTAACTGATTCAAACTCACTCTCACCCCTGCTCCTCTCTCTAACTCATTCCCTCTTACTCTCACCCCCTGCCCCTCTCTCTATCTGATTCCCTCTCACTCTGACCCCCTGCCTCTCTCTCTAACTGATTCCCTCTCACTCTCACCCCTGCCCCTCTCTCTATCTGATTCCCTCTCTATCTCACCCCCTGCCCCTCTCCCTAACTGATTCCCTCTAATTCTCATCCGCTGCCCCTCTCTCTAACTGATTCCCTCTCACTCTCACCCCCTGCCCCTCTCTCTATCTGATTCCCTCTCATTATCACCCCCTGCCCCTTTCCCTAACTGTTTCCCTTTCCCTCTCACCCCCTGCCCCTCTAACTGACTCCCTATCACTCTCACACCCCGCCTCTCTCCCTAACTATCTCTCACTCTTACCCCCTGCCCCTCTCCCTAACTGACTTCCTCTCACCCCTGCCCCTCTCCCTAATTAATTACCTCTCTCACCCCCTGCCCCTCTCCCTAACTGATTCCCTCTCACTCTCAGCCCCTGCCCCTCTCCCTAACAGATTCTCTCTCTCTTAGCCCCTGCATCTCTCCCTAACTGATTCCCTCTCACTCTCACCCCCTGCCTCTCTGTCTAAGTGATTCCATTTCACTTTCAACCCCTGCCTCTCTCTCTAACTGATTCCCTCTCACTCTCACCCCCTGCTCAACTCTCTGATTCCCTCTCACTCTCAACCCCTGCCCCTCTCTCTAACTGATTCCCTCTCACTCTCACCCCCTGCTCAACTCTCTGTTTGCCTCTCACTCTCAACCCCTGCTCCTCTCCCTAACTGATTCTTTCTCACTCGTACTCCCTGGATCTCTCCCTAACTGATTCCCTCTCACTCTCAGCCCCTGTCCCTCTCTCTAACTGATTCCCACTCACTCTCACACCCTGCTCACCTCTCTAACTGATACCCTCTCACTCTCACCCCCTGCACCTCTCCCTAACTTCTTATCTCTCACTCTTACCCCCTGCCCCTCTCTCTAACTAATTCCCTCTCACTTTCACCTCTGCCCCACTCCCTAACTGATTCTCTCTCACACTTACACCCTGCCCCTCTCTCTAACTAATTCCCTCTCACACTCATCCTCTCTCTGCCCCTCCCTATAACTGATTCCCTCTCACTCTCACCCCCTGCCCCTCTCTCTAACTGATTTCCACTCACTCTCACACCCTGCTCAACTCTCTAACTGATACCCTCTCAATTTCACCTCTGCCACTCTCCCTAACTGATTCCCTCTCACCCCTGCCCCTCTCCCTAACTGATTCTCTCTCACACTCACACCCTGCCCCTCTCTCTAACTAATTCCCTCTCACACTCACCCTCTCTCTGCCCCTCTCTCTAACTGATTCCCTCTTTCACCCCCTGCCCCTCTCTATAACTGATTCCCTCTCACTCTCACCCCCTGCCTCTCTGTCTAAGTGATTCCCTTTCACTTTCAACCCTTGCCCCCCTCTCTGTGATTCCCTCTCACTCTCACCCCCTGCCCTTCTCTCTAACTGATTCCCTCTCACTCTCACCCCCTGCCTCTCTCTCTAACTGATTCCCTCTTACTCTCAGCCCCTACCACTCTCCCTAACTGATTCTCTCTCACACTCACCCCCTGCCCTTCACTCTAACTAATTCCCTCTCACTCTCACCCCTGCCCCTCTCCCTAATTGATTCCCTCTCACTCTCACCCCCTGCCCCTCTCCCTAACTGATTCCCTCTCACTCTCACCCCATGTCCCTCTCTCTAACTGATTCCCACTCACTCTCACACCCTGCTCACCTCTCTAACTGATACCCTCTCACTCTCACCCCCTGCCCCTCTCCCTAACTACTTATCTCTCACTCTTACCCACTGCCCCTCTCTCTAACTGATTCCCTCTCACTTTCACCTCTGCCCCACTCCCTAACTGATTCTCTCTCACACTTACACCCTGCCGCTCTCTCTAACTAATTCCCTCTCACACTCACCCTCTCTCTGCCCCTCTCTCTAACTGATTCCCTCTCACTCTCACCCCCTTCCCCTCTCTCTAACTGATTTCCACTCACTCTCACACCCTGCTCAACTCTCTAACTGATACCCTCTCACTTTCACCTCTGCCACTCTCCCTAACTGATTCCCTCTCACCCCTGCCCCTCTCCCTAACTGATTCTCTCTCACACTCACACCCTGCCCCTCTCTCTAACTAATTCCCTCTCACACTCACCCTCTCTCTGCCCCTCTCTCTAACTGATTCCCTCTCACTCTCACCCACTGCCCCTCTCTCTAACTGATTTCCACTCACTCTCACACCCTGCTCAACTCTCTAACTGATACCCTCTCACTCTCACCCCATGCCACTTTCCCTATTTATATCTCACTTGCCCCCTGCCCCTCTCCCTAACTGATTCTCTCTCACACTCACCCCCTGCACCTTCTCTCTAACTAATTCCCTCTCACTCTCTCCCCTGCCCCTCTCCCTAACTGATTCCCTCTCACTCTCACCCCCTGCCCCTCTCCCTAACTGATTCCCTCTCACTCTCACTCCCTGCCCCTCTCTAACTGATTCCCTCTCACTCTGACCCCCTGCCCCTCTCTGTAAGTGATTCCCTCTCTCTCTCACCCCCTGCCCCTCTCTCTAACTGATTCCCTCTCACCCCCTGCCCCTCTCTCTAATTGATTCCCTCTCACTCTCACCCCCTGCCCCTCTCTCTAACTGATTCCCTCTCACTCTCATCCCCTGCCCCTCTCCCTGATTCCCTCTCACTCTCACCTCCTGCCCCTCTCCCTAACTGATTCCCTCTCACTCTCAAACCCTACCCCCCTCCCTAATTGATTCACTCTCACTCTCACCCCTGCCCCTCTCCCTTACTTATTCCCTCTCACTCTCACCCCCTGACCCTCTCCATACCTGATTCCCACTCACTCTCACCCCCTGCCCCTCTCCCTAACTGATTCCCTATCACTCTCACCCCCTGCCCCTCTCCCTAACTCATTCCATCTCACTCTGACCCCCTGCCCCTATCTGTAACTGATTCCCTCTCATTCTCACCCCCTGTCACTCTCTCTAACTGATTCCCTCTCACTATCACCCCCTGCCCCTCTCTCTAACTGATTCCCTCTCACTATCACCCCTGCCCCTCTCTCCAACTAATTCCCTCTCACTCTCACCCACTGCCACTCTATCTAACTGATTCCCTCTCACTATCACCCCTGCCCCTCTCCCTAACTGATTCCCTCTCACTCTCACCACTTGCTCCTCTCCCTAACTGATTCCCTCTCACTCTCACCCCCTCCCCATCTCTCTAACTGATTCCCTCTCACACTCACCCTCTAACTGCCCCTCTCTCTAACTGATTCCCTCTGACTCTCACCCCCTGCCCCTCTATCTAACTGATTCCCTCTCACTCACCCCCTGCCCCTCTCTCTAACTGGTTCCCTCTCCCTCTCACCCCCTGCTCAACTCTGTAACTGATTCCCTCTCACTCTCTCCACTTGCTCCTCTCCTTAACTGATTCCCTCTCACTCTCAACGCCTACCCCCTCCCTAATTGATTCACTCTCACTCTCACCCCTGCCCCTCTCCCTTACTTATTCCCTCTCACCCCCTGACCCTCTCCATACCTGATTCCCTCTCACTCTCACCCCCTGCCCCTCTCCCTAACTGATTCCCTATCACTCTCACCCCCTGCCCCTCTCCCTAACTGATTCCATCTCACTCTGACCCCCTGTTCCTATCTCTAACTGATTCCCTCTCACTCTCACCCCCTGTCCCTCTCTCTAACTGATTCCCTCTCACTATCACCCCCTGCCCCTCTCTCTAACTGATTCCCTCTCACTATCACCCCTGCCCCTCTCTCCAACTAATTCCCTCTCACTCTCACCCCCTGCCACTCTATCTAACTGATTCCCTCTCACTATCACCCCTGCCCCTCTCCCTAACTGATTCCCTCTCACTCTCACCACTTGCTTCTCTCCCTTACTGATTCCCTCTCACTCTCACCTCCTCCCCCTCTCTCTAACTGATTCCCTCTCACTATCACCCCTGCCCCTCTCTCCAACTAATTCCCTCTCACTCTCACCCCCTGCCACTCTATCTAACTGATTCCCTCTCACTATCACCCCTGCCCCTCTCCCTAACTGATTCCCTCTCACTCTCACTACTTGCTCCTCTCCCTAACTGATTCCCTCTCACTTTCACCCCCTGCCCCTCTCCCTAACTGATTCCCTCACACTCTCACTCTTACCCCCTGCCCCTTTCCCTAACTGATTCCCTCTCACTCTCACCCCCTGCCCCTCTATCTATCTGATTCCCTCTCACTCTCACCCCCTGCCCCTCTCCCTAACTGATTCCCTCTTACTCTCACCCCCTGCCCCTCTCTCTATCTGATTCCCTCTCAATCTCACCCCCTGCCCCTCTCTCTACCTGATTCCCTCTCACTCTGACCCTCTGCCCCTCTCTCTATCTGATTCCCTCACAATCTCACCACCTGCCCCTCTCCCTAACTGATTCCCTCTCACTCTCACCCCCTGCCCCTCTCCCTAACTGATTCGCTCTCACTCTCACCCCCTGCCCCTCTCCCTAACTGATTCTCTCTCAATCTCACCCCCTGCCCCTCTCCCTAACTGATTCCCTCTCACTCTCACCCTTGCCCCTCTCCCTAACTGATTCCCTCTCACTCTCACCACTGCTGCTCTCTCTAACTGATTCCCTCTCACTTTCACCCCCTGCCCCTCTCCCTAACTGATTCCCTCACACTCTCACTCTTACCCCCTGCCCCTTTCCCTAACTGATTCCCTCTCACTCTCACCCCCTGCCCCTCTCTCTATCTGATTCCCTCTCACTCTCACCCCCAGCCCCTCTCCCTAACTGATTCCCTCTCACTTTCACCCCCTGCCCCTCTCCCTAACTGAATCCCTCACACTCTCACTCTCACCCCCCTGCCCCTCTCCCTAACTGATTCCCTCTCACTCTCACCCTTGCCCCTCTCTCTAACTGATTCCCTCTCACTCTGACCCCTGCCCCTCTCTCTAACTGATTCCCTCTCACTCTCACCCCCTGCCCCTCTCCCTAACTGATTCCCTCTCACTCTCACCCCATGCCCTTCTCTCTAACTGATTCCATCTCACTCTCACACCCTGCCCCTCTCTCTAACTGATTCGCGCTCACTCTCACCCCCTGCCCCTCTCCCTAACTGATTCCCTCTCACTCTCACCCCTGCCCCTCTCTCTAACTGATTCCCTCTTACTCTCACCCCCTGCCCCTCTCTCTATCTGATTCCCTCTCAATCTCACCCCCTGCCCCTCTCTCTACCTGATTCCCTCTCACTCTGACCCCCTGCCCCTCTCTCTATCTGATTCCCTCTCAATCTCACCCCCTGCCCCTCTCCCTAACTGATTCCCACTCACTCTCACCCCCTGCCCCTCTCCCTAACTGATTCGCTCTCACTCTCACCCCCTGCCCCTCTCCCTAACTGATTCACTCTCACTCTCACCCCTGCCCCTCTCTCTAACTGATTCCCTCTTACTCTCACCCCCTGCCCCTCTCTCTATCTGATTCCCTCTCAATCTCACCCCCTGCCCCTCTCCCTAACTGATTCCCTCTCACTCTCACCCCCTGCCCCTCTCCCTAACTGATTCGCTCTCACTCTCACCCCCTGCCCCTCTCCCTAACTGATTCAAACTCACTCTCACCCCTGCTCCTCTCTCTAACTCATTCCCTCTTACTCTCACCCCCTGCCCCTCTCTCTATCTGATTCCCTCTCACTCTGACCCCCTGCCTCTCTCTCTAACTGATTCCCTCTCACTCTCACCCCTGCCCCTCTCTCTATCTGATTCCCTCTCTATCTCACCCCCTGCCCCTCTCCCTAACTGATTCCCTCTAATTCTCATCCGCTGCCCCTCTCTCTAACTGATTCCCTCTCACTCTCACCCCCTGCCCCTCTCTCTAACTGATTCCCTCTCATTATCACCCCCTGCCCCTTTCCCTAACTGTTTCCCTTTCCCTCTCACCCCCTGCCCCTCTAACTGACTCCCTATCACTCTCACACCCCGCCTCTCTCCCTAACTATCTCTCACTCTTACCCCCTGCCCCTCTCCCTAACTGACTTCCTCTCACCCCTGCCCCTCTCCCTAATTAATTACCTCTCTCACCCCCTGCCCCTCTCCCTAACTGATTCCCTCTCACTCTCAGCCCCTGCCCCCTCTCCCTAACAGATTCTCTCTCTCTTAGCCCCTGCATCTCTCCCTAACTGATTCCCCTCTCACTCTCACCCCCTGCCTCTCTGTCTAAGTGATTCCATTTCACTTTCAACCCCTGCCTCTCTCTCTAACTGATTCCCTCTCACTCTCACCCCCTGCTCAACTCTCTGATTCCCTCTCACTCTCAACCCCTGCCCCTCTCTCTAACTGATTCCCTCTCACTCTCACCCCCTGCTCAACTCTCTGTTTGCCTCTCACTCTCAACCCCTGCTCCTCTCCCTAACTGATTCTTTCTCACTCGTACTCCCTGGATCTCTCCCTAACTGATTCCCTCTCACTCTCAGCCCCTGTCCCTCTCTCTAACTGATTCCCACTCACTCTCACACCCTGCTCACCTCTCTAACTGATACCCTCTCACTCTCACCCCCTGCACCTCTCCCTAACTTCTTATCTCTCACTCTTACCCCCTGCCCCTCTCTCTAACTAATTCCCTCTCACTTTCACCTCTGCCCCACTCCCTAACTGATTCTCTCTCACACTTACACCCTGCCCCTCTCTCTAACTAATTCCCTCTCACACTCATCCTCTCTCTGCCCCTCCCTATAACTGATTCCCTCTCACTCTCACCCCCTGCCCCTCTCTCTAACTGATTTCCACTCACTCTCACACCCTGCTCAACTCTCTAACTGATACCCTCTCAATTTCACCTCTGCCACTCTCCCTAACTGATTCCCTCTCACCCCTGCCCCTCTCCCTAACTGATTCTCTCTCACACTCACACCCTGCCCCTCTCTCTAACTAATTCCCTCTCACACTCACCCTCTCTCTGCCCCTCTCTCTAACTGATTCCCTCTTTCACCCCCTGCCCCTCTCTATAACTGATTCCCTCTCACTCTCACCCCCTGCCTCTCTGTCTAAGTGATTCCCTTTCACTTTCAACCCTTGCCCCCCTCTCTGTGATTCCCTCTCACTCTCACCCCCTGCCCTTCTCTCTAACTGATTCCCTCTCACTCTCACCCCCTGCCTCTCTCTCTAACTGATTCCCTCTTACTCTCAGCCCCTACCACTCTCCCTAACTGATTCTCTCTCACACTCACCCCCCTGCCCTTCACTCTAACTAATTCCCTCTCACTCTCACCCCTGCCCCCTCTCCCTAATTGATTCCCTCTCACTCTCACCCCCTGCCCCCTCTCCCTAACTGATTCCCTCTCACTCTCACCCCATGTCCCACTCTCTAACTGATTCCCACTCACTCTCACACCCTGCTCACCTCTCTAACTGATACCCTCTCACTCTCACCCCCTGCCCCTCTCCCTAACTACTTATCTCTCACTCTTACCCACTGCCCCTCTCTCTAACTGATTCCCTCTCACTTTCACCTCTGCCCCACTCCCTAACTGATTCTCTCTCACACTTACACCCTGCCGCTCTCTCTAACTAATTCCCTCTCACACTCACCCTCTCTCTGCCCCTCTCTCTAACTGATTCCCTCTCACTCTCACCCCCCTTCCCCTCTCTCTAACTGATTTCCACTCACTCTCACACCCTGCTCAACTCTCTAACTGATACCCTCTCACTTTCACCTCTGCCACTCTCCCTAACTGATTCCCTCTCACCCCTGCCCCCTCTCCCTAACTGATTCTCTCTCACACTCACACCCTGCCCCTCTCTCTAACTAATTCCCTCTCACACTCACCCTCTCTCTGCCCCTCTCTCTAACTGATTCCCTCTCACTCTCACCCACTGCCCCTCTCTCTAACTGATTTCCACTCACTCTCACACCCTGCTCAACTCTCTAACTGATACCCTCTCACTCTCACCCCATGCCACTTTCCCTATTTATATCTCACTTGCCCCCTGCCCCTCTCCCTAACTGATTCTCTCTCACACTCACCCCCCTGCACCTTCTCTCTAACTAATTCCCTCTCACTCTCTCCCCTGCCCCTCTCCCTAACTGATTCCCTCTCACTCTCACCCCCTGCCCCTCTCCCTAACTGATTCCCTCTCACTCTCACTCCCTGCCCCTCTCTAACTGATTCCCTCTCACTCTGACCCCCTGCCCCTCTCTGTAAGTGATTCCCTCTCTCTCTCACCCCCTGCCCCTCTCTCTAACTGATTCCCTCTCACCCCCTGCCCCTCTCTCTAATTGATTCCCTCTCACTCTCACCCCCTGCCCCTCTCTCTAACTGATTCCCTCTCACTCTCATCCCCTGCCCCTCTCCCTGATTCCCTCTCACTTTCACCTCCTGCCCCTCTCCCTAACTGATTCCCTCTCACTCTCAAACCCTACCCCCCTCCCTAATTGATTCACTCTCACTCTCACCCCTGCCCCTCTCCCTTACTTATTCCCTCTCACTCTCACCCCCTGACCCTCTCCATACCTGATTCCCACTCACTCTCACCCCCTGCCCCTCTCCCTAACTGATTCCCTATCACTCTCACCCCCTGCCCCCTCTCCCTAACTCATTCCATCTCACTCTGACCCCCTGCCCCTATCTGTAACTGATTCCCTCTCATTCTCACCCCCTGTCACTCTCTCTAACTGATTCCCTCTCACTATCACCCCCTGCCCCTCTCTCTAACTGATTCCCTCTCACTATCACCCCTGCCCCTCTCTCCAACTAATTCCCTCTCACTCTCACCCACTGCCACTCTATCTAACTGATTCCCTCTCACTATCACCCCTGCCCCTCTCCCTAACTGATTCCCTCTCACTCTCACCACTTGCTCCTCTCCCTAACTGATTCCCTCTCACTCTCACCCCCTCCCCATCTCTCTAACTGATTCCCTCTCACACTCCCCCCTCTAACTGCCCCTCTCTCTAACTGATTCCCTCTGACTCTCACCCCCTGCCCCTCTATCTAACTGATTCCCTCTCACTCACCCCCTGCCCCTCTCTAACTGGTTCCCTCTCCCTCTCACCCCCTGCTCAACTCTCTAACTGATTCCCTCTCACTCTCTCCACTTGCTCCTCTCCTTAACTGATTCCCTCTCACTCTCAACGCCTACCCCCTCCCTAATTGATTCACTCTCACTCTCACCCCTGACCCTCTCCCTTACTTATTCCCTCTCACCCCCTGACCCTCTCCATACCTGATTCCCTCTCACTCTCACCCCCTGCCCCTCTCCCTAACTGATTCCCTATCACTCTCACCCCCTGCCCCTCTCCCTAACTGATTCCATCTCACTCTGACCCCCTGCTCCTATCTCTAACTGATTCCCTCTCACTCTCACCCCCTGTCCCTCTCTCTAACTGATTCCCTCTCACTATCACCCCCTGCCCCTCTCTCTAACTGATTCCCTCTCACTATCACCCCTGCCCCTCTCTCCAACTAATTCCCTCTCACTCTCACCCCCTGCCACTCTATCTAACTGATTCCCTCTCACTATCACCCCTGCCCCTCTCCCTAACTGATTCCCTCTCACTCTCACCACTTGCTTCTCTCCCTTACTGATTCCCTCTCACTCTCACCTCCTCCCCCTCTCTCTAACTGATTCCCTCTCACTATCACCCCTGCCCCTCTCTCCAACTAATTCCCTCTCACTCTCACCCCCTGCCACTCTATCTAACTGATTCCCTCTCACTATCACCCCTGCCCCTCTCCCTAACTGATTCCCTCTCACTCTCACTACTTGCTCCTCTCCCTAACTGATTCCCTCTCACTTTCACCCCCTGCCCCTCTCCCTAACTGATTCCCTCACACTCTCACTCTTACCCCCTGCCCCTTTCCCTAACTGATTCCCTCTCACTCTCACCCCCTGCCCCTCTATCTATCTGATTCCCTCTCACTCTCACCCCCTGCCCCTCTCCCTAACTGATTCCCTCTCACTTTCACCCCCTGCCCCTCTCCCTAACTGATTCCCTCACACTCTCACTCTCACCCCCTGCCCCTCTCCCTAACTGATTCCCTCTGACTCTCACCCCCTGCCCCTCTATCTAACTGATTCCCTCTCACTCTCACCCCCTGCCTCTCATTCTAAGTGATTCCCTTTCACTTTCAACCCCTGCCCCTCTCTCTAACTGATTCCCTCTCACTCTCACCCCCTGCTCAACTCTCTAACTGATACCTTCTCACTCTCACCCCCTGCTCAACTCTCTAACTGATTCCCTCTCACTCTCAGCCCCTGCCCCTCTCCCTAACTGATTCTCTCTCACTCTTACCCACTGCATCTCTCCCTAACTGATTCCCTCTCACTCTAACCCCCTGCCTCTCTCTCTAACTGATTACCTCTCACTCTCACCCCCTGCCCCTCTCTCTAACTGATTCCCACTCACTCTCACACCCTGCTCAACTCTCTAACTGATACACTCTCACTCTCACACCCTGCCCCTCTCCCTAACTATTTGTCTCTCACTTTTACCCCCTGACCCTCTCACTAACTAATTCCCTCTCACTCTCACCCCTGCCCCTCTCCCTAACTGATTCTCTCTCACCCCTACCCCTCTCCCTAACTGATTCTCTCTCACACTCACCCCCTGCCACTCTCTCTAACTAATTCCCTCTCACTCTCCCCTCCTCCCCGTCTCTCTAACTGATTCCCTCTCACACTCACCCTTTCTCTGCCCCTCTCTCTTACTGATTCCCTCTCACTCTCACCCCCTGCCCCTCTCTCTAACTGATTCCCTCTCACTCTCACCCCCTGCCCTTCTCTATAACTGATTCCCTCTCACTCTCACCCCCTACCACTCTCCCTGATTCCCTCTCACTCTCACCTCCTGCCCCTCTCTCTAACTGATTCCCTGTCACTCTCACCCCCTGCTCAACTCTCTAACTGATTCTCTCTCACTCTAACCCCCTGCATCTCTCCCTAACTGATTCCCTCTCACTCTAAGCCCCTGCCCCTCTCTCTAACTGATTACCTCTCACTCTCACCCCCTGCCCCTCTCTCTAACTGATTCCCAGTCACTCTCACCCCCTGCCCCTCTCCCTAACTGATTCCCTCTCACTCTCACCACCTGCCCCTCTCCCTAACTGATTCCCTCTCACTCTCACCCCCTGCCCCTCTCTCTATCTGATTCCCTCTCACTCTCATGCCCTGCCCCTCTCCCTAACTGATTCCCTCTCACCCCTTCCCCTCTCCCTAACTAATTCTCTCTCACACTCACCCCCTGCCCCTCTCTCTAACTAATTCCCTCTCACTCTCACCCCTGCCCCTTTTCCTAACTGATTCCCTCTCACTCTCACCCCCTGCCCCTCTCTCTAACTGATTCCCTCTGACCCCCTGCCCCTCTCCTTAAATTGATTCCCTCTCACACTCATCCCCTGCCCCTCTCTCTAACTGATTCCCTCTCACTCTCACCCCTAGCCCCTCTCTCTAACTGATTCCCTCTCACTCTCAACCCTTGCCCCTCTCTCTAACTGATTCCCTCTCACTCTCACCACCTGCCCCTCTCCCTAACTGATTCCCTCTCACTCTCACCCCCAGCCCCTCTCTCTAACTGATTCCCGCTCACTCTCATGCCCTGCCCCTCTCTCTGATTCCCTCTCACTCTCACCCCCTGCCCCTCTCCCTGATTCCCTCTCACTCTCACCCCCTGCTCCTCTCCCTCAGATTCCCTCTCACTCTCACCCCCTACCACTCTCCTTGATTCCCTCTCACTCTCACCTTCTGCCCCTCTCTCTAACTGATTCCCTCTCACCCCCTGCCCCTCTCCCTTGTTTATTCACTCTCACTTTCTGCCCCCCTCTCTCTGTGATTCCCTCTCACTCTCACCCCTGCCCCTCTCCCTAACTGATTCCCTCTCACTTTCACCCCCTGCCCCTCTCCCTAACTGATTCCCTCTCACTCTCATGCCCTGCCCCTCTCTCTAACTGATTCCCTCTCACTCTCACCCCCTGCCCCTCTCCCTAAATGGTTCCATCTCACTCTCACCCTCTGCCCCTCTCTCTAACTGATTCCCTCTCACTCTCACCCCCTGCCCCTCTCCCTAACTGATTACCTCTCACTCTCACCCCCTGCCCCTCTCCCTAACTTATTCCCTCTCACTCTCACCCCCTGCCCCTCTCCCTAACTGATTCCCTCTCACCCCCTGCCCCTCTCTCTAACTGATTCCCTCTCATTGTCACCCCCTGCCCCTCTCTCTAACTTATTCCCTCTCACTGTCACCCCTGCCCCTCTCTCTAACTGATTCCATCTCACTTTGACCCCCTGCCCCTCTCTCTAACTGATTCCCTCTTACTCTCACCCACTGCCCCTCTTTCTAACTGATTCCCTCTTACTCTCACCCCCTGCCCTCTCTCTATCTGATTCCCTCTCAATCTCACCCCCTGCCCCTCTCCCTGATTCCCTCTCACTCTCACCCCCTGCCCCTCTCTCTAACTGATTCCCTCTCACTCTCACCCCTGCCCCTCTCTCTACCTGATTCCCTCTCACTGTCACCCCCTGCCCCTCTCTCTACCTGATTCTCTCTCACTCTCACTCCCTGCCCCTCTCTCTAACTGATTCCCTCTCACTCTCACCCCCTGCTCCTCTCTCTAACCGATTCCCTCTCACTCTCCCCCCCTGCCCCTCTCTATAACTGATTCCCTCTCACTCTCACCCCCTGCCCTTCTCTATAACAGATTCCCTCTCACTCTCACCCCCTACCACTCTCCCTGATTCCCTCTCACTCTCACCTTCTGCCCCTCTCTCTAACTGATTCCCTCTCACTCTCACCCCCTGCTCAACTCTCTAACTGATTCTCTCTCACTCTAACCCCCTGCATCTCTCCCTAACTGATTCCCTCTCACTCTAACCCCCTGCCCCTCTCTCTAACTGATTACCTCTCACTCTCACCCCCTGCCCCTCTCTCTAACTGATTCCCACTCACTCTCACCCCCAGCCCCTCTCCCTGATTCCCTCTCACTCTCACCACCTGCCCCTCTCCCTAACTGATTCCCTCTCACTCTCACCCCCTGCCCCTCTCTCTAACTGATTCCCTCTCACTCTCATGCCCTGCCCCTCTCCCTAACTGATTCCCTCTCACCCCTTCCCCTCTCCTTAACTAATTCTCTCTCACACTCACCCCCTGCCCCTCTACCTAACTGATTCCCTCTCACTCTCACCCCCAGCCCCTCTCTCTAACTGATTCCCTCTCACCCCCTGCCCCTCTCCCTAATTGATTCCCTCTCACACTCACCCCCTGCCCCTCTTTCTAACTGATTCCCTCTCACTCTCACCCCTAGCCTCTCTCTCTAACTAATTCCCTCTCACTCTCACCCCTGCCCCTCTCCCTAACTGTTTCTCTCTCACCCCTACCCCTCTCCCTAACTGATTCTCTCTCACACTCACCCCCTGCCACTCTCTCTAACTAATTCCCTCTCACTCTCCCCTCCTCCCCATCTCTCTAACTGATTCCCTCTCACACTCACCCTTTCTCTGCCCCTCTCTCTTACTGATTCCCTCTCACTCTCACCCCCTGCCCCTCTCTCTAACTGATTCCCTCTCACTCTCACCTTCTGCCCCTCTCTCTAACTGATTCCCTCTCACTCTCACTCCCTGCCCCTCTCCCTTGTTTATTCACTCTCACCCTCTGCCCCCCTCTCTCTGTGATTCCCTCTCACTCTCACCCCTGCCCCTCTCCCTAACTGATTTCCTCTCACTTTCACCCCCTGCCCCTCTCCCTAACTGTTTCCCTCTCACTCTCATGCCCTGCCCCTCTCTCTAACTGATTCCCTCTCACTCTCACCCCCTGCCCCTCTCCCTAAATGGTTCCATCTCACTCTCACCCTCTGCCCCTCTCTCTAACTGATTCCTTCTCACTCTCACCCCCTGCCCCTCTCCCTAACTGATTACCTCTCACTCTCACCCCCTGCCCCTCTCCCTAACTTATTCCCTCTCACTCTCACCCCCTGCCCCTCTCCCTAACTGATTCCCTCTCACCCCCTGCCCCTCTCTCTAACTGATTCCCTCTCATTGTCACCCCCTGCCCCTCTCTCTAACTGATTCCCTCTCACTGTCACCCCTGCCCCTCTCTCTCTAACTGATTCCATCTCACTTTGACCCCCTGCCCCTCTCTCTAACTGATTCCTTCTTACTCTCACCCCCTGCCCCTCTTTCTAACTGATTCCCTTTTACTCTCACCCCCTGCCCTCTCTCTATCTGATTCCCTCTCAATCTCACCCCCTGACCCTCTCCCTGATTCCCTCTCACTCTCACCCCCTGCCCCTCTCTCTAACTGATTCCCTCTCACTCTCACCCCTGCCCCTCTCTCTACCTGATTCCCTCTCACTGTCACCCCCTGCCCCTCTCTCTACCTGATTCCCTCTTACTCTCACCCCCTGCCACTCTTTCTAACAGATTCCCTCTCACTCTCACCCCCTACCACTCTCCCTGATTCCCTCTCACTCTCACCTTCTGCCCCTCTCTCTAACTGATTCCCTCTCACTCTCACCCCCTGCTCAACTCTCTAACTGATTCTCTCTCACTCTAAGCCCCTGCATCTCTCCCTAACTGATTCCCTCTCACTCTAACTCCCTGCCCCTCTCTCTAACTGATTACCTCTCACTCTCAACCCCTGCCCCTCTCTCTAACTGATTCCCACTCACTCTCACCCCCAGCCCCTCTCCCTGATTCCCTCTCACTCTCACCACCTGCCCCTCTCCCTAACTGATTCCCTCTCACTCTCACCCCCTGCCCCTCTCTCTAACTGATTCCCTCTCACTCTCATGCCCTGCCCCTCTCCCTAACTGATTCCCTCTCACCCCTTCCCCTCTCCTTAACTAATTCTCTCTCACACTCACCCCCTGCCCCTCTACCTAACTGATTCCCTCTCACTCTCACCCCCAGCCCCTCTCTCTAACTGATTCCCTCTCACCCCCTGCCCCTCTCCCTAATTGATTCCCTCTCACACTCACCTCCTGCCCCTCTTTCTAACTGATTCCCTCTCACTCTCACCCCTAGCCCCTCTCTCTAACTAATTCCCTCTCACTCTCACCCCTGCCCCTCTCCCTAACTGATTCTCTCTCACCCCTACCCCTCTCCCTAACTGATTCTCTCTCACACTCACCCCCTGCCACTCTCTCTAACTAATTCCCTCTCACTCTCCCCTCCTCCCCGTCTCTCTAACTGATTCCCTCTCACACTCACCCTTTCTCTGCCCCTCTCTATTACTGATTCCCTCTCACTCTCACCCCCTGCCCCTCTCTCTAACTGATTCTCTCTCACTCTCTCCCCCTGCCCTTCTCTATAACTGATTCCCTCTCACTCTCACCCCCTACCACTCTCCCTGATTCCCTCTCACTCTCACCTTCTGCCCCTCTCTCTAACTGATTCCCTGTCACTCTCACCCCCTGCTCAACTCTCTAACTGATTCTCTCTCACTCTAACCCCCTGCATCTCTCCCTAACTGATTCCCTCTCACTCTAACCCCCTGCCCCTCTCTCTAACTGATTACCTCTCACTCTCACCCCCTGCCCCTCAATCTAACTGATTCCCACTCACTCTCACCCCCTGCCCTTCTCCCTAACTGATTCCCTCTCACTCTCACCACCTGCCCCTCTCCCTAACTGATTCCCTCTCACTCTCACCCCCTGCCCCTCTCTCTATCTGATTCCCTCTCACTCTCATGCCCTGCCCCTCTCCCTAACTGATTCCCTCTCACCCCTTCCCCTCTCCCTAACTAATTCTCTCTCACACTCACCCCCTGCCCCTCTCTCTAACTAAATCCCTCTCACTCTCACCCCTGCCCCTTTCCCTAACTGATTCCCTCTCACTCTCACCCCCTGCCCCTCTCTCTAACTGATTCCCTCTGACCCCCTGCCCCTCTCCCTAATTGATTCCCTCTCACACTCATCCCCTGCCCCTCTCTCTAACTGATTCTCTCTCACTCTCACCCCTAGCCCCTCTCTCTAACTGATTCCCTCTCACTCTCAACCCTTGCCCCTCTCTCTAACTGATTCCCTCTCACTCTCACCACCTGCCCCTCTCCCTAACTGATTCCCTCTCACTCTCACCCCCAGCCCCTCTCTCTAACTGATTCCCTCTCACTCTCATGCCCTGCCCCTCTCTCTGATTCCCTCTCACTCTCACCCCCTGCCCCTCTCCCTGATTCCCTCTCACTCTCACCCCCTGCTCCTCTCCCTCAGATTCCCTCTCACTCTCACCCCCTACCACTCTCCCTGATTCCCTCTCACTCTCACCTTCTGCCCCTCTCTCTAACTGATTCCCTCTCACTCTCACCCCCTGCCCCTCTCCCTTGTTTATTCACTCTCACCCTCTGCCCCCCTCTCTCTGTGATTCCCTCTCAGTCTCACCCCTGCCCCTCTCCCTAACTGATTCCCTCTCACTTTCACCCCCTGCCCCTCTCCCTAACTGATTCCCTCTCACTCTCATGCCCTGCCCCTCTCTCTAACTGATTCCCTCTCACTCTCACCCCCTGCCCCTCTCCCTAAATGGTTCCATCTCACTCTCACCCTCTGCCCCTCTCTCTAACTGATTACCTCTCACTCTCACCCCCTGCCCCTCTCCCTAACTGATTACCTCTCACTCTCACCCCCTGCCCCTCTCCCTAACTTATTCCCTCTCACTCTCACCCCCTGCCCCTCTCCCTAACTGATTCCCTCTCATTGTCACCCCCTGCCCCTCTCTCTAACTGATTCCCTCTCACTGTCACCCCTGCCCATCTCTCTAACTGATTCCATCTCACTTTGACCCCCTGCCCCTCTCTCTAACTGATTCCCTCTTACTCTCACCCCCTGCACCTCTTTCTAACTGATTCCCTCTAACTCTCACCCACTGCCCTCTCTCTATCTGATTCCCTCTCAATCTCACCCCCTGCCCCTCTCCCTGATTCCCTCTCACTCTCACCCCCTGCCCCTCTCTCTAACTGATTCCCTCTCACTCTCACCCCTGCCCCTCTCTCTACCTGATTCCCTCTCACTGTCACCCCCTGCCCCTCTCTCTACCTGATTCTCTCTCACTCTCACCCCCTACCCCTCTCTCTAACTGATTCCCTCTCACTCTCACCCCCTGCTCCTCTCTCTAACCGATTCCCTCTCACTCTCACCCCCTGCCCCTCTCTATAACTGATTCCCTCTCACTCTCACCCCCTGCCCTTCTCTATAACAGATTCCCTCTCACTCTCACCCCCTACCACTCTCCCTGATTCCCTCTCACTCTCACCTTCTGCCCCTCTCTCTAACTGATTCCCTCTCACTCTCACCCCCTGCTCAACTCTCTAACTGATTCTCTCTCACTCTAACCCCCTGCATCTCTCCCTAACTGATTCCCTCTCACTCTAACCCCCTGCCCCTCTCTCTAACTGATTACCTCTCACTCTCACCCCCTGCCCCTCTCTCTAACTGATTCCCACTCACTCTCACCCCCAGCCCCTCTCCCTGATTCCCTCTCACTCTCACCACCTGCCCCTCTCCCTAACTGATTCCCTCTCACTCTCACCCCCTGCCCCTCTCTCTAACTGATTCCCTCTCACTCTCATGCCCTGCCCCTCTCCCTAACAGATACCCTCTCCCCCCTTCCCCTCTCCTTAACTAATTCTCTCTCACACTCACCCCCTGCCCCTCTACCTAACTGATTCTCTCTCACTCTCACCCCCAGCCCCTCTCTCTAACTGATTCCCTCTCACCACCTGCCCCTCTCCCTAATTGATTCCCTCTCACACTCACCCCCTGCCCCTCTTTCTAACTGATTCCCTCTCACTCTCACCCCTAGCCCCTCTCTCTAACTGATTCCCTCTCACTCTCACCCCTTGCCCCTCTCTCTAACTGATTCCCTCTCACTCTCACCACCTGCCCCTCTCCCTTACTGATTCCCTCTCACTCTCACCCCCTGCCCCTCTCTCTAACTGATTCCCTCTCACTCTCATGCCCTGCCCCTCTCTCTGATTCCCTCTCACTCTCACCCCCTGCCCCTCTCCCTGATTCCCTCTCACTCTCACCCCCTGCTCCTCTCCCTAACTGATTCCCTCTCACTCTCACCCCCTACCACTCTCCCTGATTCCCTCTCACTCTCACCTTCTGCCCCTCTCTCTAACTGATTCCCTCTCACTATCACCCCCTGCCCCTCTCCCTAACTGATTCCCTCTCACTCTCACCCCCTGCCCCTCTCCCTTGCTTATTCCCTCTCACTCTCACCCTCTGCCCCCCTCTCTCTGTGATTCCCTCTCACTCTCACCCCTGCCCCTCTCCCTAACTGATTCCCTCTCACTTTCACCCCCTGCCCCTCTCCCTAACTGATTCCCTCTCACTCTCATGCCCTGCCCCTCTCTCTAACTGATTCCCTCTCACTCTCACCCCCTGCCCCTCTCCCTAAATGATTCCATCTCACTCTCACCCTCTGCCCCTCTCACTAACTGATTCCATCTCACTCTCACCCCCTGCCCCTCTCCCTAACTTATTCCCTCTCACTCTCACCCCCTGCCCCTCTCCCTAACTGATTCCCTCTCACCCCCTGCCCCTCTCTCTAACTTATTCCCTCTCATTGTCACCCCCTGCCCCTCTCTCTAACTGATTCCCTCTCACTGTCACCCCTGCCCCTCTCTCTAACTGATTCCATCTCACTTTGACCCCCTGCCCCTCTCTCTGATTCCCTCTCACTGTCACCCCATGCCCCTCTCCCTAACTGATTCCCTCTCACTCTCACCCCTGCCCCTCTCTCTTACTGATTCCCTCTCAATCTCACCCCCTGCCCCTCTCCCTGATTCCCTCTCACTCTCACCCCCTGCCCCTCTCTCTAACTGATTCCCTCTCACTCTCACCCCTGCCCCTCTCTCTACCTGATTCCCTCTCACTGTCACCCCCTGCCCCTCTCTCTACCTGATTCCCTCTCACTCTCACCCTCTGCCCCTCTCTCTAAGTGATTCCCTCTCACTCTCACCCCCTGCCCCTCTCTCTAACTGATTCCCTCTCACTCTCACCCCCTGCCCCTCTCCCTAACTGATTCCCTCACACTCTCACCCCCTGCCCCTCTCTCTAACTGATTCCCTCTCACTCTCACCCCCTGCCCATCTCTATTTAACCGATTCCCTCTCACTTACCCCCTGCACCACTGCCTGTTTCCCTCTCTTACCCCCTGCCCCTCTATCTAACTTATTCCCTCTGTCACCCCATGCCACTATCTCTAGCTGATTCAATCTCACTCTCACCCCCTGCCCTCTCTTACCCCCTGCCCCTCTTTCTAACTGATTCCCTCTCTCACCCCCTCCCCTCTTTGTCTGTGCTGGGATTGAGCCATGATTTGCTCGCGGCCAGCACCAGATTTAAAAAGAAAAAACTCCCCTTCTTTTAATTAGCAGCTGGTCCACGAGCCAGGATTGGCTGGCTGCCGGTACTAACCTTAAACTGCAGTGTAGCTCCCATCTCCATCCGAGTGCCGCCGCCAAATGAGATGTGTTCCCAGTGAGACACATCTCTGCGCAATGCTGCTGCTGTTCCAGCGCTGGGATCCCATATGCGATCCCAGCGCTGGTACATTCTCTAATGTAGCAAAAATGAAGTGGCGGCGGGAAGTGGCGGCGGGAAGTGGCGGTATGTTATAGCACCGTATATCGCCACACTTCGAGCACGGGGTAAAATGTATTGTTTTCAGAGCCCAGAAGAGTTTCAGCTGACATTGTATTTAGTGAACTCAATTTATACCACAAACTTATTACAAGTAGATGCTATTGTGAGATTCAGGCAGCAGCTATAATATACAGATAAATACCTCAATAATCAGCCTCCGTAATTATCACAGAATTGTGCATGCCTTGCTTTTCTCCAATAAGTAATACGTTGTTTTATACATGTTTCACAAATATGGCTATTGATAGCTTAACAGTGACCCTTATCTAATTTTCATAGGGCCGATGAAAAATGGGTTTCTCCGCAGAAATCAATGGGAACCAATGACAGGTGAAACTGCTGTCGACATTCTGTTATTTCCACCGTAGACCAAAAGCATATTGCAAATTTCTTCTAGCCCTTGTGGCTTTACAATTTACAGCCGTGACGATCCAACCACATCAATTTTTTTAATTTACATATAATAAATCATGGGTAATTGGAAGCCTAGTCTTGGTTTGTTTTAAGCCTGTAAAAAGGCTCTCCACAGACAAATTCAGTGAACATTACAATGTGCAGAGCCGGAGTCCATTGGGTTCAATATTGAGCTCTGGAATAGGCAAAATGAACCTATTTCAGCAGTTACCCTACGCAGAGCTAAAAATGAATTCCTGCAGAATGAAGCACCAGACAAAGATATTGGTTCTGAGCAATGAATTAAATGTACAATTTGGAGTAATTGCTCTTTTGTTGCAGTTACAGATGGCTCCTCTTTCCTTTAGTGGATAGTACAGTAGTAAACTGTCCAATACACTATAATACATAGGCTAAGACCCATTATGTCATATTATTTGCTTATGCGTTGCTCTTACAAAGGTGACTAGGATTAGCCGTGCCGCTCTCTGTACTATCATGGAGGAACTACGCAATTTAAATTCATGGGGGTCTATTTACTAAGCCTTGGTTGGAGATAAAGTGAACCGACATAAAGTACCAGTCAACCAGCTACTAAATACCCTGCCATGGGCTCTGTTTGAAAAATGACAGTTAGGAGCTGGTTGGCTGGTACTTTATCTCTGTCCAAGGCTTAGTAAATAGACCCCCCTGGTCACAAAGTCTTCGCACAACCTCGGTGCAGGTCAGAAAAAGTCACTAAGCAAAACGCGGTTCTTCGGTCTATAGCAGAGAAAGATGATTGAAGGGGCATACTGGCAGCTGAAGCTTTGGTTTGGGACAAAGGGCCTGAATGACACATGCAATTACCATGCTATGCTGCCATTCACGTAGTTGAGCAATAATTTGCAACTGCGCATGCACGAAAATTTGTGAAAACCAAAACGGCGCTTGTGTTATACTGTACAGAGTGTACTCACAAAGGCACTGCTGCGATCAGTTATGGGAGTGTCATGGCGCGTCAGTGCAAGCAGCACAACCGCAGGCTTAGACCGTGCTCAGATTGAGAAACTGCGCCTGCCATACAACTGGCGCAAGCTTTGATGATGCCAAGGATGGTGGCATCTAAGGATGCACCAATCTGTATTACAATGTGCACAGGTGAAAGCTGAAAGCGAGCGTCTCAGTCTTTGCACGTTCGGCTGCACGGCTGTACACAAGGGAAGGAGTTTCTAGGCTATTTGCATAAGTTCACAGATGGGCGACCGCCACTGGACGCTTCTGCACGTGACTCAGAATCAGGCCCAATCGTGGTGATTCATTAAGTCAGTTAGTGTTACTAACACTTTAAAAATAGCGCTAATTCATTTTGGGTTTGCTATTATTTTTTTTAGACTATCCTATCGCCATTTTTCCGGAGATTTGCACATGAGCAGTAGACAGAGAATGCACAGTGCGTGCGCCGCTGAGATATGGGGGGCCCCCGCATGGAGACAGCACACGAGCCCCCTCCTCGCTCGAACCCTCTCTGCTTGCTGCCCCCGGCCAGGTCACTGTAGTGTTTGGATCACACATCTGACACATCTGCATAAACTCTGCAGTTTGCCATAAGGAATAGAGCGGCCGCGTGGAATGTTCTGTACCTGTAGCTGAGTCCTGTGCTCAGTATGAGCTTCTTTGCATCCGTGTTGCTATAACAACTTGTCACTTTGTGTCACACACGGAACGTTGCTAGCGAGGATTTTCTGTTACTATACAATGTTTACAAGCACTCCCTGTTCTAAAAGGTAACAAAGTGTCACCACGTCTCTGGGAGAACAAAAAATAGGAGTATAGGTACTTTGCTCTGCGTATACCTGCAGCTCCCATGTCTACCAATTACCACAGGGCAGGTTATTGTCTTCACCAATAGCTCTAACTGGCAAAACTTCTTATCCTATCATATAAATTACTGCTGAACCCAAATGGAGAATAGGTTGCCAGGACTGTTTTACCTAATTTGGGACTGATTGCATTCACATTACAGTATAGGGTGGATTTTTCGGACCTGAGGTTCTAAAGGGCGGTCAGTTTAGTTAATTTCAAAAATGCATTTATGCTGCTTGCGTTATACTGCCACCCTGTCGCTACCACCTTCTTTATTACTGCAATAAAAGCCACATATATCCAGACACACAATAATTCCAACCTACCTGTGGGAGGATCTACTGGGGCAACTGCGATCCAGCTGCAAATGTAATGGTGCCAAACCTGTCACTCATCTGGGGGTCAATGGCAGCATCATTATTCGCCGAACGTGTGGGCGCCCAAAGTCCAGGGGGGATCTGGCCATTCAGCTCTTGGTCCCAGTGGTCAGGTAATATTTTTGGCCATACTGTGTCCTGTCAGTGCAAGTGTAAGTTGGCAGCGCACAGGAGTCGACAGTGGTTACCTTCTTACAGAGTTCTGCGCTGTCACTTCTAATGATCTTTTTGGTTTTTGCAATCTGGCCCTAACTAGAGCTGTTCATAACAATTTGCATGGGATTACTCATGCTACTTAATGTATGTGCTGTTATTATTGGTAGAAACATATAAAGATAAAGCTTTAATGCACAGGTTCTCAAACTCGGTTCTCGGGACCCCAAACGGTACATGTTTTGCAGGTCTCCTGACAGAATTGCTCCACCTGTGGATCTTTTAAAATGTGTCAGTGAGTAATGAATACACCTGTGCAACTGCTGGGTGACCTGGAAAACGTGCCTGTGTGGGGTCCTGAGGACTGAGTTTGAGAACCCCTGCTTTAATGCATTGTGCAGGGACACCAACAATCTTCTTGTGCAAACATTTGTGTTGTCCTGGAATTGGCATTTTGGGCAGTAAATCAAGGGCCTGATTCAGAGCCGGACGCTCTGACAGAGCGCTCGCTCTGAATCAGGGCCGGCCTTCTGTTTTTTTAGAGCGGCCTCCCGGCCGCTCGCATAGCTGTGGGTGACCACCCACAGCTATAACGAGCGGCCAGGAAGATGGTCGCGATGGTCAAGACCATCGCGACCATCGGGCTTGCAACCACACCCTTGTGGTAGGGTCTTGTTGCTGCAAGCCATAGAGTGCTTTCGGCTCTAACAGAGCCAAAAGCACTCCCACTGACATCACTTGTGATGTCAGTGGGGCCGGCCCCAGACGGAAAGCATCCTCATTCGAACGCCTCCTCTGGGCAGCCAAACCCCCGGCCTGCCCACCAAAGGGGGCGTGCTGTCACTCAACATCAACAGCACGCCCCCTTTGGTACGAGACCCAGAGCGACGCTTTGGTACGAGACCCAGAGCGACGCATTGCCCATCGCTATCCGGGTCTCGCGCATGTGCACTGGGCCACCACCGACCCGCTTGTGAGCGCATAGCGCTCGCGAGCAGGTCTGAATCAGGCGCCAGGTGCATTGTGAAGCACAGTAACAGAGGGAACAAGCCTTCCTAAACCTATTGCAGCTGAGATAATTCCCATAATACAGCTGCCGTACATCACCATCCTGCCAGAGCCCTGAAGCCCCATACCCCAGTCTGTCTCAGCAGGGGTTAACTCCCAGGGCCCATTAGTCCTAGACTGAAGGCCCCCATACATAAGAGATTGATTGCAGCAATTGTGCAATTTGCAATCGATTGTGTTTAAAAATCTTTCCCTTTTTCAATCGATTGCAGATTTCAGAATTGCCACAATCGATTGAAAAAGGAAATGATTTTTATACACAATCGATTGCAAATTGCCTGATTACTGCAATCAATCTCTGATGTATGGGGGCCTTGAGGCCTAATGGCCCCCATACATCAGCAATTGATTGTGGCAATTCTGCAATTTGCAATCGATTGTGTATTAAAATCTGCAATGTATGGGGCTTCACAGATCGCAGATTGCAACCAAAAATGATTTAAATTGTTAAATCAGATTGTCCAACATGTTCAATTTCACAGATGGATTGGGGCTGTAAATTGCTAGTCTATGGACATGATCAGCAGATTTGCAGACCGTTACCAGTAAAATGATGGGCCTTTCAAGATTGGCAGATCTGTGTTTGCTGCAATCGATCTGCAAATCACTGAAAAAGATCTGTAATGTATGGGTGCAGATTGGTAGATTGGGAAATCCTAAAACCAGGCAATAAATCTTCAAATTGCTCAATTGTGGTTTTCAGATTGCTGATGTATGGGGGCCTTAAGTTGTCTGCCGGGTGATTAGGACCTGATTAGAGGAAGGTAAATATATCACCACTGCACTAAAGAGTCCGTGGGGAATAATATGATAGGTTTGGACCTGTGAGTCTCAAATCAATAGGATGGAAATTATTGGAAAAATTAAAAGGATTTTTGCTTGTTTAGAATGAAACAAATTACAAGGTCCAAGGCAGCAATGGATTGTTGGGAGATCATGTCAGATCTAGGATGTCACGGTTGATGTTTGAGAGTTACCTGACTCAGGTGTTGAACTGGATTCAGCGGTGACCGGCTTGGATGGAACCATGGATGACGTAAAGAGCTCTATTTGCATTTGAATTGTATGGCAGTGAGAACTGCCTTTGATGATAAATGACAGGAACAGTAAACTTGTAACATTGGAGTGGGACTAGTAGAAAACTTGGGAGGAACCGGACTGGGACTGGCAGGAAAGCTTGCTGAGCTGGCCGGGGTACCAGTAGGTGGGCTTGCAGGATTTGACTGAGAACCAGTAGATAGACTTCCAGAATTGGACTGAGAACCAGTAGATAGACTTGTAGAATTGGATTGAGAACCAGTAGATAGACTTGCTGAATTGGACTGAGAACCAGTAGATAGACTTGCTGAATTGGACTCAGAACCAGCAGGATTTCCGGATGGGCCAGTTATAGCTGCCAGCAGGATTATTGGATGAACTGGTCTGGGAAACAGCAGGAGCCTGGGATACACTTGTACACAGGGAAACAGAAGTAGCACACTCTGTACACCACAGGAAGTAACAAGATGCTCAGGCCCTGAACACTATCAGAGGAGGATTGTTATATCCTGGGTCTGGCAGGAATTGGTGGATTCGGTCAGGTGGTCTGGCAGAAGCACTCTGGGCCTCATTCAGAGGCGGTCGGAGGATGCAAGCGGTCGCTCAGAAACTGGGCGGCCGCTTGCATCCTGACCGGCCGCCTCTGTTTTTGTCGTTAGGCTGTGGGTTAACACCCACAGCTCTAACGACCGCTAGGGTGATGGTCGCAATGGTCATTGACCATCGCGACCATCGGGGCTTACGACAAGACCCTAGGGTAGGGTCTCACTTGTCGTAAGCCCCGGAGAGCTTCTGGCGATGTCAGAGCCGGAAGCTCTCCACTGACATCACTAGTGATGTCAGTGGGGCCTCCCCCAAATGGCAGGCGTTCCCATGGGAATGCCTCAGTTTGGGCTGCCACTGCCCTGGCCCGCCTTCCAAACGGGGCGAGCTGTCAATCAACATCGACAGCTCACCCCCTTTGGAAAGAGACCCGCTATGACCAGCGCTGTCGGTCGTAGCGGGTCTCAGGCATGCGCACGAAGGAGCCGGCTACCTCGTGCGCATGAGCACTAGACAAACATCGAGGCGGCCATGCGGTCATAGACCGTACGGCCGCCTCTGAATACAGCCCTCTGAGTGGTGGAGGGCACAACATGCAGAGGAAGCAATCATATCAGCAGTACTGAGAGTCAGAACTACACCTGCAATTCCAATCAAGGCTAGCAGTGTTCACAGACATAGGAGAGCCCAGGTGAATAATCACTGTGGAAAGGAGAACACAGTCCAGATGTATACACAGAAGTGTTGAAGCCAGCATGATTAGAGCAGATCTCCCAGGTGAATTTGCACATACAGATTAAACGGGACAGTTTTCAGAGGTAAGACTCAAGGAGAAAGTAGCCAGGGTTGTTACATAGGATCCTTGTATAGTACTCTTCAGTGATTGGTCTGCAGGAGTAGGTTTGTTTTCAGATGAAGTAAAGACATGTCACAGGATCGATGTCCTGGAAGGACAAGTTTGGAATTGGTTAGATAGAACAGAATGGATAAAGTGTGGAATCTTACCTTAATATGTCAAAATGATACTAAAATACTGCAACAGTCTGAACGCAGAACACAGAATAACTGGCATGTAGAGTCACCCACAGAAGGATGGGGCACTGGGGTTACAGTGTCAGACCCGATATGAAGGTCAGCAGGCAGTGCAGTCACCATTGAGAGAAGCCAGTAGGATACTTTGGTTGTATAGGAAGAGTGCTAATAGCCCTTATGCTGACACTTTAAAGTTCACTGATTAGGCTAAAGTAACTTGTATAGTACTTGTATAGTATATAGTACTAAAATACTGCATGGACTGCACAACATAACTTATCAGGAAAGACTTCAAGAGCTGAACATGTACATACAGCATTCTTAGAGAAGGGGCCGAGTTGAAGTGATTGAAATATTTAAATATATTTTATTATTATTAATAAAATTATTATGAGAATTATTATTATCTTTAAAAAAAAATAAGATGATTCCCTGAATTAGGAAACACAATTCCCTGTGCAGAAGGAGGAAGACTGAAAGGTAAAATAATTAGATTTACAGAAAGTTGTAAAATATTACAGGGGGCCTCGCTGCTTTAACAGCTGCCGCTTGGTAACTGGCGTTGGGACTTTGCACACTGACGTTGCGGCTGTATCACCTGTTGTCAGGGAAACCCTATAAGCTTCCTCATCTTATCAGAAACACCCCTCTCTCCCCACGTGCAGCTGTTAAGGTCTGACTGTCAATGTTCAGTCTATTGGTCCAGGCAAGTGTAAATAGCATCCATTGATAATTTCCCTGTCTATTGTGATTCTAATTACTGAGGGACCCGATATGCATATTACAGGGTCATTAATTGTTGCTCAATAATGAGTTCTCAGAGTTGGGAGGCCACATCCCTGATAAAGTTTATGCAACGAAATGAGTAGGACGGCCTCCAACATTTCTGATTACTCTCAGTGTTGTTGGACCTTGTCTTGGAATTTTGCTGGATTTCATCTTAATACTGTATGTTCCCTGGGTCACATGACTAAGCACTATAATCTCCAGCACAGGTACAGTATTATTCCAGATAACCTTCATAAATCCACTTATTTTTGTTTTTATGCAATTTATTCGGAGTTATATATATAATAAATCCAATGTTTTTTATGATTGTGCACCAGAGTGATTTATTTAGAATGTATTACAGATAACCCTATAGAATGTAAGCTTGTGAGCAGGGCCCTCTTACCCTTATGTATGTCATGTATGTATGTCTTTTACAACCCAGTATAATGTTAATCTTGATTCAAATTGTAAAGCGCAACGGAATTTGCTGCGCTATAGAAGAAACTGTTAATAAATAAATAATAACCCTGCTGCGAGGTGGTAAATGATCAGATTTTAATAAATATTTTTTTTATCTAGATATTAGATATCACAAGTAATTCAGATAATCTTCAAACCATTTCCTAATAAGTACACTTAATTAGCATCTTTATAATCAGTTTTGTGATCCTTTACTAGCACAATGAGCACTCCCCCACTTACTGTAGTTTTCCCAGAATCTGTTTCTTTGATCTGTGGCTGGTGCAGATGGGAGGAGAAACTGCATATGTATATAAACAACATGTTTAATTTTGTGTACTTTGGGCCTGATTCAGACGGCACTCGCAAGCGGGTCGATGGTCCCCCACTGCACATGCCGGAGCCGGCTGCGGCGTTCGTATGCGCGAGACCCGGCCAGCGACGGGCGCTCCGTTGCTTCGGGTCTCGCACCAAAATGGTGCGAGACCCGATTGTGACTGACAACTTGCCCCGTTTTGGAGGCTGGCAGGGGGAGTGGCTGGACAAATGGAGGCGTTCCCGAAGGAATGCCTGCCATTTGGGGGCGGCCCCACTGACATCACAAGTGATGTCAGTGGTGAGCTTCCGGCTCTATTTTTTTTAAAAACAGGGACGCCCTGATTCAGAGCGAGTGCTCTCAAAGAGCGCCCGGCTCTGAATCAGGCACTTTTTTTACTGCTTCTGACTTTGGCTATGCATTTGATTATATTTTGTATGCTGCCAGCCCTGACCCTGGAATGTTTAAAAGTTATTCGGTTTGTCTCCAGCCCTTGACATTGACATGTATTTTAGGATTTGTTCTGTTTTATATCTGTATACTTTCTACATTCAGATATACATGGTGCACATTGGTATTGTGTTTGCTGGATAGTACACTACTGTGATCACCTGGGGTAATTAGCTTGGTAGAGGGGT
Organism: Taudactylus pleione; assembly: GCA_031769625.1. Taxonomy (NCBI): domain Eukaryota; kingdom Metazoa; phylum Chordata; class Amphibia; order Anura; family Myobatrachidae; genus Taudactylus; species Taudactylus pleione. The sequence goes on along the minus strand of JAUIMM010000694.1, from coordinate 4,681,016 downwards.
CAGTGGTGGAGTGTCTAGGGGAAAAATTAGGGGCCACACACAGCTTTCATGGTAAAAATTAAATAAATGGAGCTTTATTGTCAGCATCTGGGTACAAAATATTAAACAACCTAGCCCCCATGCAGGGCACTTATTGAACCCTGACTAAAAGAGCAGCTAGTCTGCAAATGTAATACAGTTTCAGTCATTAGTCCTGTCTCTCACAGGTATAGACATGTCCTCCTTGCCTGGCTTGACTTCCACAAAGTCTCTTTTGATTCTCTCTGCCTGCATGCAAGTATGGACACTGGCTTCCTGGCCTTTATGGTATGCAGTACTTGAGATAAATGTTTGGCTACCATATTAGGTGTTAAAAATTTGAAGTAACTCTTCTCAAAGTAGCATACTTCATCTTCACTCTTGTCAATTATATCAAAATCAAGTAAGTGATTTTACTCAGAATTTTCTGGTTCAAACAAAGAGTGTTTTTTTCTTGGTTTCTTTTTAACACAATAAAGGTTTCTCTTGCTTAAACCTCTTAAAGGCACACCCCTTTGCCATCTACTGCATGCAACCTCTGTAACCTTCAGCCTTAAATCATTGTATTGTATACTGGCATACTTCACTGGTAACTCATCTAAATTCAAAGAACCACTATCATCCTGAGTACCACCAGCATTATAATATCCAGACCTTGGCTTTATGTCAGAGGATGTACTGGCATTGCCACTCTCAGATTTTGGACTCTCTTGTCCACATAACATACTCAGATGTTTATTCCATTGATCCACAAACTTTATCTCATAGGTTTGATGGGTCACTTCAATAACGTTTATATCTCTCTGACCTTTTGAGCATCTGCTTGTTGGATTTGAAACCAGGGTGAACAACTTTCAATGTCAACATTCAGAAGCACAGAATAAGATTCACCTCCACAGAGGTCTTTAATTTCATATTCTGTTTAGCTGGTTAATTGCTTAATGTCTTGTAGGGTGAGACAACTTCACTTCCTCACAGACAAATTCAGCTGCATTGCAAGTTCCATGCTGGTTGCATACATGCACTGTTTCATATACAGGAGTATTAATCTTCACAAGACTGTCAATATAAACTTTCTTTAAGGTTCAGCTTTTCACTGCAAAGTTGTGTGACCTGGTCACATTCACATCACGCTGATCACATGGCAACACCATAGTCTCATCCTTGGGAGGAATCAATATCTCTGTAGGCTTCTGGATATTTGCCTCAAGGGGCATATTATCAGCAGCTGTATTTGTCAGCTCCACAGCACCAACTTTAGACACAGCTTTATAATCTGGAACTGGAACCCTTTGGGAAGACTTTAATCCTTCAGACATAACTGGAGGCTTAATGTACCTGCAAGGTATCTCATCCACTTTTGCAACACAGTCTTTTGGGGAGTTTCCCAACTTTGGTACATCTTGCACATGGGTAGATTTAATGAGGACATCTCCACTGTCCCAGTGCTTTTCCTCTTCTGTTTTTCCTACTTCCACGTGGCTCTTTTCCTGAGTTGCAGAAAGCTGTTCTTCTATCTGGGTAATCTTTCCCATTGCACTTTCCAACTTGTTCTCAGACTGTTGAAGATTGCTCTTCATATCTTCAAATTCAATCAGTCTCAATTTTTGTACAGCTACAGATTCTACCATATTTAATTTACACTGAAAATGGGATTTTGGTACCTACCGGTAAATCCTTTTCTCTGATTCCACAGGGGACACTGGAGGTGCTTATGCTGGGGTATAGAGGCATGGATAGCTGGAGCCGGCACTTTAAATAATTTAGAAGTGTGAAGCTCCTCCCTCTCTATGCCCCACCAGCCCTCAGTTTAGAAAATGAAGACTGAGAGGAGATGGAGAACAAGCGGAGTGAAAGGGAGAGAAGAACACACAATAATCAAAACATACAACATACGGAACAAACCGAACAGGCAGGCGAAGAGTGCTGAGGTGGGCGTCCAGTGTCCCCTGTGGAATCAGAGAAAAGGATTTACCGGTAGGTACCAAAATCCCATTGTCTCTTTCATCCACTAGGGGACACTGGAGGTGCTTACGCTGGGGATGTCCCAAAGTTTTCCCCACGGGTGGGAGCGCTCTGCGGCGCCTATAGGACAAGGCGGCCAAAACGGGATGCCGAAGTAGCAAACGTATCAAACTTGTAAAACTTGACAAACGTGTGAACTGAAGACCAAGTAGCCGCACGGCACAATTGTGACGTGGAGGCTCCTCTACCGGCCGCCCATGACGCACCCACAGAACGTGTGGAATGAGCCGAAATGGAGGAAGGAGGACGACGGTCAGCACTATTATAAGCCTGATGAATAGTCAGCCAGATCCAATGTGCCAAAGTCTGCTTAGATGCCGGCCAACCCCTCCGAACAGCATCATAGAGGACAAAAAGCGACTCCGATTTACGGAGAGATGCCATCCTGGCAACATAGATGCGGAGAGCCCTAACCACATCCAAGGTAGAAGATCCACCAGAGTCCTCCCGCAACGACAGTACGACAATAGGCTGATTGATATGAAAAGCCGACACAACCTTGGGAAGAAAGGAGGCTACCGTCCGGAGTTCCGCCCTATCAGCATGAAACACAAGGTACGGTGGCCGACAGGACAGAGCACCCAATTCCGAAACTTCACGAGCCGAAGCGAGAGCCAGGAGGAGGACAGTCTTCCAAGACAAGTACTTAAGATCAACCTCCTCCAAAGGTTCAAACATGGGCGACTGAAGAAACCGAAGCACTAAGTCTAGGTCCCAGGGAGCTATCGGAGGTACAAAAGGAGGCTGCACCCACAAGACTCCTTGAAGAAACGTCTGCACCTCAGGAATGAGGGCCAATTTTCGTTGAAAGAAAATGGAGATGGCAGAAACCTGCACCTTTAGAGTTCCTAGCCGAAGACCAGAATCCAGACCAGTCTGAAGGAAAAGTAGAAACCGGGACAACCGAAAAATTCTAGACGGAAGACCCCGACTAGAACACCATGAGATATAAGCACGCCAGATGCGATGATAATGCGCAGCCGAAACTGGTTTCCTGGCGCGTAGCATAGTGGGAATAACCGCGTCCGGGATGCCCCTGCGTCTTAGGATATCCAGAATCCAGACCAAGAAGCGGAATCGGAGGGAAAATGTAAACGAAGTCGTAGATCCACGGACTTGTCAGGGCATCTACCTCTGCCGCCTGCGGATACCGAGTTCTTGAGACGTATGCTGGGAGCTGACAATTCAATCGCGACGCCATGAGGTCCACCTGAGGACATCCCCATCGACGTATCAGCGCGTTGAACACCTCTGGATGAAGCATCCATTCCCCGGGATGCATATCCTGTCGACTCAGGTAATCCGCTTCCCAGTTGTCCACACCCGGTATGAATACTGCTGACAGGATTACTGACTGTCTTTCCTGAAGGATCTGAGTTACTTCCCGCATAGCCATGCAACTCCGAGTCCCTCCTTGGCGGTTGATGTAAGCGACGGCCGTCGCGTTGTCGGACTGAACTCTTACCGGACGAGCCTTTAGCAAGTCTGTTGCCCCTATCAGAGCATTGTAAATCGCTCTGAGTTCCAACACATTTATCGGCCACTTCTGTTCTAGATGGGACCATCGACCCTGAAAGTGATGATCGAGGACTACAGCTCCCCAACCTCGAAGGCTGGCATCTGTTGTTATAATGATCCAGTCCCACACTCCGAATCTTCTGCCCGCTAACAGATTGGTGGATTGCGTCCACCAAAGATGGGCCACTCTGGTACCAGGGCTCAGACGGATCTGTCGATGAAGAAGCAGATGAGACCCTGACCCCTGTGATAGCAGTTCCAGCTGAAACTCCCTGGAGTGGAATCGACCGAACTGTAGCACCTCGAAAGCTGCTACCATATTCCCCAAGAGGCGCAGACAAAGAAGCAGGGACACCTTCCTTGTTCTGAAGACCAGCTGAACTAACAACCGGATATCCCGGGCCTTGTCTAAAGGAAGAAAAACCCGTTGTGAGGTCATATCCAAGATCATGCCCAGAAAAAGAAGTTTCTGGGACGGAGTGAGATGTGATTTTTTTAAGTTGATTATCCAACCGTGTTGGATTAGGGTCTGATATGTCAGTAAGGCCTGATTTGATAGAAGAGATACCGATGGAGCCTTGATTAACAGGTCGTCCAAATAAGGGATTATGTTCACTCCTGCTGACCGAAGGAGAGCGATCATTACTGACATGAGTTTGGTAAAGACGCGGGGAGCCGAGGATAACCCGAACGGCAATATGTTAAATAAAAGAAATAAACTCTTTGACTTGCTGGAGCACAGCAGGTTGTGACCAGCTCCAAGGGCACATTTTCTAAACTGAGGGCTGGTGGGGCATAGAGGGGGAGGAGCTTCACACTTCTAAATTATTTAAAGTGCCGGCTCCAGCTATCCACGCCTCTATACCCCAGCGTAAGCACCTCCAGTGTCCCCTAGTGGATGAAAGAGAAACATTAGTTCTTTGGATCTCATTTCCACCTGGAGATTCTGCAACTGTTTCTATGTACTTAACAGACATTTATTCTCTCCTTGAAGCTAATCTCAACCATAACATGTACATGGTAAAGTTCTTTTTCCAAATCTTCACTTAGTTCTACTGTCATGCAATCTTTCCTCCAGAAACACATTTCTTTCAGCCAGACACTATGAAGTAGCTTTAGCAGTAACCAAGGTGGATTGGAGCATCTGATTTACTTCTCCAAACTTACTTGAAGGCAAACTACTTCCTTGTCTTTTGCATCATGCTCTTTCTGTTGCATCTGGAGATATTTCTGTTTCTCCAAAACATTCACAGAACTTCTGAAACAGAGAATTTCTTTCTAACTCACACTCTGCAAGTATTGGTTTTGTGGAGACTGCTAAAAAGTATTTTTCTTTTAACATCAAAGTTAAATTGGCCACTTTTTTCTTGTGTGCACACTGCATCACTCTGCTGTCCATTGACACATTATTTTGATTCTTTCACTTCCATCTGAAGTTCCAAAATCTTTTTTTTTAAATTGAGTAATATTTATAACATTTTTAAATTTTACAATTTCATCACAGTTGCAAACAACAATAAAAAAGATTAAAAACAAAAACAAACTAAAAGAAATAAAGAATAGACATCCAAACATAAAAGCTTAATATGACATAGCAGGTTTTCATGTAACCGACAATAAGAGCATGTATGGTCAGTGTGAAAAAGAGTATATTCAAAAGACAAATATTAAACAGTATAATGATGGTATCACCATGAACAACACACCAGATAATTTAAGTGGGGTATACTATACATTGGAATACTGAGACTGGAGCATAGATGCCTACTCTCCCGGGAAGGTTGGGAGCCTCTCAAAAATCGTATGGTACTCCTGGTGCCCTGGAAATGTGGGCAAGTCTCCCGGCCGGTGCCACACCCCTCCCCTTCGCCGGCGTCCACTCTGGCTTGTAAGTGCCTAAGTGGGCAGTCCGGGGGAGCCGATGACGCGATTCGTGCTGAATCTGTGGATTCTGTAGTAAAGGTTGCTGGGCGGATGTAACTCCTGCTCATGTGTGGGACTGGGTACTGGAACTAGTACTGAGTATTGGCAGAGACCTAGACCAGAGGTGTGGAATTAACCCGCCGGCGGTGTTCACCAGGGACACGCACAAGGAGATATGGACTTTGCGGCGTCCGACGGCCAGGTCGCGGCCCACTGGCTGGTTCACTCAGTAATAGCACTGAAACTAGAGAAATAGACAGGAGCTGTGGATCTGTGGTTATTGGTAGGAATCGATGGTCTGTGGTTTATGGTAGGAACCAATGTTCTGTGGTTATTGGTAGGAACCAATGGTCTGTGGTAATTGTTAAGAACCGATGGCCCGTGCTTATCGATGAGTTGTAGTTTTAAAAAGAACTGATCTTATGATATTCAGTAAGAGCCTATGAGTTGTAGTTATTGGTGAGAACCGATGCGTGGTGACTATTTGGTGTGAAACGATGAGCTGGGGTTACCGGTTGATGACAACGACTGATGAGCTGTGGGTTATTGGTAAGAATTAATGAGCTGAAGTTACTGGTAAGAATTGATAAGCTGTGGTTACTGGTAAGAATTGATGAACTGTGGGTAACGGCTAGGATCGATGGACTGTGAACATCAGCTGGAACTTGATAGACTGTGAGAACTAGCTGGAACAGATAGACTTTGAGTTATCGGCAGCGCTGATGGAGCCAGAGGTGCTAGGTGAAGGAAGCACAGGAATCACTCTAAGGAATAACACAGGAGCACTCTCACCTCACGCATCAAGGGCTGAGAATACAGTGGCACTGGCAATTTGAGACTTCCTGTGCTGTTCCTTTTGTCCTCCCTGACCAGTGGGAATTGGATGCAGCAATCAGCTGACACAGTGTCAGCTTTGGATTGGCAGTGTTCCAATCAGCTGATCCCGGGAAAGATGGCAGTACCCTGTCTCCTGTACACGTGGAGAATGCCGGCATCTCAGAGAGGGACTTATCTCTGGTGGAAATGCTGCACACTGGACCGCAGGCTGAACTGCCGACCTGCAAGAGACCACAGGCCTGTTAAAGAGAGAGAAGTGAAGTGCACAGAGTGGTGAGTGGCGGAGGCCCCGCTTGCTCTTGCCGCTGTTTGTGACAATACCCAGAGAACAAGGTCTGAGCGAAAAGAATGTACCCCCTGATTAACTAAAACCTGAGTAACACTACTACAAAAGTTCCATACATTCTTGATGCAATTTAACAATGTCTTGCACTTGTTTTCCCAAAAGCACCTCATTCTTATGCTCTTTTCCCAACAACACCTCATTCTTATGCTCTTTTCCCAACAATATCTCATTCTTATGCTCTTTTCCCAACAACACCTCATTCTTATGGTCTTTTCCCAACAACACCTCATTCTTATGATCTTTTCCCAACAACGTCTCATTCTTATGCTCTTTTCCCCAAAACACCTAATTCTTATGCTCTTTTCCCAACGACACCTCATTCTTATGCTCCTATCCCAACAACACCTCATTCTTATGCTCTTTTCCCAACAACATCTCATTCTCATGCTCTTATCCCAACAACACCTCATTCTTATGCTCTTTTCCCAACAACACCTCATTCTTATGCTCCTATCCCAACAACACCTCATTCTTATGCTCTTTTCCCAACAACACCTCATTCTTATGCTCTTTTCCCAACAATACCTCATTCTTATGCTCTTTTCCCAACATCTCATTCTTATGCTCTTTTCCCAACAACATCTAATTCTTATGCTCTTTTCCCAACAACACCTCATTCTTATGCTCTTTTCCCAACAACACCTCATTCTTATGCTCTTTTCCTAACACCTCATTCTTATGCTCTTTTCCCAACAACATCTAATTCTTATGCTCTTTTCCCAACAATACCTCATTCTTATGCTCTTTTCCCAACAACATCTAATTCTTATGCTCTTTTCCCAACAACATCTAATTCTTATGCTCTTTTCCCAACAATATCTCATTCTTATGCTCTTTTCCCAACATCTCATTCTTATGCTCTTTTCCCAACAACACCTCATTCTTATGCTCTTTTCCTAACAACACCTCATTCTTATGCTCTTTTCCCAACATCTCATTCTTATGCTCTTTTCCCAACAACATCTAATTCTTATGCTCTTTTCCCAACAACACCTCATTCTTATGCTCTTTTCCCAACAACACCTCATTCTTATGCTCTTTTCCCAACAACATCTCATTCTTATGCTCTTTTCCTAACACCTCATTCTTATGCTCATTTCTCAACAACATCTCATTCTTATGCTCTTTTCTCAACAACATCTCATTCTTATGCTCTTTTCCTAACAACACCTCATTCTTATGCTCTTTTCCCAACAACACCTCATTCTTATGCTCTTTTCCCAACAACATCTCATTCTTATGCTCTTTTCCCAACAACACCTCATTCCTATGGTCTTTTCCTAACAACATCTCATTCTTATGCTCTTTTCCTAACAACATCTCATTCTTATGCTCTTTTCCCAACAACATCTAATTCTTATGCTCTTTTCTCAACAACACCTCATTCTTATGCTCTTTTCCTAACAACATCTCATTCTTATGCTCTTTTCCTAACAACACCTCATTCTTATGCTCTTTTCCTAACAACATCTCATTCTTATACTCTTTTCTCAACAACATCTCATTCTTATGCTCTTTTCCTAACAACACCTCATTCTTATGCTCTTTTCCCAACAACATCTAATTCTTATGCTCTTTTCCCAACAATACCTCATTCTTATGCTCTTTTCACAACACCTCATTCTTATGCTCTTTTCCCAACAACATCTAATTCTTATGCTCTTTTCCCAACAATATCTCATTCTTATGCTCTTTTCCCAACATCTCATTCTTATGCTCTTTTCCCAACAACACCTCATTCTTATGCTCTTTTCCCAACATCTCATTCTTATGCTCTTTTCCCAACAACATCTAATTCTTATGCTCTTTTCCCAACAACACCTCATTCTTATGCTCTTTTCCCAACAACACCTCATTCTTATGCTCTTTTCCCAACAACATCTCATTCTTATGCTCTTTTCCTAATACCTCATTCTTATGCTCTTTTCTCAACAACATCTCATTCTTATGCTCTTTTCTCAACAACATCTCATTCTTATGCTCTTTTCCTAACAACATCTCATTCTTATGCTCTTTTCCCAACAACATCTCATTCTTATGCTCTTTTCCCAACAACACCTCATTCCTATGGTCTTTTCCTAACAACATCTCATTCTTATGCTCTTTTCCTAACAACATCTCATTCTTATGCTCTTTTCCTAACAACATCTCATTCTTATGCTCTTTTCCCAACAACATCTAATTCTTATGCTCTTTTCTCAACAACACCTCATTCTTATGCTCTTTTCCTAACAACATCTCATTCTTATGCTCTTTTCCTAACAACACCTCATTCTTATGCTCTTTTCCTAACAACATCTCATTCTTATGCTCTTTTCTCAACAACATCTAATTCTTATGCTCTTTTCCTAACAACATCTCATTCTTATGCTCTTTTCCTAACAACACCTCATTCTTATGCTCTTTTCCTAACAACATCTCATTCTTATGCTCTCTTCTCAACAACATCTCATTCTTATGCTCTTTTCCCAACAACATCTCATTCTTATGCTCTTTTCCTAACACCTCATTCTTATGCTCTTTTCCCAACAACATCTAATTCTTATGCTCTTTTCCCAACAATACCTCATTCTTATGCTCTTTTCACAACACCTCATTCTTATGCTCTTTTCCCAACAACATCTAATTCTTATGCTCTTTTCCCAACAATATCTCATTCTTATGCTCTTTTCCCAACATCTCATTCTTATGCTCTTTTCCCAACAACATCTAATTCTTATGCTCTTTTCCCAAAACATCTCATTCTTATGCTCTTTTCCCAACAACATCTCATTCTTATGCTCTTTTCACAACACCTCATTCTTATGCTCTTTTCCCAACAACATCTAATTCTTATGCTCTTTTCCCAACAACATCTCATTCTAATGCTCTTTTCTCAACAACATCTCATTCTTATGCTCTTTTCCCAACAACATCTCATTCTTATGCTCTTTTCCCAACAACACCTCATTCTTATGCTCTTTTCCCAACAACACCTCATTCCTATGGTCTTTTCCTAACAACATCTCATTCTTATGCTCTTTTCCTTATAACATCTCATTCTTATGCTCTTTTCCTAACAACATCTCATTCTTATGCTCTTTTCCTAACAACATCTCATTCTTATGCTCTTTTCCTAACAACATCTCATTCTTATGCTCTTTTCCCAACAACATCTAATTCTTATGCTCTTTTCTCAACAACACCTCATTCTTATGCTCTTTTCCTAACAACATCTCATTCTTATGCTCTTTTCCTAACAACACCTCATTCTTATGCTCTTTTCCTAACAACATCTCATTCTTATGCTCTTTTCCCAACAACACCTCATTCTTATGCTCTTTTCCTAACAACATCTCATTCTTATGCTCTTTTCCCAACAACATCTCATTCTTATGCTTTTTTCCTAACAACACCTCATTCTTATACTCTTTTCCTAACAACATCTCATTCTTATGCACTTTTCACAACAACATCTCATTCTTATGCTCTTTTCCCAACAACATCTCATTCTTATGCTCTTTTCCCAACAACACCTCATTCTTATGCTCTTTTCCTAACAACATCTCATTCTTATGCTCTTTTCCCAACAACATCTCATTCTTATGCTTTTTTCCTAACAACACCTCATTCTTATACTCTTTTCCTAACAACATCTCATTCTTATGCACTTTTCACAACAACATCTCATTCTTATGCTCTTTTCCCAACAACACCTCATTCTTATGCTCTTTTCCTAACAACATCTCATTCTTATGCTCTTTTCCCAACAACACCTCATTCTCATGCTCTTTTCCTAACAACATCTCATTCTTATGCTCTTTTCCCAACAACATCTCATTCTTATGCTCTTTTCCCAACAACACCTCATTCTTATGCTCTTTTCCCAACAATATCTCATTCTTATGCACTTTTCCCAACAACACCTCATTCTTATGCTCTTTTCCCAACAACACCTCATTCTTAAGCTCTTTTCCTAACAACATCTCATTCTTATGCTCTTTTCCTAACAACATCTCATTCTTATGCTCTTTTCTCAACAACATCTAATTCTTATGCTCTTTTCCTAACAACATCTCATTCTTATGCTCTTTTCCCAACAACACCTCATTCTTATGGTCTTTTCCCAACAACATCTCATTCTTATGCTCTTTTCCCAACAACACCTCATTCTTTACTAGGAGCATATAATTTTCACACTTTGTAATACATTTTAGTGCTTCGACCTCCTCCAAGCATTCAGGCATAACTGTTAATTGGTGGTCTGGCTTAAGCTGGTCACACAGTAGACCAACTAGTTGATTGGTTGGAATGAAAATCTGGTAAGGAATGAAAGCAAATGACAATCAGCAATTTGCTCCCAAACACAGGAAAATGGACAAAAACTGTTGTTTGAACAAATTGTTTGATCAAACATTTAACAAACTTGTCTGACGTCATTTTCATCTGTTTTCTGGCATTTAGGAGCAAATTGCTGATCATCAGTTACTCCCATACGTTACCAGATTCATTCCGTACGTATTCATTCCAACCAATCAACTAGTTGGATGGTTGGACAGAAAATCTTTACGTGTTTATGCAGCTTACGGGGCCTATGTATCAAGCTGTTTTTACATAAAATATTGTAGAAACCAGTTTCTGCATAATTATATGTATTGTTGCTATGTACTAATAGCACAATGCATGAGATTTCACAGAAATGTCCATCAAACTTCTAATTAGCGCTGCAGATCACAGTCCCCTTTATTATCAATGAGGACTACGATCTGACCCCTATGTACCAAACTCCAAAAAAACAAAGCTTTTAGGAGTTTGGCCCTTGTAGATTGCACCATCTTCATGATGTAAACTGCTTTAAGTGTATGGAGGCTCCAGGAGCACGAGAAAGATGTTTTGATCTCTGGTAGTCTCTGGCTTTCTCCAGGAGCTGACACTGTGCGTATATGCACAATGTCAGCTTCCACAGGAGAAGTTTTTCACAAATGTCAAAGACATCTACAATTTGCTGGGGATATGACATGCAAGGACAGTGGCTACCGTTTTACCTGTGTGCCCGTGAGTTCCCTTTTGTACATAGCGGGAATATATTCTATCCACTGCGATATGAATACATAATAACAGTGATTAATGGCACATAGGGCCTGATTCAGAGCCGGACGCTATTTGCAGACGGTCGTTACAAAAAAGGGTCCGGCTATTTAAATTCAGCGCTCGCTCTTTGCGGTTTGTTGACGCCTCTATGTCTGAGCGAGCGAACGAAAAATGCGCTTGCTATTTTGTAAAGACGCCCCTTTGCCGTTCGCATCACACGTCATTTCCGGTATTTATTAGATAAATTGGGTACCTCGAAAGGCATCTGAACTGCTCACAGTGCTTGTGGTAGGTTTTTCCCACCGCTATCACTGCGAGCAGTTCAGGCTAAAAGACAACCAAGTGACGTGGTCGATGACGCTCCTTTACTAATTATGCACTCCCATTAAACGCCCTTTTGACCATTTGGCATGCCTGCGTTCGGATCTCCACTCCCCCGTTTTCAAGCACCTTCCCCTGTTACCACCCACAAACGGTACATTCTGTCAATCTAATTAGCAGCCCCTCGCTGTTTTGCGAGCACACGATTTCCGACCGCAATGACTGGTTTGCGCATGCGCATTACGACCCATATGCATGCGCAGTTGTGCGAACATCGCTCAGAGCGAACGAGCGGCTCTGAATCAGGCCCGTAGACCCTTAATTTCCAACTCTATTTTTTTCTTCTTCATCTTTATATGATACTTTTAGACAGGAAAGTCACACACAATACACACAGAAACAATTTCTCTGGTTTCACTTGTACCACCTTGTGTTTTTGTACAGCAAAACACTTTACTTGACACTGCAGTTGTAGAACTACAATTACCAGCATGTATCTCAGCAACTATTCCTTTAATTGATTTTGCAAAAGGAATCTGCGACATGCCACCTTGATTAGGCAGATTTAAAACCTTTGTTTTTTATTCTCTTCAGCAAAAACACACCTGGGATCAATGAGCCAGAGAAACACATTTGGTGCTTTCAGACAGATAAACACAATTTTTTTTTGTTAACACTTTGTTTGCTGCAACAGATTTCACAAACACTTGCTTTTGTTTGCAGACATGTTTCGCCAACTGTGTAAACACTCATTTATCTTCCTTTCCCAGGACAAAGGCCCTCATTCAGAGCCGTACGCTCTGAGCAGAGCGCACGCTCTGCATGAGGGCCGGGCTCCATTTTCATGGAGCGTCCTCCTGGACGCTCGTATAGCTGTGGGTCACCACCCACAGGCTATACGAGCGTGCATTTTGATGGCCGCGATGGTCGTGACCATCGCGACCATCGAAATTGCGAGCCGGAGCCTGCGGTTGAGGTTTTCAACCGCAAGCTCTGGAGTGATTTTGGCTCTATCAGAGCCAAAATCACTCCCACTGACATCACTAGTGATGTCAGTGGGCCGGCTTCTGACGGGAGGCGTTCCCGTGGGAACGCCCCCGTCAGGGAGGCACGCCCCCGGCACGCCCACCAAAGGGGGCGTGCTGTCAATCAACATTGACAGCACGCCCCCTTTGATCGGACACAACGAGCGAAGGAAAGTCCTTCGCTCGTCGTGTCTGGCGCATGCGCACGACGGAGCTCCCTCCGTCGTGCGCATGCTCAGTGCAGACCATCGACCCACTTGCGAGCGGACAGCCGCTCGCGAGTGGGTCTGAATCAGGCCCAAAGTGTACACTTTAACACTTGTGATTTCACACACTGGCACTTTTAACAAACTTTGCATCAAGTTTTTGCAAATTTGCAGACATTTTTTTTCTGTTCAAACAGGTCTTTATTTTCTCCATTATGTCTGCATAGATCTGTGATACCACTTTAACACCTAAATTCCGGGTCTGACCCGGAGTTGGAACAGGGTTCCAATCCAGATTAGACCCGGAATTTAGCCCGGAGCCAAACTAGGACGTTCCTGAATCGGCGCCGTTCACACCAGAGTCGGGTCTGCATAGACCTGGCTTTTCCGGGGTTGAAGTGGACGCTTGGAGATGATGAATTGTGACCCGGAGCACGCTGTTCACACTACAGGGTTTCTCGGGTTACTCCCGTATTAAACCCTGCAAGTTACCTGGGTTGGATCGCCGGGTCACTTGACCCGGCGATTCAACCCTCCCCCCTTTTACACCAAGGAGCTGCCCGGGTTATCCCTACAATTTACCAGGTTTTGGCTCCGGTGTAAAAGGGGTATGATTTAGATCTTTTAAGTGCCCAAATTCTCCACCATATTGTGATAACGTGGGGTAATTAGCTCGGTAGAGGGGTCAGTGGTGCAGTGTCTAGGTGCATAATTAGGGTCCACACACAGCTTTCATTGTAGAAATGAAATAAATGGAGATTTATTGTCAGCATTTGAGAACAAAATATTAAATGACCTCACCCCCATGTAGGGCACTACCTCACTTCTTGAACCCTGACGGAAAGGACAGCTAGTCTGCAAACGTAATTGAGGGGCCTATTCATCAACACTAAAATAACGGTTTTAAGGACATTGTCCTTAATTACTGTTATTTTAGTATTCATTAACACACTTAACACAGGAGATATCACTGATATATCCTGGTTAAGTCCGTCTGCGTTAATTTCCACATTCCCTATACATTAGTTCATTAGTATGGGTACATTAGTATGGGTACATTAGTACATTAGTATGGGTACATTAGTACATTAGTATGGGTACATTAGTATCAGTATATTAGTACATTAGTATGGGTACGTTAGTATGGGTACATTAGTACAGGTACATTAGTATGGGTACATTAGTACATTAGTATGGGTACATTAGTATGGGTATATTAGTACATTAGTATGGGTACATTAGTACATTAGCATGGGTACATTAGTACAGGTAGATTAGTATGGGTACATTAGTATGGGTACATTAGTACATTAGTATGGGTACATTAGTACATTAGTATGGGTACATTAGTACGGGTACATTAGTATGGGTACAGTAGTATGGGTACATTAGTACATTAGTATGGGTACATTAGTATGGGTACATTAGTACATTAGTACAGTTAGATTAGTATGGGTACATTAGTATGGGTACATTAGTACATTAGTATGGGTACATTAGTACATTAGTATGGGTACATTAGTATGGGTACATCAGTACATTAGTATGGGTACATTAGTACATTAGTATGGGTACATTAGTATGGGTACATCAGTACATTAGTATGGGTACATTAGTACATTAGTATGGGTACATCAGTACATTAGTATGGGTACATTAGTACATTAGTACAGGTACATTAGTATGGGTACATTAGTATATTAGTATGGGTACATTAGTACATTAGTATGGGTACATTAGTACATTAGTATGGGTACATTAGTATGGGTACATTAGTACATTAGTATGGGTACATTAGTATGGGTACATCAGTACATTAGTATGGGTACATCAGTACATTAGTATGGGTACATTAGTACATTAGTACAGGTACATTAGTATGGGTACATTAGTACATTAGTATATTAGTATGGGTACATTAGTACATTAGTATGGGTACATTAGTACATTAGTATATTAGTATGGGTACATTAGTACATTAGTATGGGTACATTAGTACATTAGTATATTAGTATGGGTACATTAGTACATTAGTATGGGTACATTAGTACATTAGTATGGGTACATTAGTATATTAGTATGGGTACATTAGTACATTAGTATGGGTACATTAGTACATTAGTATATTAGTATGGGTACATTAGTACATTAGTATCGGTACGTTAGTATATTAGTATGGGTACATTAGTACATTAGTACAGGTACATTAGTATGGGTACATTAGTACATTAGTATATTAGTATGGGTACATTAGTACATTAGTATGGGTACATTAGTACATTAGTACAGGTACATTAGTATGGGTACATTAGTACATTAGTATATTAGTATGGGTACATTAGTACATTAGTATGGGTACATTAGTACATTAGTATATTAGTATGGGTACATTATTACATTAGTATGGGTACATTAGTACATTAGTATATTAGTATGGGTACATTAGTACATTAGTATGGGTACATTAGTATATTAGTATGGGTACATTAGTACATTAGTATGGGTACATTAGTTCATTAGTATATTAGTATGGGTACATTAGTACATTAGTATGGGTACATTAGTATATTAGTATATTAGTATGGGTACATTAGTACATTAGTATGGGTACATTAGTACATTAGTATGGGTACATTAGTACATTAGTATATTAGTATGGGTACATTATTACATTAGTATGGGTACATTAGTACATTAGTATATTAGTATGGGTACATTAGTACATTAGTATGGGTACATTAGTACATTAGTATGGGTACATTAGTATATTAGTATGGGTACATTAGTACATTAGTATGGGTACATTAGTACATTAGTATATTAGTATGGGTACATTAGTATGGGTACATTAGTACATTAGTATGGGTACATTAGTATATTAGTATGGGTACATCAGTACATTAGTATGGGTACATTAGTACATTAGTATGGGTACATTAGTACATTAGTACAGGTACATTAGTATGGGTACATTAGTACATTAGTATATTAGTATCGGTACATTAGTACATTAGTATGGGTACATTAGTACATGAGTACATTAGTATGGTGATGTAGAAATTAGGCTATTCATCAAATTCTGAAATTATGTATTTTTGGTATGTGATGGTGATACTATAAGCCATTCTCAGGTGGCCTATAGCGTGTTATACTTACTTGCTGTCAGCTGGGCAGGTCCTCCTCCGGCTCCCTCCGTCACTCCCTCATCCTTACTCCAGCTGCTGCTCCGACTGTTGTTTTCCCAGTAGAACACAGTAAAGTTTAAACAAATATATATATATTTTTTTACTTTACTGTTTTCTCCTCTTCAGACGGGAGGTCGGGGTCCGCGGCTGCAGCAACCAGGTAGGTGGGGGACAGGAAGGTGAGCGGAGGGGGTGGGGGACACACACAGAATTACTGCAGCTGTAGTCAGTGCTGCGCCAATTTTGAGAACATAACGGCGTATGCGCGTCACTGATTACAGCTGTGGTGAGGTAGGTATAGGCAGGGAAAAGTATATATTTCCTGAAAAGCTGTCATTGCAAAAATTACAGCTTTTCGGAATAAATACTGATGGAGAGGAGGAATGACGAATTCCTCCGGTAATTAGGTAGAACTCCAGTTCTAAACCTAATTATCTCCATCGACTTGTTTTAGTGTTGATGAATAGGCCCCACAGTCTCAGTCTTTAGTCCTGTCTCTCACAGGTATAGACACGGCCTCCTGGCCTGGCTTGACTTCCACAAAATCTCTTTTGGTCCTCCCTGCCTGCATGCAAGTATGGACACTGGTCTCCTGGCCTTTACAGCTTCAAGGCCCACTGGCCTAACTTGGCTGCCACAGCTTCACATACACACAGTCAGAGATTTGTGGTCCTCCCTACCTGTCTACAGGTCTGGACACGGCCTCCTTGCCCTCACTGGCTTTTAACACTTCTTTTTGGGTAGTATTCATAACAAAATGTTATAGATTCAGGGAATAGACACATCAAGTAATATAATTCCATAATTAATAAACTGTATATTGTTAGTGTTAAGACTTAGAAATTACTTATAAAAAAAGACAAACAACCCCCTCTAATAAAGCTACTGAAACTCTCCACACCCAACATAAAGAAAACCCAGAAACAAAGACACAGAACAATGTGTGGCCTCTATTCTGCCTTCTACATCTGTGTTTCTGTGTTTAAATATAGAAACCTCATAATTTTTATATGACCTTTTGAATGTGATAACAGCGACTGCATTTTGGAACAACAGCAGTAAAAATAATAAAAAAAAATAAAAAGATCCCAAGTGTTCTGCCATCAGGGACAACTCTTCCAGTGATACCAATGTTTATTTAGCTGTGACACCGGCTGAACTCCCTCTGGTGACGCTCCGCTGACACAAGACACCACTTACCCATTTATACCCAAAAGTGATGAGAAGGTGGTAAGTAACTCGCAGAGACTTTATTTGTCATGTCGGGGAAAAGTGATGCCTGACAAAGCTTTTAAGTGTTTTTTTTTTAGGATTCTGCCTTATGGACAGCTGTATAAGACAGTCAAAGAGTCTCTTCTTTCAGGGTTAAAGTCTAAAGCTGCATACACACGTAAAGATTTTCTGTCCAACCATCCAACTAGATGATTGGTTGGAATGAAAATCTGGTAAGGGATGAAAGCAAATGACAATCAGCAATTTGCTCCCAAACGCCGGAAAATGGACAAAATCTGTTTGAACAAATTGTTTAGATCAAACATTTAACAAACTTTTCGGAACGACCATTTTCATCTGTTTTCTGGCATTTAGGAGCAAATTGCTGATCATCAGTTACTCCCATACGTCACCAGATTTTCATTCCAACCAATCAACTAGGTGGCTGGTTGGACAGAAAATCTTTACGTGCGTATGCAGCTTTAGCATATGTGAATTAATATTGCCAGGAAAGGGATGCAGTCATCACTGCGATACGTTGAAATGTCGACGCTGAATGGCGTGTGCATAATGTCGACACGTGAAATGTTGACATTGTGTACTGACCAGCCGCAAATGGTTCGGGTTAGGCTTCAAGAGGGGAGGGTTAGAGTACTAGGGTGAGGGTTAGGCTGCGAGAGGGGAGGGATAGAGTACTAGGGTGAGGGTTAGGCTGCGAGAGGGGAGGGATAGAGTACTAGGGTGAGGGTTATGCTGTGAGAGGGGAGGGTTAGGCTGCAGGAGCGGAGGGTAAGGCACTGGGAGGCGGGGTGGGCTTTGGGGAGGGATAGGCTATGGGCTAGGAGGATTAGGCACTTGGAGGAGGTTAGGTTTAGGTTGTGGGAGGGGATGGTTAGGCTATGGGAAGGGAGGGTTAAGGTTAGGCACTAGGATGAGGGTTAAGCTGCAGAGGGGAGGGTTAGGCTATTGGAGGGGAGGGAGATTTTGCTACAGGATAAGAGGGTTAGTGTAAGGCACTTGGGGGAAGGTTAGGCTATGGGAGGGTTAGATATAGGTACTAGGGAGAGGGTTAGGCACTGGCAGGGAGGGTTAGGCTGCTGGAAGGGAGGGTTAGGCACAGGGAGGAAGGTTAGGCTATGGAAGAGGAGGGATAAGCAGTGGAGGAGGGTTAGGCATTGGCGGGGAGGGCTAGTGTTAAGCACCGGGAGGGAAGGTTAGGTTGCAGGAGGGTTAAGACTAGGCTGTGGGAGGGGAGGGGTGGCTATGGGCTAGGAGGGTTAGGCACTGGGAGGGGATTAGAGTTAGGTTGTAGGAGGGGATGATTAGGCTAAGGGCGGGGAGGGTTAGGTACTAGTGGAGAGTTAGAGTAAGGCGTTGGTGGGGAGGGTTAGGCTTAGGCACAGGGGGGAAGGTTAGGCTTAGGCATTGGGGAAGGTTAGGCTATAGTGAGGGGAGGGATAGGCAGAGGGGGGAGGGTTAGGCACTGGCAGGGAGGGTTAGGCTGCTGGAAGGGAGAGTTAGGCACAGGGAGGAAGGTTAGGCTATGGAAGAGGAGGATTAGGCAGTGGGGGGAAGGTTAGGCACTGGCAGAGAGGGCTAGGGTTAGGCACAGGGAGGGAAGGTTAGGCACTGGCAGAGAGGGCTAGGGTTAGGCACAGGGAGGGAAGGTTAGGGTTACATTGCAGGAGGGTTAAGACTAGGCTGCGGGAGGGGAGGGTTAGGCACTAGGGGAGGGTTACAGTAAGGCACTGGGGGAGGGTTAGGCACTGGCGGGGCGGGTTAGGCTTAGGCACAGGGGGGAAGGTTAGGCTATAGGAGGGAAGGGATAGACAGAGGGGGAGGGTTAAGGTGGGAGAGTCTTGGAGTCATGTCTAGTTGGCATAAAAACCAGGAAGAAAGATGCACAGAGCAGCCGCTCAGTAGCACATGTCAGAGGTTAAACCTCCCATTGAGCTCTGGCAGGTCCTAAAGACCGCCTTCTCAGCTACCTGTCTGCACTAAGGATGGAGGCAGCGCCTGGACACTCCTCATCCAACATTCTAAATTGCCCCTGAAAATTTGATCTGCACCTACTTTTGTGAGACTGTGGGTCAGGGGCATTTCAAAAGAGGAGAGGGCCCATGTGCAGTTTCTGTCCGGGGTGCAGGATGTGTGGTGTGGGTTTCTCCTGGACCCAGGGGCTCACCCTGCACCCATTATAGAAACACCCCATATGTGGGTACAACTGGGAATGATTATGGTGGAACCAGTAAGCTCCACCCACTGTCAAGTACGGACCTCCCCCTTCATTTCCACTTTCCAGGTTCTCCTAAATTAGCTTTATTCATGGCTTATATCTGTCATAAGAATGAGAGGACAATTAGGCTGTCTCCTACTCCACACATTACAATATTATAATTACACTGATTGAAGTCACTGATTGAAGTCACCTAAAATGAGCTTTCACGAAAAAGTACAAATGAAATGCGCAAAGCTAACCACATGGATGCCTCCAGTTGCCTAGAGCCCCTTCCCCAGTAGGAAAATGTTCTGCGCTCTCCTCTATCTCACATCTCAGAACCATTTCTCCTCTTCCAACAAGTTTTTGGGGCTGGTTCCAGGTCAGCTTGGTTCTGGGTCACTAGTGGATCCCAATGGCTGGAGGCCGCACAAGCCTCAGTAACGGAGATAATGCCCGGGGTATACTGTATAAATCAGCATCGCCAGGGATGGTGCCAGAGGTTCTGTAAGCAGGGAAAACAGAGAGATATTAGCCAGCACAGTCGGCGTAATGCCAGGGTATGCAGTCGGGATGCCGACGGTCTAAATGCCAACCGTCGGCATCCCGACTGTCTAATCCCGGCAAGTGTCTAAAGACAGGCATCAAAATCCCGCCGCCTGTCATTAGACCTATGCCAGGAGCCTGACACCCAGCTTACCGATCGAATGTAAGCCGGGTGTGGACGGCCGCAGGATGGTAGGGTTAAGTTAGGGGCTCCCGGGGGGGACTTAGGGTTAGGCACCCCCCCCGGGAGGTTAGGGTAAGGCTAGGGGAAGGGGGGGTTAGGGTTAGGCATCCCCGGGGGGAGGTTAGGGTTAGGTACCCCCTCAGGAAACGTACTAAGCAGTGTTAGGAGACAGAGTGAAAAGTGATAAGAAAGTGATAAGGTGCCAGCCAATCAGCTCCCAACTGTCATTTTTCAAACACAGCCTGTGAGATGACAGGTGGGAGCTGATTGGCTGGCACCTTATCACTTTCTTATTACTTTTCACTCTGTCTCCTAACTTCTTAGTAAATAGACCCCATAGGGTTAGGCTGCGGGGAAGAAGGGGGGGGGGGTTAGGTTTAGGCACTTAGAGGGGGGTTAGGCACTTGGAGGGGAGGTTAGGGTTAGGCACCCCTAAGGGAGGGTTGGGGGGAGGTTAGGTTAGTAAATAGAAAAAATACTCACCTGTTGGGATCTTCACTGCCAGGCGTCCGCTATCGGGATTTTCATACTGATTCCAATGCCAGAGGTTGGCAGTTGTTGGTAAGCTTGATAAAAGTAAATGCCAATAGTCCAGCACACTTGTGACCAGCTTAGAGTACTTACCAACTTGTACATGGACACAATAATCTGACAGTTTGCCGGGACAATATAGCAGCATACAATAGGCAAGCAAGGTGCTGGTGATGATGTGACTCCCAGGTGTTCTTACCCATGCATAATATGTGAGACTCGGTGCAGCAACAGGATTCCCCCAGGGCATCACCGCCAACCCCCACCAGCATTCCAGACCCAGGCAAACCAGCTCTCCTGCACCCAAATTTGTGATAAATACTTGGAGGCAAGGGGTATATTTACTAAAGTGAGAGTTTTTGGAAGTGGAGATGTTGCCCATAGCAACCAATCAGATTCTAGCTATTATCTTCTAGAAGGTGCTAGGTAAATGTATAGTAGAATCTGATTGGTTGCTATGGGCAACATCTCCACTTCTAAAAACTCTCACTTTAGTAAATATACCCCAAGATATTTATAAAGTTTGGCTCTTATATCATAAGTGTCCTGGTTATTATACACCATAGGGCTGAATCTGAGATGGGCATAGACGCGGCTGTGACTTTACGCTAATGGAAACTCTGATTTGTAAAGTACGTTGCCAGTCACTCCATCACAACTTGCACCAGCCCTGCCTCCGTCAGAGTATGGCGTCCTGTGCAAGTGGCTGCGTGTCTATGAATGCAGACACTTTCAGCGACAAGCCCGCATTGGCTTCGCCACCCCTGTGAAGATATATGGATATTATGATATGGTGATTTATGTTTCTTATTAATTTGCTGTTAATACTCTGACCCCTCATTAGTAGGATGCTAATTTCATATGTCTCACATGATCACTATTCTTTTGAAGTGTCCGGGGCAGGAAAGCCTTTTGGTCAATTTCTTGTCATTATAGCCCAGGTGAATGAATTAAGAGCCAGGATAAGTTGCCACTAGCTTGTAAACAAAGGGCATGATTCAGTATGGATCGCTATTGAATTCGCAGCTGCGGATTTGCACAGAATGCAGCGGCCAAAATATGCTAATGCTTGCCAAAGCACCGCCGGCATAAAGACGCCCACTGCTGCTTTCTCATACCCAATGTCGCTCTTCAGCGCAAACATCAGTACCATCGACGCACATCGGCAAGTCTCGCAGCATTTACACCAGGTCTGACCAGCCGCAGACACTGCAAGTCTCCTCGCACACAGAGAGCTCTCAAGCTGCATATGCAATCACAAAGGCTAATTTATGCACGCCTAAGCAACGGCATTCAAACAGACACGCATGCGTTTTTCCAACCACCCCCCCAGTCACCACCCCCAAACGCTTACAGCCTGTCACTCACTCTGCGATGGATTCCTCTGCGTGTCCGTAGTTGCAGTGCAATCGCAGTACATGGGCAGTGCAGCTTATACGCATGCGCAATGGCTGGCAATCGCTCGCTCTGCGTACGTAACTTCATTTGCGATCCCTACTGAATCAGGCCCACAGCCAGGAAATGCTGAGCAGATTTGTCTAGGGTATGCAGACGGTGTGATAAATCACTGCCTTTTTCTTCGAAATAGTGACAGATGCAACGGAACCAAATTATAGCAAATAACACTTCCAAGGTCTCCTCTCCTAAGAATTACTACACTAATAAGACCGTTTGTGTTCAATATACATTAACAATACATTTCATTTAAATGCAACACACACAATAACATAACACAATGGTGATTTTTATTTTTCAGGAACTCGACAATCACCAAAGGCAACTCTAGTCCAGGAACCTGTACACTTCAAAAAGGTAAGTATCTCCTAGGTAACAGTTATAATTATATAATTTCCTTTAATTCTCAGTAATATGCACAACAAAGTTTTATATTACCTATCTTGTGAATTCCAAACCTATATACTGTTTTAAACTTTCTAACTTGTCTATACTTCCTCTATTTAAAAAGCTTTCCTAGCCACTATAATTTACATGTCTCAGAGATTTATAGTTCAGCCCTGTAATTTTATATTAAAGTGCACTATTCGTTGCCCGGGATATGAAGAGAGTTTTTGGCGGGGTAGTTGTAGTGTACACTAAGGTGCTGCACTGCTTAAACTGTTCCAGCTATTTGTCTCTTGCAATATAAATAACTGTAATAATCACTGAAACTGCTCTGGGATTGTCAGTACTTTCCTTAGGACACACACTCCTTTAGTAAATGTGCTTAGTCTGTGGCGTAGTCCCGCATTAAGGAACCCTATTCCTCTGATCTCGAAGATGTGACTTGTTCTTAAGCTCACTACTTGCACCTTCTTAGACCCGTGCTTTATAAGGGATAAATATGAAACCAGTTCAAGGACCTCCTATAAGTATAGTTTAGTTCAATTATCTGCTGTGAATGAGTAACTTAATGTTTATTAATTGTCTTACTCTATTCCCTTTAATGTAAGTAATTAGTTACCCTATTGTAGGCAAAGGGAGAAGTAGATTGGAGAGGCTGTAGTAGGGATTGCACTAGCTAGACTTCCTAGTGGAGATCGTGAGTAGTGAGTACCTGTATGGGGTGCGTAGCAGACTTTCCTTAACCCACTGGCTTCAATCTCCAAAACCACTTCCAGCCTTGGTCGTCACTCTGGCTTTATCTATCAATTGCAGTTCTGCCCGAGCCGAGCCTCTCGGGGTAGTCCGACACACCTCCCCTCAGCTGCTGGGTGTTGAAGACCACGTAGGATAACTCTGCCTTGTCCCTCGGGGTGATCACCGCTGTGACAACTCCCCCTGCTTGTTCCATAGGAAGCCCGCTGCCACCACAGGTAAGCGCGGGGGATGCGAGGCCCTGTCTCTATTCTCCTGCCTCACTGTACTGCCACAGCCAACTTCCGCTCCCTTCCAACTGGCAGTCACCTGCCTGATACTGGTCATGTGACCTGCTCCTGACCTCCTGAGCAGCTGCAGAGGCTGCTGGGAATTGCTGGGTATAACAATTGCACAGCCCTTTGTGTTTGCAGCAATAGGAAGCAAACGCCGTGGGGGGTAAAACAAAAAGTCAGACTCCCAGACAGAGTATCGGATGAACATTGAAAAATTGGTTGCACTATCGGACTTGCTCAGAATGGCCTTCACAAGTAAGATGCGGGGTCTAGGGACACTACGTCCGAAGATGCCCCTGGAATGGTTGTAACATGCCTGCGTTTTTTTCTCCACTCCCCCCATTACATCCCCCAAACAGTCGCTGTCTGTCAATCATCTTGTGTCCTAATCCACACAGCAACTGCTGTAGCAAAAGCATCACGGCTCGTGCGCAGCGCGCCTCTGTCGCATGTGCAGACCACAAAACATTGGTCACTTACGTCCGAATCTAAACTGAGCCCATCTCTGAATCAAACCCAGGGACTGATCCCCATTGTGTGGGCAAAGGAGGACAAAATGACAATGGCGTCTGATAAAGGGGAGGGGAGCGAGGTGGCCCGCGAGAGCCAGGCATGCCCCTTTGCCCATCCCTGTTTCAACACCTCTGGCGACCCGCCAGTGGGACAGTGCATCCACGCCGGAGGGGGAAGGAGAAGGGAGCCAGGCATAAGGAGCAGCAGGGAGGAGAGTGGGGTAGTACTCATGTGCACAAGATACTCACCCACCCAACCCATTACATAGTGGCATGCACCTTTTAGTGTGTAGTAGGACACAGGAGTGGCAGACAGAGTGTTGTTGGATATGCCGTGTTTTTCTTTTACAGGTGTTAACATTTTGATCATGGCTATAATATATGTTGTTGTGTGCCTACAAGTTTGTGCCAAGCACTCCCCTACCCACTTGGTGCGAGGGGAGGATGGTTGTTGTGTGCCTACAAGGTTGGGTTGAGCATATCCCTACCTACATGGTGCAAGGGGGGGCATAGTTGTTGTGGGTCTACAAGGTTGGGACAAGCATGCTTCTACCCTCATGGTGTGAGGGACGGGCAGTTGTTGTGTGCCTACAAGTTTGTGCTGAGCATGCCCCTACCCACATTGTGCAAGGGGGGGCAGTTGTTGTGTGCCTACAAGTTTGTGCCAAGCACTCCCCTACCCACTTGGTGTGAGGGGAGGGGAGTTGTTGTGTGCCTACAAGGTTGGGTTGAGCATCTCCCTACCTACATGGTGCAAGGGGGGGCATAGTTGTTGTTGGTCTACAAGGTTGGGACCAGCACGCTCCTACCCACATGGGAAACAAAATGGTGCTAGAGCCTTGCCTACCAATTCTCCCCCTTGCCTTGCGACTTCAGGTGTTTGCTTTGTTTGTGCTGAGCACACCCCTACTCACAAGGTCCAAGGGGGGGCAGTCGTGTGCCTAGAATTTTGTGCTGAGGATGCCCCTACTCACATGGTGTGAGGGAGGGGCAGTTGTTGTGTGCCTAAAAGGTTGGGTCGAGCATCCCCCTACCCACATGGTGCAAGGAGGGGGCACAGTTGTTGTGGGTCTACAAGGTTGGGCCCAGCATGTTCCTACCCACATGGTTCAAAATGGCAAAAAAATGGTGTGAGAGCCTTGCTCACCAGTTCTTCCCCAGCCCTGTGACCTCAGGTGTTTGCTTGTATCGGCGTTGTATTCAAAAGAAAGCTATGACCGACATTTCCCATCACAGGTTTGGTATTGTTTATTGTTAGTGCAAGGTATTAGGAGGGACGCCAGAAAGCCAGCCTCTACCACTTATGACAGAAGGACTACACTGTACAAGTATCCACTTGAAACAAGTCAAGCTTGGTGCTGGTTTCCATCGGCTCGCTGGTTGTCCTCCTGCTTTAGTGAAAACTAACCCAGGTTGTATAGCACTGGGGGGTATGGACCTGACAGGGGTGCCAGACTGCTAAAATGAGATGCAAGCTGAATAGGCTTAAGACAATATAAGAGTACTTAGTTTTTTGTAATTGGTAGAATTTTGGTCAACTGTTGCTAGGTAGAGTAGTTGAGGGGTTTTATTTGGTTGGTTGGTTCTGACCATGTGAGAGTTTTTTGGGAGTGGTATATGTGGACTTTATAAGGCTGGTGTACGCCCAGATAGAGGGACAGTTCTATGCCTCTGAAAAGGGGGTGGGGCTTATTGTAAAAGGGACGGAGCATCGGGAAATTGGGGCGGAGCCTCCTAGCACCCCCCCATTTGCGTCACTGTGGAGGCGTGCCCAACACTCTCCGAGATGCTGGGCAGCCCCCAGACTTTCCCTACACTAGGGAACAGATGCCGTGCACGTTCGCTCGCCATCGATTCTACCTCCGCTTGCCCGCTGCTCTTGCCAGCTGCTCTACTATGCTTCCCCCAACTTCCCCCCCACCGCGGGACACTGGACGAAAAACGGGACTGTTCCGCGGAACAGTTGAGAAGTTTGTGTAAAAGGTGATGCAGCCATCTTGGGCTCCTAGCAAGTATCTAGAACAAACCATGTTGAAATGAGGACGACTAACACATCTATTATGTTTGCATATGGGGTAAATAAATTCTGGCTGCTTTTGAATGTAGCCCCCTAATGTTGGACAACTTTATTATTACACTGCAATTTAGATTTCAGTTTGGACACAACTTTCCAACTTTACAAAACGCCTCTCTGGGAGTAGCTCGGAGAGGAAATGCTGCTGATAGCTTTGGGGGGCGGGTCCTGACTGTAGACATCATTAGGCAGCGCCCCTTCATGGAAAAAGGCCATGGTTCATTGGTCCGTGAGGAGGGGCTAAATTGATTTCAAAATGATTTCTGAAATTTTAGACCCACCTCCTCCCTATGGACCGGCAAATTCCCTGTACAATCTCCCCATCCTGCCCACTTCACTAGGAAGTGAGCAGGATGCGTGCGATCTGCCTGCTTTTCCGGGGGCTAGGGTGGCTACCCAAAAAATCAGGACCCTTCCGCAACTTCCGGGAGAGTAAGCAAGTATGCTGCAGTGCAGCTTGGTGTTATCAAGGTGCACAGTCACTGGCTCTTTTTTACTTTACTCCTAACTTAGGGCCTGATTCAGAGCCGCTCGTAAGCGGCCGCTCGCTCGGTCCGAGCGATGTTCGCACATCTGCGCATGCGTATGGGTCGTAATGCACATGCGCCAACCAGTCATTGCGGTCGGAAATCGTGCGCTCGCAAAACAGCGAGTGCCTGCTAATTTGAGTGACAGGATGAGGCGTTTGTGGGTGGTAACAGGGGAAGGTGCTTGAAAACGGGGAGTGGAGATCCGAACGCAGGCGTGCCAAACGGTCAAAACTGGCATTTAATGGGTGTGCATAATTAACAAAGCAGCGTCATCGACCACGTCACTCGGTTGTCTTTTAGCCTCAACTGCTCGCAGTGATTGCGGGAAGTAAAACCTACCACAAGCACTGCGAGCAGTTCAGACGTCTTTCCATGTACTCGATTAATCTAATAAATACCGGAGATGACGTATGATGCTAACGGCCAGGGGGCGTCTTTACAAAATAGCGAGCGCATGTTTCATACGCTCGCTCAGACATAGAGACGTCAACAGACCGCAATGAGCAAGCGCTCAATTTAAATAGCCGGCCCCTTTTTCTGAACAACCGTACGCAAATAGCGTCCGGCTCTGAATCAGGCCCTTAGTGCCAGCCCCATAATGTCCTATACTTTCAATGGGGCGCAGCTTTCACTGTCTCTTTGTACTTTGAGTATTACAGAAAAAAGGTTTACACACAGAAATGAGGGCCTGATTCAGACCCGCTGGCTGCCGGAGGCAGCTCGCAAGTCTGATGGGCATGTGTTTTTTTTTTTTTATCTACTCAAGCCTGCTCGCAAAGCTGTGGGTGGATGGATGGACACTCAACCGCCAATTATGCTTTTTGTTTAGATATCTTTCTGCCTATTCAAACATCTAACTGCACCTATATTCTGCAGAGACCGAGGTTCCCCACAGGAGGCATGCACCTACACCCGTGCTGAGAAGATCATATAGGCATACCTGCACAAAGCCAAAGATATATGCAGTGCAAAAAAGACGCACAACGTCAGCTTGGTCCGACATGTTTTGTTCCGTTTTATTTTTCATGTTTTTTTTAATGTCACAGCCAAGTGCACCCGACCCAGTCTGAGGAGTAGTGGATGCTGTACTCACCTCCCCACCTGGAATACATACGATTTGCCGGCGGTCGGGATGCTGGCCATCATAAGACCGACATCGGCATTCCTCTATTCAGAATCCCGACAGAGACCGGTAAGTAGCCTAACCCTCCCCTCTCCCCCCTAACCCTCCTCTGGTGTGCCTAACACTAACCTCCCCCCAGTGGTGCCTAACACTAACCTCCCCCCAGTGGTGCCTAACACTAACCTCCCCCCAGTGGTGCCTAACACTAACCTCCCCCCAGTGGTGCCTAACCATTAACCTCTCCCCAGTGGTGCCTAACCATTAATCTCCCCCCCCAGTGGTGCCTAACCATTAACCTCCTCCAGTGGTGCATAACCCTAACCTCCCCCCGGTTTTGCCTAACCATTAACCTCCCCCCAGTGGTGCCTAACCCTAACCTCACCCCGGTGGTGCCTAAACCTCTCCCACCCTCCCCGCAGTCTAAACCTAACCCTCGCCGAGTAGTGCCTAACCCTATCCTCCCCATGGTGGTGCCTAACCCTAACCTCTCCCCGATGGTGCCTAACCCTAACCTTCCTCCAGTCGGTGCCTAACCCTAACCCTCCGCAGGAGGTCCCTAAACCTAACTCTCCTATCCTTGGCCTAACCCTAACTCTAACCTGCATACTTACCATTAAGGTTTCCGGCATTCTGATGGGCATTGGGATTCCGATGTCGGCGTACTGACATCCAGCATCCTCCCTTGCTTTCCCTCCCGATTTCCGCGGGAGCGTCCCGTTTTAAGATGGGAGCTCCCGCTACCCCGGAAATTGATGAGAACCTCCCGGTTTCCTCACTGTGCTGTTGGAAATCCGGACTGCGCATGTGCTAGTCTGGATGGGGCAGAGACAGGGCTTGAGTGAGGAGGATGTAACAACGTGACTTTGCTACTGCAGTGCTAGAGGCTGGCCACGGCGTTCTTGTGAGCAGCGGTGGCTGACTAGCACGTAATCAGACACAGACTCCCTGCAGTGCCTGCCCACCCGGAGTCACATGGCAGTGACTGGAGGCAGCAGCGTCTTTTCCCTGATGGCTCTAAACCGATCCCCAAGTAAAACAGTAAATGTAAGTAGCAGAAACTTGGGGACTTTTGTTTATTATGTGACAGAGCTTCCAAAGTGACAGTAAACTAAGCAGCTTTGTTTCTGTTGCTTTGCTCTGCGCAGATGGTTTCCCGTGGATGGAAGGATGGAGAGTTAAGGTTGGGATTACTATATCTTGCAGGGTCGTGAGCTCTGTGGACAGTTCTCTGGAATGACAGGCAGTCTGCACTCTGCAGGTCCGCACTGGGAGGAGAGACTGCCTGTCATTCCAGAGAGCTGTCTAATGAGATCATAACCTTGCAAGATAAGGCAATCCACTTAGTCCAGACAGCCCCAACTTCACACTGAACCCCCCACATTCACTAACGTGAAAGACCACCCTATTACAATAGACTACCATACTCCCACCTATACTGACGCTGGTGCACCCTTGTTACTGTCCCCATAGTTCTATCTGTTTCCCATTAGATTGTGAGCTCTCTCGCCAGCTGGGCTCTCCCTACCCTTTGCTCTCAAATCTGCATTTATTTTGTCTAACTGTAATGTCCCTTCTTTATCTATACTCCATTGTCTTGGAACAGTGCTACTGTAGCTGTGAAATAATTGACAACAATAAGCATTCAGCCATATATTAGAAACTAGAGATGAGCGGTTCGGATTCTGTGGAATCCGAACCGCTCCGAACATTGGGGATCCGAGTCCACCCGAACCCTGTTCGGGTGTTCACCGCCTGACTCGGATCCCCGTTCGGGGCCGAACGGCGGCCGCCTGATGTCGGATTCTCACTAGAGAATCCGACATCAGGGCTCCTATTGTGTAGGGCAGAGCGCAGTGATAGCGCTCTGCCCTACACAGACACACAGCCGCCAGCGGCAGCTGTGTGTTTGTCACAGCAGCCAATGAGAGTCACACAGACTCTCATTGGCTGCTGTACGGAGGGAGCCGGCTGGAGCTCACACATGAGCTCCGTCTTCCGGCTCCCTCCGCAGCGTGTGACAGCAGAGCGGACGGCGCGGGAGCGGGGAATCAGGTAAGTTTTATTTATTTATTTTTTTTACTTGTCAAAGGTCCGGGGGAGCTACTGGGGGGGTCTGCTACTGGGGGGGGCTGCTACTGGGGGGGGCTATACTACTTGGGGGGGTCTGCTACTGGGGGGGCTATACTACTGGGGGGGTCTGCTACTGGGGGTCCATACTATTGAGGGGCCTGCTACTGGGGGGGCTATACTACTGGGGGGGGGTCTGCTACTGGGGGGGGTCTGCTACTGGACGTCCATACTACTGAGGGGCCTGCTACTGGGGGGGGCTATACTACTGGGGGGGGTTTGCTACTGGGGGGGTCTGCTACTGGGGGGGCCATACTACTGGGGGGGCTTACTACTACTGGGGGGGATACTACTGGGGGGGCTTACTACTACTGGGGGGCCATACTACAGGGGGGGCCATACTACAGGGGGGGCTACTACTGGGGCAGCCTACTACTGAGGGGGGCCTGCTACTGGGGGCAGCCTACTACTGGGGGGGCATACTACTGGGGGGGCCATACTATTGGTGGGGCCATACTACTGGGGGGCCATACTACTGGGGGGCCATACTACTGGGGGGGCTGCTAATGGGGGGCATACTACTGGGGGGGCCTGCTAAAGGGGGGCATACTACTGGGTGGCATGCTAATGGGGGGCATACTACTGGGGGGCCTGCTAATGGGGGGCATACTACTGGGGGGCATTCTACTGGGGGCACTGCATAGGGGACCCTACTACTAAGGGGACTGCATAGGGGCACCACTGCTGGGGGCATTGTGTAAAGAACACCGCTACTGTGGGCATTGTGTAAAAGGGGCACTACTGTGGGGATTGTGTAAAAGGGTCACTACTGTGGGCATTGTGTAAAAGGGGCACTACTGTGTGTCGTAACATAAATAAGAGACACTACTTTATGGTGTAATGTGAATCAGGCCCTACGTGCGGTGTAATGTGAATAAGATTGTGCACTGTGACTCCTTGGGCCGGAGCCCACTATGTAAACAAGTACTGTGACTCTGCTGGCCGTACCCCACTGGGTGGGTGCACTACTTTTCATTTCTGCCACTGCTGTGTGGCAATGTGTCATAGATGTACTTTATACTGTGGTGTCTGTGTCGTTGTGCCGCTGCTCTGTCGCTTAGGAACCAGTCAGCTCACTGCAACCTTTGGCCAATAATGTTGAAAACAATATTATGAGCTGTTATATGGTCTAAATTGACTGGAAATTAATGTTATTGAGGTTAATAATACTCTAGGAAGAAAAAAAAGACCAATTTATGTGATTTTAGCTTTTTTTGTCAATTTTTGTAAAAAAATCCAAATCCAAATCCAAATCCAAATCCAAAGTCAGTCACCGCAGTTTGGCAAATCCAAATCCAAATCCAAAGCCGGACGACGAATTAGAACCAAATTCAAATCCAAATCCGGCAAAAATGATCCGGCGCACATCCCTATTAGAAACGTGTATGTTTTATATTATTCCAATGCTTTATTTTACTTTATGCATTTTACATATGTTTTCACCTGCCTCTGCAAGATACCCCCCTTAGTGGGAATAGATGCCCCCTTAAGTGAAGCTAGATGCGCCCTTTGGCTGGAGCTGGCCTCGCCCCCTCTGAGGCGTCCATGCTGCGGATTCTACTACAGCCTATAATCTCCCTGAGGTTAGTTTTCAGAAGCAGGCAAGTATGCCCCGCCTATGCCCCCACCTTCCGCCTGCTAAAGTAAGAAGTGTGTATGTGTGGAATACGTTCAGCTCCCCACCAGTCCCACGCTGTGATTGGTCACGCGGCGTGACTTGCTTAGTACAGTGTCTGAGATCACAGTTAGCGCCATAAAGCAGAAGGACTGCTGGTTCTCAGCGTAGAATAAAGTTTGTCTCCTGAGTTGAACAGGAATTCACAGAATTGCGCTGACATTTACCTTCACAGACGCAATGCTTGTCTCCAGCACAGATAAATAATGTACTTGCTTTGATGAGCCAGGGGGCTGTCTATTGATACACCATTCACTGACCAATTCCATATTTCTGAAAACTTGACATATATATCTTTCCAACCCCCGTAGACTTTCTCTTGAAGATTTCTTTCTTGTACAACAACAACAGCTTTCAAAAGATAAGATTGTTAATCTCCTTAACAAAAAATAAAATAGAAGAATTTCCCTTTGAAGATGCTGTAGGTAGATATCCAAACGCAGAATACATCACCGAGACAATGATGCGATGAATCCAGGTCTATCTGTTGTCATATGTGAACAAATGTTCCTGGAAAATACACTTCTATTTACTAAAGGGCGGCTTTCCAAAATTGGAAATGTTGCCAATAGCAACCAATTAGATTCTAGCTACCATTTTCTCAGGTTTGCCTACCCTCTCGATTTGAACGGGAGTGTCCAGAATATCGGGTGCCGCTACCGACCCGCCGGAAAGGCAGACAAGCCTCCCAGCCGCCGCCTGCCCCCCCCCCGGACTACAACTAGAAACCCCCGCAGTGGGGAACTCGATGACGCGATTTGCGCTAAATTGCATCATCGTGGCTCCGCTCCCTGCTTCACAATGCCTTTATTTTTGGCATTGTGAAGAGGGGGCGGGGCCACAATGATGTGATCGCGTGGTCACGCCCTGGCCCCGCCCCCATGCAGAGCCCGGCCACGCCCCCCTCTGTATGCAGGCATTCAGCTCCCTCCCGGAAGGAAGGAAGGAGCTGAATGTCGGCAACTATGCATTTTCTAGAAAGTACTAAATAAATGATAAGTAGAATCTGATTGGTTGCTATGGGCAACGTCTCCATTTTTGTAAACCCGAACTTAAATATACCCCTTAGTCTGAATATAAGCCTCTGTAATATCAGCCCACTGCTTGATTTTGCACTCACTTGGAACATAAGTTACCATCGGAATTGTATTCAGTATCTTGTGTATTATGTGCCAACATCAGGTGAGAGGGGCCATAGAAATAAAGTCACATGTTTTTTATTCAGTTCTTATATTTTTAGCCCAAAATATTGCCTCTCAGGGGTAAATTTACTATTTATCGTGTTGGTCCGAGATGACAATCACGGGTGTGTTTGGTTATTTTTTACAACATGCAAATTTACTAAAGGCAAACTCTGGTAAGAAATCATGAAACTCTCCGCAAAACACGGGTGAAAACACAAATAGGAATAAATACACTCGCAGGTACTTTCCATAGACAAGAATCCAACTCGGGAATTTACCAAGAATCGTCATTATAATCACGGGTGTAATCTATCAAAATCGGTTAAAAATAGAAGTTTAAATAGACTACCTCCTGACCAGTGTGATCTATGTATGTTTCTGCCTCTAATTAATCAAAGAAAATTTTAATAAAAAAAAAAAACAGGCTTAGAGTTCCCCCCAAAAGCATAACTAGCCCCGGGCTCTGTGAGCCAGTCCTGGTTCTAAAAATACGGGGGGACAAAATGTGTAGGGGTCCCCCGTATTTTATGAACCAGCAGTGGCCTCTGAGAGCCCATTCTGGTTTTAAAAATACGAGGAAAAAATGGTGTGGGGTTCCCCGTATTTTTAAAACCAGCACCGAGCTCAAATTAGTTGGTATGTAATGCCACATCCAGGGGGCACTTTCACCGGGTCTAGTAAGCTAGTCAGCCCAGGCTGGGGATCCCAGGAGAGGTGAGGGGTCCCCTCTCCTGAGCACCCCAGGTCTGGGCTGAAGCCCAGGACTCTTCCCTGGCTGTGGGTGCAGGGGTAATAGTGATAATATTCAATGTGTACTATTGTTTTCTTTACAGTGAGACTACTAGCAGGCAGCCAGCACTGGTACCCCCACTGTAAAAAACAATAGTAAAAAAACCACAGCACACACACCATACATATTAAAAGTTTATGTCATACAAACACACACAAACTATACTCACATTGTACCCAGTTTCCGGTCTAGTAGCATCCTAGGATTTTCCCTAAAAAAAAATTATTACTCACCTACCTCTTGCGCAGGTCGGTCCTCTTCTCCAGTAGAGATCCTGGCAATAAAAACAATAAAACGAGGGTCACGATCTATTTCGGACACAGAAGAGATGTATTTGTTTCCACATAATCTCTTACCCGGCAAGTAAGGGAACCCACGAGGTTTCCTGCAACAGCCAGGCCACCAGCCAATCAGTGGCCGCTACTAATATGCAGGACTGTCCCTCCAAAAACCGACAGTAGGGGGCTATATAAGGTTGGTGAGTGTATCACATCTGCCCCACACGCTCTACCCTGTCACCCTCCACATCTGCCTCACAGACTCTACCCTGTCACCCTCCACATCTGCCTCACAGACTCTACCCTGTCACCCTCCACATCTGCCCCACACTCTCTACCCAGACACCCACCACACTTGTTCCTGCAGACTCTTTTATCCTGACACCCACCACATCTGTTCTCACAGACTCTCTCACCCTCTCAACTCCCCACACCTGTCCCAACAGACTATCCCATTCTGTCACTCACCACACCTGTCCCTGCAGACTCTTACCCTGTTACCCAACAGATCAGACTCCACAGATTTTCTCACCATGTCACTTACTAGACCTGAACCACACATTCTCTCACCCTGCAAACACCAGACCTGCACGCAGACAGGGCTGAAAAGTCGGGACCACTTGATTGCATTTGCACCCCAGTCTAAAAGTTGCCAGCTAGCCCCTGGTCCCCTCCATAAGCCTCCACCACCTGTCTACCCCCTATCTCTGTGGGTTGGGTCGGGCAGTCCTCTGGGGCTGCTGGAGGTCACCTGAACCAAACTTGAGGACATGCACTATCTACCATATTTTTTCGGGTGGCGGCCAATGTGTTTTTTTTTCCCTGTGGGGGGGGGGGGGGGGGGGCGGCTAAGGTGTTTTTTTTTTCTGTTGGAGGTAATTGCGCTTTAATTTTTTTCCTGTTGGGGGGCTAAGGTGTTTTTTTCTGTTGGAGGTAATTGCGCTTTATCTTTTTTCCTGTGGGGGCCAATGTTTTTGTTTTGTCAGTTCTTGTGGGGGCTGATGTTTTTTATTTTTCCTGCGGGGGCTAATGTTATTGGAGTGACATGGGCGGGTTGCTCAGAATCAAGCCCTATGAGGAGGGATGCCATCCTGTCAACAGATCCCTCCACCTCAAAAGACCCCATCCCCATTAGGGCTGCTTCCATAAATTTCCCGGGCTGGTTTTCAATCCCAATCTGCCCCTGGTTCCTCCTACCACTCCCCTGTCACCACCCCCAAATGCTCACTTCCTGTCAGTCACTCTGCGATGGGTCTGCGCGGTACGCAACAATCAGCCATCTGTGTGCGTAATCGCAATTGAGATTCTTGCTGAATCACGCCCTAGGTGTACAAGGTGTCCCGGAACGTGCACATTTAATAGCAAAGACACAAGATGTACTGTAGTCACTGGTGTTGTGATGAACACAGCACAGTACAAAGACTTGTTGGTATAAGTTGTATGCAGGGGACAATGGAGGCGCTTGCCGCCGGGCGCCAGCAGTGAAGGTGCACCTCCTCCATCGCCCACAATATATTCACCCCACTTAGGTCTGTAAATATACTGTCATGGCCGCTCAGTACATTGCACAGACTATCCCATTCTGTCACTCACCACACCTGCCCCTGACACCTGAGAAGCTACCGTAACCATATACTAGTGGAGGGCTCTGTGTCAGACCATCAGTTGCCGCTTCCATCGATCTATATAGCCTGTCTCCGCTCACTGGTGTCGCTGCTCCTCATCAGCTTCTTATGCCAGTGAGACACATATGAAAAGGGTGTTTTTGGAGGATATCCTGCAAATTTGCTTAGTAAATAGACCTAATATAAACATAGTCACATATTCGGGGGTGGGGTATGCAGTCGGGAAGCTGGCGGACCTAATCCCGATAGCCGGCTTCCCGACAAGGGTCTAAAGACAGGCATCAATATACCAACGCCTGTCATTAGACATACGCTGGGAGCCCGACGCCGGGTATCCCGATCGAAGGGATGCCGGACGCTGGGCGCGGATAGCCGCAGGTGGGGGTAGGGTTAGGTTTAGGGTTCCCGGGGGGGACTTAGGTTTAGGCACCCCCCCGGGAGGTTAGGGTTAGGCTAGGGGAAGGGAGGGTTAGGGTTAGGCACCTCCGGGGGGGACTTAGGGTTAGGCGGCAGGGAAGGGGGGGTTAGGTTTAGGCACTTAGAGGGGGGATTAGGGTTAGGTACCCCTAAGGGAGGGTTAGGGGGTAGAAATAGGTTAGTTAGTACTAGGGGTGAGCGGGTTCGGATTTCTGAAATCCGAACCCCCCCGAGCCCCCCCGATCCGAG
The DNA here is from genome assembly GCA_031769625.1 of Taudactylus pleione. Taxonomy (NCBI): domain Eukaryota; kingdom Metazoa; phylum Chordata; class Amphibia; order Anura; family Myobatrachidae; genus Taudactylus; species Taudactylus pleione. The sequence goes on along the minus strand of JAUIMM010000694.1, from coordinate 4,644,397 downwards.
TCCAATCCGAGTCAGGCTCGACTTTTCCCGCCTGACTCGGATCTGAAATCGAGGCAAAACGTCATCATCCCGCCTTCCGAGTCTCGCGGGTTTTGGATCCTATATAAGGTACCCGCGTCGGCGCCATTTTCTCACTCGGCTGTGGACAGTGAAGAGGGAGGGTGGGAGTTAGGGCTGTGTAGTGTAGTGTAGTGTAGTGTAGTGTTGCTGTTGTCCACTACTTCAAAGTCCATAGGGGCTGGCTGTGTTGTGCTGTGCTGCTGTTGTTAATAGGGGCTGTGTCCACTACTTCAAAGTCCATAGGGGCTGGCTGGACTGTGTTGTGCAGTCAGTTCTCCATAGGGGCTGTGTCCACTCCAAAGTCCTGTGCAGTGTCCCAGTCCTAAAGGAGTGCTGTAGTGTTGTCCAGGGGGTGCTCTGTCCATCAGGGGTGCTCCCCCCAAGTGCTAAAAAAATAATATATTTTCTGTGTTTGTGAATTGTGTGCGCAGTAGCCGCACGTGCATCAACAAAGTAGTGCCAAGCGTGCGCCTGTGTCATAAGTAAAGGGCCGGCTGGCTTGACCGTTAAAGGGTGCTGTAACCCCCGAAAGTACACTCCAGTCCAAACCAAAAAAAAATTATTTTCTGTGTTTGTGAATTGTGTGCGCAGTAGCCGCACGTGCATCAACAAAGTAGTGCCAAGCGTGCGCCTGTGTCATAAGTAAAGGGCCGGCTGGCTTGACCATTAAGGGTGCTGTAACCCCCGAAAGTACACTCCAGTCCAAACCAAAAAAAAAATTATTTTCTGTGTTTGTGAATTGTGTGCGCAGTAGCCGCACGTGCATCAACAAAGTAGTGCCAAGCGTGCACCTGTGTCATAAGTAAAGGGCCGGCTGGCTTGACCGTTAAGGGTGCTGTAACCCCCGAAAGTACACTCCAGTCCAAACCAAAAAAAAAATTATTTTCTGTGTTTGTGAATTGTGTGCGCAGTAGCCGCACGTGCATCAACAAAGTAGTGCCAAGCGTGCGCCTGTGTCATAAGTAAAGGGCCGGCTGGCTTGACCGTTAAAGGGTGCTGTAACCCCCAAAGTACACTCCAGTCCAAACCAAAAAAAAAATTATTTTCTGTGTTTGTGAATTGTGTGCGCAGTAGCCGCACGTGCATCAACAAAGTAGTGCCAAGCGTGCGCCTGTGTCATAAGTAAAGGGCCGGCTGGCTTGACCGTTAAAGGGTGCTGTAACCCCCGAAAGTACACTCCAGTCCAAACCAAAAAAAAATTATTTTCTGTGTTTGTGAATTGTGTGCGCAGTAGCCGCACGTGCATCAACAAAGTAGTGCCAAGCGTGCGCCTGTGTCATAAGTAAAGGGCCGGCTGGCTTGACCGTTAAGGGTGCTGTAACCCCCGAGAGTACACTCCAGTCCAAACCAAAAAAAAAATTATTTTCTGTGTTTGTGAATTGTGTGCGCAGTAGCCGCACGTGCATCAACAAAGTAGTGCCAAGCGTGCGCCTGTGTCATAAGTAAAGGGCCGGCTGGCTTGACCGTTAAAGGGTGCTGTAACCCCCGAAAGTACACTCCAGTCCAAACCAAAAAAAAATTATTTTCTGTGTTTGTGAATTGTGTGCGCAGTAGCCGCACGTGCATCAACAAAGTAGTGCCAAGCGTGCGCCTGTGTCATAAGTAAAGGGCCGGCTGGCTTGACCGTTAAGGGTGCTGTAACCCCCGAGAGTACACTCCAGTCCAAACCAAAAAAAAAATTATTTTCTGTGTTTGTGAATTGTGTGCGCAGTAGCCGCACGTGCATCAACAAAGTAGTGCCAAGCGTGCGCCTGTGTCATAAGTAAAGGGCCGGCTGGCTTGACAATTAAAGGGTGCTGTAACCCCCAAAGTACACTCCAGTCCAAACCCAAAAAAAAATTATTTTCTGTGTTTGTGAATTGTGTGCGCAGTAGCCGCACGTGCATCAACAAAGTAGTGCCAAGAGTGCGCCTGTGTCATAAGGGCCGGCTGGCTTGACCGTTAAAGGGTGCTGTAACCCCCAAAGTACACTCCAGTCCAAACCAAAAAAAAAATTATTTTCTGTGTTTAGCCGCTCGTATATATCAAATCGATTTAACATAAATGGAGGACCAAACTTTCTCCGATAAAAATAAAATAGAGAAAGATCAAGAACCACTTCCTCCTAGTGCTGAAGCTGCTGCCACTAGTCATGACATAGACGATAACATGCCATCAACGTCGTCTGCCAAGGCCGATGCCCAATGTCATAGTAGAGGGCACATACAATCCCAAATGGCAAAGTTCAGGAAAATGACCTTGAAAAAGACATTTAAATCAGCTGACGAGAAACGTAAACTTGCCAATATGCCATTTACGACACGGAGTGGCAAGGAACGGCTAAGGTCGATCCCTAGTATGTTCATGACTAGTGGTTCAGCTTCACATGACGATGGAAGCCCTCCTCCCACTAAAAAAATCAAAAGAGTTAAGCTGGCAAAAGCACAGCGAAGAACTGTGCTTTCTAAGAAGATATCACAAATCCCCAAGGAGAGTCCAAGTGTGGTGGTGGTTGCGATGCCTGACCTTCCCAGCACTGGACGGGAAGAGGTGGCTCTTTCCACCATTTTCACGCCCCCTGCAAGTGCTGAAAGGAGCACCCACAGTCCACTTGCTGATATGCAAATTGATGTCACTGTTGAAGTACAACAGGATGAGGATACTGGTGTAGCTGGCGCTGAGGAGGAAGTTGGCGAGGAGGATTCTGATGGTGATGTGGTTTGTTTAAATCAGGCTCCGGGGGAGACAGTTGTTGTCCGTGGGATGAAAAAGCCCATCACGGTCATGCCTGGGCAGAAGACCAAACATTCCACCTCTTTGGTCTGGCAATATTTCTATCCAAATCCGGACAACAACTGTCTTGCCATATGTACCATATGTAAAGGTGAAATAAGTAGGGGTAGGGACGTCAACCACCTAGGAACATCCTCCCTTATACGGCACCTGCAGCGCGTTCATAAAAAGTTACTGTCAAGTTCAGAAACTTTGGCTAAGACCGTAAGCAGTCCAGGGACACCTAAATCCCGTTGTCCTGTTGTATCCAAGCGCCTGCAAACCACACCGTCAACTCCCTCCTCGTCAATTTCCTCCTTAGTCAGGATCGGAAGTAGTCCTGCAGGCCATGTCACTGGCATGACTGACTCTCCTATCCGGGATTCCTCTGGAGGATCCTGCATTGCTACGCCTACTGCTGCCGCTGCTGCTGTTGCTGCTGCTGGGAGTCGTTCATCATCCCAGAGAGGAAGTAGGAACACCACTACTTTTACTAAACAATTGACCCTCCAACAGTCCTTAGCGAGGAGGATGAAGTATGACAGCAGTCATCCTGAAGCAAAACGTATAACTGAGGCCTTGACTGCTATGTTGGTGTTAGACGTGCGTCCGGTATCCGCCATTAGTGCAGTGGGATTTAGACAATTGATGGAGGTAGTGTGTCCCCGGTTCCAAATCCCGTCTAGATTCCACTTCACTAGGCAGGCGATACCGAGACTGTACAGAAACGTCAGAAAAAGTGTCCTCAGTGTCCTGAAAAATGCCGTTGTACACAATGTCCACTTAACCACGGACATGTGGACAAGTGGAACAGGGCAGACTAAGGACTATATGACTGTGACAGCCCACTGGGTAGATGTATCACCTTACGCAGCAACAGCAGCAGCGTCACCAGTAGCAGCATCTCAGAAACGCCAGCTCGTTACAAGGCAGGCTACGCTGTGTATCACCGGTTTCAGTAAGAGGCACACCGCCGACAACCTCTTAGAGAAACTGAGGGAAATCATCGCCCAGTGGCTTACCCCACTTAGACTCTCCTGGGGATTTGTGATATCTGACAACGCCACCAATATTGTGCGGGCATTACATCTGGGCAAATTCCAGCACGTCCCATGTTTTGCTCACACAATAAACTTGGTGGTGCAGAATTTTCTGAAAAGCGACAGGGGCGTGCAGGAGACGCTTTGGGTGGCCCGAAAAATTTCTGGCCACTTTCGCCATTCAGCGACTGCGTGCCGAAGACTGGAGCGCCAGCAAACACTCTTGAACCTGCCCCGCCATCACCTGAAGCAAGAGGTTGTGACGCGGTGGAACTCAACCCTCTATATGCTTCAGAGGATGGAGGAGCAGCAAAAGGCCATACAAGCCTATACATCCACCTATGACATAGGCAAAGGAGGGGGTATGCACCTGACTCAAGCGCAGTGGAGAATGATTTCCGTGTTGTGCAAGGTTCTCCAGCCCTTCGAACTTGCCACACGTGAAGTCAGTTCAGACACAGCCAGCTTGAGTCAGGTCATTCCCCTCATCAGGCTTTTGCAGAAGCAGCTGGAGAAAGTGAAGGAGGAGCTAAGACGGAGCGATTCCGCTCGGCATGTGGGACTTGTGGATGAAGCCCTTCATTCGCTTTGCCAGGATTCCAGGGTGGTCAATCTGTTGAAATCAGACCACTACATTTTGGCCACCGTGCTTGATCCTAGGTTTAAAGCCTATGTGGTGTCTCTCTTTCCAGCCGACACAAGCCTGCAGAAGTGCAAAGACCTGCTGGTGAACACACTGTCAGCTGAAGCGGAACGTGACACGTCAACGGCTCCTTCTTCATTTTCTCCCGCAACTGGGGCTGCCAGGAAAAAACTTAGGTATCCTAAGCAACCCGCTGGCGGTGATGCAGGGCAGGCAGGACATCTGGTCCGGACTGAAGGACCTGGCAACAATTTCTGACATGTCTACTGTCACTGCATATGATACTGTCACCATTGACAGAATGGTGGAGGATTACATCGGTGACAGCATCCAAGTAGGCATGTCAGACAGTCCATACCTGTACTGGCAGGAAAAAGAGGCAATTTGGAGGCCCCTGTACAAGCTGGCTCTATTTTACCTGAGTTGCCCCCCCTCCAGTGGGTACTCCGAAAGAGTGTTTAGTGCAGCCGGGAACCTTGTCAGCGAAAGGCGTAGGAGGTTGCTTCCACAGAATGTGGAGAAGATGATGTTCATCAAAATGAATTATCAGCTCTTCCAGGGAGACCAGCCTCCAGAAGGTACAGAGGGACCTGTGGTGGTGGATTCAAGTGGGGACGAGTTAATACTTTGTGAGGATGAGGATGTACACACTGAAGAGGGTGAGGAATCGGTGGATGAGGAGGATGAGGATGACATCTTGCCTCCGTAGAGCCAGTTTGTGCAGGGACACATTAATTGCCAGCTTGTTTTGTGGGGGCCCAAACGAACCAATCATTTCAGCCACAGTTGTGTGGCAGACCCTGGCGCTGAAATGATTGATTTGTTAAAGTGTGCATGTCCTGTTTATACAACATAAGGGTGGGTGGGAGGGCCCAAGGACAATTCCATCTTGCACTTCTTTTTTTTCTTTGCATTATGTACAGTTTGGGGCCTAGTTTTTCTAACTGCCATCCTGTCTGCCACTGCAGTGTCACTCCTAGATGGGTCACGTGTTTGTGCCGCCCACTCGTGTCGCTTAGCATATTCATCCAGCTACCTCGGTGCAACCTTTTGGACATGAAAACACTATTGTGAGGTGTTCAGAATAGACTGGAAATGAGTGGAAATTAAGGTTATTGAGGTTAATAATAGCATAGTAGCAGAGAAACCAACAAATTCTGTGATTTTAGCTGTTTTTATGCTTTTTAAAAAAAAAATACAGATCCAAAACACAAAACCCAGAACCCAAAACACGGAAGGGTGGTTTTGGCAAAACCAATCCAGATCCAAAACACGAAGAAAGATCCAGATCCAAAACCAAAACACAAAACACGAAAAGTGGCCGGTGCACACCCCTAGTTAGTACTTACCTTTGATGATCAGATTTTCCTCCTCTTCCGGGACTCTGCATGGGTCCGGCGGTAAATCATACCGATTCCGGGGGTGGGGACCAAATTAAAACTTGCCTCTGGGCGTCTAGAATGAACTTACGCCACTGGCTTGATGCCATACCATCTCTTCATGTCAAGCATTTGAACTCTATTTACGCTCTTGTGCTTCCACTCTATTGGGTAAATTTTCTAAATTTCTTTAGAATCGAGTCTGATTGAGTTTTTATTTTTTTCAACTTGATTAGCATCGCGGAAATTCGGGTGATTTGATGCTTCTGAAACTCACAAATTTACTAAGAATTGAGTTTAGCTGTGACCGAGTTGGCCAATGGTGAAGCAAATCGAGATATCTCCCCCGAGTAGCAAGTTGAGATAGTGATTACTCACCCAAATGTGTGCAGTGTTTTCTCTCTGCCAAACTGTCCCGAACAAGCAGCCTGCACGTATCATTGAGATATGTGAAGGCTACTTGTGTGTTGTACCTGTAAAAAAAGTTTTTCTTTTTTAAATGACGTAGGGTCCCCCCCAAAAAAGGCTTAACCAGCCCCGGATAGCTCAGCCAGTCCTGGTTCCTAAAAATACGGGGTAAAAAACAATTAGGGTTATATTAGGAACCAGCACTGGGCTGCTGAGCCTGTCCTGGTTTTAAAAATAGGGGGAAAAATTGTGTAGGGGTTCCCCCTATTTTTAAAACCAGCACTGGACTCAAATCCGGCCGGGGTGTACTGCCACAGCCAGGGGACCCTATCACCGGGTTACCCCAGCCAAACCATTATCACCCCAAGCTTGTCAGCCCAAGCCGGAGATCTCAGGGGAGGTGGTAGTAAGAAACTTTTGTTTTTTACTGTGGAACTACAGGTGCCAGCATGCCTGCCCTCTGGCACTTGTGGAACTACAAGTGCCAGCAGGCGGCCGGCACCCATACCCCTGCTGTAAAAAAATAGTTAAGAAAACCACAACACACACACACTTTAGAAAGTATAACTTTATTACATACAACTACATACCCCACTCACACATACTTACCTGCTGCTCAACGATCGGTCTCCTTCTCCAAGTAGAAATCCAATTGCAGTACATATGAAAAAAGATTCTGTACTCATCTCCATCCTGGCGCCGATCTCCGTAGCATCCCCGGGTCTTGGCAAATAAACAAACCAGCACATGGACCATACACTTACATTAGAGAGGTATGCATGTGACCACATACGCCTATGTTAATCCCAACGCCGGAAGACTGACCCCTGCCATCCTGATCATCATGTGCCTGGTAAGTATAACACTTAGCCTGGGGATGGGGGTGTTAGATTTAGGGACCCCTGGGGGAACTTAGGGTTAGGCACCCCCCCAGGGAAGGTTAGGGTCAGGCTAGGGGAAGGAGGGATTAGGGTTAGGCACCACTATGGGGAGGTTAGATTTAGGCACCCCCCAGGAGGGTTAGGTTTAGCCTGTGAGAAGGGGGGGTTAGGTTTAGGTACCCCTCGGGGGAGGTTAGGGTTAGGCATTAGGGGGGAGGTTAGGGTTAGGCACCACTAAGGGAGGGTTAGGGCTGGGGGGGGGCGAGGGGAGGGTGAGGATACTTACCACCGGGCATCGGGATCTTCTACTGTCAGCCTTCCACTATCGGGATTTGAACCGGAGGCTGTTGAGCCGTCGGTATTTCAATCTCATTCCGCCCCTACCAACCCCACATTAAATCAAAAACTCTACAGTATATGCTAGAGATGTTGACTGACCTGGTGTTTTGGTTTTGGATCCGGATTCATCTTCGTGTTTTGGTTTTGGATCTGTACTTTAAAAAACAAAAAACAATGCAATTCAAAACCCGAGTTCGTATTTAAAATTCCGAACTGCAGGAAGATCCGAACCGGAACTCGGTTCTACTCAGTACCCCAAAGAGAACTTGAACTCTGGATCTGATTCAGACCCGCTCGCTAGATGCGTTCGCTTGCACGATGCGTATGCAAATTGCGTAGGCAGGACAGCTGCTCGCACGGCAAGGCATTAGCATGCCCACTATGTCTTAGAGTGCAATCGCATTGTGTATGCAGACGCCCACCAACCTGTCTTAAGACGACCACTTGCGCACGTCATCTCCAGAAAGTGTATGCACCCATAGGTACATCAGGTAACATCGGATGCGATTGCAGCGCTTGAGGTTGACCATACCCTGCCGCAAGCACTACGATCACTTCAGTGTAAAAACAAGCCAGGTGACGTGTACTATGACGCTGCCTATAAATTATACATGCCGTTATGACTCTCAGGCATGCCTACGTTGGCACCAGCACTCCCCGTTTCTAGTGGCCAGCCCCTGTTACCACCCACAAACCACTCCTGTCACTCACTCTGCTGAGCAGTCTATGCGCGGCGAGCGAACGCATTCTGATCTTTCACAGTTGTTTGTGCATGCGCACTGCGATGTGTACGCATGCGCAGAATGTGAAAATCGTCCAGTTACAAGCGAACGCACCCTACCGAGTGGGTCTGAATCAGCTCCTCTGTTCGACTCGGAACCTCTAAATTTAGTTGTTGTCGGTTCTCTCGGAACCGAACCCGCACGTCTCTAGTATAGGCTAACAAATATTAAGTAGTAACATTAATACTATAAAAAAAAGCACAGTCATGTTTGAACCAATTAGAATAATGCTTAGCGCCAGGCGAATGACAGAACCCGGGAAGTTCACGATGCAATACAAGAATAATAACCTACAGCCACCACCCAGGGGTGATGTGCGGACCCTGCAGAGATAGCAGGTCTCTCTGGGCCACAGTAACAAGCAAAGTATTAATGTTAAATTGAGGAAATATTTTTCTGGGCTGCAGAACTTACTTGAATTTTGTTATAATAGTATTAACGTTTGGATTTTGTATTCCAGGACAGGTAGGGATTTTGAACAAGATATTATATTAAATGTATATGTAAGATCATGCACTTTATAGCGTGAAAGCCGCAAAATACTGTATGAGACAATGAATTTTCTCCATGATTCTATTTCTGATTACGTTGGGGTCTGTAAAGCATTTAAAGCTCCATATAAGAACGTGAGTGTTGCATTCAAACAGTGATCCGTCTGCAGACTTATGTATCTGAGGAAGTATTCTAAAGAGGTGCACAAGTTTCAATCTAGTGTGTAGAAATGTTTGGTGCAAAGGTTGGAGGTGTAATTCGCATGTAATCCGCCCGTACTGAACTGACATGTGCGCACTCCTGTCTAACTTCTCCCAGAGCCAGTGACTTCAGCTTGAGATACAGGCACAAGTTTTGCACAGGGCAATGTGACAAAGTTTATACAAGTAACATTATGGAACTAAAGGACTTATGTCAAATCTAAATCAAGCCCTTCTCTCTTGAATTATCCAATCTATAATAGAAAAAGCTTTTGTCTACTATAAATAGACTGACGCACCAATGTCTACAAATAAAGGCACGCATTTCATTTTTCAGAATTTGGGAACATTAGAAGTGTGAAATTCACACATTTTTTTCAATAACCGTATTCATCACAGTGTTCCCTTATTTTTATTGAACACAATGCTCCCATTTTTTTTTAGTTTGTCGTCCACGTACACATGTAGAGAAGCTGGTAATGGAGGGGGGGCACACCCTCACATTGGACTTAGCAGACCATGAAAAGAGGGCTCATTATTGTGTGTTGGCTTTGAGAGTACTCTCCTTGTTATCCACCATTTTCATAACTCAGATTTTCAACAATAAATTAATCTTCAGTTTTCAACATTCCAATTGGTGAATGCTGCAAATTTTATTTTTATCTTCCTTAATGTTACGCTTTCAATTTCAGTATTTTATGTGCATCAACACTGATTTGTTATACATGTTTTGTGCTGTTCCACATGCTATAGTCATCAGGTTATTCAGCGCAAAGAACTTTTATCTTACACTGTGTCACGACCAGGCTTTCTCAGCATAAGGGACGATGGGTATTACCTGTGAGGGCAATGTGGCGTGGTCCTTGTGGCTGAAGGGCTGGTGTCTGGCGGCAGGCATTGGCTGGCACAGGTGCTCTGCAGGCACAGTGTTATTTTGGCTGGGGTAGGCCTGGTGGTGTTTCCATTCCACTCTGGTATGGGTGCCGCCATCTTGCTTCTGGTCATGTGACTTAGTTGCTCCAGTCCTGGCATGTCACATGCTCTCTCTTTTCCTATCACAATTCAGCACTGGGTACTTAAGGGAGTTCAGCACTTCCCATGGTTGCCAGGGCAACGTGTTTCACAGCGTAGCTGTGAGAGAGTTCCTGTGCTTCTGAATAAACCTGTCTGTTTGAGTGCTCGCCTGTGCTCCTGCTGGATCCCAGCTTCCAAGTAGCCTGCACCGCTCTGTTTGCTCCCAGTCTCCTTCTGGAACTATCCTGCACCTTCTACTAACCCTCTCCCTGCCAAAGGACCTATGTCTACAGTCAACCCTGAACCTGCACTGCCTCCATTTACCTAGCTCTACACTGAACCATCTCAGTTCAATTCATCAGCTGCTGCTAATCCAATTACTCTATACCCCTATGGATTTCATCTCACCAGTATCAATCAGTAACTGTTTCCCTGTCTGCAGACTTGCAGTAACCCTTTTGGATTACAAAGACTGTTTATTAGTTCTGCCACTAACCGGACATTGTTTATTATTACTTCACTACAGTGTTTATCATCACCATCTTCTTAATATTCTGGACTTTATTTTATCCGTGTACATGTCTGCAAGTTCACCCATTAAAAAACCCACTATTCAATTTAAATCAGTTCAAGTGTCTGCTCCTATTACCACCCCGGGTCCACAACAAACTCAGATCCTAACACATTGATAGTTGGTTGGAAGATAGGTATCTATATGTAAATATTATATAATTCCATTAATGGGTGTAGCAATCTTATATATGAATCTTATATCTTGTACAACTCTAAAAATGAATATCCTCCCTACTCTTGTTTACCTTTTCCAGACGTTTCCCTTTAAAGACTCGGCCAACACATTCAACAACAGCCTACCAAATTTGTTTGATCTACCAGAAAACCTTGAATTTGCATGGATGTTCTATTTAAACCATTTCATATGGGAGGCCTCAGATCTCCCAATTGTATTATATACTGTAAAGTGACCCACATTACCCAATGCATTCTCTTGTACTAAAACATAACATGAGAAATTGCATGGACACTGGGACAGAAGCAACGAGCCTCGTCTCCATGAACGCAGTTGTGAACCAAACCCCACCTTGGAGCAACCCTAGCCAGTCTACATCCTACTCTAGCATTATCTCTCTCCATCTGGAATTGTACAACCAGTGCTTATGACCTTGTTTCTAAATCATGGCCTACAACCCTACTGTGGAACAACCTTCTGTTTCCTCCATGCCTGACCCCATCTACCTTTTCTGAATGGACTCATCAAGGTATTCCATCCTCTGCTGCTCTCACTCCTCTTTGGTCATTCCTGTTGTTTACGGATAGTAAGTGACAGTTTCACAATCCAACTTCCTGTTATAGCCCATACTTACAGCTCAGACACTTTTATGATTCCAAGTCAAATGCAGGGCTCTTCCCAATGACCCAACACACACACACACACACACTCTCTACTCTAATATATTATTGCAGACAGCGCACCTCCTACAGGGGGCTCTACCTCTTAATTCTACTGCTTGGTTGACCACCTAAAGATGCTCACATACTAGACTGGGCGGTAGACATGGGAGAGATCTTAATCCGAAGGTCTGGGAAAAGACTAATCTTAATCTCTCTAAAAACTCTATCAGAGCCTCCCCTGTCATACTCCTGAGATTTGATATAAAAACGATTAAAATAATACAAAGATGATATTTATAACTTATAAACATCTTCTTTGTTTATTGTAATAATTTTTATAATTAACATTCACCAGCTTTGTGGAGCTCCACGGGACTGCAGGGAGATGAGAGATGAGGCAGCAACAGCTCAGACTCACTTCTGTATAGTCAGACAGTGCTTGCAGAGCTGGGGGTGGGGCCACACCACGGGCAGTAAGCTGCACAGAAAGAGAGCTAA